>OY796883.1:28229911-29429911 GCA_963680785.1 Diplosoma virens
TAAATAGACTTTGAAAACATTTATTTGCACTTGCAAAATATGGTTTAGGAATACCACAAAATTTCTAATTATATCAAATGCACTTACACAAATTCTCAAAAGCTACAAAAGTAGTTTCACATCATTCAAAGCACATTAACCATTGGAGAAAAACAGTCTAGCAGTCAAACTATTTATCTGTTAAAGTAAAGGTTCTGTGTCATTCCAATCTATAGCAGCTTTAGACCATTTAGTTCTTATGCAGTGTTCAAGAGGAGGTATTAGATTAACATTTAAGCGCTTATCTGAGAAAACCGCAGAAGTATTTACAGTTAATTTAATAATTTCATCTTGATTTGCCAGACCATCATAATAGTATAAATCAAAAATAGGTGTATGATTGTCATTGGAGACCAAATTCATATTAAAGCCAAACAAAACTGTGAAATGACTTTCGCTGCATACCAGCCAAATAGGGTACTTTGGTGTTTTATAAAATTCTCCAATTTTGCAAGAACCATAATGTTCAAATAATGATAATAAGCCAATATCACTTTGCGCATGAACACCTTTCAATAAAGTCAACTTATCAAGTTGAATTGTATTGTCAAATGCATTTGATGTTGCTTGACCGGTTAATAACAAGTTAATCATTTCTTGTGTGCAGTAGTTGTGAGCTCCCATTAGCTTTCCCATAGGTTCATCCATGTCATTTTTAACAGTATCAATGCCACGTGACAGTATTGTAGAATATAACAGCAGTATACAAGCACCCCTACCTTTTTCATAGACATTAATATGTTCACGTACAGCAGCATGCAAATCGGATTTTGTAATAAAATTTAATGTAGCAACAAATTCAGTGACGCCGTCAGGACGATATTCATGCAAGAAACCAGTAAACTGCTTATGACGTGTCAGGATGGCGAGAGTCGCATGGGAACACTGGCCAGCTCTCCAAATCATTTCTGTAACAGCATTTACAAGGCATCTCGTTCTGTCTGCGTCACTGATATCTAAACAAGACTCGGTTCGTGATTTTGTACCATTTTCAAACAAGATATATTTTAATACAGTCGCTTGAACAGAAGCTAAAACACCACATGGACCACCTTTTTTCTGTATTATTCCAAATCGAAGTTCTTTTGGTCGATCATGGCAATTACAAAATAAAAAATTTTGATCAGACCATTCTGACATAAAAGCAACTTTGGATGAACCAAAAATCAATGTTCTTAGAGATTTGGCAACATCATAGCTAAAAGAAACGTTATTAGACACAGTTTTTTCATTGCTTGAAAAAGTTATTCTACTGCTTTTGGCAGATCCTGAAGCAAAAAAAGAATTTGTTTCTTCAAGATCTAAGATTTCAACTGAATTTGAATTAGATTTTTTTTTAGTTATAGTACATAAAAGCTCATCTAGTGATGATGAATGAAGATCTGAAGTTTTGTTATTTTGATTTGGTAAAGTACTTTTAAGCTTTGTAAACATTGCTCCATCACCAAGTATTGAAGTTTTAAGAGATGAATTGTTTGAACATCTGCTTAAGTCATTAATTTTTGGAGTACTGTTGGCTTTAGGCAAAGAAAAAATATTTACTCCATCATCCTGATTTCCAGAAAATGCTGTGATAGTTGTGGGTTTTAAGTTTTTTTCATTAAATTCTTTTTTACTAATTTGTTTATCTGCTTCTCCATCAGCAGCATAAGGTTGGTCTAAAACTAAGCTGGTTTTTAACATTGCATCAACATCATTGAAATAATTGTCAGTGTGATTTTTGGGTGCATTGTATTGCACTGAAGATGCAGAAGCAATAACCTTTTTATTCAAATCATTCATTTGAACTATGTTATACAAAATTACTTCCAACATGGTTTTTAATTTAGGGTTGTTAGATTTATTACGATCAACCCAGCTTTCAATGTGTAAAGCCTCAGCTAACTTTGCTCGGCTACTTATGCTGCTTTCAGTTCTTGGCCATTCTTCATCAAGCAGTTTTAGTGTTTGCAAGCATTTTTTTTTATGCAGAAACTCTCGCACTAAAGATGATGTAAGATCTTCCAAAGGTATACTCATTACATTAACACAATTGTTACATAAGTTAACAGTAAAAAATTTGATGCATAAACAATGTTTACAAAAAAATTAACTCTGTAATAAAGTAAACAGTGCTTGCAATATCAAAAGATAAAATTTTCTGATCATGATAACAGTAACAGAGTAAACAGTTGCTGATTATATTTTCAAAATTATAAATAAATTACTTTGGATATAGTTATTTTATTGAACTGTTGTATTAATTTTTTAGATTTATTTGTCAATTCTTTATTACCAACAGGAAAAGTAGTACATACTCTTTTACAAATAAAGCAACCATAACACAATATCAGTTATAAAAAGTAAAAATAAACATAAAGTTAAGGATTACAGTGATCATAGTTTTGATATGGGTGCCATGGTAAGATATTATATCATATTTTTATTTGATAAAAAAGATTTTTTTGTTTTTGGAGTGTGGCAACTTAGCACAACTGTTACATAATATTTTATACAAAATTTTTTTATTTTTTTTTACTTTTGAATGTAATTCATACAACTTATTTATGTAATCTAGTATGTTAGGATTAGAAGTTTTGGTTTCAAAACTAACCCTAACACAATGTTACATGCAAAACTTATTTTAACAGAATTTATTAATTAATTATAAAAACACATCTCTGTCCCAGAACAGCAGCGTAATGTTCTTCATAATTTTGTTGCTTCTACCAAAATGGTACACAGCCACATCAGTATATATAGTAAGCATCACCAAATATCCTAATCATTTACTGTGGGACAAAGAAACACTGTTGCAAACTTTCAAACAATAAGCATTATGGGAAGCGGAGCATGATTGATAAAATAGAAGCATAGGCTTGAACATAAGGCAAGCATGCTGCAAACATGCATTAAGCATACACAAATCATGACAAGTATTATTAAACAAAATCATATTGCTGTTTATTTTAATATGTTTTATTACCCCAATTTTTGAATCAAAGATAACTAAAAAAACTACAATATAAATCAGAAAGTTTTTTCAAAAAAATTGTTTTAATTATGTTTAATGTGTGAGTAACTATTTCAAGCACATTTTTTTCTAGTGTTAATATAAATTGCTTATTTTTTTGCAAACAGTAGTTTGTAGCAACAATGCAAAAACACTTTTTCATATTTTCAAAGTTTGCACAGCTCAAACAAGCATTATTTTTTTTGGAAGTACAAATGAAAAATTTTTTATCTACTTCCAAAAGAAAAAACACATTTTAGCCATCAATTTAAAGGGTACAACATTTTTTACAAAATAATTATACCAAATGTGGTATTATTTTGTGATCTGCTATTTGCAAATTGGTTTTATACACGAAAATGTAATTAAAAATTTTTTTAACTGAATATTTATTAGAAAGTGCCTAAATAAAAACCTTAGTTAAGTCAGATTTTTAAGAATACTGTAAGAATAATTTCAGAATTTTTAAGAATGAAAAAAATTAAAAATTATTGGTGTTGGAGTTTTTTTGTCAAATTCATGACTAAGTACTTTAAAAAGTTAAGCTATTATAAAACCAGTTTTCCTTATTGTTTTAGATCTGGGATATCTAGCCTTGTTTCATTATGGGCTACATTTTAAATTAAGCTAAAATCAGCAAGCTGCAAAAAGGTCTTCACTCTTGCTGACTTTTGTCTCCAAACTCAGGTGTTCTCTAAAAAAAAAAGGTCTTTACTTTGAATCATGTTTTAGTTTTCCGATTTTTGTCTGCCAAATCAGGTGTTCTCTAAAAAAAGTCTTCATTTTGAATCAAACTCTGATTTGTTGATTTACGTCTTGAATGTGAATGAAGCAAACTCACAGAACTCATTTTAAAAAAATGCTTTGATACAGGTTTGAAATTGTATCTTGGAATAAACAGTGGGCTGCAAGTTGGACATCTTTATTTTAGATGAAAAAATCTCTTTACCAGAATAATGACTCAAAAAGCAAGAGTCAACACTCTAGAAATCCATAAAGAGGAGACAATAAACAAAAAAGCTTAAAAATATGATACAGTATACTGTAAATTACCCAAATAATTTTTTATCAAAAAAATTAATTTTATCATTATTTAGAAGAATGGATCTCAACCTTTTTGTAGCCATGCATCATCAAGGTATTTCATCTTACACTATGTACTGCCAAATTCATTAAAAAATTAATTATTCAGATCTATGTATTTGCAAATGGCAATATTATTTATTATGATGGCTGTATCTGTTTTTCTTGTTGTTATGAAACAAGCTGTTTCATGTGCAGACCTACTGCACCAACAGCACATCATGGGAGGGCAAAGTAAAGCAATTTCAGCTTTCAGTTTTAATTCTTATCATAGCAGAGAAGTCCTGCTCACACTTCCTGAGTGCTGGGAAATACTAGCAATTGATGAATAAGTTTTTGAGTAAGAGTTGGATAAGTAAAGGCCATCTTTAATCAGAAATTGATAGGTAAGCATTCTTCATGCTTAATTTTAGCTGCATTATTACATTGGATGTCAATAATTTTCTCTTGTCCTGCTGTTCCTACAAGTAGATTGGATGGATAAAAAAAGAATGGATTAAAAATGCAGAGACAAGTATTCATGCTCAGAAAATAATGCAACACCATTTTAATCAATTTTAGAAAGTAGCTGATTTCTTAAAATAACTTTTTGTTAGGTTGTTTTTAGAACAAGAAAAAATGTTTTTTTTATTTTATTTTTTTTTATTGTTTTCTTATGTTGTTCTTGTGTTCTTTTTGTTTGTTTTTTTTTTTTTTACTAATGGTGTAATGTTTTTGTTTTTGTATTTTTCTTACTGAGGTTTTTGTTCGAGAAATGATCTTATGATCCGCAACAGGATTTCTTTCGGTGGGTTTGTTTGCCTGTTGGGCTGGTAGAATATGTTCATGCTTTTACATATTTTTAAGGACTGATCATATTCATCCAGCCGAACTCTGCTATGGTCCCACCATTGCACCGCCCCCATAGCAGTGTTTTATTAAGCAAATAACCTCGGTCCTATACATTTTTTTTTCTTTTTCTTTTTCTCTTTCTATTTAAACAATTTTATAATGAGGTGAAGCAACCTTGCTTCTATATTAAACAACAAGTCACACCTTTCATCGCTAATTAGCAAGACACAACGTCAACTCGTTTTGTTGCTTCTTCCTTTTTCTAACCCCGTCTTTAACAACACACAAACTTTTCAACATTTTATTATTTTGTTCATGTGGCAGAGCAGAAATAAAAGAAAACTGAACTGAACTGAAATGTAAAAACTGTGAGTATTTGATGTTGTTTGGCTTCTATGTTTTATAGCTTATAAGTCTAGCTTCTGTTTAAAAGCTTGCAATTTAGAATAACCTGTAATAGAGCTGTTTGGACCTTGAAAAAACAAATTTATTTGGTTAAATATTAAAAATATATAGTAAGTGACTAGTCTTGAGAAAAACAGCAGAATCATTTAAATTTTGATTTCTTGATTGTACCAAAAAATTTGAATAATTCTTTCCTTAATTCCAAAACTTTTTTTTACCATATTTCCTTGTGACAACCAACATGCATTTGTATAAGAAAACAGCCATTTGTTTATCATAGCATTCTTAACATCATTGGCCTCCCTTCAACAAGTCACAAAAGCAACTTCTGTTTGTAAAATTAACCCAGATTTTTATGTGGTTACTATCCACTTTTTGAAGAGATCTTTTTCTTTTTGGCTTCTTTTTCATTCCATCTGTGCTATAAGGGGGATTCTGGGTTAGTTTCACTAAAAAAAATTGCTTGCAATAACTTCTTGAAAAGACCCAATCATTGTAGATTCAAAACACAAACAATGGAAATACAATAATTTTATAACAGTACAAAGATTTTTAAAACATTTTTACAAATATGAGCCATATTAAAGTTATGCTTGCACTTTGAAATGGTTAAAATAATTGCAGTGCAAGGGTTTTTTCAATTTTTTTTTAAATTAAAAGTATTCAATTTGCTTTTTTATTTTTGTTATAATTCACAAAAAGAAAAAATTTAACTCAAATAAATTTATTACAAAAACACCAATGAATATCCAGAAAATAAATTTTATCCAAATGTTTGATTCTATTGGAATTCAATAGATATCACATAAAAAGCTTTCATGTACCACTGATGGTATATGCAACACATTTAAAAACCACTGATTTAAAATGTGCATTGAATTTACAATGAAAAATATTGCAATCAACTCCTTCAATTTCAATGTTACAATGTACAAACATGTTTTTTGAAAAATATTATTCATTATCCAGGCTTATTGTATAAAAATAAAAACAATTAGTTTGTGTAAAATTAAAATATGCATTCAACACCAAAAAAACAGAGTCACGTTAAAAATATTGACCAATTTAGTTTTTAAGAAAGAAAATTTGATTGAATAATATGCAACTGTTCAACAATTAATAAACACAGACAACTTAAGCACATAATAGTCATCATACAATTACCAAAAATCACTTATCAAGTATTTATCTTTAAATACCAGTATGCAAAAGTTAAAAAAATTTTTAGATCACAGAAAATTAAGATAAAATATGTAAAGTTGCAAGATAATAGGATTTTTTCAACTTATTTCGTACGGTACTTGGTAGTCTAAAGATTAGTTATGTTTTAACATTTTAAGGATTTTTTAATTTAAAAATAACAGTAAAATATAATTTTGCCTTTCCAAGAATATTCTTTTTAACAAATAATGTATTTTTATCATGTTTTTTTTTTAAATTACATAATTAAAATATTTTACGAGCGTATCGTCTGGTGTTACAAGTTTTAATATTGCTATTCTCTTTTTAGGAATAAGTAAAGTTTCAAGAAATTAACAAGCAAGATGGAGAGTAAAGCTTGTGCTGTTGTCGTTGGTAAGTCAAATAATGCCCCAAGTGGATGTTAAATTTAAAAATTTTATTGACCTTCGGTTTTATTCTTTTGTAATCATAGCAACTAAAATATCTATTTATTATTTAGGACTAATGTTTTATAAAATATTGAATTTGAGTACTGCAAAAAATTTTGACTATTTTTTAATATAAATCTGTAAAAAACAACTACATTCTATATATAATCGTGTTTTATTAATCTTTTTAAAGAATTGAAAGAATTTAAACCTTTTGAAGTTAAAAACTGTTGACGACATATGATTTTTAAAATTAATTCATTCAATTGCACCAACCATGCAATTTAAAATGTTTGGGTCTCCTTTATAATCTTCGAAAAATTACAGGGATTTAGTAAGATTAGAATTAAGGCAAAAAGAAAATGCGATAACCCTTATCCAAAGTTTTTTCAGAAAGGTAGGTAAGCAAAATAAAACGTAACATATAAACATGAATATGAAATTTTTCATAAAAAATGTTAAAGTTATGCAAGCTCATTATGAGGTTAATGTAAACCGTCAAGTTGATTCTTCAGCGGAACATAGTTTGAAAAACGTTGGTCTAGCGCAGCCGTAGCGCACAATCACACTGTTTAAACTTAAGCTTTAATTACAGACCCTTTATTTTCAAATTTTTGTTTCACAAAAAAAAAGTTTTGAACCAAGATTTTTATAAAATTTTTTGATGAGAAAAAGTAAATTTAGACATTGGCGTAAAACTATCATTTTTGATTTGACTCAAAAATTGCTTTGTATTTTACCATTATGCTTTTAACTCCAAAAAATCGAATTTTTATTTTAATTACTATTTGCAACTGTTTAAACAATATCATAATACGTTTGCTTCAAAAAAATTATTTGATAAATGATTTTTCTGTAGTCTATGTACGGTATATCCATTTGTAATATCTTGTGACAAGAGAATAGTCCAAAAAGTGCAAAGTCCCGTGACACTGACGTCAGATTGCGTCATGCCGTTGCTTTTTTCTTATTTTTTAGATCAGCCAATCAGCAGCGTACACGCTGGCATCAGACAAAGGACACATCAGCTAGAATTTCCAGTTCAGTATTAGCAATAAACAGTGAAATGAAAATGTGAAAAAATTACTCAGAAAGATTTCTTAAAGCACGACTTGTGCATAAAGCAGTATATTTACAATTAGTGAAAGATTTATTCAAAGCTCTTACTAAGCTTTGCTGGTTATATTTCTTTAACTTGTTGTTACGAGCATTATTTTACTTAATCAATGGCACCTACTGCTTCTACTCATACCATTGTCATTTCTCCGGGAACAAAATTGCTTACAGTTCCCAATCCACCGAGTGTGGGGATGGCTTTCTCGGGAGAGGCACCCGTCTTACCCAAATATGCAATTGGCTTGTTTGAATCTAATGGAAATGGACCTCGGAAAAGAAAGCGTTTAACCCACTTGACACCTGAAGAAAAAGTTATGAGAAGGTACCGTAAATAGTGTATTGCATCATGAACAATAAATTTCTATAAATTAATTTTTTGATTTGAAGATTTAAAAATTTTAGAACGAAAATCAAAATTAAAACAAATAAAGTGATTTTAATGTTACAAGCTACTGTTGTATTTGAATGTAACCTTCAAAAATTACAGCAATAAAAGATTTTAAAAATTTATTAATTGTTTGGCCTGATAATTGTGCACTACAGACTATTAAATATGTTTTTTGAACCAATTTATATTGAAACTATTTTTGATCATTTTAAATATTATAGTTTTTATCAGTGATAGCTTTCGTATGAAGCAAATGCAGCAACTGCACTGGGCCCCTCCTAGAAAACATCAAAAAAGTAGACCTCCCTAGCAAAATATTGCTCTATTTCAAGTAGATCATAATGGCAGCCCCCCTAAAGTGATGACCTTTTTTAGTGATCACTTTTAATAAGACCCAAAAAAAATTATGAGCACAAAAGTGACCTCTCCCTATTTTTCTTGCACTGGGCCCCCCTTTTGTAAGGCCATCACTGGTTTCAACACATTACAATTTATTGTTCAAGCTTTTACAAGAGCATTAGCCTAAGACTTGAATTAATACTCATACTTTTAGAAAATTAAAAAATCGAGTTGCAGCTCAAACTGCAAGAGATAGAAAACGATTAAAAATGGAATCCCTCGAAGAAACTGTTCAAAAAATTCAATTGCAGGCATGTTTAAAAACTGTGTTTATTGTTTGAATTTTGCAAACTTTATGGTTTGTTTGTGCTGCTATTTTCTTTATCTTGTAATTTGCAATGTTCTTTTATTAAATTAGATAATTGTTAATTAATTCAAGCATATTTGTAAAAAATTCTCATTTTGCAAAAATAAAGTTATTCTTCATATGTAACAAAATTATTAGAGGAAAATGGTATTAAAAATTGAACTTACTGACTGTCCTGAAGTGCAAAAGGATTTTTAGGATAAATAATTACTGCTGGGTTATAAGTACTGTAATTCATCTACAGTTGCATATATTAGTCTCTTCAATAAGCAACTGTAAGTGATTTTTGTTAGCAAAACTAACCTGATCCTGATGCACAAAAAGGTTTTTAGATAAATAATTATTGCTGGTTTATTATAAGTACTGTAATTCATCTACAGTTTCATATGAATTCTGTTTGGGTCACTTTGATAAGTGATTTTTGTTAGTGAAACTATCCGGTACTCCCTGCAGTTACTGTCGTTACTTGAGAGGTTCTTTTTCTCTTGGTCTCTTTTTTAATTGCTTTTTAGTGCTGTGGGAGTATTCCAGGTTAGTTTACCAAAGAACAACAGTTATGGTCTCTTGTTGAAGAGACCCTTCTGTTTTGCATTTGAAACTTTCCAAATGTAGGTAAACAATATTCTCTTTTGTTTGAAGGGTTTTGTCAAATCATTTGTATATTATGCTGTTACTAATAAGTTATACTTTTTGCGCTTGTAGTATTAATATTGAGAAAAGCTTGTAAATGATTATGAAAACGTTACTATTTGTATTAAATTTTTTAATTGATTTTTTATAGGCGAAAGAATTACTTGACGTCAATTTAAAGCTTATCGAACGAGCTGAATCACTCGAGCGTGAAAACGCCGAATTGCGTCATAGACTCGGTTTATGCATCGACGAAAATACGGTTGTGTCTAGCAATCGAGGTTTATTAGAACGAATCAAGGTTGAATTTGATGACACTGTTGCTATCAACTTCCAACACGCTGTTCCTGATTCAATTTTATCACCCGATGAATCGTCCGGTGAGTAGATGTTACTAGATTTTGATAGTCTCGCTATTCTTGCTTGTGAAAGTCGTTTTGCGATATTTTTAAAAAACAGCTCTGAGCTTTTGCTAGTGAAACTAACCGGAAATTTTCTTTAGCGCACCAAGTAATGTTGAAAGACGTTAGAAATCCCTTTTGGTTTTTAGTTTGTTTTTTTTCAGTTGTTTTTGTTTTCAGTTTGTTTTCAGTTCAGTTTGTTCCGTTTTCGGTTTGTTTTACTTCTAGCAAAAAACGTTTACGGCCGCTTCTTGAAATATCCGATTTGATCAGTTTTACTTACATTGTATGTTGTTGTTGTTGTTGTTGTTGCCCCTGCTCCAAGGATATTTTTAACCCCTCAATAAAGCCAATCTAGATTCCCACTCTTTGATTGATTACTTCTGCTGCTTCTTATAGGCTTTTTCCACAGACTAGTGATGTGTTGTGTTGTGTTGGTACTTGGCTACAGTCGAAAGTGGTAACTTTGAAAGAATGTTGATTTGTTGCTCTTGAGCTGTGCCAGTTTTGTACGCAAATGACGTGGTAATGTTTGTTATGATAAATGAATGTCATAAGGTGTTGTATTAGTAACTTTGTTATTTTTTCTAGAACTAAGTATTGTGAGGTGATGATAGTGTGAACGTGTTTAAGGTTTTAGATATGTTCCTAAGTTGTTATGTTTGGATCTAAGGTAATGATGTTAGTGTGCTCATTGTTATGAAAGATTGTGGCTTCCATGTTTCAGGGTGGATCCGAGTATGCATTAAGAACGTGTAAAGTGTGTGTTTGTCTTTTGAGTCTTTCCTTTACCTTATTTATTAGAAGTGAGACTTACACTGTATAGTAATTTTTATCGGAATTTGCATGATAAAATATTTAATATTTGCACAAGTACCACGCTCTACAATTAGCTAAAATAAACAAAGCTTTTGTTATGTTGCCTTTTTGGTTTTAAAATTATAGATTGCTTGCGTCTTAAAATTATAAATGATTTAGACGAAAACGAAACTGGTTCAAGGATCTCCAACGTTAAATCCGAAGCAACGAAAACAGGAAGTGATTGTGCAACGCTTATGGAGTGTGCATCCCCCAATCCTGCCGTGTTTGGGGAACACGAATCGGAAAGACTTATTCCTCCGCAGCAGGAAGCTGTCAAACACTCGTTGATCCGCTCCAAAGTCAAAGCACCGATCTCTCCTGCTTCAGCGCCGTTGGAGATAATCAGCCGGACATCCTTGGCCTCCTCGAAAAAATCGGATCCAACATCGAGACGGAAAACAAAAATACGTGTCGTCCAAGTGAAAGTAAGTGTTATAGAAAAATATAATGACCTTGTGGCTGCTTGTTTAGTCCAGTGGTAAGTGCTTCTGTCACCGACGCTGGACGTTTGTATTGACATGACCAGAGCCACAAATTTGGCACATTGCTGTTAAGGGCTTGTTTTCACTGCAAGCGTGGAATGGAGTATTCTTTGTTTTTTTACTGATTTTTTTGCTTCACTTGCCGCTTAAGCGCAAAAAGAAGTAAAAAAAATCAACAAAAAAATGCTCCATTCCGCGCTTGTAGTTGGGACAAACCTTAACGCTGCTGCAATTCCGCCTCCGGTAGATGCCTGGTTGTCTCAGTGCAAATGTTTCGGAGAGACGAGTGCGAACTCATTCTCACATTTGAACAAGTGTAAAGAAAGCTATGTCGTTTTTGATTTAAACAAGTTCAGTGGATACGGTCGTAATTTCTGCTTCTCGATCAAAAAAGGTCAAGGATTGAATTGTCGCGTCTTGGCGTGAACAATAAAGCCATACGTAATCCGGATTGTAATAAAAACTGATTTTAACAGGCCTTGGACTTAACAGTTCGTCCTCCGGTGAAAACCGAGTGACTCCGGAGCAGCTCGAATCCATCAAAGAACTCATTAACGTCGATCACCTATACTCGAAGCCTAATACATATGCAAAAAGCAATAGATTGACCAAAAGTGAACGTCCTTCTTTTAAAATTCAACTCAGCGGTTCCATTCCATCGACGAAACTGATCAAGCAACCGAAAGACGACTTGACAGTTAAAAAAGAAAGCAAGCCGATTGCCCTTTCTGAAAACTCTGCGCAAAAAGCAAAGACTGTACAGCCGAAAAGCAGCATTTTTAACCGTAAGCCAAAAAGTGGCGACAACCAAACCCTCATTTCAAACTCTGATCTTCGCCCGTTGCTGTCGGATGAGCGAATCGATCTCGAACCGCCGAATGTCGCTTCCGGTTTGTATTTGGAAAACATAGACGCTGAGCTCGATAGTATTTTAAACGACCAGTGCAACTCGTACGATCTGCCACTTGTGTCCCCGTTCGATTTGGACTCGTCATCGTCCGGATCCGAGAGCGATCGCAACTCCGTGCTTTCGCAGCCATCCCCACTAACTCCTATCGATACTCCGATAGTGACCGACATGTTAGATCCATTCGATGGTGGCTTTAACAGCGACGAAACGCTTTTTAACACTTTCACGACCGAGCTTTTTCCTCAACTTTCAGTTATTTAAAGCTGCTGAAAACTGTCGTGCCTTGATGGTCTATGTTTTTTTTGTTTTTTATCAAAATCGCATATTAATTAATCATGTTTTAATGGCTGGGTAAAAGTGCAATCTCTTATTTTGTATAGATTTATTCTTTATTGGGGGTGCTATCTTGTTTCATCTATCGACCGCTTTTTGCTGTACAGTTTGTTTTTCGCGCAGAGGTTTCAACAAAGTGTATTTAAATAAGGTTCCGCGTGGTTCTTGGCACAGTCAGGCTGTCAGCAGTCTCCAAAAAGCTTTATGTAACATTCTGTTCGAAACAAAAAGCTGTTGCTGCTTTTTAAATCACCGATTCCGGAAGTCTTTCGCTCCTTTCAGAGTTTGCCATTTACTTTAACAACCTTAGCTTCAGTATTTATTTGTCATTCTTTGTTTTTGATCAAAGATTGCTTTTATTAAAAGTTAAATTTTTCTTTGAAAACTTCAAATATTTGAGCATTGCATTTTTAAGTAACTTCGCAAACAAAAATGGTAGCAATTACGTAAGTTACGTGCCATTAGTGAAGGTTATATAAGCCTTAATTTTTGACGGAATTATTCTCATGGCACTAAATTTTGCTTGTAGGTAAAAGTATTTAAAAACCACAATTTCTGTTTCGGTTTAAATTAAATGGTCTTGCTATTGAAGAAGGTAAAAAAGTAGTGCAAATAAATCACCTAATTTGCTGCTTTTATAAATGAAATATTTTTTGATAATACTTCCAAATTTGTAAGATCATCAAAAAATTTTGTCGATCAAAACAATTTTAGAACGGTTGATTTAGCTATTCCAAATCTTTCAGGACAATAAAAAGTGCACCTAAGAGGAAGAAATTTTAAACGCTTAACTAATTTCAGAATAAAAAGTAAAGCTAGTATATTTCGAAACATAATTTATTGAGAATGTTTCAGAATTGGAACTCATTTCTTTTTAATGCAATTGATGATAGAATGAGTTGCAATTCGGAAACGTCTTTAATAAACTATGTTTCAAAACGATAAATTTGGTATTCTGACATCTATCTTACTCGACTCTTAGAATTAATTAAAAAAAAGAAGAATCGAAGAATTAAAAAAAAAAATTTCAATTAAACACCAATTTGTGTCGTTTTCGTTTCCCTTTTTTATGATGCTTCCCGAGTTAAAATTCTTCAATTAGGCAGACGAGAATCAGTCCAAAAGTTGTAAAAATTTAATTTAATATCGATTTCGACATAAAGTCATTTTCAGTTAAATCTTATTCAAATAGAATTTAACTGAAGATGACTCTATTTGAATAAGATTTAAGTGAAGGTGACTTTTTGTCGAAATCAATGTTAAATTAAAATAAAGTAAATTTTAACACGTTTTGGACTGATTCTCGTCTGTCATATTGAAGAATTTTAACTCGGAAAGCATCATAAAAAAAGGGAAACGAAAACGACAGAAATTGGTGTCTAATTGATAAACTTTTTTTTAAAATTCTTCTAAGAGTCGAGTAAGATAGATGTCAGAATACCAAATTTATTTTTTTTGGGATGCGTTTCACGTGAATCGTCCTAGAATCTTTATCCAATGGGGTTGAACTGATCCACTGAGTTTTTTTAACAAATTAAGCTGATGCTTCTCTAGCATAAATGTAAACAAACAAAAGTTCTATGCTTAAGCGTAAAATATAATTATATTGAAATACCCATGTTTGTATCTGTAAATATCAAAATTGCAATATTCGCAAATTAGCATTAGAAATCACGGCCATGTTTGGTGAAATTATGTTTGAACAATTATTTCTAATAATATTGATAAAACTAGTCAGAGAACCAGGTTGCTTTATAGTCATTCATTTTGGTTGGTCAAAATTTGGATTATAAATACTTTCTAACCGAGTAAAAAAAACCAAGTGAACAAAAAACAATGTCGAGCATGGAGACAAAGCATTTGGGACCAGACCAACAAACCTTTAATATTTATTTATGACCCTAAGATTTTGATTTGATATGATTTTCATTTAAAAAAATTATAACTGCAAAAAAGTAAAACTTTTGAGTAATCTAGTTTAGCCGCTAAAGTAGACACTTTATACCCCAAATCTCAAAACAATTGTTTAGCGTTCCTCGATTTGCGACTCATCTCATTCAAGCCATGAATGCGGTGGGTATAAGCTCACGAGTTTGACATGCCTGCTCCATCGTACGTATAGATAAATGTAAGGCAGTGGTTTTCAGCCTTTTTCATACCGCGACTCATTTTGGTATCCCAAGGTAACTTATCCCTTTGAGAGCTATATAAATTTGTTGTAAAATAAAATGACAATCATTTAATAATGATGTCACAAACACCTTAAAATCAAAATTATAATGCCTTGACAAAATTGCTTTTGTTACGCTACGATCACAATCATGGTTTACATCAGTACCACTGTTCCTCAAAGAGTTAACGATACCCTTCTTAAAAGACCTTATTTAGGCGTTTGCAGGCTATCTAATGCATTTGTGAAGCTCATTAAAACAAAAACAAAATGATTGCAAATAAACACTCTGGGGAAAAAAAGTTCATTAATCAAGTTCAACTCTTATACAAAGACAACATCAGTAGAAGTCCGGTGTCAATAAATTTTCTTATGATTGATGCTGCTGTTGCCAGAACACACAATAAATCTGGCTGTACCATTATTTTAGTAAAATAAACGCTTGCCACTCTGGGATATGGAGGAAGCCATAGCTGACCGATATACAGACGAAGTGTTTTTTTTGAAGATCTCTTTTGTATGAATCATTTTCTAGAGCTTAAATAGTACCAATCTGGTTCAACATATTAGCAAACATGTGATGAGTTCTTGATTAATACGGTCCTCCAAATACTCAATCAGCCACGCAGCTCAAAATTCCACTCATATCACTGTAACCTTTTCGTCCGACACTCGTCAGGAGATAAACGTCGGAATAAAGGAAAGAAAATTTCAATTAATTTCGTAATACAGCTGAACGAAGATGATTGGATGTTTGAGAAAAGCATCTCACAACACGTGATCAACGCAAGAGTTTCAAGTTGTAAACAAACTCTTTTTGGCGGCATAATTTGGCTTGCATGATTTGATGCAAATGGCTTCTAAAGCAGATAAATAAAGAGACAAACGGCCAAACGAAAGAATAATAAATTTTTATCACGGTAATTTTTGGCGCACATAGGGTTATTCAAGAAGAGTTGATCAATTACAGATTCACTAAACATGCTGGTGTTGAAGATTTTTCAGAACGAGTGGAGGTGTTGCGAGAGTTTGGAATTCGGCCGGTTCTGATAAATTTTGGCACGTGTTGACGAATTCTGTCCTGTTATCGTTGAAATGTGCGTACCGACTATCACAGTGGCACGAAAATTTATAAACTACATTGCTTAAAAGCAAAGCAGGCAACACATCTTTCATCCTTATCTCCTGACGAGTGTTGGACCAAAAGCTTAAAAATGAGTTTTTTGTTGGCTATCTTCAAATTCTGAACTATAAATCACTGGCTCATATCACAGTATAAAAACTAAAAGTACCAATAAAATATTATAACCGGACAAAATTTTTCAAAAATTTTATCTCTACATTTATCGTTCTGACTCGCAGGAAAGCCGCAGCTAATACATAGGACAAGTAATTACCCCGACCTGCCAAGATATTGCTGTCCGATTGAAATTTTTTTTTAGTTTTACGGAGATATGACTAAAATTTAGAACTGCTTGCCAACGCTACCAAGCAGAAAAAGTATCGTAAAGTGTCTTTCTCAAGGACACAACCAAATCGCGCAATGAGGTTTTAAACCGAGACCATGTCGATCACTATCACGGCGCTCTAACCAGTAAACCACTCGACCACGCTGCCGACAGTATCTTGGTATTTTCAAAAGCAGGTCTGGTTAATCGCTTTGCAATTTCTCTAAGTTTAAAGCCTCAGACCTTTCCAGCGAGCCAGTAGACCTAAAAGAGGCCAATCACTTTTCCATATGACGGATTATAACTTTTATGCAAACTCTTCCCCCACATGATACCTTATATGACATTTAAATGTTTGCTTTTTATTTACAATTTGTGGTTAGCCGAGATCATTATTTTGGAGTCTAATTTTGAAAAAAGGAACAGATCTTAGCTAGTTATTACCAACTCTTTTAATGGTTCTTATACCAATCTTTTAATCTGCGACACCACGCTGACACGTTTGACTAAATAAACATTTCTACATCACTAGTCATGTTTTCACAACGCCGTAAAAAATTTTTTTTGAAGGCATCCTATGTTATTTATCTTTACTAGTTAACTCACTGTATTTTGTCAGCTGTAGCAATAGCCTTCTTTAGAGATCAAAGCGGGCCGTTATTTGTAGTTTGTACGCATCCATACCGGTAAGCAATTCTACTTATAATCCGCCCATACCCAACCCGTATAACTTGTTCATCTTTGAGTAAACATCAAAAGTGATAAATACGAAAAAAAAAAATTAATTTTTTAGAGGAAGTAATTTTTCTAATACAAGAATTAAAACTAATAACTTTAAAAATACCGTACATTTATTTATTTTTCCAAAACCGTCGATTTTTCCTGTTTTAACCCTCTTTCCGCTCCTAGTCTTCGTTTAAAGGGTCATCCATTCCGGGTCAGGCACAAACGAAACAAAAGCCGAAAATTTATCTTTTCACTACCCCAGGCTGTTGTACACCCCGGATCAGATGCTGGCAGTGGTGATGTTGACCCAGCATCGGGTTTCGTCATTCAAAAGCATCAGACCGCGAGCTTCATGTAGTTCCCAATGTACGGGACACGCTGTTAGGATATGGTTTGCGGTTTGTTCAGTGGTGCTGCACTCGCAATTCGGTGAAACAGCGATATTCCTTTGCTGCATGGACGAATGAGATTGCCCGACCCCAGTCCGCGGGCAATTAGGCCCGTACAGGTCATGGGTTTGAAAGCAGGGAGCTTGGATGTATTATCACAGTTCTCCGTGTTCATCTGTAATTCGTCCACTGAGAAGTGCGGATGCCTAGTCCGGTGAAGTTGTCTAGTCCAGATCTCTAGTCCGACGATTCAGTGCCTTGATCCTTTTCCCGCTGACATTCAGCTACATAACTTGGCCAGCCCCCATTTTTTCGTCAATTTTTTGTGCGTAAGTCAACCCGTACCCAGGCACTGGGCAGGCGGTTCCGGACCGATGGGCTTATCCGTACTCGTGCAAGTTTCTAGATGCATAGAAAATGCTTCCTGCCACTATTTTTTCATTGTCTGTTTTTGCCTGTGCGTACTCAGCGATTTTACTGCTTGTTTCGAAATTTGTTTTTCTGTTTACATCAAATCAAATTCTATTAAGCTTACTCTTTTTTGTGCAATGATATGAATAAACCATTGATTTTTAATTGTAATGTTGATGATTTCTTTCAAAATGGGTTTAAAGTAGGATTTTTGCCGGGTGGTTTTATTATTGTGACCATAAATCAAATATTGATAAATCACTTTACAACAAATTAAGCCAAATTGTGCAGTTTTAATTTTTTTTTTTTTGTAACGAATATTTCAATTACATTCAAGAAAAATTTATTTAAAAATTCGCAAGAGTTTACTGCGAAGTTGTATCGTGATGAAAGATGCAAAAATATATTTTTAAAAGCATCGGCAGCGTGGATGAAAGTAGGCCAGATTATCGTATTGATGAAGCACGCGATCAATGGTTACGGCACTTGTTCCTGCTTTGCGGTCTTAGTAAGCAGTTTTAAATTTCAGTCAGATCTCTAAAAAAACTTTAAAAACGAAATCTCTAAAAACTAAAAAAAAAATCTCAAAATGAAAACAAACTTGAAAACATCGTGGTCAGGTTGCATCGCTTTGCGTGTCGGCAGCGTGGTCGAGTGGTTAAACAAGCGCTGAGATTGTAATCGACATAGTCTCGGTCAAAACCTACTCGCGCCATTCTGTTGTGGCCTTGGTAAAGGCACTTTGACACTTTCATGTGCTTGATGGTCTTACCAAGCAGTTGTAAATTTCAGTCATATCTCTATTAAATTTCAAGCGGACAGCAATATCTTGTCATCTTCGGAATCAGGTCGGGGTAAATGCTTTCCCAACGTATACAACGCCTTGCGCTTTCCTGAGAGTAGGGAGAATAAATATAGAGATAAAATAAAAAAAAATAAAATATAAAACAAATCTCCAAATGAAAACAAACTTGAAAACCAATATCTTGGTCAGGGTATATCGCCCAGCGGTGGTGTTAAGTACTACGCCTCCTACGTTTTCCAGCGAATATTAGGGAGAATAAAAATAAAGCTTTTACTCTTTATAAACGGCCACCAACTTGTCATTTTGTTTATTCATATCATTTATTTATGCTCCTGACTCGCAGGACAATATCAAGGGCGTTAAACTTTGTGCATTTGTGCAACTGTAGAGTGATTACGAAAGCTTGTTTTTGGAGATACCTGTTTAGCCTACTTCAAACTGTGATATATGAATATAATTTTCTTTTTTTTATAAATCATACAGCCAGAAAATAAACAATTCTGTTGAGCGCTTAATGTAAAGAAATTGTAAAAAATGTATATCCAACACTGTTCAACAAAAATTGTACTTATGTAGCTGAGGGTTTTTTCTGGTCTTGACTAAGTTTTGGGCGCTGAATTCAAATATGAATAGCATTTCTCTATGAGGTCAAGCATTTGAGATACAACGACACGATTTGTGACATAAACATTGTTGAAACAATAAAAAGCTTGCTTATCATTCAGTAAAGTTAAACCACTAAATTGGAAAAAATAGGACAACACAAGGAAAGAATTCACTACCACTTACAACACAATAGTAGATCATGTCTTTGGACACGCTTTGCACTGCAATGATATTTTATTTCACTCTGTTTCTGTAAAAACCAACAATAGTCTACCATCATACTATTAATAGCATTAGCTTTTTTTGTAGCGTTTTTCCACGACCGCAATGTCCTGATGATATCTTTCACCGTTTTCATCACTCACAGCACCTAAATTGGCTGGAAAGAATGCGAGATGTGAATGTAAGAAGTGCATCTTTAAACTCATTCTATTACCAAGACATCTAAAATCTTTTATCATATTTTTCACGATTTCGATTTAGTTTTTAGCTCTATGGTTTCGAAGAAAGCTTTTTACAAATTGATTATGTTTAAGTTTCTAATTCTTCTTCATTCAGATGTTTTGGACAATTTTTATCAGCAAAATTTTTTTAATTTCTGGACTAATGAAAATGCATGCACCTCAATTAAGCATCATCGATGTAAGATTCAAGGTTTTTTAAATAAAGGATATGACTTTTAAATTTTCACAAATTTTTCAAGAAAACTTAAAGTACTGAAGAACATTTAACAAAAAATTCATTGTCTTTGTTTTAGTTTTATTGAATGTGCTGCAGGCAGTAGTTTTCCGAGGATATTTAAAAGGGTGGGGGGAGCATACAACCTCAATTAAATATGCTTAGTGGAAAATTTTTTCAATTGGTAACTAAAAAAAAAGATTTTTACTTCAAATCAATCTCGGATTTCATATAATTTTCCTTTCTGAAGACTTGTGATCTCTGAAAAACCAAAAAAAGGAGTCCGCACATGGAATCTGTCTTGTTTTCTGGCTGGATTTTTGCCCCAATGAGCAGGGCAAAGCCCTAAAGTAGTACTGATTTCCAAGGGGGGGCATGGCACTAGAAATACTGTACTAAGTATGCTAAGCCTACGTATTAGTGATCGCCAAGGGAGGACACGGCACAATGGCCCTCCTAAATATGCTAGTGGTTACAGGTGTGGACGGGTGAGTATTATGATACTGTAAAAGCACAGCTTTTAGACTTGCTTTGCTCTAATCAACAAATAATCTCAAGTGATCAGACTTGTCTTCATATCTTAACTGCATTATTAAGCCATCAACATCATTGCAGAAGCACAACCCATTTTAGGAGTCAATGAATGAACTGAGTTTTTTATTGCGATGACGAAACTGGGAATTTTTTGCTCCTTTTTTAAGTAAGTTCTATTGCTTTAGGCATGACCCCAAAATTTTAGCTTTGTATTCTGGCAGTGCCAGATCTCTAACAAGATCGTTCAACATAATTTGATTTATAAAAACTGAAGTGGTTGAATTAGCCCTGACAAGTTCCAAACCACTTGATGTAGTCTCGTTAGAATTGTCTGGTTCAGATGAAGACTACGGACGTTTAAAAACTTCTGGAGTGGGAGGTTTAGGAATTGGAATGTCAGTATCATGCAGATATGGTTTCAGGAAAAACTGGCAACTTTAATAAACGATTTTAGATTTGTTTTTTTTAGAAAATTCTTTTATATCAATTAAACAAAAATACCTATTATAGGAACTGCAAAAGGGATCTTCTTTTGCTTACCAACGGTCCACTGTAGCAGCCGAGTGCTGCAAAAACTGCCGCAAATATGAGCTGCTCATTTAATCCTTATCAGCAACTCCGCAACCAAAGCAGTACTTATATGCAGTTTTTTTTATATCCAGTGTTTTGTCAATGTGCAGGCAATTCATTTTTTATCATTTTTATTTATTCTATCTCTATATTTATCCTCCTGACTCGCAGGAAAGCGATGGAGGCGCTAATACATAGGGTTAACAATTACCCAGATTTGCTTCTGGAGATGCCAAGATATTGCTGTCCGCTAGTAATTTAATAGAGATATCACTGTAATTTAGAACGGCTTGCAAAGACCACCAAGCAGGGGAAAGTGCCGTAAAGTGTTTTTTCCTGGGACGCAACAGAATGGCACGAGTGGGTTTTGAACTAAGAACGTGTTGGTCACAAGCACGGCGCTTTAACCACTCGACCACGCTGCCGACATTTATATTTTTACAAACATAGCAAAAGCTATTGGGGTTTGTTTTCCACTTCCTTCTACAGACCATCTTGCAAAAATAACGTGATTATGCAACATTCTCTTTTTATGGCTGGGATGTGTATATTTTATTGTGATGCAGTATTGTTACTACCTTTTGCGCTTATGTATACACTTTTTATTTTTTAAAATTTATCTCAGTTGTTTCCTTTTTTTTCTGTTCTTTTAAAAAATTAACGTAGCTACTTTGTCCTAAAGGCAGGGCCACCACGCACAATTGACGTTGTGCGTGTAATAACGTACATCTGTTTCCTACGTATTTCGCAATCACTTTGTCATTAAGCACTTCAAAACGTAATACCTTGATTGCATATAGAGTTGAATTGAATTGAATTGAAAAAAAGTAGAGATGGGTTTTCCAAAACAAAAATATATCTAAGACTTTCTCAGATACCTCAATTTTAGCATGCAACTCACTAAAACTTTGAACTAAACTACCATATACCATGACAAATACAAGAATTGCAGTAGAATTCTGTATCTAACATACTTGTTTTAAAAAAAAATTGTTAACATAAACTAAAGCTATGAACATACCCCTGATCTAATGAAAACCTTGCATTCGTGGGAGCGGACTCATAGCTTAAAAATTTTAGAGACTAATTTGCTTATCGACGTAGAAAGTTTTTTATGCTCAAATTTCTACTAATCAGAAACAGTTTGTACAATCTATCCAACAGCATGAAAACACGTAACTCACTTCATCAAATTGAATTTTGCGGGATTGAGGCACTTCTATGGCATAAATACAGATAATGAATCACATCAAAAAAAGTAGAGACGTAGGTTGGAAGAAATATTGTTAATACTTCGCTACTAACAAAGTGCTGAGTTGGTATTTCAAGGTTTTTTAACCTTTACATGTATAATAAGTAATATAAAATTTAGAGTTTTACAAACAGGTTTCTCAATTTTCACCTGTTATGCTCGCAACTTAAAAACTACTGATAACAAAAAAACTGCTTGCCAATTTAGATTTAGCACCCAAAATCTTTTTAACTTATCAGCTATAAAAATTTTGTTGAACAGTGTTATATACTGTATCTAAACAACTTCTTCAAAAAGCATCAACTCAAGTTTTGACGGACCTCAAAGCATAAGATTTGAAAAATACAAAATTGACTTAAAACAAAAATTATTTGAAATTAAACAAAAAAATTTTAATTTATACCGCAGTCAACAAAAATTTATTGTTCAAATAGACAGTAAATTTACTGAAAAATCGATACATGCGTGAAAATAATAACTTAAGCAATACTTGGAATACACAGCAATGTTCAGCTTAATTTTATCTTACTAATGCCGTGAAACACTGGCAATTAGCAACCCGGAAAAAGAACACAAAGAAACAAAAATTTGAAGTTTGCCAGTTTCTTTTTTTGTAAAAAAATCACGTGACATTTATGTGAAATAATCACAAGGACACCAGACAACGGCCAATTTGTTGAAAAAATGGTTTTTGTAACTACAGTATTTATTCAATAAAAGTTGGCACACTTTAAAGCAACTATACAATACCTGTATCACTGAAGGGGCGTTTACAGCCGTTTACAGTACTTTTTTCTTTCAGCGTGATCTTTGTTTGTTTTATTGACGCTCAAATTCACTCATGTTTTCGAGAAAAAATGAGTGGATTTGAGCGTCAATAAAACAAACCAAGATCACGCTGAAAGAAAAAAGTACTGTAAACGGCTGTAAACGCGCCTTGACTGTGATTAATCTCCAAGAATATGAACCTCGATTTCGTTTGGAAAAAGTTTCGAATAAGAAAGAAAAAATGTAAAATGTTCAGGCAGCATTTCTCAACCTGTGTGCCGCGAAACTTTTAAAAAAACATTAGTTTATTGATCCGCAACCTTTTTTTAAAAAAGACTACTTTTTAGCAAGATTGCCAGACCAATTTTTCACAATAGACCAAACAGAGTGTCAAAAAATAAGGCCAAATTGTTTTTTCTATTAAAGTCTCAAAATGTAAGGTGAAAACTAAAAAATGTCATCACTTTCTATCAGCCTTTAAAATCTCTATTTATGTCCCAAACTTAAGGTGATGGCGATTGAAGATTTAGTCAACAATGAAAATTCTTACACTTTTACTTACAAACTTCAAATATTTAAGCAGAAAATCTAATTTTTAGGAATAAGATTTATTGTTTCATAAAAAAGGCCAAAAGGCCAAACGTTAAATTTTGAAGCCAAATATTTAAAAAGCCAAGTTTTTCAGATTTGGCCTCAAAAAGGCCAATATGGCAACTTTGCTTTTTAGGAACAAAACTGAAGAAATTCGAGTCAGATTCAAAGTAAAGACCATTTTTTTAAAGAAAACACTACTTTTTAGGGACGAAAATCAAGAAATCTGATCCAAGTACGAGGATGCAATACGAGCATATGCACTAATATCGAAGTGTCAGAAAACAGTTAGCAGACTAGTTGTCATTATTATTACCATTATTAACTAAGTACATTTTTTGCTGATATTAACGTATTCATGAAACAGAAAAGTTTATATTTAAAAACCACACAGTCTTGAAAGATGCAGATCATATAAAAACCAACTATTGTACTTGTTGTATCATTACGAGAAACGCGTAAACAAAAACGTTAGTCGCTCTTTTTATTTTTCAACTTCTTGTAAAGCGTCGTGTTCCGTTTCGCGAAGTTCTGCAAAGTAAGAAAAAAAACACGTCAGATTATTTCGATCTTCAAATTATTAGCACAAACTCTCGAGTCGGACTTCCTTCTTCTGCCTTCGGACTCAGAACACTATCTTTTTTATTGATTACATTTAAGCCTTCAAAACCAAAAGCAGCTATAACCTTTTTACAAAATTTTGCAGTCTTTTCATTTTGATGGTATTATATAATTTAAACTTATTTATCTTTTTCCATTTCAAAGCTTTTTTTAGTTGTTGGCCAAGTCAAACATTTAAGATGACATATACAAAAATCATTGTTAATTTGACCAGTGTATAACAAATTATAGTAGCTTACAAAGTACAATACTAAGGCAGAAAAAAAATTATTGTAGAAATGTTAAATCAATTCATAAAATGCAGGATAAAGTGACGTAACATCTGCTATCCAAACGAGGGTTTAATTTATTCTATTGGTTTTGTTACCAGGTAAGTTATTCATAATTTTTCTATGCTCTTCTGGTAAACAGACTTTAACTAAAATCTTCAGTTTATTCAAACTAAAAACTTTAAAAAACAGTCAACGTTTCAAGCGTTATTACAGACGCTCTTCGTCAGGACTAACTTGAAATAAAATAGATAAAAGCAATGAACGAAAATACATACAACTGTTAAAATTTTTTTTTTTTTTTTTTTTGAAAATGGTTATATCCTAAATGGTTATATTTTTTGTTTATATCCTTGACTGCCTTGTATCACTTAACTTGCCTTTTTTCTTTTTTCCATTTTCAAAAAAAAAAAATTTTAACAGTTGTATGTATTTTCGTTCATTGCTTTTATCTATTTTATTTCAAGTTAGTCCTGACGAAGAGCGTCTGTAATAACGCTTGAAACGTTGACTGTTTTTTAAAGTTTTTAGTTTGAATAAACTGAAGATTTTAGTTAAAGTCTGTTTACCAGAAGAGCATAGAAAAATTATGAGGGTTTAATTTGTTTTAAAAAAGAAACGGTTAGTATAAAGCAGGGGTCACCAACGCAGTGCCCGCGGGCGACAAGGCGCCCCCAGGACCCCTTTAAGGCGCCCGCGAAGCATGTGCCAAAAATAGCACTGTTACATAAGCAAATTCTTTCTTTTCTCTGGCGCGAAGATAATTTCTCTCTCCTTTCTATGATGCCGTAGTTCAGGGCCACGCCCGAAGATAATTTCACTCTCCTTTATATGACGCTATAGTTTACGGCCACGTATAGGCTCTCCTCGTTGCTCGGAACATGCGTTGGCTATATTTAGTAGTGACCGCTGACTGCGCAGGTAGCTGGGTATATTGTGAGAGTTAGTTAAACCGGCGTTATCGTGTTTAAATGGTATTATCGATTTGTGTTCTTTTAGCTGGGACAACCAGTGTAGGAATAGCCTAGCTTTAAATTGCAGTTTAAGTGATAATTTGTAAAATAAATTGTGTATGTAAAACTAGTTGTTTTTTGTTGGGTTATCACTACGGCACCTATACAAGCTTATTCAAATAGACTCTACAAGCACGGCTCATATTTCAATTCAATATGAATGTTATACACATATTTTTAATTATTGCTCACATTGTGCTATTTTTATTATTGTATAAAATAAAAATTATCAAGTAGAAATAATTAAAAAATTTAATTAGAAATATTTGATACCAAACTCGCGTCTTTCTAAGTCAAAGGTCAATCCTGCGGTGCCGCCTCGCTTTTTCCTGACCTATTGACCACGCAAAGTGACGAAGAGTTAGCTTGCTTGTGCTTTTGCCCTAAAAATCATGGCAGAAAAGCGAAAAAGGACATACGTTTTTAACGATGGTTGGGAAGAAGAGTTCTTTTTTACGTTCTTTAAAGATAAATGTCTGTGCGTTATTTGCGGGACGACTGTTGCAGTACCAAATCGGCACAATGTGGAAAGGCACTTCAAAACCTGTCACAGAAACTATCCACCTGGCAGCGCATTACGGACAGAAAAAGCTCATGGATTAAAGGCATCTTTAGACAAACAGCGGACCTTTTTCACGAAGCCGATGAAAAAATCACAGAATGCCACTGAAGCCTCGTTTAGAGCTGCGCATTTTTTGATAAAGAACAAGAAAACCTTTTCGGATGGAAAAGTTTTTAAAGAAACTATGATGCTCGTTGCTAATACATTATTCAAAGATAAAAAACATGGTCCTGAAGTCATCTCTGCGCTTTCCGATGTTCAGCTTGGAGCAAGTACAATGGCAAGACGAGTGTCATCTTTGTCTGAGAACTTGACAGAACAGGTGGACCGGGATCTTGCTGCGTGCAGGTGGTTCAGTATCCAATGTGACGAGTCAGTAGACAGCGCAAGCACGGCTCAGCTGATGATATTCATCTGAATGGTGTTTGATGATTTTTCTACAAAAGAAGAACTGCTGACACTCCTGCCACTGAAGGCAACAACGCGGAGAGTTGACATATACACAGCTGTCAAAAACTTCTTCGTCGAGAAAAAGGTGCCATTAAATAAGTTGGCATCAATAACAACAGCGGGGCACCAGCCATGACGGGTCGGCATGCGGGATTCATTGCACAATGCAGGAATGATCCAGACTTCCCAACGTTTCTGCACTACCACTGCATCATTCATCAACAGGCGATTTGTGCGAAAGTCACCGGCTTTGATCACGTGATGACTCCTGTAGTAAGGATCATAAACAGCATCCGCTCCAAAGCAAAACAACACAGAATATTTAAGATGCTGCTGGATGAGCTATCCGCTGAATACGGTGACTTGGCTATTACACACAGAAATAAGATGGCTCAGCAGGGGACGGATTCAAAAGCGTTTTTTGTCACTTCTGAGTGGAGTCAAAGAGTTTATGCTTTCCTAGGGAGAAGACGCATCGCTGCTTGAGGAACCAGAGTGGTTACTTGACCTCGCATTTTTAACTGATTTGACTGAGAAGCTGAACCATCTGAATCGGGAACTGCAAGGTAAAGACAAAACTGTTGCTCACATAATCAGTGCAGTAAACGCATTTAAAGCTAAGATGAACATTTTCTCTGTGCAGGTGGAAAAGAAAAAAATGCTGCATTTTTCTTCTTGCAGGCAGTGTTAAAAGACAATGTTTCTGCATCTGCAGCTTTGGATGAAGTTGTAACAAAGTACTCCCAAGTCATAAACAGATTAGGACAGGAATTTGAAGACAGGTTTTGTGAGTTTGAGAAGCTTGAGCTTTGCGTGTCATTTGTTACAAATCCTTTCATGTACGTAGACGTAACTTCCACTGCTGAGCAGCTCAGTGATTTGTTCAGTTTGAGCGCTACTGATGTAGAGATGGAAATCTTAACGCTGCAAAATGACATAAACCTTAAAGCTCATCAGTCTGCACCAAACTTTTGGTGCCTTGTGGACAAAGAGAAGTACAGTGGTGTGTGCACAGCAGCTATGAAAATTGCCAGCTTTTTTGGTTCAACATATCTGTGTGAATCAGCCTTTTCCAATATAAACTTCATTAAGAACAAACACAGAACACGCCTGACTGATGCACATTTACAAGATTCACTGCGAATTGCTGTTTCAAATTATTCACCAGATTATAATGCACTGGTGAGCAGCATGCAGTGCCAGGCCTCCCACTTTCATAGAAAATGATCTGACGAATCAGACATTCTTTTCATTGTTTAAAGAGCAGCAATATTCATTAGAAATATTGCACATAATGTTAAATGTTCAGAAAGCATTTGTGAGCTTGTTAATGGAAATAAGTGTTGTCTCTTTGGTTTAAAAAAAGTTGCATTTGTATTACAAATACAGCACTTCAAATGTTTGAGTAAATAAATGTTTAATGTTGAAACATGTTTTTCTATTTATTATTATTGCTGTGTAAATGACTGATAATTGTGGAAAACAATTATTATTGATATGTGAGAAATAATTTCACAGCGTTATAATTACTGCTATTTTAATATCACCATTATAACATTTAATATCCATGCAGTTTTGTTATTTAGGAAGTTTGTAGCAAACAGGTCGTGTGCCCTTCATGTGATCCCATGCTCATGAAGTAGCCCTCAGCCTCAAAAAGGTTGGTGACCCCTGGTATAAAGAATATATTTTAACGTGCCACAGTAAAACAAAAAAAGTGTCAACGAGCGATCTTACCAACAGCTCCGAGGATTCGACTTCTTGAAACACTTTATCTCGACTGACGTTCTTGACATGAGCGACCTGCGTTGCAAGCGTTTCTAGCCAGCCAGCCTTGAAGGTTCGGTTGTCGAGCAATTGTAAAACCGAAACCTTCACTTCATTGAAGCCAAAAGCTGTAAATTGAATGTGTTTAATCAAACATGTAATTTTGTGACATTACTCTGCTGCTCAAACCATAGAAAAGCTGAAAGTGAGGTTTATGATTGCCGTAGCATTTAAACACGAGCAACCAATCGATGTCAGCTGTATTTCCAAAAAATTAGAAAAAAAAGTCGTTTGGTGGCGGATGGTGTTAATTCAGTTTGTTGCAATACAATGTTAGGATTGATAAAGGAATAAAGAGTTTCTTTTCGAAGCAAGACAGCCGGGTTCGATTCGAAGTCAAAGCAAATATTTAAAATTGGTATTAACAAATTTATATATTGACATTCAGTACAAGTGAAGAAGATTCTAGCAAGTTCTATCAATTCTGGGTTGTCCCGGAAACACCCGTCAAGCGGGTTGTTTTGCTTTGTATCGTGGCAACAGAAAAAAAAAAAAATAAAGCTTTTATCATTGATTTAGCGATCTCGACACTTTCGACTAAAGTCTGAAGGTTATTGATATTTTGCAACTTTTGACTGAATTCAGTTAAAACTAAAATCGATCAAAACTTAAATATTATACAAATAAACGAGTTTTTATAAGGCAAAGCAAATTAAAAACCGCCGTTAAGAAAAAATTGGCTTTAACTAAATATTTTGTAAAGGAAAAATATGAACATACATCAAGAAATCAGCCGCTAATTATTGAGAGGAATGATGCCAGACTATTCTTTGACTGTATAAAGACAGTCATCGGGAAAGGTCAAGCAGGGAGAGACAAAAATTCCATAAAGTAACTCTTTTGGAAATTCGGAATTCTAACCAAGAAACAATATTATTCTTGGTTATCAATCAAAAAAGTCAACGAATGTTCTTGGGTATCAATTTGACTATTAATTTGTTTTTTATTCTTTTTTAAACTCAAAAATTACGTTTTTGTAGATGTTAATTGTAGTCAAATAAAGTTAAAGCTATAAACCAACGGACCTAATTCTACAAAGCAAAATAAGAATTTACCTTGACTGTCAGCCGTTGTACTTCCTGTTATGTATCGCACCGCAAAAATTGGTAGATCGTCGTTATCTTTGTAATCCATGATTGCAATGACATTACGCAGGGGAAGTAGTTGGATGTGCTGTTCATAATTATATCAATGTCAATCAGTGATGGCTTAATACGGAGCGGCCGCACCAACCCCTCCCCCTAAAAACCGTCAAAAAGTGGTCTTTTCTAAGCAAAACATTACACTATTTCTTAATTGTAGCACAATGTCGGTGGCCCACTTGTGTGCACCTTAACTTTAGGACAAAAGTAGGAACATTTTTTTAGAGAAGACTACGGTTTTGAAAAAAAAATTGAAATTTTGGACATAAATTGAAAGTGATGACCTTTTTTTTAGAGATCACTTTATTTGGAGACGAAACAAAACTTGACACATTAAAAAGTGCCCCATCCGATCTTTCTTGCACCGGGCCGCTTCTTTTGTAAGGACATCGCTGATGTCAGTATTTTTTGATCAGATAGACGCTTTAGAGATTATTCAATTTAACACTGGAATTCAACTGCCAAAAAAAAAACAATTAAAAACATAAATCAGGAACTGAAAATGCATTTAGACATTTGTTGATACATGAATTGCTCCAAAGATCAAGAGCATTTTTGCTGACACAATAACAAGCAACTCTGCGGTTGTGTTTCGTTGAAACCAGGATTGTATTCCAATAAACACGATCCCAAGTGGAATTCTCGAGTCGTTGTCATTTCTCAACAAATAACAATATCCAATGTTATTTGTCATTTGTGATTTGTCCATTCAGAAGCCGGCTTGGCTTCCGCGCTTCTGAATGGACAAATCACAAATTGAAAGCGGCGTACTGTAAAAATGCTTCCAGGCTCCGTGATTTTGTGCCCGGGACCGGTGCCAGGCCTGTTGGGATGGGCTTGCCCCAAGCAGCTTGGGTTAAGCTCAACCGCCTGCGGACTGGTGTTGGGCAATTCAATTCCTCCGTACATTCACTCTTTCACCGAATTGGGAGTGTGGCGCCTCTGAACAAACCACAGACCATGTTCTAACAGCGTGCCCTATACATCGGGCACCACATGGAGCACGAGGTCTGACGGTTTTGGATGACGAAACCCGATGCTGGCTTAACAATATTACTGCCAGCATCTGATCCAGGCAGTACACCAGCCTGGGGTAGCAAAAAGATAAACCTTCCGTCCCAGTCCTGTTTGCATCTGACCTGGAGTGGATACCTTTCTAAACGACGAGGACGACGACGAATATCCAGAGGGATAAGTATCCGCAAAGTAATCGTAAGTAACAATTCTTTTCTAATGGAATTGGGAGCACCTTTCCAAAACAAACACTACCCACACAGGCAATCAATTACAAAGCATTGGTACGATCGGAGACACCTTGAGCAAGGAGTTGCCATGGGATCGATTCCTCCACTTCGCGATTTCGAGCATGTCATTGAGGAGATACAACGCCAGCCTCTCTTTCTCCCGATAGAAACCGTCGTTTAGCGTGCTCACATCCACCTTCTGCACGAAGTAGCGATTCGACGAAATGACTTCCACCGGGCAACCGGAGACCTGAGGTGAAAATAGGGCCATTTTTTGACCAATAAGATTGGAGAGAGGATGTAAGTAATAGAGGTTTTAAAAAAAATTTTTTTGTCGGGCACGTCCATTTTTTACGGTTTTAAAAAATCTTAAACTGATCGGGTATTTTATGCTCTGGTGAGTGATGTTACAAATTAAAAAATAAAGTGTAAACGACTTATAATTAACCTCAAAAAAAATTGTTGAGAAGTTGTTTTTTCGACCAATTTACAAACCTAAACCCAATGAAAACTACAAATTATAAACTTTGACACGAACAGCCAATCAATGATGCGTGGGTCACAGGGAGACTTAAATTAAATTCTGCGTTCCGACTCTCTGCGTTCCGACTCCCTACGTTCCAAAATTTCTGACATTTCATTGATTTGCTGCCTTTTTATGATTTTCAAAAAATAAAAAAATCAAATCTTGTTTTCCATCACACGTCATAGTCAGCTTTCAGCAAAATTACCTCACCCGAAAGCGCTTTTTAAATAAAAAAACAAAAAATCCTGTGTTTATACTTCTAAAAACAACCATCGTCTAAGAACCATGTCACACTTCATTCACAACTTAATCTTAACTTCATAAATCTGTAGTTAATTTTCTGTATATTTTAGTCGTTTAAAGTTTTGTTATGACGTAGTAATAGCATAGTCGATGAAAACCCACCTATTTTAAATTAATTTAAATTATTTGCAAGTTGTTTTATAATTGTAATTGTCGTTTTGTCATTTATAATTCTAAGCACGTGTCAATCGAATTTAGAGCACGTGACCGTTAAGAGTCTAGTATTTTTTTTACTATAGAGCGACTGCTTTTGTGGCGGACAAACTATTAAGATTAATGTTAGCGATCAGGGAGCTAATTCATTCTTATAGCTCGCTAGCGCACGAAGTTGTTAAAGTAATTATTCGCGGTTGTGGCGCTGGAATTGTATTGAAGTTCGGTGAAACTTGGAAGCCAAGTTTTGTAAATTTTGAAAATAAATTTTTTAAAATTAGAGACAATGGTTTCTGTCTGTCTGTGGAGAAAAATTTTCTAAGGAATCAATTCAAACTTAGCCAAAACTAACTGTATTAAAAGCTTTAATCTTGCAGCAAACTATTTCTTGGGCCGGAATAAATGAAAAATGACACAGCTTTACTTTAACGCATGTATTCGGGTTACCGAGTTCAACTGGTCTTTTTGGATTCCCCGGTAAAGTTTGTGACAAACTATTTAGTTGCGTTTTAAAAAACTATCATTTCTTGACATGTCTTAGGAAGTAGGTTCGCCATCCCTTAAATATGACATCAGCGACAACATAAGTTCCAAAAATCGGAACTGAAAAGCGATCGACCGAGAATCGACAATACTCACTTCGTAATATAAATCAAAAACCTTTATTTTCGATTGTGTGATACGCTTGTCTTCGTTGATGTGCGAGAGAACTTGCTCTAGGGCTTCTTTTGCTTCATCTAACTTGGCGTAATCCTCAAACTCACTTGGAGTGCGCTTCTGCAAATCTGTTAATCAACAGCAAGGCGCTTTTTAAAGTGAGCAAGGACGTAATGAAAACAAACCATTTTTCACGACTTTTACAGCACAATACTTTAAGCGAACGATAACGAGAAGACATTTAAAGCCAGTCAACAATTATGCAAGACACAAAGCAAAAAAACAAGGAAAGTTCATGACTGACGCAACTTAATTACGCAGTATGATTTTGAAATCGGTAAATCGAAGCGCAATAAGCACAGTATATTTTTGATTTCATGAAAAGCACAGCGCAACTTGCGCAATGCGATTTTGAAATCATGTAAAGCAGGGCTTCCCAAACTGGGGGTCGCGACCCCGCAAGGGGTCGCGTAACGAACTTCAGGGGTCGCAGAATGTATACCAATTTTACAAAAAGTACTGCATAAACTATTGTACTTTTAACACGTATAAAACTGGTGCAATTGTGCAAAACATCATTTTTAACTTAGAGGTAGATTCAACGTAAGTAAGCCTAGTCTTAGTGCTGAATAATGAGACTTTGTTAATTGACAGCGGATGAACGTTTCCACATTTGTATCACGTGGCACAGCTGGATGCATAACTTTTTGTTTTGTCATTTCGGTTTATGGCGCCAAAAGAACTCGGCAGACGAGAGGCTAGGTAGCAAGCATTTTTACTGAAAAAACTAAACGTTTTCGAACTGTTTTCTAAAGTAAAAAATAATTGATTAATAATAAAAAATTAATAGTTATTATTTATCATTTAATATTATTCTTATTTAGCTTTGAATTAATCTTACTAAGTGAAGTTAATTTTTAATTTTGATTTACTTTATTTTAATCAATGGATAGCTGGTTAAAAAAGTTTGACGATAACGGTAATAAGCCTACTACTGATGATGTTGAAGCAGCGATTGAGGCAGATGCAACACTGACTTGCACATCGAAAAACTTCAAGTTTAATGAGAAAAATAAGGCTAGTCATACCAAAAAGAGAACTTATAACGAAAGTTTTTTGCAATATGGTTTCACTTTCATATCGAAAAACGATTAACATCGACCACTTTGTTTAATTTGCAATAAAGTGTTGGCAAGTGAGAGTCTTAAGCCTGCTAAATTGAAACGACATCTTCACACCAAGCATGATTCTCATCGCAATAAGCCTGTGGAGTTTTTTCATCGCTTACTGCGAACATCGGAAAGACAAAGACAATCATTTGAAAGTGAATTTGTAAATGAAGGAAAGTATATAAGAGCATCGTTTGAGGCTTCTTTGTTGATTGCAAAATGTAAGAAACCTTACAATATCGGCGAAGAACTTATTTTACCCGCTGCAATTAAAATGAGCGCAATTGTTTACGGCAAAAAAGAGGCGAATGAAATGCAAAAAATTTCATTATCAAACAATACTGTGGCAAGGCGAATTTCGGAAATCAGCAAAGATCAACGCGAGCAACTCATTGTACGAATTAAAAAAAGCCGTAAATTTGCTATCCAGCTTGATGAGTCGACGGACATAACCAATAAGGCATATCTTTTATCATATGTTAGATACATTTACAATAACGACATTCTCGAGGATTTACTGTTTTGTCAACCATTTCATGGACGTACTACAGGGATGGATATCTTTCAGATGGTTGATAATTTTTTCCAGGAAGTGGGACTATTTTGGACGGATTGTGTTGGTGTGTGTACTGACGGAGCTGCTGCAATGACAGGACATACAGCTGGGTTTCATGCAAGAGTACGATCTGCGAGTGATACATCTATTACTTTTACACACTGTATGATTCACCGAGAGGCTCTGGTAGCTAAAAAAATTTCTCCTAATTTAAATGCTGTAGTACAAAATGCTGTGCAAATTATTAACTTTATTAAGAGTCGCGCACTGAATACCCGTATTTTTGCAAATTTATGTGGTGAAATGGAATCGGAGTTTAAGACCCTTTTACTGCATTGTGAAGTAAGGTGGCTTTCAAAAACCAAAGCTTTCAAAAGGTTATTAATGTTGAAAAATGAAGTTGTGATTTTTCTAATGGAGAAAAATTCCGATTTGGTCCATCATCTTCGCAATGAGAGTTGGCTGTTGAAATTATGCTATTTATCAGATTTGCTTGAAAAACTGAACGAACTTAATTTGTCCCTCCAAGGAGAAAACACCAATATTTTTACACTAAAATCTAAAATTGAAGCGTTCATCAAAAAATTAAACATTTGGAAACAAAAGGTTGAAAATGGTTCATTTGAAATGTTCTCATTTACAGAAGAATTTTTGGCTAACAATGATGTGAAATCGAACGCTATTACACCTCTTGTAATCGAGCATTTGTCAAATCTGTTGAAACAGTTTCAGAATTATTTTCTTCCAGAATTAGATAATACCAATTTAGATTGGATCCAAAACCCATTTGCAATGCAAAAACAAAGTACCAAGTACCTCTCTCTTAGATTTCAGGAAGAGCTTGCTGATCTATCTTCTGACTCCAAGTTGCAGCTTGAATTTTCTAAAAAAAAACTTCACACTTTTTGGCTTACCGTAAGAGCGGAATATCCATTATTATCTGACTTAGCAGTAAGCACACTCCTGCCGTTTGTCTCGACGTATCTATGCGAATCAGCGTTTTCAACGTTGACCGCAATCAAAACAAAATACCGTTCCAGCCTAAGCAATATTGAAACCGCTTTGAGACCAGCATTAACAAATATTGAGCCACGGTTGGACTTGCTTTGCAGCAGAAAGCAGTCGCACCCATCACATTGAATAAATGTGCTTGCTTTTTTGTTTTATTTTGTTTTGTTTCCAATGAGCTACCTACTTGTAAATTGTAGGCTTTGAGTATTGGTAGCTTGTTCTACTTTTTGCATTTCAATAAATTATCACAAACGCATATTTTGCTCTGTTTATCATTTTAATCGTAAAGGGTCGCGGAAAATTTTTGGAGATTAAAAGGGGTCGCAAGCGAAAAAGTTTGGGAAGCCCTGATGTAAAGCACAACGCAATAAGCGCAATGCGCGTTTGAAATTTATGTAAAGCGCAGCGCAACAAGCGCAATGTAAACTATTTCAAAAACTATACCAAGCGCGGCGCGACGTACTTTTTAAATCAATTAAAATGTAATGTACTTTTTCAAATCATAAGCGCAGCCCAATCGGTTTTCCAATCGCCTACATTGAAAAAGAACCAAAGTAGATAGCGGTTTGCAAAATAGGACTATATAAAGCGCAATTGATTTGTTTAACCTTTGATGCGCAGCGCAATAAAGCGCAAGTAATCTTTTCATTTCTTGGTGCGCAGCGCAATTAAGCGCAATTTATAATTTTTAAACCAAGCGCGCAGCAGTATGCAAGGCTTTTAAAAATGTATGAAAACGGAGTGCAAGTGCGCTTTAAATTGCGCTTTAAATTGCGCTTTGCCCACCTCTGACCAAAAATATGAAGTGATAAAACGACAAGACAATTTTAAAAGGTGCTATTGATGCTTCAAAACCTACTCGCGCTATTCTGTTGTGTCTTTGGAAAAAACACTTTAAGGCACATTTTCCTGCTTGATGGTCTTACCAAGCATTTCTAAATTTTAGTCATATCTCTATTAAATTACAACCGGACAGCAATATCTTGGCGTCTCCGGAAGCAGCTCGGGGTAATTGCTTACCCTATGTACGTATTAGCACCTCCGTCGCTTTCCTGCGAGTCAAGAGTATAAATATAGAGATAAAATAAATAAATTTAAAAAAATTTTATTGCCTAACTCGCATAATAGTAATTAAGAAATTAGCCAACACAAGATCCATTGAACAATCTAAAAACCAGCACAAATACCTTTCAAAAGCAGAAGCAGACTGGGTAAACGTTGTACTGGTCGAAGAAGTAAAGCTTCCAGATTTTGTTTTAAGCTCTGTGGCTCATTAAAACATTTGATCAGGAAATTCCTGAAATCAGGATTGGTTTCCTGTAGCTTCAATAAGAGGCTTTGTCCCATGTCAAAATAATTTACATAACTCGGATAAACCTGGAACAACAAATAAGGTAGGTAATCGTTTTTTTCGACAATTAGCCGTTTATCTTCAAGTCTTCTATAAGCAATTGCGAACGAAATAGGTAAATACATTTGAAAAAGCTTCATCAGCAGCCAAAAAGTGTTTAAGTAGTATAACAGTAAAACTAAGTCGAAGTTACGAAATGAAACAACTCGATTAAAATGATAAGTTAAATATCTGTGAGTTAAACATCTCGATTAAAAACACGCAGAGATATGAGAGTTATGACCCAACTTTTTGTCCAGCAGAACAAGCATTTAGCTTAGCCCAAGGGTGCATTTTTTACGGAGAGCAAACGGTACCATCGAATAACCCGTTAAAAGAAGAGGTGTTTTAGAGGAGATTATGGACGAAAAAACGTGAGTGAAAAGTATGCAAAGTGCAAAGTGAAAGCAAAAGCAAATGTCGTGATTCAAAACACGTGCAATAGAGGAACAATGATATGACCCAAAAAAAAATTTTTTTGAAGAGGTTGAGGTTGTTTTGTTGCTGCTCTACAGATGCGCATGGGTAGTTGCAAATTGCCGAATATTGATTGTTCGCAGCTAAAACAAATAGAAATATTCAACTTTATTAAAAATTAATTTCTTCTGGTATAGATCAGAGATAGTTCAACTTTAATAATTACAATAAAGGGCGTGTATAATATTTCTTAAAGCAAAACTTGTAAACCTTTTATTGAGCTACCTCTCATCTATACCAAAAGAACCTATGAATTTTAGATCAAGTTGTATCCCTGGTAAAAGTATTAATATTAAATATTCTACTTTGTTCATCAATCCTTTACAGACACAGATAAACTTTATCGGCATGTTTTTCAGATACAAAAAGCAGACATGAGGTATTTGTAAACAATTACTTTAAGAAAACTTAAGTGTAATCGATTACATTTTAAAACTTATGTTTATAAATGTAACGATTTCAAAACTTATGTTTATAAATATAACAAACATTTTAATTTCTAATTGTGATGCTGATTAACGTAAAGAGTATTCTACCAATGCGTTTCAAAATTTATGTTTTAGCAATTGAAAACCACACGATTATTTTGAGTAATCGTAATCGTAATTGCAGAACGGGTAAGTAATCGTAATCGATTACATTTGTCATGTAATTGCCCTGTCCCGGGTATAAAGTAGTACAAGCTCAAATACTATGGAGTTCAAGCTCAACTAAAACAATTTAAAAAAAGCTTTATGGATGGCTGAATTCGACTATAAAGTATTGAGAAAATGAGTTGAAACTGCTAAATAACATGCCGGGGTTATTTTAAAGATATTGTTCTTCATCATTGATTATGGATAAAATTGCAATCATAGCCGTACCAGCCCAAAAAAATTTGAGGGGCAATGAAGTTTTGCCCAAATTTTGTGACGTTTGCCCAAATCATGATTTTATAGTACATTACGAATATTACAAAAAAATTTTCTGAGATTCTCAGACGAAAAACCAATTTTCGTCCCAAAATCAAGGTGTTCTCTAAAAAAAAGGTCTTCGCCTAAATTTGGTCATTATCTTTTGCAGTTGATCATCGTCATCTCCCTAAATTTCCTGACTTTGCCCAAATATTTTCTTGTCACTGCCCGAAAAATTTTAATTTTGCCCAAATCTTAGAAACTTGGGGGGCAATGCCCCCTGCCCCCCGGAAGGTACGGCTGTGATTGCAATTATAGCGGAAATGATACTCGAGGTGAAACAATAGATACTCCCGAAAAGTGACTGAAATGCTGAGAATTCTTAGCAGTATGTGACAAAATTATAAATAACAAACACTGGCACGCATACAAACAAACATATCATAAAAAGTATCATTATGTAAAAAGCTGAAAAAACGATTGTCGCAACAAATCCGCGCAAAGCAGAGTAAAGAATATTTACAACGTCACAAGACAAAAGTAAACTTTTGAAGTATTGGAATATTAGTGCAAGTCGCATAGACAAAATCCTCAAATCACAAATTATGTCATAGTAACCTTTCGCACCTTACAAGAAGGGTGCGCCCTGCAGTTTTAGAACCCTCGAATTTAAAACTTATTTAATCAAGACGAAACAGACAAATCTATATATTTTTCAAAATTCAAATATTAGAAGTGGTGATGCTATTTAGTAATTCAATGCGCATCAAGCCCTGTATCGTGGCCCAAAGTCTTGACTACAGCAGCTCACAAAAATTCCTCGACTACTATATAGCGTTCTCAAAGCAATACTTTTTATGCGAAACGGCGGCAATGTCTCTGGGTCAGTCAAAAATTAACAAATGATTTTTAAAGTGAAGACTTTTAGTTTTCTGTGGACACAAAGGTTGTTTTTCTACTTGCGAATGAAAGTGAAGATCTTTTTAGTCATTGTTTAAATTGGGTACACAGTGATGACCTCACAAAAAGGGGGGCTCGGTGCAAGATAAGTAAGGGGGGCCACAATTTAGTGTACCACAAAAAGGTAGCTGGAGCAATTTTTAGTATATTAAAGCAAAGTGATCACTAAAAAGAAAAAAAAAGTCTTCACTTCGAATCAATTTCGGATTCCCTATTTTCATCCCAAAATCATGCTATTCTGAAAAAAAAGGTCTTCGCTTCGATTCGATATCGGATTTCCTTATTTTCGTCCCACAATCATGGTGTTCTCTAAAAAAAAAGTTTTCACTTTGAATTGTGGTAGTATAGAGTGATAAACTGTCATTCATTCGCACCCTATTAAAGCCACTACTGTGGGTATCAAACTTTTATTATTAATTATTGGTTAATATTTGGATCGACAAAAAAAAAAAGATCAAGAAGTAATGCTTAAATGATATAGTTATTTTATCACTGCAATACAAAAGTTTGCTTAACAACTCTTTCAAACACGGCGAGATTCTTACTGATAATACAAAAGCAAGCTACTAAATGATGTTACATTTGTTTTAAACAAAAATGTTAGTCGAAATAACCTTATGTCTGTTGATATTTGATTCTTGAAATACATCAACTAACAAACCTCAATGAATTTTTCTTTGTATTTCTTAATAACTTCGCCGATGAAGCAATCCTCAGTCCAATTGTCTATGATTTCACTCATGTCGTGATGAATGTACGAGTGGACGCTGATGATTTCTTGAACTCCGCCGAAGATGGATTGAATATCTTTAGCGGCGAGAATCGGTTCACCTTCGGTGTTTGCTTTTTCAAGAGGAACTTTGTATACCTAAAACAGAAAAATCAGTTGTACAAAAGGGCGAGATGCGTTTATTTTAAAAATAAGTCTTTGTATTAAGTTTATTCTGTTCGATATAGAAACGGATCGTTATTTGTTTGCCAACTATATAATACTATTTGATGTGGCGGTGAATTAAGTTAACTACTTGCAGAGCAACGTCATCAATGCGTTGACCAGACGATTCAACACAGAATGCCTCGCATCGACTTAAAAACGGTCACGTGTTACTGATAGCCCGCCTACATTATCGCGAGGATAAAAATAACGAATGATCATTGTTATCGTGACCATTTTCTCGTTTTACGTTACTTTTTCGAAGCTTGCGACTGAACTTGCAACAACTTTCCTGTATTTCATTTGTCTACAGCTAAACTTTCGTCTACTTTATGGTTATTAGACTTTTAAAAATATGTGAGTTTCAGAAAATGTTCAGGGGTGTATCAGTTGGCTGACCATAGCTTTTAGAAGATATGCAAGAGACAAAAACAAATAAACGACACTTTATTGGCTTCACATTTTAAGTAAAAGCTTGTTTAGTTGTACTTCACTTTTATGGGACATATGTAAACGAAACGTTTTTTAAGCCTACGACTTGAAACGTTTTGGGTGTAAACAGGGACCTATTTTAAGGGGGGGACGGGGGGGACATGTCCTTCCCAATATCTGAGAAGGGGGGATAAAATACCTTTTTCCCCCCCCAAATTTATGGCAAACTCAAGGGCATTGTCCTTATTGTTTGAGTTTGCTGCAGATCTTTTTTCAGAGATTATCATTTAGTTGGGACGAAAAGTGGTAAATAGAAGATCGATTCAAGGTGAATACCTTGTTTTTTAGAGATCGTTTTGAGAGAAAAATGATAAAATCAGAGACGAATTGAAACGAAGAGCTATTTTTTTTTTTTTTTTTAGAGATCACCATGATTTTGAGAGAAAAATCGTGAAATCGAATGAAGAAAAATAGAGAAAAATGCCCGGAGCCCCAAAAGTTTGACTGCCAATAGGCTCCAGGGTGCTTAATCTCGCACTGAATTTATTAATAATCAGATATTGAACATGTCGTAGTCACACAAAATTGTCCCCCCCAAAATTTTCTAGCAAACTAGGTCCTTGGGTGTAAAGCTCGTTTGAAAAGCGAAAATGATACTGCAAAAAATATACCTTATAATTGCATCATAAACTCGATGGGATTGTTAATAAATAACGTACCTCAACAATTGTTTTTAGATTTCTCAAGTAGCTTGTTTCTGTTTGTAATAGTTCCATAGCTGTGCGATGCCGCTTCGTCGGAATATTTGATTGATCAGCCGATACACTAAAAATAAGGGTTAAATGATAGCCAAACAAATAAAATTTAAAATCGCCAAAGTTGCACAAAAAACCAAATTAGCGATGGCCTTACAAAAAGGGGGGCGTTGCAAGAAAAATAGAGGCCACTTTATCGTGTTTCTATTTGTTTTTGATCGCAAAATAGGATGATCTCCAGAAAAAACAGGTCATCATTTTGGGTGGGGGTACCGTCATTGCCCTACCATGAAGAAATAGAGCAATATTTTGCTTAGGGAGGCCACTTTTTGACGTTTCTTTGGGGGGCCGGTGCGGCCGCTCCATTCGCTCCGTACTAAAGCCATCATTGACCAGGACCTTCGACCATAACGATAACATGACTGTGAAAACGTCTTTCACAAACGCCACATTGTCTATTTATCAAATAAAGTAACCACATAAAGCACTTGGTAGTAGAATGTCTTAAATTTTTATAAAACCAAATCAAAAAAACCACCTCTTGCAGTAGAAGTGACAAAAAGAACGTTTACATCTCATTGAAATAATCAAATACGATTCAAATAGGTTTAACATATTTGTTACTATTCGAGTGACATTTTAACCTAAAATTTACAAACTTAAAACATGACTTAATAACGATGGCTAGTTCTTTTCACATTTCCTAACCTCAGGTAATGATTTTCTTCAGAGTGGGAGGAAATACCAAAATCTTCACTTCTGCCTTCATTTTCGAGCAGTGGGGTAGAAGGATCTTCAGTTAATTCCTTAAAACACTTATCATTTTCTTTTTCAGAGGAAGAAATACCACAATCTTCACTTCCGCCTTCATTTTCAAGCAATGGGGGAGTATGATCTTCATTTAATTCACAATATACCTCCTCGGATGAAGAACACGAAAAGCAACGTAGAAAAAAACGACAACAGCTTGCCATGAAAACCAAGAGCAGTTTATGATACTTGATGATTATTTTTAGCCAACCATCTGGCAGGTAGACCCTCAATCGCCTAAATATAAACTCTTTTAAATCGGGGATGTCCAACCTGGGGTTAATGCTTTTATGCAGCCCACTGCTTAGTCAAATTATTATTGATTGTGTTATTTCCATACATTATTTACAATATCAAGTGACAATTAGTTAATGACTTTGTGGTAGAAAACATAATAACTTTGAATCGAAGCCGAGTGATTTAGAATAAGATTACATTAGTAGCAATGATGCTGATAATAAATAAAAAAAGAGGAACGTGTTGATTTATTAAGAGGATGAAAAGAAGATCAGACATTTTTAAAGATTTTAGGTACAATCAAGGAATTTTAATCAGATCTAATGCCAATATATCATGTGGAAAGCGCTAATCAATTTTTTACGTTTCTGATTTTGGGAATATTAATATACGTCGTAGCTATAGTCATAGACCAGTACTGTATATTTGTTTAACTATATGATAATTTTAATAGTTTCACTTATCACTAATATTCCTAATTAGTTAATCAATTTTAAGTAATAATTTTAATCTTTGTTGTCGCCGTCATCATCGTTTGGAAAGGCATTCACTTTTGGTAAAATACAAACAGGACTGAGGTCGAGGGTTTGTCTTTTCACTACTCCAAGCTGATGTACTGCCCAGATCAGATGTTGGCAATAATAGTGTTGAGCCAGCATTAGGACACACCAGTCTTTGTCATTCAAGACCATCAGACCTTGTGCTCCATGTTCGTCGTCGTCGTCGTCGTCGTTTGGAAGGGTATCCACTCCAGGTCAGACACAAACAGGACTAAGGCGGGTTTATCCTTTTACTACCCCAGGCTGGTGTACTGCCTGAATAAGATGCTGGCAGTGATGTTATTAAGCCAGCATCGAGTTTCGTCATCCAAAACCTTCAGACCTCGTGCTCCATGTGGTGCCTGATGTATGGGGGACGCTATTAGAACGTGGTCTGCGGTTTGTTTAGAGGCGCCGCACTCGCAATTCGGCGAAGTAGCGAGACCTCATTTGTGAATGGACGAATGGAATCGCACAACACCAGTCCGCAGGCGATTGAGCTTAAGCCAAGCTTAACCCAAGAAGCAAGCTGATCCCAACAGGCCCGGCAGTGGTCCTGGGTATAAAAACACGAAGCTTGGAAATATTTTCACAATACTGCGCATTCCATTTATGGTTTGTTCACTTAGAAGCGCGGATACCAAGTCCGGCACGATTGTTTAAACGATTCCGCGCAGCTGGCACAAATGGGCGTCTAGATCTTACTCCCTCTTCGCGAGCATCTGAGGACCCACTTAAAAATATGCAGCAAATGATCAGGGTCCAGAGATCCATTGTAGGCCAATGAGAGTGTCGCTGCCAGTAGGCGAAGCTAGCTCGCTGGATGCCTGAATGTATGGTAGGTGGTCCGTTGGACTCGCTTAAGGCCTTCCTTATCAGTTAAGGTTTAAAGCACTTTCCCCACTATCCAATTTGACCTATGTTGCATATCTTCAACCAACAATACTACATACCCTACTTCGAAATTTCTTTCGCGATTGAACCATTTTTGCCGCTGCAAAAGATTGGGAAGAAATTCTTTGGCCCAACGTCGCCAGAATTGATTGGCAAGAAACTGTACTTGAGCCCAATGCCTACGGGTGTAACAGCTATTGTGTCGAATGTACCAGGCGGTAAATTAAGGTTTCCTCTTAGCACTAGCAGATGGTTGGGGGTTAAAGGCTCCTCTTCAGAATCATGGAGCATCAATGGGACCAAAGGTCTGGAATTTAAAATCCCCTCCACCTCAGTCATTAAAGTGACTAAACCTTCTTCGGTCGGAGTTAGGTTTGACAATGTATTTGTAGGCCACTCGGTGCGGGGCTTTGTCAAAAACTCTGGTCCTTCTAACCGTTTTTTCATTTCGCTAGAGTTACCTCGTATGCCACGAGAAGCAAGATCAGCAGGGTTCAAATTCGACGGCACATGGCGCCAGCAATCAAGTTCAGTATTTTATTCAATGATTGCTAAACGATTGGCCACAAACACAGGAAAGCGTTTCGTATTGCTTTTTATGCAATGAAGTACGGCTGTAGAGTCGGTCCAGAAAATCAAAACTGCAGGTAGATCTAACTCCACCTTCAATAAGCAAGATAAGCGTACGGCTAGGACAGCGGCAGTTAATTCTAATTTAGGTATTGATACCGACTTAATTGGGGCCAATCTAGATTTTCCCAAGAGAAACGAACAATGGACAACAGTGATGTAGTCTAGACCACAAACGTCGAGACCGAGACCTGATAATTTTTCCGAGACCAAGACCGAGATCAAGACCGGCAAATTTCGAGACCTAAGGTTCGAGACCTAGACCAGAAATAATCGAGACCGAGACCGAGATCGAGACCGAAAAATTTTACGAGACCGTTTAATTATTTCAAAAACCATAAATTTCTATTTTTTAAATAGCAATCTAAGATTAATTTTTAATTAAATAAGCATCTCGATCATGTTGAAAAGAGCTTTGCTCAAGTGTGATTGCATCATAAAACAAACCGCTTCAAAAACCCTTTCAACTAGAGCCGAAAGCTTAATGTTGAAAACAGCAATCAAAAAAACTTTAAGAAAAAATCATTAAAAATTTTTTTCAAAACCCAAAAATACTGAAAGCACGCTAATTACGAAAATGGTTGAAGCTTGGGTGACCGGTAAATTCCACCCCGGTAAATTTTACAACGGAAATTTGTTAGGTTTAGAGGGTTAGGGTTAGAGTTAGGGTTAAGGATTAGATTAGAGTTAGAGTTAGGTGTTAGGGTTACAGTTAGAATTAGGGGTTAGGGTTAGTAGAGTTAGGGAAATAAACGTGCTTGTCAACTACTGTACTCTGTCTTGGCAATTTGTAGCGTGATAAATCAACAACAATCAACAAATAAAATAAACAATCAACATGGTGTGATATCGTAATGGAATATACCGTGATATAATACACCTGGAACCACAACTTTATTTAAATATTTGATTAGCTTGGTTATCTGTGTTGGTGTGTTGTATTTGTTGGCTATGTTTGATTTACATAGAATAAAATTAGTCTAATCAATCACCTAAAAAAGATTAGAAATAAGGACAAATTATACAAACCAGTAAAAGCTGCTTAACAACTCGCTGACTTTTCTTTTTGTATAACCCCTGTTTATTTTATATCCATTATTGTGTCGGTTAATCAAAGTAGTTTTTAGTTATTTTCTTCTTTTCTACTTCGTCTTATTAGTAATTTGGTAATTTGTTTTAAGCAATTAGATTCATACAATGGCGTTTGTAAAAATTTGTTATGGGGGCGGTTGAGAGCCGAAACACGATCATTATAATTCGTAATGTTTTTTACAAAAGGAAGGCCTGAAGCAACGAAAAAAAGGAGCCACTTTCAAATATTCACGTAAAAAAACAATTAAAATTATTTATTTATTCTTGATATTATTATGTATCTTTATTTTTATCCTCCTGACTCCCTGACTCACAGGAAATTGTCGGTGGCTCACAGAAATAAGATGGTAAACGGGAAGATATTTGGCCCAAAACGCCTCAAGGTTCGGCACTTTAAAATTTGTCCTTGGCTGCTGAGTAAAATTTTAACTCGAGAAACTGTTCTTCTGCTTGATCAAAAATGTCGCCTATTTTTCACTGTAATATGTTTCTTGCTTCCCATCTGTAGGAGAATTTTATTTCATTAAATTTTTTTAAAAATTAGATAAATGAGTTTTTATTTGTGCTTATTTGGGACTCGCAGTTACCGTTTGTGAGTGCAAAATTCAATTAAAAAAAGCTTGCTGGATTCCGTTGTTCAATTCGATTCTTGCTGAGGTTAAGTTTCCTGTCATTTTGATTATCAAAATTAATAAAGAATGTGTTGTAAAACATGTTAACAATCGCGCCCCCTTGAAAATTTAGGTACACCCCCTAGGGGAGGCATGCCTCCCCGGTTAAGAACCACTGAACTAAACCATTTATTGACAATGTTTACTCAAAAATTTTACGAGGCAATAAAAGGCTTTCCATTTCATTTCGCAAGGGGAATTGTTTATGGTGAAGAAAGCAGTAAATCATTATAACCACATCAAATAACAAAAATATCAAAAAATGTTCCGTCTCGAGACCAATTTAAAAAGTACGAGACCGAGACCAGATCATTACGAGACCAAGACCGAGACCGAGATCGAGACCCTGAAAATTGGTCTCGAGACCGAGACCGGTCTCTGATGGATCACTGATGGACAAATTTTTTTGTATCGACTATGTGAAGATACGAACATGCGCCGTACGCAAAAGAAGATGCATCGGCGAAGCAATGAATCTCATAGCTAGCAGCAGCTATTTGGGTAAAACACCGGGGAATCCTAAACTCACTCAAAAGGCAATTCCTTGAGCCAGCGAGACCACCTAACTCTTACTTCTTCGCTGATAATGCTATCCCAACTAGCTTTCTGTTTGCACAAATCTTGAAGCAATAATTTTGCCTCTAAAATTAATGGTGCTACGAATCCCAGGGGTTTGTAAACACTTGCTGTCATGGAAAGTAACCCTCGTCTTGTGAAAGGTTTTTTGTTGACATGAATGTTGAAAATAAAGTAATCGCCTCTTATGTGCCATTGCATGCCCAGGACGTTTTCCTTTACGTTATCTGACATAAACTTGCCTAAATTTGATCTTTCTAATTCAGAGATAGATTCCAACACCTTGTCATCGTTAGAAATCCATTTCGTCAAGTGAAAACCGCGTCGGGCCAAAAATTCTGTGAGTTTTTGTTGCATCGTGACCGCTTCTTTAACTGTTAAAACTGAAACCAAGCAGTCGTCAACGTAGAAATTATGAAGCGCAGCTCCTGATATCATAGATGGATATAAATGACCAAATTCACGAGCGGTCTGCTTCAAACAGAAATTGGCACAACTTGGAGATGAGGATGCACCAAAGGGGTGTACTACCATTTTATAAACCTTTGTTTCTTTATATAGGTCCTCCTTTGGTCCACCATAAAAATCTGAGCGCGTTTTGGTCTCGGGGATGAACCTTAATTTGATGAAACATTGCCTTTACGTCAGCTACTAGGGCGACTTTATTCTTTCTGAAGCGAGTAAGGACACCAACTAAACTATTGGCCAAATCTGGACCCTTCATTAGTTTGTCGTTTCATTTATTTCAAAGAAGTTCCATTAAATTTTTGCCGCACAATCGAAAATTACTCTAAGCTTTCCAGGCTTACTCGGATTAACTACGGGATGATGGGGAAGGTACCAGACAGTGGATGCATTTTGAATATCTTTTTCAGTAATTTCTTGGGCATATCCTTCTTTTAAGTATGACTTGATCGCTTCTGTGTATGCCTTTCTCAACTTCTTGTCTTTAAGCAAATCGGTTCTTCAGATTAAACAGTCGTTTTCTAGCTAAAGGTGGATTATCTGGAAGCTGCTTCTGATATTCGTCTTTCCACAACAGTGGCAGTTGGTAATGTCCTCCGTCAAGGCATAATCCAGATTCCATCACGTCGTAAGCTGCTCTGTCCCCCTTTGAGTTTGGAACGTTCAATACTGATGTACCCCTTTCAAAATCTGACTTCCACAAGCGTTCAGTTGCTTGTAGCAGCTCATCATCTTTACAACTTAGAAAGTTAACATGGAAATTGGCTTGGGAAGAAAGCGTTATTGAGGGACCTAATAGCGACCAACCTAAAGGGATTTCGATAGCGTACGGTGTGCCTTTAGGACCTTTTCGTATATTTCCCGCACAAAACATTTCTGGAACGTCAGCACCTATTAACATTTGAATCGAAGCGCCTGGTCTAGTGTCAAATTTTATCTCCTTAAGATGTTGAAATTGGGAAAGTTCTCTTTTAGGCGGGATAGAGTTAGGTTGGAGAAAAATACTTTTGATGGAATGTACATTAGTTAGAGCAAACGAGCTATCGTTATTAAGGGCAGATACTTCTAAGTCGCACAATATACTTTTGTGGACTTTGGAGGACCCATTTATGGTTTTAATCTAAATGCTGGTTTCGGGACCGTTAAGGTTTAACGTCTTAACCAGGTTTTCGTCGAAAAAGGAGTTGGTAGAACCTTGATCTAGAAATGCATAAGTCAAAATACTTTTGTTTTTGTGAGCTACGCGGACTGGAACAACGCGTAGGTAGACAGCTCCAGAAGAACTCTCAGTACGAAGTTCATTGCTAACTAAAGCGCTAGAAACGTTAGTATTTTCGATCGTATCGGAGGTCGATGTGGATTTTTCGCGGGTATGAAGTTTTTTGCTATCGATAGATCGATGAAGGAGGGTATGGTGAAATGCTCCAGAACAGCCATCGACCCCACAAGTATTGGTCCTTTTGCATGGGTGTTCGATGCTTAGAACTCAGGCACTTGTGACATAACTTCGTTGATTTTACGAATTTATAACGTTCATTTAAAGATACAGTAAGTCTAAGAAACTAGCACAATTTAGCAACTTATGTCTTGTATCTTTGCAGTACCAACAAGATCCTAAGCCCGCCTTTTTATTTTCTTTCTCCAAGAACGCTACGGTTGCCTTAGAGCTAAAGGGTTTGGACTTGGGGTTAGATTTATCATTCAAAGTTCTGAGGCCGAACAAAGAATTAGCAACATCAGATTCTTGTTTCACGAACTCGACCAAATCGGAGAATTCCGCTACAAGGCCCTTAGTTTTTTCTATCTCTACTGACCTTTTCACCCATCGCCCCCGTAAATTATAAGACAGCTTTCCTACCAAGGCGGTTAGAGTATCTAAAGTATCTGGATTTGTGTATCGGGGAATGTCATTTGTTATCACTAGGGTTTTCTCTAGTAGTTCGCAAAAAGATTTTAATTGTCGACTTGCACCGCTTTTAATCGCCGGAAACTCCTTAAGTTTTTGATAGCAAGCGTCAGATATGACCCATGGCGAACCGTACTCTCGAACAAGTTTTTGTTTGGCCTGTTGGTAGCATGCTTCATGGCCGGCTAAATGGTTTATTTGGTCCTGTATATCCTCGTTGCAATGCTGAAGCAACAGGCAAAACAGAGTTCGTTTATCACGAACCCTTGGCTCAAGGTGTGTTTCAAAGTTATCAAGAAATGACTTGAATTCGAGAGGATCCCTTTAAACTCAGGAAATTTAGGTCTAGGCAAAAACATACTATCATAATTGACATTGTAAAGCCACGGTTGGTAGGGCGTAGTGGTAAATGGAGAATAAGATCGGGTAGGTAGATTTGTGGGGCATCTAAATGTGGACGAGAAGCACCTTCATTCAAGGGCGCTGCTCCCCTATTCGCCTCGTATCCCGAACGGCTAGTATTGGCGGCTGATACAACTGTTTGACCAAAAGTAACCCTCTTAGTAGCCGTGGAAAATGTTGGAAATTGAGTTCCTACACTACTTGGAGTCAATAAAGTTGAAGGATTTGTATTAGAAAAGGAGGGACCCTTGAATTCGTTACTTTCTGCCTCTTCCCACACTTTACACTCTAACTCGGCGAGAGCTATTTTGTGTAGAGCCTCCTTTTGTTGCAGCTCCGTTTCTATTCGTGACTTACGCTGTTGCTCTTCCACTTCTAGTCGTAACTTACGCTGTTGCTCTTCCGCCCGTTCTCGCGTGTGGTTAGCTTGTAATTGAGCCGATTTAAAATTAAGAGTGGCTTGAAGTCGCCTAACCGTGAGAGAAGAAGACCGTGAGCTTCTACTAGATTTAGTCGAGCTAGTGGGCGCGGCTTTAAAACGGGTAAAATTCTTATCAGAACCCATAGTCCCTGTGCGAGTGAACCAGTCACTTATTCGCTCATCAAACTCGCGTTTTTTAGTTGCGACAAGGTTTGCGCAGGTGTCATATTTCTTGACATTAGTTTCATTAATTCATTGTATGAATCTTCTGCTTTAGCAACGCTTTCGTTCAACGACTTGATTTCCGCGTTACGTAACGACATTAATTTTTCCGCGGCTAAATAATTATTGTTCAGTATAGATCGTAAGCTTTCGATAGCGTTTTCTACATCGTCTTGAAGCGGGTTAATCTCGGGAGTATTAGACTCCATTCGTAATAAATATTCAAACAAATATAAATCGACACAATATATAATTAACGACAGTAGATTAGTTTGTTTAAAGTTTCAACACTTTCCGTGCTCTATATTGGAGCGGATAAATTTAAATGTTCAAATACCGTTTTCCTTGCGGTCTTCCAACTTCTTAGGAATTTTCTTCAAGACTTGAATTCAGATGCGTCCGTTGACGCCACAGACAAATGAAACAAATATATCTCTGCTTCTTGCAATATGTTCGAAGTTCTTATTCAAAGCAAATAATTTATCAAAGTTCTTATTCAAATAGAATTATCTTATTCGAATCGAATCGATAATCGAAGCAATAAATATCAAATTTGTTAAATTCTCCCAAATTTGTTATAACTCGTGCCAAATTTGTTTTAACTCGTGTTAGTTCCGGTACGGAAAATGATTTATTCTTGAACTACGAATACTTGTTTATTCCAAACTTTACTCAATTAAATTAATACACCAAATTAGGTTAAAACAAATTTGTTCCGTTCCGAACTTTTGCTGATAGGCTATTTAATTCCAAAGGGATATATAAGAAAGCAGCCAGCAGGCTCTACTAGTAACCTTCATGCACCAAGGCAGAACCAAAAAGACCTGCCTCATGTGCTAACTATTCCGATAAAGAGAGAGATCGCCAAAAGGCAGGCAACAGCAGCGCGCACAAATCACCACGCGCCATGTGCATACTTTAATTAACGCATGAAGACGGGATATCCTGGCTATATGATTTATAAAAAAAGTATATCATTTGCTTTTTTTATAAATCATATAGCCAGGATATAAAATTCTGTTGAGCGTTTAGTGTTAAAAAATTGTAAAAAATTTATATCAAACACTGTTCATAAAAAAATTTTTTTATGTAGCTGAGGATTTTTGCTGGTCTAAACTAAGTTTTGGGCGCTGAATTCAGATATGTATTTGAATAAATTCTTGGTTGTACAGAATTTTAAAATAACTAATGGTACGAGTACTTACGTAACCATTACTTTTTCAATTTTTGGTAACCTTTAAAGACTGTTTTTCCTGAGAATTCTTTTAGCCAACTCTCGCTAGATTATTACGTCTGTCATTTATTTAGTGGTTTTTATAGGATTAAAAGACATAACATTATGTTATTTAAAATTGAAAGACATAACGTTATGTCTTCCAATCCTGTATAAACCACATTTTTTATGTGGTTCGTCATTTGGCCACGATTTCTTCTGACGAGGGCTGGCCAAAAAAATTTTTACGAAAAGCATTCTTTTCAAAGATTACCAAAAATTGAAAGAGTAGTGGTTCCGTCACTACCATTGGTTATTTTTTAAAATCTATATTTAGTTTTTTTCTATTATGCCAAGGTTTTGAGATACGACGACACGATTTGTGACATAAACAATAAAAGTTTGCATATCAGTTCAGTTAAAGTTATACCATTAAATTGGAAAAATATGATTACACAAGTAAAAAGTTTACTACCATTTACAAAACAATAGTTGGTCTATTTTCTTTTGACACGATTTGTACTGTAATAATATTTTGTTTCAACCTGCTTCTATAAAATCCAACAATAGTCTACCATCATACTATTAATAGCATTACTTTATCCTTTGTAGCATTTTTTCACAATCGCAATGTCCTGTTGAAATCTTTCACAGGCCTACTATACTTGCTGACTTTTAGGGCTTTGTCACGCCCATTTTGGCAGAAATATCGCCAGAAATATCGACAGATTTTATGTGCGGACCCTCTTTTTTATTGATCAATAGTTTTTAAAAGAAGAAAATCATGAAATTCGACACAGATTCAAAATGAAGACCTTTTTTTTAGAGAACATCTCTTTTTTAGGACGGAAATTATTAAATCCGGGACTGATTCAAAGTGAAGACCTTTTTTTTCGAGAACATTTTATTTTTGGGACAAAAATCATAAAATCGGACATTGATTCAAACTGAACACCTTTTTTTCAGAGAGCATTACTGTTTAGGGACCAATTTTTTTCTGTTAACAAGCATCCCGGTTTGCCCCTCGAAAATATGGTCTGCTTATTTAAGCATGACACCAAATATTCAGCTTTGCATTTTGGCAATGCCAGCTCAGATCTCTAACAAGATTGTTCAACATACTTTGCGTTGTAAAAACTGAAGTGGTTGGAGATAGCCACGGCAAGTTCCAAACCACTTGATGTAGTCTCGCTGGAATTGTTTGGTTCAGATAAAGACTACGGACGTTCAAGAACTTCTGGAGTGGGAGCTTTAGGAACGGGAATGTCAGTACCATGCAGATATGATTTCAAGGAAAGACTGGCAACTTGGATAAACAGTTTTAGATTATAGTTTTAGAAAATCATTTGCATCAGTTAAAAATAACAATTATTAGAACTGCAAAAAGGCATTTTCTTTTGCTTACCAACAGCCTACTAAAGCAGCTGAGTATTGCAAAAAATGCCGCAAATATGAGCTGCTCATTTTGTCCTGATCAGCAAATCTGCAACCAAGGTAGTACTTATCGAGTATTTCGTAAATGTACTGGCAATGTATATTTTCCACAAACATATCAAAAGCTATTGGGGTTTTGTTTTCCACTTCCTTTTATCCATCATTTTACAAAATTAACAAAGAAGTAGAGGTGGGTTTTCCAAAACCAAAAATATGTATTTAAGACTTTCTCAGATACATCAGTTTTAGCATGCAACTCACCAGAACTTTAAACTAAACTACAATATACTTGACGAGTAAAAAGATTCCGGTAGATTTTTATTTAATATTTTTGTATTTTAATGAAAAATTTGACAAAGACTGAAGCTGTAACATGTCTCTGATCTAACGAAAACCTTACATCCGTGAAGGTGGACTCATACTTTAAAGAATACAGAGGATAATTTGCTTATCGACGTAGAAAGTTTTTCATGCTCAAATTTCTGCTAATCTAAAAAAGTTTGTACAGTCTATCCAAAAGCATGAAAACACGTAACTCACAGTTTCATCAAATCAAATTTTTCTAGAACGTGGCACTTCTATGCAGTGGTGTATCGAGGATTTTAGAAAAGGGAGGGGTAAACAACCAAAATCAACCATGCTCAGTAGAAAAATTTTTTGAGTCGTAAAAAAAGGTCTTCACGTTGAAGCTGTATCGGTTTGCGTTTTTCTTCCCAAAAACCTAGTGATCTCTAAAGAAGTTTTCACTTTGAATCTGTCTCGGTTTTTCAATTTTTCTTCCCAAAAACATTAAGATCTCTAAAAAAAGGGTCTTTACTTTGAAGTTGTCTCTGATTTATTGTATTAGTGATCTCTAAGGCATAGCTCAATGCTCCCCTTTTAATACACCACTGCTTCTATGGCATGAATAAAGATCAAGAATCATATAAAAAAGTACGGACATACTTTGCAGAAAGTATTAATTCCTACGAACCCAACCAACAAAGTGGTGAGTTGGCATTTCAAGGTTTTTTTTAACCTATATAACAACTAATATAAAAATTTACATTTTGCAAACAGGTATCTCAGTTTTCACCGGCTATGCTCATAACTCAAAAACTAGACGTGATAAAAAAGCTGCAAATTTATATTCAGCACCCATAAATCTTTTTAACTTATCAGCTTGAAAAATTTTGTTGAACTGCTTTAAATGCTGAATCTAAACAACTTTCTCAAAAAACATTTGCTCAAGTTTTAACTGACCTCTAAGGATAAGATTTGAAAAATACAAAATTGACTTTTGAAATTAAACGAAAAATTTTAATTCATACCGCAGTCACAAAAATTTTATCGTTTAAACCATGGATTTTAAACCTGTGGGTAATTTCCCACTATTGGGTAATGACAGAGTTCCAAGTGGGGAATCAGTCATCAGCTGCTTTTCAATTAGTTATTTATCGCGTGAAAATAATTTATTAGTCATCAACTAATTTTGACAGCTATTTTAAGATTAATGCTGTCAAATCTCCAATAATGCAGTTTTTATAAATTATCTCAAAACTGTATTTTACATCGAGAAACGTTAGTCTTAAGAACGATGTCCAAATAGCTTGAATAAAAAATAGATACTGCAATTAAAGAGGTAAACTGCTTTTAATGCTCGACTGTTTCGATTACTGACCTAAAATAATAAAATATAAGTATGAATATCTGCCGTTCAATACTTTTTATGCTATGTTTCTTCAAAAAAACATTTTGATTTGGCTCTTGTATTTAATGCTAAAACTGATTTAATTTCTTAAAACCCAACAGAAAGAAGTTACAACGGATATTCCTGATATGATGCTTCGGAAGTGATTAGCATTGTTTACAGAGATGTTTTGTCATTTAAACAATCATTTGCAGGTTATAGAGTTGAATACGCGGAAACATTGATAGCATTAGCAAGGCTTATATTGTGGAAACAAAAAGAGAAATTAGTTGAGTTGGAGGTTTGTTTCAAACATATTCAGTAAAAGGAGTGTGTTGAATTGGCATTTGCGACGTCATTTCAAATGAGGCAGATAACCACTTAATTAAGTCGATCGCAAATTTTAACGGTAGTTTTTTTGATTTTGAACATAACCCCAGTGATGACATTCACAAAAAATCTGTTCCGATTTTATTTAAAAAGTATCCAGAAGATATATAAAATATCAAAAAAAAGACATGGAGTCAAATTGTCGTTTATCAGTCTGAGAATTTAGAAGTTAACACCTGAATAAATTTTAGGAAATGATGCAATATGCAACCTCAAAGTTATTGCAAATGGTCCACGTTAATTTGGAGCCCAGTATTCGGCGTTTAACTTTTGATTTTTACTTAAACAAATATAGATGTTGTTTGTATTTGTTAGTTTATAAAGTTAAACAATGACTGAATTATAACGAGAAATTAAACAAATAAAAATTAGTTTCCATTTGTAGGATTATTTTCTTGTCGATGGCTAAAGGTATATTTGTCACATTCCCTGCGATTGTGTTCATAAAAAACAAATATAGAAATATCAAAACGCAAAAAATTATCTTTTTCACAAAACGGCCAGCTCGTAAGAAATTTTACTATACCCCCTCAAAAAATGTGAAAAATTTTTGCGGCATTGGCTTTAGAAAAATCTTGCAAACGAGTAAATACAAACAAATTTATAATCGCCTGAGTTATAATCAAAAATAAAAAGTCGAATTCTCGTTCGCCGAGTTCTCGATGTTGAATTCTCATGACTCGTACCGGGAAGCTTATAGCTTACTTTCCCCCTTCACTTACTTCTGCAAATCAACATTTTCAAGCCTTTTTACGGAATGGACTGATGGGTTTGAAGTCAGAATTTGCGATGTTAAGTTTCAAAAATCAAACAGAGTGTGGCATTGATTGTTAAAAAAAACAATCCTTCAAACTGGTATAAATTTTTAAGTGTTCTATATTGAAATATTCTATAGGTTGAAATTTTAACTTCTACTACGGTAGAAGTGATTTAATCCGGTTTAGTTTAATTTTAAAATTTCACGTAGTGGCCAACAGAGATTTTCTCAAAACTAAAAGTGAGTAATGAAGAGAAAAAGGTTAAGAACCACTAGAGACAGTAAATTCGCCAGAAAATCGATACAGGCGTGAAAATAATGACATAATCAGTACTTGGACTACACAACATTATTCAGCTTAATTTCATCTGACCAAAGCCGTGAAACACTGGCAATTAGCAACCCGGAAAAAGAACACAAACAAACAAAAGTTTAAAGTGTACCAGATTGTTTTTGTAAGATAATCACGTAATATTTTGTGAAATAATCATTAGGACAACAGACAACGGCTAATGTCTTGGAAAAATGGTTTTTGTAACTACTGTACTGTATTTATTCGATAAAAGTATTAGCACACTTTAAAGCAACTATACAGTATAATTTAACATGGAATAAATAAGCACAGTCATTGTCAGTTCAAAGCGAAATCACTGGCTGCGATTAATCTCCAAGAATATAAATCTCGATCATGTTTGGAGACCAAATAAACAAAAGTGACTCAAATAAAAGGGTGAAAAAATATAAAATGTTAAGGAAATGATGACTGAATATTTTAACAACCAAAACGTTTTGGATAAATTAGACAACGAAAAACATCGAAAAAACACGAAGTCGAGATGTGATGAAAAAAGTTAAATACCAAAACAAGCTTTTATTAATTTAAAAACTGTAATAGTGATTTATTAATCTGCTTTCAATAGTAGCAGGTAGGAAAAATTATTAATTAATACAGATGCAAAAAATGAATAATATCTTCAATGCAAAAACAAATACTACATTTTAGAGATCCGGAGCTGTGTAATCTGGATGCCACAAATGCACTTACAGATGTGTATTATTTTTAAGAATCTTTTTTAATATATATTAGCAATGGAAAGTTACTGCATAATGAAATATTAGTAGCAGCAACAGCAGATTCTCGAAAGATCAAAAATGGCCGAGGCATCACAAAAACCAATCAACCATCACATGAGGAGGTGATAAAAAGGGAAACATCTTAAAATGAATTATCATGAAAAATTTTGAAGAACAGCGCATGAAAACCAAAAATCGTGAAATATTGCCAAAGTGAAGAATTAAACACTCCCACAAACATGAGGTTACTCATTAAACAATTAACTCATAGACCAGACGTCGACGCAAATAAGAAACGGAAGAATTTCTCATTTCAAAAAGTCATAAGTTCTTCTGGTATAAATTCTGGTATAAATCTAGTTCAATTTCAATAAATATGTACAATAAAAGCGTAATACGAGGTGTGTATTTTTTAAAGCAAAACTTGTACGCGACGTTTCGTCCGTTACATCAGGCGGACTTCTTCAGGTAAAAACAGCACACAATGCACAACCTATTTAAAAGCAAAATCAAAGCTAATAATCCCAATGCTCAGAAGCAGGCTAACATGCTCCTGAAGCAGTCCTCCTGATGTAACGGACGAAACGTCGTGTACAAGTTTTGCTTTAAGAAATATATATTACGCTTTTACTGTATTTATTAAAGTTGAACTGACCTCTGATTTACATTAGAAGAATTTATCAATAAAATAATATCGCTGGTAACGGTATTTCCTTTAAAAAAAAATATTGAATTACTAATGCATTTCAGAATTTCTCTTGTAGTGTTAAAAACACGTAATCACTTTGAGTAATCGTAATTGTAATTGCAGAATGGGTGAGTAATCATAAACGTAATCGATAACATTTGTCATGTAAACATCTTATCCCTGCAACGAACACGTTCATTGTACAAGGCACAGGACTGTTTTGGATCATGTTTCGTTTTCGCAAAGTTTTACCACATTGGAAAAAAATGAAAGTTCAAAAAGCATAATTGATCGGAACTCTGTGAAGTTCTTATTAAAAATGAATCGTATGTTGAAATATAAGTCACATTTGTGAAGCTTGTGTAGGAACAGTGATCAAATCCAAATACTTGCTCAAAAAAATCCATGTGTGCGTCAGGAAAACAACCGACAAATAGTGTTTAATTTGGGTTATTTAGGCAAAAAAGTTTTTTAAATATACAAGTTTTAGATATAACTTATCATCAAAATGAACAAATATTAAAACTACAATGATATAATTTTTTCATTTATTTTCATTTCATCTCTATATTTATCCTTTTGACTCGCAGTAAAGCGACGGAGTCGCTAATACATAAGGCAAGCAATTACCCCGGCCTGCATCCGGAGATTGCCAAGATATTGCTGTCCGGTTGAAATTTTTTATTAGAGATATTACTAAAGTTTAGAACCGTTTGCTAAGACCGTCAAGCAGGGGAAAGTGTCGTAAAGTGTCTTTCCCAAGGACATAACAAAATGGCACGAGTAGGTTTCGAACCCAAGTCATATGAATCACAATCCCGGCGTCTTAACCGATTGACCACGCTGCCGACTTAAACTGCCTATAAAATAAATTCAACAACATTCTGTGGAAAATTCGAGAGGAAAATTCCGCCAAAAACTCAAAGCACTCCAAGTCCTTGAAGCTTTGATTCCGATTACACGTTTTGCGAAGCACATAGCGAGAAATGTATTTAAAACAAAGTAAAAAACAAACATCATAAGTAAAACCCACAAGCTAATAATTACGGTGGCATAAAATGAATTAAACTGAAGAAAACACAATTATAACAAAATTTGTATGACTCACAATAACAGGCGATAGACAAAAACAAGCAAAAAAGCGATGTTTAACATCGTACACAATCAAATTCATATGATAAAATAACAATCTCACTGTCATCATCCATCTCACGAGTGATCTCAAACACAATTACGAATTGTTTTTTGGATGAACAAAATTACGGATAGGCGAAGAAATTCTTGCAACTCAATCATGTAGTACGAGCATATGCACTTATATCGCAGTGTCAGAAAACAGTTAGGAGACTAGTTGTCATTATTATTGCCATTATTAACTAAGATTTTTTGCTGATATTAAACGTATTCATGAAACAAAAAAGTTGATATTTAAAGACCACATAGTCTTGAAAGATGCAGATCATACAAAAGCCACTACTGTACTTGTTGTATCATTACGCGTAAAACGAAAATGCTTAAACGCGTAAACGAAAACGTTAGTCTCTATTTATATTTTTCAACTTCTTGTAAAGCTTCGTGTTCCGTTTCGCGAAGTTCTGCAAAGTAACAAAAAAAAACACGTCAGATTATTTCAATCTTCAAATTATTACCACGAACTCTCCAGTCGGACTCAGAACACTATCTTTTTTATTGATTACTCTTCAGTCTTCAAAACTAAAAGCAGTTATAAGCATTTTACAAAATTTTGCAATCTTTTCATCTTGATGGGTTTTTCTAGTTTAAACCTATTCATCTTTTCCCATTTCACAGCTTTTTCTAGTTGATGGCCAAGTCAAACAGTTAAACATTCAAGATGACACATACGAAAATCATTGATAATTTGAGCAGTGTATAATAAATTGTATGCGCGTAGTATAAAGTACAATACTGAGGCAAAAAAAAATTATTGTAGAAATGGTAAATCTATTTATAAGATGCAGGATAAAGTGACGTAACATCTGCTATCCAAACGAGAGCTTTAACTTGTTTTAAAAAATAAACGATTAGAATAAAGTATATATTTTAACGTGCCGCAGTAAAACAAAAAAAGTGTCAACGAGCGATCTTACCAACAGCTCCGAGGATTCGACTTCTTGAAACACTTTATCTCGACTGACGTTCTTGACATGAGCGACTTGCGTTGCAAGCGTTTCTAGCCAGCCAGCCTTGAATTTTCGATCGTCGAGCAATTGTAAAATCGAGACCTTCTCTTCACTGAAGCCAAAAGCTGCAAATTGAATGTGTTTAATCAAACATGTAATTTTGTGACATTACTCTGCTGCTCAAAGCATAGAAAAGCCGAAAGTGAGGCTTATGGTTGCTGTAGCATTTAAACACGAGCAACCAATCGATGTCAGCTGTATTTCCAGAAAATTCGAAAAAAAGTCGTTTGGTGGCGGATGGTGTTAATTCAGTTTGTTGCAATACAATGTTAGGATTGATGAAGGAATAAAGAGTTTCTTTTTGAAGCAAGACAAGCGGGTTGTTTTGTTTTGTATCGTGACAACAGAAACAAAAATAAACAAAGCTTTTATCATTGTATAGCGATCTCGACACTTTCGACTAAAGTCTGAAGGTTATTGATATCTTGCAACTTTTGACTGAATTCAGTTAAATTAAAACTAAAACCGATCAAAACTTAAATATTATAGAAACAAACCAGTTTTTATAAGGCAAAGTAAATTAAAAACCGCCGTTAAGAATAAATTGGTTTTAACTAAATATTTTATAAAAGAAAAGTATGAACATACATCAAGAAATCAGCCGCTAATTAATGAGAGGAATGATGCCAGACTATTCTTTGACTGTATGAAGACAGTCATCGGGAAAGGTCAAGCAGGGAGAGATAAGAATTCCATAAAGTAACTCTTTTGGAAATTCGGAATTCTAACCAAGAATCAACATTATTCTTGGTTATCAATCAAAAAGTCAACGAATGTTCTTGGGTATCAATTTGACTATTAATTTGTTTTTTATTCTTTCTTTAACTCAAGATTTACGTTTTTGTAGATGTTAATTGTAGTCAAATAAAGTTAAAGCTATAAACCAACGGACCTAGTTCTACAAAGCAAAATAAGAATTTACCTTGACTGTCAGCCGTTGTACTTCCTGTTATGTATCGCACCGCAAAAATTGGTAGATCGTCGTTATCTTTGAGATCCATGATTGCAATGACATTACGCAGGGGAAGCATTTGGACGTGCTGTTCATAATTATATCAATGTCAATTAGTGGAGGGTTTACTATAAAGTGGCTACACCAACCCCTCCCCTTAAAAAACGTCAAAAAGTGGTCTTTTCTAAGCAAAACATTACACTATTTCTTCATAGTAGCATTATGTCGGTGGCCCACTTGTGTGCACCTTAACTTTAGGACAAAAGTAAGAACATTATACTCGATTGAAAGTGAAGATTTTTATAAAGGCTAGGGTTTTGAAAAGAAAATTGAGATTTTGGACATAAATTGAAAGTGATAACCTTTCTTTTTTTAAAATCACTTTATTTGGGAACGAAACAAAACTTGACACATTAAAAAGTGCCCCATCCGATCTTTCTTGCACCGGGCCGCTTCTTTTGTAAGGCCATCGCTGATGTCAGTATTTTTTGATCAGATAGACGTTTTAAAGTTTATTCAATTTAACACTGCCAAAAAACAATTTAAAGCATAAATCAGGAACTGAAAATGCATTTAGACATTTATTGATACATGAATTGCTCCAAAGACCAAGAGGATTTTTGCTGACACAATGACAAGCAACTCTTCGGTTGTGTTTCGTTGAAACCAGGATCGCATTCCAACAAACATGATCCCGAGGGGGATTCCCGAGTCGTTGTCATTTCTCAACGAATAACAATATCAACAAAGTATTGGTACAATCAGAAACACCTTGAGCAAGGAGTTGCCATGGGATCGATTCCTCCACTTCGCGATTTCAAGCATGTCATTGAGGAGATACAACGCCAGTCTCTCTTTCTCCCGATAGAAACCGTCGTTTAGCGTGCTTACATCCACCTTCTGCACGAAGTAGCGATTCGACGAAATGACTTCCACCGGGCAACCGGTGACCTGAGGTGAAAATAGGGTCATTTTTTGACCAATAAGATTGGGGGGAGGGTGTAAGCAATAGAGGTTTTGAAAAAAGTTATTTTGTCGGATTCATTCATGTTTTGCAGTTTCAAAAAATTTTAAACTGATCGGGTATTTTATGCTCTGGTGAGCGATGTTACAAATTAAAAAAATAAACAGTGTAAACGGCTTATAATTAACCTCGAAAAAAATTGTTGAAAAGTTGGTTTTTGACCAATTCACAAAACTAAACCCAATGAAAACTACAAATTATAAACTTTGACACGAATAGCCAATCAATGATGCGTGGGTCACAGGGAGACTTAAATTAAATTCTGCGTTCCGACTCTCTGCGTTCCGACTCCCTACGTTCCAAAATTTCTGACATTTTATTGATTTATTGCCTTTTCATAATTGTAAAAAATTAAAAATAAAAAATCAAATCTTGTTTCCATCACACGTTATAGTCAGCTTTCAGTTGACTTTCAATAAAATTACGTCACCCGAAAGCGCTTTTTAAATCAAAAAACAAAAAATCCTGTGTTTATACTTTTAAAAACAACCATCGTCTAAGAACCATGTCACACTTCATTCACAACTTAATCTTAACTTCATAAATCTGTAGTTAATTTTCTGTATATTTTAGTCAGTTCAGTTCAGTTCAGTTTTCTTTTATTTCTGCTCCGCCACATGAACAAAATAACAAAATGTTGAAAAGTTTGTGTATTATTAAAGACGGGGTTAGAAAAAGGAAGAAGCAACAAAACGAGTTGACGTTGTGTCTTGCTAATTAGCGATGAAAGGTGTGACTTGTTGTTTAATATAGAAGCAAGGTTGCTTCACCTCATTATAAAATTGTTTAAATAGAAAGAGAAAAAGAAAAGAAAAAAAAAATGTATAGGACCGAGGTTATTTGCTTAATAAAACGTTTAAAGTTTTGTTATGACGTAGTAATAGCATAGTCGATGAAACCCCACCTATTTTAAATTAATTTAACTTATTTTTACGTTGTTTTATACGTAATTGTAGTTGTCGTTTTGTCATTTATAATTCTAAGCACGTGTCAATCGAATTAAGAGCACGTGACCGTTAAGAGTCTAATATTTTTTTACTATAGAGAGACTGCTTTTGTGGCGACAAACTATTAAGATTAATGTTAGCGATCAGGGCGCTAATTCATTCTTATAGCTCGCTAGCACGAAGTTGTTGAAGTAATTATTCGCGGTTGTGGCGCTGGAATTGTTTTGAAGTTCGGTGAAACTTGAAAGCCAAGTTTTGTGAATTTGTAAATACATTCTTTAAAGTTAGAAACAATGATTTCTGTCTGTTTGTGGAGAGAAATTTTCTAAGGAATCAATTCAAACTTAACCAAAACTAACTGTATTAAAAGCTTCAGTCTCGCGCCAAACTACTTATTTCGTTGGCCGGAATAAATAAAAATTGACACAGCTTTACTTCAATGCGGGTATTCGGGTTATCGAGTTTAACTGGTCTTTTTGGATTCCCGAGTAAAGCTTGTGACAAACTATTTAGTTGCGTTTTAAAACTGTCATTTCTTGACATGTCTTAAGAAGTAGGTTCGCCATCCCCTGAATATGGCATCAGCGACAACATAAGTTTCAAAAAATTGGAACTGAAAAGCCATCGATCGAGAATCGAGAATACTCACTTCGTAATATAAATCAAAAACCTTTGTTTTCGATTCTGTTTTACGCTTGTCTTCGTTGATGTGCGAGAGAACTTGCTCTAGGGCTTCTTTTGCTTCATCTAACTTGGCGTAATCCTCAAACTCACTTGGAGTGCGCTTCTGCAAATCTGTTAATCAACAGCAAGGCGCTTATAAGGTGAGCAAGGACGTAATGAAAACAAACCATTTTTCACGACTTTAACAGCACAATACTTTAAGCGAACGATAACGAGAAGACATTTAAAACCAGTCATAAATTATGCAAAACACAAAGCAAGGAACAGGGAAAGTTCATGACTGAACACCCTGAGTTACACTAACGTGCAAGTGAAGACGCTATAGATCAGTGTACCCTGTGATGTCCTTACAAAAAGGGGGGCCCGGTGCAGGTAAAGTAAGGGGGCCACTATTTTGTGTCCCAAAAAAAGGCAGCTGAAGCAGATTTTGGCATATGAAAAGTTAGTCATAAAAAAGGTTCTCGTTTTTCAATTTTTTCCCAAAAATCGTGGTGTTCTCGAAAAAAAAAAAAAAAGGTCTTCACCTCAATTTCATCTCCAATTATTCCAATTTTTCACAAAAATCATGGTGTTTTCCAAAAAAAGAAGTCTTCCCTTGAAATTTACTTCAAATCTCAGTGCTAAATCTAATAGTTTATGATGACTTTTCGAGTTTCACTTCAAATTGTAATAGTATAGAGTGCATATTTTCTCACAAAATATGGAGAAACTTTTTTTCCCTTTTTTTGATCTGACATCAACATCCTAATACTTCCTTGTAAAAATAGAGCAATTTCTTGTGTAGGGGGGGCCACTTTTGCTCTATTTTAGGGGGACCTGGTGCAACCGCACCGCTCGCAGCCTATTAAAGCCATTACTGAGTGTACCAAAACTCTTGGTTTTGCTCAAAATGTTTAAACACGGTTCGTCATACTCTTGGAAAAACGTTTCACGACAAATACGAAGGGTCATACAGCTTACCAATACCGCAGTGAACCCCAGCTTAAAACAGAAACGAGAAACCAGGTACATATCAATCAAAATCTTAGAAGTAACTACGTAACTGTTTTTTAGTACAATGTAATAATATTAATTAATTTATTAAAGCAGAATGCATAACGAATCAGGCGATAAAAGATACCAAAAATATCAAGTGATAAAACGACCAGACAATTTTGAAAGGTGCTATTGATGCTTCAAAACCTACTCGCGCTATTCTGTTTGTCCTTCGAAAAAACGCTTTAAGGCATATTTCCCTGCTTGATGGTCTTACCAAGCAGTTCTAAATTTTAATCATATCTTTATTAAATTACAACCGGACAGCAATATCTTGGCGTCTCCGGAAGCAGCTCGGGGTAATTGCTTACCCTATGTATTAGCACCTCCATCTCTTTCCTGCGAGTCAAGAGTGTAAATATAGAGATAAAATAAATAAATTTAAAAAAATTCATCGCCTAACTTGGATAATAATAATTAAGAAATTAGAAAACACAAGTTCCGCTTAACAATCTAAAAACCAGCACAAATACCTTTCAAAAGCAGAAGCAGACTGGGTAAACGTTGTACTGGTCGAAGAAGTAAAGCTTCCAGATTTTGTTTTAAGCTCTGTGGCTCATTAAAACATTTGATCAGGAAATTCCTGAAATCAGGATTGGTTTCCTGTAGCTTCAATAAGAGGCTTTGTCCCATGTCAAAATAATTTACATAACTCGGATAAACCTGGAACAGCAAATAAGGTAATCGTTTTTTTCGACAATTAGCCGTTTATCTTCAAGTCTTCTATAAGCAACTGCGAACGAAATAGGTAAATATTTGAAAAAGCTTCATCAGCAGCCAAAAAATGCTTAAGTAGTATAACAGTAAAACTAAGTCGAAGTTACGAAATGAAACATCTTGATTAAAATGATAAGTTAAATATCTGTGAGTAAACATCTCGATTAAAAACACGCAGAGATATGAGAATTATGACCCAACTTTTTGTCCAGCAGCACAAAGCAAATAACATAGCAATTATAAGATTTACGGGTGAATGATGTTCTTTAAAATAGTCATTTAAGTTAGCCCAAGGGTGCATTTTTTTACGGAGAGCAAACGGTACCATCAAATAGACCGTTGAAAGAAGAGGTGTTTTAGAGAAAATTAAGGGCAAAAACATGTCAATTTTTTTCTGCGGCAATAATAGTTTCACTAAGTGTGATAAATCATCCTTGTATCTGGATCAAAAATTAACTGAAAAACAGGTTGAATATTAGGTATTACCAAGGCCTTCTATAACTACAGGCCTGGAAGCAAAAACAAAATGGCGGACAATCCAGGCGATCATGTCGCGTTGTACGCGTTTAAAGTCTACACTGGTACATAGATAAGACGATATAAATACTTCGTTTTTGTTGTTCGTTATAAGACTATTTTAAGGAATCTACCCAAAAATGTTGTTAATTCACTTATTAGTTACAACGAAAAGATATGGAATACTCGATATTTTTCAATAAATTGTAACAAAACTAAGTTAGCAAATTTAACAATATGGTACCTTTTAAATCCAATATTATGACCCTATATAGGATGAAATAAATATTAAAATACTACTGCAAATAATTGTTCTTCAATAGGAAACGTAAAGCAAGTAACACTGCGTTCACCTTTTTTGATTTCGTAAGTGACCTGCATCCGGGCACGCAACATTTATTGACCATAACTATTTTACATAAAAAGTAATCATAAAATATTGCTAAAGTGCAATGTTTTTTACGTTATCATAAGATCTAATCAATTAGTCAATGACTGTTATAGTATGTGACGTCATAGCCCACGGCTCTACTGCCTTCTTCTCTATGGTTTCATAAGTGTGGTTAACCGCGTGATAAATTATTATTCTTACAGATTCAGTCGTATAACTATCGCGTAACTCCGTGTAAATAAAAGAGGTAACTGCAGATACTAGTGGAACTCATAACATAGCGTCGTCGGCAGTCAGCTTATATATTTGAAGAATTATGAGGAATTTAGAATTAATTTTAAACAAGCTGCTTAAAGATTAGAAACACCAGACTCGAGTTTCGATCTTATTAGAGCTCGTCAGTGATATGCAAGTTCGTGATCGGAGATTTGTAAAAGATTGAAGATAAAAGAAAAATAGCGAAAAATAAACGAGAGCTGCAAGCAGAATTAGAAGCAGCAAACAAACGTATAGCCGAATTATCTCAATCTAATCAAAACGCGAATAGTAATACTAATAATGATGAACCTCCCTCTTGGTTAAAAACTCTTTTAGAGGCACAGCAGCTGCCTCAAAGCGCGAATAGCCAAAGAAGCGAATCACGTAAGCAAACCACTGACGTCAACAATTCTAACAACGAGGCAAGGCGAATTAAAGCGGACGCACAAAAGCCTTCCACACTGCAGGTGTGAATTTCGTTAGCTGAATTTTCGAAATGGCGTAAATCGTACAACGATTATACTACGGTTTCGCTTGCAACAGAGCTGCCATTGAGCAGTCAGTTGGCATTGCTTCGCAGTTTTTTTTTGATGGAAATGCGAGAAGCCATAGAACACGTACTTCTTATCCCGGATGATACCACTTAAGCCAGACGAAGTGTTAGATAAAATCAAAAATTACATCCGCAGTCAAAGAAATATAGCATTAGACTGCATCGTGTTTCAAGAGAGAAAGCAAGCAGCTGGCGAAAATTTTGATTCGTTTTTAATCGCCATTAAAACTTTGGTGAGAGACGCAGACTTGTGCAATGAATGTTTAAATCGTCGTTTAGTCACAAAAATCATGTGGGGAATATATGACAAAAAGACTCGAACAAAGCTCCTAGCCATATCCCCATTACCTGATCTTCAGACTGTCGCTGATTTATGCAGATCGGAATAGTCAGCAAAACTAGACAACGCGCGAATGAGCGGACAGCTGAATGAGAGAAGAGCGTACCAAAGCAAATTTCGTCGAAATTTCTCTAAATCTAAAGAGCGCAATAAAAAGTCCTCTACAAAATGCGGTAAAAAGACCTGCCCACCAAAAGGTCAAACCCACTGTCCCGCAAAGGATACAGAGTGCTTAATATGTCGCAAAAAAGGTCATTTTTCATCAGTGTGCTTTCATGACAAGCCTGGGTTTAACAGACGCGAAGAAACAAAAAAAAAGTTAACGGGACAAATAAAGCGTAGATGCAATGCTAACGCAAATTTTGCTAACTCCGCGGCTCCCAAAATAACTGTTAATTTTTTTTCTCTTAAACATCGTGACCCGTTAGGCTCCACAGAAGCTACACCAGACACAGGTGCCGAAGCAAGTCTTGTTGGGGTAAACATCATTCAACAGTTCGGAATAGACCTTGATAATTTAATGCCGCCAAGTCAAGACACTCTTAGTGCAGTAAATCGGCAGACCGTAGCATACGTAGGGACTTTCCCATGCATCATCAAATACTGCGGCCGATTCGTGGAAGAAACCATTTACGTCTGTCCTGAGGTAGAAGATGTTTTGCTTGCTTGGTACGTATGTCAACAGGTTAACATTCTACCTGACACGTATCCTCAACCGATAAATTCGTCAAAAACACCTCGAAAATTAGCAAGCATATTAAAGGCAGAGAACACAAGATTCATTATATCAGAGAACCCAACTGAAGCAGAAATTAGTAAAATTGAGAACAAGTTGATAAAATCGTACAGCGATGTGTTTTCTGAAGACACAACATTACGGGAGATGAACAGTAAACCTATGAAAATTTCTTTGAAAGATGAAGCTGTTTCATTTGCTTTACCTGTTCCACGCCAAATACCTTTAGCTTTCAGAAGAATGGTGAAGACAGAGGTTGACCAACTTATACAAGCCGGAGTCATTACACCAATAACAGAAGCAACTGATTGGGTGCACCCTATGGTCGTCATACCAAAACCCAATGGCGGGATACGTCTCTGTATTGATTTGCAGAAATTGAACAAATACGTACGCCGTCCATACCATCTATCAAAATCACCTGCTGAAGCTATTTCGAATATTTCTTTTTCGTCTAAATTTTTCTCAACATTAGACGCCACTAAAGGATACTAGCAAGTACCTTTAGAAAAAAGGAAAGTCAAGACTTTACCACATTCACTACGCCGTTTGGAAGATTTAAATTTCTTTGAGCTCCGATGGGACTAGCTTCTCAAGACAAATATTGCGCAAGAGGCGATGAAGCTCTGCAAGGCATTGAACAAGTCGAAAAAGTGGTAGATGATATTCTTATTCAAGGCGAAACCCCACAGGAGCACTTTAATACCGTAGTGGCTGTACTAAACAGATGTCGAAAACATGGTATTACTCTTAATCTGAAGAAAGTGCAGTTACTACAAAGTGCTGTCAGATATGTCGGATATATAGTGAGCAGCGACGGTATCAAAGCAGACTCCACGAAAATTGAAGCAATTTCTGAATTCTTTGCTCCAACAAACATAACCGAATTACGATCTTTTATGGGCATGGCAAACCAGCTGGGCGGATTTACTCACCTACTCAGTGAAGCAGCAGGCCCGCTTCGGGACTTGCTCAAACCAAAAAATGCTTTTTTTGGTCACCCCAGCATGAAGAAGCATTTACAAAGACAAAAGAAATTCTTTGTAGCCCCCATATTTTGGTTGCATTCGACCCCAATCTACAAACGATGCTACAAACAAATGCATCTCGGTTGAAAGGTCAAGGTTTTGCACTTTTGCAAAAACATCAAGAAACGTGGAAATTGGTTCAAGCAGGATCACGTTTTATACTGTAACTGAGACTGAGTCCAACTACGCTATGGTTGAATTGGAATTGCTCGCTGTTGTTTGGGCTATGCAGAAATGCCGAATATATCTGCAAGGCTTACCCAGCTTCGAGCTAATAGTAAATCATAAGCCATTAGAGTCAATCCTGAATACCCAGACACTCGATATGGTGGATAATCCCAGGATTCAGAGACTTAAAGAAAAACTCAGTGCTTTCATATTTCACACCACCTGGAGAAAAGGCAAAGACCATGTGATCCCCGACGCGTTGTCACGAGCACCGCGCCGCGACCCAGAACCAGAAGATATTATAAACGTGGACACAAACAGAATAATCTGCAAAAACATTTCTGCAATTCTGAGAGGAAAAGACCCAGAAGTCACAAAAGAAACATTTATCGATCTAATGCTGGAAGATTTAAAAGAAAGTACTCAGCAAGACGAAGCAGCACAACAATTAATCACTGCTATTAAAAGCAATTTTTCAAAAGGAAACAAATATCCATTAGCTCAACCTTTCAAAAAGCTGAAAGATCAGCTTACTTTCGAAGATGGATTAATTCTCCTTAACAGCCATCGCATTGTGGTGCCCGTGCAGAAAAGAAAAGAAATACTGACAAAGCTACGTGCCTCACATCAAGGCATCGAAAGAACAAAACAAAGAGCGCGTCAAATAATGTACTGGCCAGGAATCAACAGCGACATCAAAAATACCGTTGAAGCCTGCACGAAATGCCAAGAGCACCAGCCAAGCTTGCAACAAGAGCCATTACAACGCGATCCCCTCCCATCAAGACCTTTTAAAGACGTATCTGCAGACTTATTTTATTATGCCGGTAAGACATACCTGGTTTATATAGACCGTCTGTCGGGATGGATTAAACTCAGCGAGTTCTCTCATGACCCTAATTCACATCAGATAATCAGCACTATAAGAAAATTTTTCGTGGACACAGGTGTACCAGTACGAATCAGAACCGATGGAGGACCGCAATTCACATCAAGCAAGTTTCAACAGTTTCTCAAGAAATGGGGAGTAACTTCCACCATAAGTACTCCACATTACCCACAGTCAAACGGACATGCAGAAGCAGCAGTGAAGGCCATGAAGCACTTTGTCGCCAAAACTGCTGAGCATGGAAGTCTCGACTGCGATGAATTTAGCAGCGGCCTAATCGAATGGGTTAACACACCCAAGGCCCATGGGTTATCATCAGCCGAAATTTTATACGGCGCCCCGTTACGTTCAATCGTCCCAGCTAAACTGAAATATTTCAAGCAAGATTGGCAAAACAAATTCGACAGGTGGGACGCAGCTTTATCAAATATACAAGTGGCTGCAGAAACCGAATATAATAAACGAGCAAAACCCCTCAACCCATTAAAAATCGGACAACATGTTCGAATTCAAAACCATATTACAAAAAAATGGTTGCAATCGGGACTCATCATCGGCGTCGGGAGAAACCGCGATTATCACATAAAACTACCGAGCGGTCAGTCTGTTGGCGCAATAGACGTTTTATTCGCCCTATCCTCACCGAAGGGGGAGACCCCAAAGAGGAAATGATGACATCAGACGAACGTCACGTCCATTTTGAAGATGAAGTCTTTCCACCATCTCCAACCTTGCGGCGAAGTGTGAGAAAAAAACGCTTTCCTAATCATTTAAGGGATTTTGTATGAATTAAGTAGCGTAAAACTCAAAACGCTTGTGCCGTATTGTATATAGTTTGTGCCGTATTGTATATAGTTTGTGCATGTTTATTAATCGGGCTCGTACAATGTACTAATATTTTTCTCAGACAACCTTTTCGCTAAAAAGCTTTTTAAAAGGGGGTTGTTATAGTATGTGACGTCATAGCCCACGGCTCTACTGCCTTCTTCTCTATGGTTTCATAAATGTGGTTAACCGTGTGATAAATTATTATTCTAAAAGGCAAATTCAGTCGTATAACTATCGTGTAACTCCGTGAAAATAAAAGAGGTAACTGCAGATACTAGTGGAACTCATAACAATGACCAAAACATTTTGTTGCACTTAATATAATATTTAACATTTGTCATTCTGTACTTTATCTTTAACCTCACCGGTTTATTGCTTATAGGTGTATCAGCAAGCTTACCAAAACTACAACTTCTCTTTGATCTAAACCAAAATATTAATGCTACTTGTTTTATAATTATAGAAAAATAAAAATTCTGCAGGCAAAAATTTTCCACCAAACTAGTATAAAATAGATTTATAATGTATTACTTTGAAACTAAATACTATCTAAGCCAATGGTTCTTAAACTGGGTTCGATCGAACCCCGGGGGTTTGATGAGTCAGTATCAGGGGTTCGGCGGAGTCAGGATAAGTATACACACGTTATGTGTATGTGTGGCGACCACAATGTCCTCTTTACTTGAGCCGCAGTTCTTGCTCATTGTGACGTAGCACAATCTCTCCTTCTTTCTTTTGGAGATCATGCTGTATTTTGCCGACCTCACCAGATCAAGTCTATCAAGTTTAGAGCGCAAGCTTTATCGATTTATATATTGAGCAATTAGTTTTGACATTATTTTGTCATAATTTTTTAGTTGTTGTGTTATAATGCAGGGTTTTAATCTTCAATAATTCTGTTTGAAGTTAAACAAACACAATTAGGCACTAAATATGCAATTTTTTTCCTTTAATATTTAAATTTAATCTGTTCTAAACATTTACCTTTTTATAGTATTTTGATCTTTTCATACTAACTATGTCGATAAAAAAAGGAGTGGTCAGAAAAATATGTACAATATGGATTTACGTATATCACAGAAAGTGATGGGAGTCAGCGTCCTCAGTACATGATTTGCTACTCCAGGTTGAGCAATTGTTGCTTAGCACCGGCAAAACTAAAAGAACAATTTTAAAAGGTGCATGGCGATAGAAAATACTGGAAAACCACACTCGCTGAATTTAAAATGAAGAGAGCCAGATTTGATGAAAATGCTATTCTGCCGGTTTTCGACTTTGTACTCATTGACATACCGATCCTCACAGCATCGTACGAAGTTGCGTACTTGATTGCAAAACAGGGAAAACTACACACCATTGGTGAAAAACTTGTAAAACCAGCTGTGTTAAAGAAGGCAAATATCATATTTGGAAAAGCAGCCGAAAATAAGTCATCCCAAATTTCTCTTTCTAATGGCACCATTAGCAACAAAATTGATAAGTTTAAAATTCGTTCGTTCTTCTGGTAAAAATCGGCAAGTTAAACTTTAACAAATAAAGGAAGGCATAATACATTATCAAGAAAAACGTAATATATTACGCCTTCTGTTATTTGTTAAAGTTTAACTTGCTGATTTTACCAGAAGAACGAATAAATTTTAAACTAAATAATATCCCTGGTAACAGTGTTTACATTGAAAATTGAAATTGATAAGATGCACGATGAACCTTGGCTCAAATAGTTTTAGACTTGATTTCGGACACGGCAAAATTCAGTCTCCAATTCGGCGAGACCACGAACGCTTCCAATCTAAGCCAGCTTGCTGTATTCGTGCGCTATGGGAATAAAGAAGACGTGAAAAAGGAAGTTTTTTATTTTGTCAGCCCCTTATAACAACTAAGGCTGCCGAGGTTAAGAAATTTGTAGATAATTTCTTCAAAGACAATTATCTTTCGTGGGATATTGTTTATGCAATTTGTTTGGACGGAGCTCGAGTCATGTTGGAACGAAATTTTGGTTTTGATACGCTACTGAAAACCAATGCACCACACATAACTGTGACGCATTGTCTCTTGCACAGGCATACATTGGCAACAAAAACCTTCACTCCAAAACTGGTAGAAGTATTAAAAATTGTGGTGGAATATGTCAACTATGTGCGAATAATGCTATGAAACAGCGCATATTCAAGGAGCTGTGTAATGAAATAAGCTCTGTATTCGAGGTACTTCTGTACTATTATAATGTTTGGTGGTTATCCCGGGGAAAGATGCTGAACCGTGTTTTTACCTTGCGTGTGGAATTAGCCGTGTTATTGCGAGAGCACCAACATCGTCATGCAGATTGTTTTGAAAATTCTGAGTTTATTCTTGTTTTGGCATACATGGTCGATATCTTCGATGCTCTCAATAATCTCAATCAACAGATGCAGAATAACGACGAATGGGGAATGATAACTTGACTAACTTTCCTCTGTTTGACGACTGCACAAGTAAGATTAAAGATGTGTCTGGAAATGGGAACATTTCCGTACCGAGAGAACTAAAGCAAGAAATTTCCAAGCACTTAGATGAGCTTGCAAAGTCTCTCGATGGATACTTCCAACCAGAGAGTCATATCCAGCATGGGTAAGACAGTCATTCACGTTTAGTCCTGATAAAGAAGATGTCAATGATAAATACCTCAATGAAATCATTGAACTTTAGCAGAGCCAGTTTTAACAGCAACTCTTCAAAACAACAATGCTCTCAACGTTTTGGTGTCACCAAATCGTAGCTTACCCTCTTCTTGCTAAGAAAGCCCTTGAGATATTCATACAGTTTGTTACAACGTATCTTTGTAAACACTCCTTTTCGAAGATGGTAGACATACAACAAAAAAAGGAACAGACTTTGTTGCCATGAGCCTTGCCAAAGTGAAGCTGCGCATTTTTAGAATTGTTTCCAAAATGCAACAGCATAAGATACATTGATTTGTTGTAAATATTTATTGAGTTGTGTTTTTGTGTGTAGTTCATGTTTTGTTGATCTTGTTTCTTTGAATGATATGATTTTATGTGCAACAGATGCACAGTTTACTTTGGGCTCAAGTTCGTTAATAAAAATTTTTAAATTTTAAGGAAGGGTTCGGTGAGTGCCTGCATGAAACGTATTGGGTTCGGTACCTCCAACAAGTTTAAGAACCACTGATCTAAGCTAACCAGCATCGAATAAAACGATTGAATAGTTATTGTAATTTGGTAGCTTATCAGAAAACCATTTACTTACTTTTGTAATGCATCACTTACTCTTTTTAAAATTCAACTTATTCAGACATTTAAAATTTCTTTTGAAGATTGTTACAGTTAAAGAGTTTTAGAATCAAAATATTTTATTGCTGATATGACATATTTCATCTTAGAACTATGCAATCTCCCTTCAGAATATCTAATTAACAAACTAGACAACTATCTTCCAACAAGCTTTCTTTACTCTGCAAATTCGCTAGTTTTTTGTCTACAGTCTACATTATTGAAAAACCAACATTGTTGACCGCCTGCGTTTGTGACATCATTTGTAAAATCTCTTAGAGCTTCCAGGCTTGTAGTTTTAGAAGGTCTTGGCAGCAACATTCCCTCTAAGAGCTTTCTTAGTGTGCGCGGAATGAAAGTCCGTGTGAGCAGTGGTAGATATTCAAATTTAGGGATCCAAGGCAAGGATTTTCAGAAATCGATGTTCAGGAAAAAAGAAAAAGAGTTTGATCTTGTGTTTGAGTTTTCTCTCTCAAAACAAGGTGCTCTCTAAAAAAAAAGTTCGATTTCATACCTAATTTCCCTATTTTGTTCCCAAAATCAAGGTGTTCTCTAAAAAAAAAGGTCTTCACCTAGAATCGATCACTCTATTTCCCAATTTTTGTCCCGACTTTTCGAGGTGAGGACCCTTTTTTTTTTTTTGAGAACACTTTAAGTTTGGGAACAAAATAGGGATATCAGAGATGAAAATTTTTTTTTTTTGAGAACGCTTTGATTTCGGGGACAAAATAGGGAAAGGAAAGCGATGAAATCGAAGTAAAGACCCTTTTTTTTTAGAGAACACCTTGATTTCGGGAACAAAATAGGGAAATCAGGGTGAAATCGAAGTGAAGACATTTTTTTTTTTTAGAGAACACCTCGGTTTTGGGAGGAAAATAGGAAAGTCAGAGATTATACCAAAGAGAAACCTTTTTTTTTAGTGATCATCATGATTTTTGAAGTAAAAACTGAAAGGTAAGATGCAAGCTATTTGAATATCCACCACTCTGTGGAGCTTGTTTCTGATTGAAAGCACGTATTTAGCTTGTCTTGCCAATACTTATGCAGTGCGCGGCAAAACGAAAGTACTGCGCGGGGGCTCTAGGCTAACTGCGCGGCTGCGCGGCCGCGCAGCGTAGAGGGAACGTTGCTTAGTAGTATCCAAGCTCTTGCTTGGCTGAACGCAATTGTCGAAGATGATTCTGGGGATGAAGGCGAAGGTAAAAATGTTGCACAAGAAGAAAACTGGAGATGCTATCTTGAGGAAGAATTTTATGTTTCAGCTCGCTACTGAACTGATAGAAGCATATGTTCAAGGAAAGACAGCTCAACAAGCCGGAGTTTTGCTTCCACTTTTCAACAATTCTCATTAAAATTCGATCGTGAATGGAGCAGAAAGCGAAAGCAAAGCCAAGTTAATGTAAACTGTGAACAAAACAAAACTGCAAAATTCTTTTGTGGATGCCGTAGATCAGTTTGCGGAAAGGGCACAGGTTGTGTATAAGTTGAATGTGTGGACTGTGTAGAGCGCTGCAATTTTCTTTGTTTTTGTATGCTTTTGAATTGCCGCTTGTGGTTTATCTTAAACAATATGATGAAAAATAACCATTTGATGTTTTGAACTTTTTTTAAGGTAAATTGTTTTTAATTTAGCTGACACCCCGTGTTTTTTATAAATATAATAAAAACTTTGAGAAAATTTTAACCACGCAGCTAAAAAGCAGGTTGAAGGCCTTTAATGTAATTCGGAGATCAGGGCTTATTTCTGTGCGGCACAGAATAGCCGATTTCGGGGCACAGAAACCCTTGGCGCGGTGTTAAAGTTGTTCAAATAGAAACAAATAAAGAGATTATTTATGCTTAAACTATCCCAATTTTATTCAAATAGAATTCAAACAAAATTATCGAACTTATTCAAATAGAATGAAACAAATAAAAGAATAAAAATTAATTAATTGTTAAACATAGTTATCGCAAACAAATTAATTATTACAAAAACCCTAACCCTATTCTAACTGAATTAACATATAAACGAGTAAAAAACGCTGACCTAATCCTAAGCTAGCTAAGCTAAACGAACACGTTTAATAACGAATGAGTCAGAACACAATGGATTATTAGGTCACTAAACTGTTTTCAAATGCTAACGAAGAAAAAAATGAAATGATGGGAGTAGCTTAACGAGAACGAAATGAAGCCGAAAAGAGAAAGTTAAGAAACAGAGAGAGAGAGAGAGAGAGAGAGTTTAACAACGAATCGTTTGAAATTAGTTGCGGTAGCGAAGCGGCACTTTGAAAAGGCGACCGCGTCTGGACAATCTGGCGGGTCCGTCTGCCGCTGGAACAGGGCCTAGGCAGTATATTCCAGAAAATAATATTAAAAAAAAGCCTACAACGCACCAAACTCATACCTACAAAGATTTAAATCATTACTAGCTATACTACAAAAGATAAAGTAAAGCTAAATTGTTGCGCATTTTTTTGTTTATTGGACAAACGGTCATTTTGACCGCTCGTGGTAATTCTAGGTAAATCAAAAACGCTGTAATTCTAGTGTTAATCGCACAAGCTTCTGTAAACTGCTGCTCACTTCGTCAGGTGCAACCAAAATATAATTTTTTTTTATTTATGATCATGGTACACATATGTACCACTATCCATCAAATGGTCAAGAGTATAAGAATGTCACGCGTTTGGCCTTAAGTGTTTGTATTTGAAAGCTTAAGCTTTTATTGCATACGTTAAGACTTCTATCGTGACTTTCATTGCTGTGTTATAATTCACGGATATCTTTTTAATTTTACAAACATCGTTGGATTTAATGGTGATCGAGATTACGTGGGTTAAATGTAGAGCAGATCAAACATCGTTGGATTTAATGGTGATCGAGATTACGTGGGTTAAATGCAGAGCAGATATTAAAAGGCAGAGGGCAATTGCCCCCTGCCTTTTAATATTCTTAAAACACGGTGGCACCTCGCTTCCGGCGCCCCTGCTAATGTCTATTGATCTTTGATTCTTGAAATACATCAACTAACAAACCTCAATGAATTTTTCTTTGTATTTCTTAATAACTTCGCCGATGTAGCAATCCTCAGTCCAATTGTCTATGATTTTACTCATGTCGTGATGAATGTACGAGTGGACGCTGATGATTTCTTGAACTCCGCCGAAGATGGATCGGATATCTTCAGCGGCGAGAATCGGTTCACCTTCGGTGTTTGCTTTTTCAAGAGGAACTTTGTATACCTGAAACGAAAAAATCAGTTGCACGAAAAAGTCGAGATGCATTTATTTTAAAAATAAGTCTTTGTATTAAGTTTATTCTGTTCGATATAGAAACGGATCGTTATTTGTTTGCCAACTATATAATACTATTTGATGTGGCGGTGAATTAAGTTAACTACTTGCAGAGCAACGTTATCAATGTGTTGACCAGACGATTCAACACAGAATGCCTCGCATCGACTTAAAAACGGTCACGTGTTACTGATACCCCGCCTACATTATCGCAAGAACAAAAATGACGAATAATCATTGTTATTGTGACCATTTTCTCACTTTACGCTACTTTTACGAAACTTACGACTGAACTTGCAACAACTTTCCTGTATTTCATCTGTCTACAGCTAAACTTTCGTCTACTTTATGGTAATTAGACTTTTAAAAATATACGAGTTTCAGAAAATGTTCAGGGGTTATTAGTTGGCTGACTTGTATGGACTTTTAAGTGGGTCCTCAGATACTCGCCAAGTGAGACTAAGATCCAGACGCCCGTTTGTGCCAGCTGCACGGAATCTTTTGGACAACCTTGTTAGTCTTGGCATCCGCGCTTCTGAATGGACAAATCACAAATGGAACGCGGAGTACTGTGAAAATGCTTCCAGGCTCCGTTCTTTTGTGCCCCGGACCGGTGCCAGGCCTGTTGGGATGGGCTTACCCCAAGCAGCTTGGGTTAAGCTCAACCGCCTGCGGACTGGTGTTGGGCGATTCCATTCGTCCATGCACAAATGGGGTCTCGCTCCTTTACCAAATTGCGAGTGTGGCGCCTCTGAGCAAACCGCAAACCATATACTAACAGCGTGCCCTATACATCGGGCACCACATGAAGCACAAGGTCTGACGGTTTTGGATGACGAAACTTGATGCTGGCTTAATAACACCACTGCCAGCATCTGATTCAGGCAGTGCAACAGTCTGGGTTAGTAAAAGGATAAACCCTCGGCCTCAGTCCTGCTTGTCTCTGATTTGGAGTGGATCCCCTTCAAACGATAACCAAATGATGACCAGTTGGTTGACCATAGCTTTTAGAAGATATTCAAGAGACAAAAACAAATAAATGACACTTTATTGGCTTCACATTTTAAGTAAAAGCTTATTTAGTTGTACTTCACTTTTATGGGACATATGTAAACAAAAAGTTTTTTCGGCCTACGACTCGAAAAGTTTTGTGTGTAAAGCTCGTTTAAAAAGCGAAAATAATACTGCAAAAAATATACCTTATAATTGCACCATGAACTCGATGGGATTGTTAATAAACAACGTACCTCAACAATTGTTTTTAGATTTCTCAAGTAGCTTGTTTCTGTTTGTAATAGTTCCATAGCTGTGCGATGCCGCTTGGTCGGAATATTTGATTGGTCAGCCGATACACTAAAAATAAGGGTTATGTGATGGCCAAACAAATAAAATTTAAAATCGCCAAAGTTGCACAAAAAACCAAACTACCAGGACTAGTACTTATAAAAAAAAAGATACTTAGCTTTAAAAAAGGTGGGGGGCGCTGCAAGAAAAATAGAGGCCACTTTATCGTGTTTCTATTTGTTTTTGGTCCCAAAATAGGATGATCTCCAGAAAAAAACAAGTCATCATTTTGGGTGGGCTACCGTCATTGCCCTACTATGAAGAAATAGAGCAATATTTTGCTTATTACGTTTTGACGTTTCATAAGTACTGCTACTTTTTGACGTTTCTTTGGGGGGGCCGGCGCGGCCGCTCCATTTGCTTCGTACTAAAGCCATCACTGGGGACCTTCGACCATAACGATAACATGACTGTGAAAACGTCTTTTACGAACGCCACATTGCCTATTTATCAAATGAAGTAACCAAATAAAGCACTTGATAGTAGAATGTCTTAAATTCTCATAAAATCAAACCAAAAAAAAAACCAGCTCTTGCAATAGAAGTGACAAAAAGAACGTTTACACCCGATTGGAATAATCAAATACGATCAAATAGGTTTAACATATTTGTTATTATTCGAGTGACATTTTAATCTAAAATTTACAAACTTAAAAACATGACTTAATAACGATGGTTCGTTTTTCACATTTCCTAACCTCAGGTAATGATTTTCTTCAGAGCGGGAGCAAATACCAAAATCTTCACTTCCGCCTTCATTTTTGAGCAGTGCGGCAGTAGGATCTTCAGTTAATTCCTTAAAGCACTTATCCTTTTCTGCAGAGGAGGAGGAAATGCCATAGCTTTCACTTCTGCCTTCATTTCCGAGCAATGGGGCAGTAGGATCTTCACTTAATTCCTTAAAGCACTTATCCTTTTCTGCAGAGGAGGAAGAAATGCCATAGCTTTCACTTCTGCCTTCATTTCCGAGCAATGGGGCAGTAGGATCTTCATTTAATTCCTTAAAGCACTTATCCTTTTCTGCAGAGGAGGAAGAAATGCCATAGCTTTCACTTCTGCCTTCATTTCCGAGCAATGGGGCAGTAGGATCTTCATTTAATTCCTTAAAGCACTTATCCTTTTCTGCAGAGGAGGAGGAAATACCATAGCTTTCACTTCTGCCTTCATTTCCGAGCAATGGGGCAGTAGGATCTTCATTTAATTCCTTAAAGCACTTATCCTTTTCTGCAGAGGAGGAGGAAATACCATAGCTTTCACTTCTGCCTTCATTTCCGAGCAATGGGGCAGTAGGATCTTCATTTAATTCCTTAAAACAGTTTAAAATCAGAAGTTTAATAGCTTGCAATTAGATGCACCGAAAATTATAAACTATTTAATCAATTTTTAGAAGATGGTTTTAAAAGACACGTACTGTACCTCTTCTGATGAACAACACGAAAAGCAATGTACAAAAAAACGCCAACAGCTTGCCATGAAAATCAAAAGCAGTTTAAGATACTTATAATCATTCCTAGCCAACTATCTGGCAGGTAGACCCTCAATCACCTAAACATAAACTCTTTTAAACCAGGGATGTCCAACCTGGGGTCCACTTAATATTTTTATGCGGTCCATTGCTTACTCAAAATATTATTGATTGTGTTATTTCCAAAAATTATATTATTTACAATATCAAGTGACAATTAATTAAGGACTTTGTGGTAGCAAACATAATAACTTTCAATCAAAGCCGAGTGATTTGGAATAAGATTATATTAGTAGCAATGGTGCTGATAATAAACAAAAAAAGAGGAATGTGTTGATTTATTAAGAGGATGAAAAGACGATCAGACATTTTTAAAGATTTTAGGTACAATCAAGGAATTTAAATCAGATCTAATGCCAATATATCATACGAAAGGCGCTAATTAATTCTTTACATTTCTCATTTGGTAATATTTTTGTCGATATAGGCTACGTGTTATTGTGCCCTTAAATTTTAATTTTGTCACCTATCTTTTTATTTGGCAACACGGTGGCTTAATTCTTCTTTGTCTTGATTTAATTAAGCGCATGGCGAGGTGCTAGCTGAGATATGCTTGTGTTCTTTATGTATCAATTCTAATCTATAATTTGGAAGATAATAATTGATGTTCTATTTGCTAAATTAACTTTATATTTTAATATTATATTGTACTTGTTTCAGACTGTGAAGTATTAGTCTAAAACCGCCGGACCAGTTACGATAACGTTATTAAATTACAATATTGATATAAACTGTGTCGGGTAACCTCTTCTGTGCAAGAGAAGTTTTAGCTGGCTCCATATCCTCACGGTTGTTTGTCAAATAGGACGAGAGAGAGAGAGAGAGAGAAAGATCTAGCGAGTTTCTGTGTCTCTTATATCTTTTAATTTGTCTGTCTGTCTGCCTCTCTCTGTTTTCAAATATTAATATATAGCTATAGACGTAGACCTATGCAGTATACTGTATGTTTCTTTAATTATATGATAATTTTAATAATTTTACTTTTCACTAATATTCCTAATTAGTTAATCAATTTTAGGTAATAATTTAAATCTTTGTTATCGCTTTCATCATCGTTTGGAAAGGCATCCACTTTTGGTAAAATGCAAACAGGACTGAAGTCGAGGGTTTATCTTTCTACTTATCCAAGCTTATGTACGTACAGCCCACATCAGATGCTGGCAATAATGGTGTTGAGCCAGCATCGGGACACACTAGTCTTTGTCATCAAAAACCATCAGATTTCGTTCTCCATGTTGTGCTCGATATATGGGGCACGCTGTTGCGACGTGGTCTGCGGTTTGTTCAGTGGCGCCGCACTCGCAATTCGGTGAAGGAGCGAGACTCCACTTGTGCGTGGATAAATGGAGTCGCCTTACATCAGTACTCAGGCGATTTCCTAAGCTGTTCGGAGCAAGCCTATTTCAACAAGCCTAGTACTGGTCATGGGTATGAAAGAGCGGAGGCTGGATGTGTTCTCACAGTACTCCGTGTTCCATTTATAATTCATCCAATGAGAAATGCGGATGCCTAAACCGGCAAGGTTGTTGAATAGATTTAACGCAGCTGACACAAACGGGTGTCAAGATCTTAGTTTCTTTTGGCGAGCATCTGAGAACTCACTTAAAAAACTATGCAGCATACGATTAGGGTTCATAGGGATCCACGTTAAGCCAAAGAGAGTGTCGCTTCTAATTAGCAAAGCTCAGCTTGCTCGATGCCTGAAAGTATGGTTAAGTGGTCTGTTGAAGTGTAGCCCAGGCATCCATGCAGTGACAATGCCAAGGCGTCATTCAGAACACCGTCTATGAGACGAGTGTTATCACTTGTGCCCAGTACTCAGATGTTGAGTGGACCAGATATAAAGCAGCTGTTTGTAGTGCTTTGAAACCAGTAGCCCGTCCTGAGCCTACAAATTGCCTCAGCAGTGTGGCACGCAAAGATAGCTTTTTGCCAATGCCACTAGATGGTGACGGAACGTGAGCGATCTGTCCAGTTTCACTCCCAAGATTAGTAGAGAAGCGACAAAACAATAAAAGTCTATAGTTGTTGTAGACATTTAGCTAACGTTTGGCCTCTTGATTATTTAAATAAAAGGATGCTGTCACCGTCTTAGTGTGACTGAGTTTCAACCTTCACGTCTGAAGATACGCTGAAAGCGTAAACATGAATTGATTTAAAGTTCCTTCCAAATATTTTTATTTTCTAGAAAAGTGTAACAATGCTACATCGTTTTCAAAATTCAAAAGAAGGCAACAATACTCTTCTATAATAATAGAATGCAACAAAACATTAAAAGTTTCCAGAAGAGTGCAACAGTATTAAAAAAAAATTTATATACATGTACTTTTGTGGCCTGCTGACTACATTTAAATTTATACTTTGGCTCATAACGAAAAAAGGTGAAACATCCCTGCTTTTAAACAGTTAGAATGTGCAGCTCGAGCTTCGCGGCTTTAGTGTTTCGCGAGTTTTTCCAAAATATTCATAAAAAAAATCATCATAAAGTAAAAATGAAAAAATGCAGCCATGTGCAAGAGTTTACTGGGAAGTTGTATCGTGATAAAAGATGCAAAAATATATTTTTAAAAGCATCGGCAGGGTGGATGAGAGTAGGTAAGATCATCGTATTAATAATGCAAGCGATCAATGGTTACGGCATTTATTCCTGCTTTGCGTTCTCAGCAAGCAGCTTTAAATTTCAGTCAAACCTCTAAAAAAACCTTTAAAAACAAAATCTCTAAAAACTAAAAAAAAATCTCCAAATGTGATGGTGATCAAGGTAGATCGCTTGGAGGTGGTACTAAGTACTACGCCGCTGACGTTTTCCAGCGAATATTAGGGAGGATAAAAATAAAGCTTTTGCTCAATATAAACGGCCACCAACTTATCAGTTTGTTTATTCATATCATATATTTATGTTTTTGAATTACGGGGCAATATCAAGGGCATTAAACTTTGTGCATTTGTGCAACTGTCGAGTGGTTACCAAATCTTGTTTTTTATGAAGATACCTGTTTACTTCAAAGTATGATTATCGTTGCAATTTCAAAAATTCACCATAGTCTTACTTTTTTAAATATTTTTAATCGGTTTGTTTTATTGTAAAGGGAAATGCTTTAAGTAATATCAGGGAAACATGGCGGCCATGAAATGGAATTATCACGTCCAATCCACCTATATGGAAATGTTTCATTCAAAAATTGACGAACTTCAAGGCCCCACTGAGGTGGTGCACCGTCCTGCTGGAAAATAACTTGTGGTTGATACTGTTCAAGGTGTGGTGAAACGTATTCTGTCAAAACCTCGAGGTAAATTTGAGCTGTGATTGATTTCTTAGCGAAGAAAAACGGACCGATAATTTTATCATGCATGATTTCACACCACACGTTTAGTTTAGGGGAGTCCCATTCAAGCTCACAGGTATCATGCGGATTCTCCGAGTTCCAGCTGCATATGTAGTAATTGCGGTCGTTGGCTTATGGAAGCGTGTGATAATTTGATATCGCGAAATTTTAACTTCAATATATGCAGGCCTATTATAAAAACTATAAGACGTGTGTGAAAAGCCAGCGGTGTGATTGGGGAAAGCTCGGATAGTTTCCCTATAGTTCAGCGTGTGAATAAAAGAAAAGAGAGGTTCGCTGTGCGATCTAACTTAACTTTTTTAAGATTAGCACTTGCGTCTAAAGTTTCGCTGTACTTGAATGTCTGATTTTGTCTCTATAAGCCAGGAAATACACTGGGCTTTTTCCTGCTGAGTGCTCATTTTCATAAATTCTACTTTCGCTACTAAATTCAAAAATATTCTGCTTAATCACTAAATAAATTGTAATTTTAAACCTAATTATTTCCACTAGTATCTGTTAAGAAAGAAAAAAATTGAAGCACTTTCCTTCACTATAAAACAAATGAAATAAAGATATCTCAGAAAATAAAATTTTGACAAACTATGAAAATTGTAACGATAATTTATGGACACCCTATATATAATTTGTTTTTTTTTTATATATCATATAGCCAGGATATAAACAATTCTGTTGAGCGCTTAATGTGAAAAGAAATTGTAAAAAATGTATCTAACATTATTTATATAGCTCAGGATTTTTGCTGGTCTTGACTAAGTTTTGGGCGCTGAATTCAAATATGCATTTGAATAAATTCTTGGTTGCATAGATTTTAAAAATAAGCAATGGTACTGACGGAATCATTACTTTTTCAATTTTTGGTAGTCTTTAAAAAGACTGGTTTTCCTAAAAATTCTCTTGGCCAACTCTAGCTAGATTATTATGTCTTTCATTTATTTAGTGGTTTTTATAGGATTGGATGACATATCATTATATCTTCCAATTCTATATAAACCACGTTTTTCATGCAGCTCGTCATTTGGCATCGATTTCTTCTGACGAGATCTGGCCGAAAAAATTCTTAGGAAAAACAATCTTTTTAAAAATTTTCCAAAATTGAAAGAGTAATGGTTACGTAAGCACCATTTATTATTCTTGAAATCTATATTTAGTTTTTTTCTATCACGCCAAGGTTTTGAGATACAACAGCACGATTTGTGACATAAACATTGTTGAAGCAATAAAAATTTGCATATCAATTCAGTTAAAGTCGAACCATTAAATTAAAAAAATATGATTACACAAGTAAAAAGTTTACTACCATTTACAAAACAATAGTAGGTCTATTTTCTTTTGACACACTTTGCACTGCAATGATATTTTGTCTCATTCTGTTTTTGCACAAACCAACTATAGTCTACCATCATGCTATTAATAGCATTACTTTATCATTTATAGCGTTTTTCCACAACCGCAATGTCCGGGTGAAAACTTTCACCGTGTCATCACTAATTGTCTGGAAATAACGCGAGGTGTGACTGGAAAAAGTGCAACTATAAACTCATTCTACTACCAAGACATCTAAAAGCTTTTATCCTATTTTTCACAATTTAGATTTAGTTTTTAGCTTTATGGTTTCCGAGAAAGCTTTCTGTGACTTGAATGTGTTTAAAGTTTCCAATTCTTCTGCATTAAGATGTTGTGGAAAAATTTCATTAGCAAAAGTTTTGAATTTCTGGACCAACGAAAATGCAACCGCTCAATTAAGCCTCACTTGTGTAAGATCCAAGCTTTCCCTGAAATAATGAATGTGACTGTTAAATTTACACAAAATCTCCAAGAATATTCTTGGTACTGAAGAGCATTTAACAACAGCTTTATTGTCTCTTGAATTTTTTAGTTTTACTGCAAGTGCTTTAGGTATGGACGGATGAGTATTACGATTATGCAAGAGCACTGCTTTTAGACTTGTTTTGCTCTAATCAACAAACAATCTCAAGTCAGGAAACTTGTCTTTATACCCTAACTCCATCGTTAAACTATCAACGTCATTACAGAAGCACAAGCCATTTTAGGAGATAAAGAATGAACTGAGTATTTTATTGCAATGACGAAACTGTGAAATTTTAGTTCCTTCTTTAAGTAAGTTCTATTGCTTTAAACATAGGCTTACTATACCTTGTACGTCCAATTTTTAGAGCTTTGTCGCACCCATTTTGGCAGAAATACCGCCAGAAATCAAAGACAGATTCTATGTGCAGACTCTCTTTTTATTTATTTTATTGATCATTAGTTTTCAGAGAGAAAAATTATGAAATCCGAGACAGATTCAAAGTGAAGATCTTTTTTTTAGAGAGCACTTTTTTTTTGGGACAAAAATTATAAAATCCGAGAATGATTAAAAATGAAAACCTTTTTCTTTAGAAAACTTTTTTTTTGGGACAAAAATTATGAAATCCGAGGCTGATTCAATGTGCAGACTTTTTTTGAGAACATTTCTTTTTTGGGGGGAAAATCATAAAATCGGACATTGATTCAAATTGAAGACTTTTTTTTCAGAGAACACTACTATTCAGGGACCAATTTTTTTCTTTTAACTAGCGTCCCAGTTTGTCCCCTCGAAAATAAGGTGTGCTTATTTAAGCATGACACCAAAATTTTAGTTTTGAATTTTGGCAATGCCAGCCCAGATCTCTAACAAGATTGTTCAACATACTTTGCTTTGTAAAAACTCAAGCGGTTGAGCTAGCAGCAACAAGTTACAAACCACTTGACGTTGTCTCGTTGGAACTATCTGGTTCAGATGATGACTACGGACGTTCAAGAACTTCTGGGAGTGGGAGCTTTAGGAATTCGAATGTCAGTATCATGCACATATGGTTTTAAAGAAAGACTGGCAACTTGGATAAACAAGTTTTAGAAAATCGTTTACGTCAGTTAAACAAAAATAACAATAATAGAAACCACAAAAGCCATCTTTTTTGCTTACCAATAGCCTACTGTAGCAGCCGAGTATTGCAAAAAATGGCGCAAATATAAGCTGCTTATTTTGTCCTGATCAGCAAATCTGCAACCAAAGTAGTACTTGTCGAATATTTCGTGAATGTGCTGGCAATGTATATTTTCCACAAACATATCAAAAGCTATTGGAATTTTGTTTTTCACTTCCTTCTATCGATCATTTTACAAAATTAACAAATAAATAGAGATGGATTTTCAAAAAAAAAAAAAATATTTAAGACTTTCTCAGACACATCAGTTTTAGCATGCAACTCACTGGAACTTGGAACTAAACAGCAATATACTTGACGAGTGGAAAAATTTCAGTAGAACTTTATTTAATATTTTTGCATTTTAATGAGAAAAATTTTTGACAAAGACTGAAGCTGTAACATGTCTCTGATCTAACGAAAACCTTACATCCGTGAGGGTGGACTCATACTTTAAATATTGATATTTCAGAAAATTTGCTTATCGAAGTAGAAAGTTTTTCATGCTCAAATTTCTGCTAATCAGAAACAGTTTGAACAGTCTATCCACAAGCATGAAAACACGTGATCCACAGCTTCATCAAATTAAATTTTGCTAGAACGTGGCACTTCTATGCAATGGTGTACCGAAGATTTTAGAAAAGTTAGGAAGATGTACAACCAAAATCAAACATGTTCAGTAGAAAAATTTTTCAAGTGGTAAAAAAAGGTCTTCACGTTGAAGCTGTATCGGTTTTACGTTTTTCTTCCCTAAAACCTAGTGACCTCTAAAAAATGTTTTCACTTTGAATCTGTCTCGGTTTTTTGCTTTTTCTTCCCAAAAACATTGTAATCTCTAAAAAAAAGGTCTTCACTTTAAATCTGTCTCTAATTTATTGTATTAGTGATGTCTAAGGGGGTTATAGCACAATACCCTCCTTTCCCTTAATACGCCACTGCTTCTATGGAATGAATGCAGATCAAGAATCGTGTAAAAAAGACGTACATTGCAGAATGTATTAGGCCTAATACTTCTTCGCATCCAACTAACAAAGTGCTGAGTTGGCATTTCAAGGTTTTCTAACCTCTATAATAACTAATATAAAAATTTACAGTTTCACCAACAGGTATCTCAATTTTTACCGGCTATGCTCATAACTCAATAACTAGCCGTGATGAAAAAAACTGCTGGCAAATTTATATTCAGCACCAAAAAATCTTTTTAACTTATCAGCTACAAAAATTTTGTTGAAATGTGTTAAATGCTGTATCCAAATAACTTCTTCAAAAAACATTTGTTCAAGCTTTGACTGACCTCTGCGGATAAGATTTGAAAAATAAAAAATCGACTTTTAAAATAAAACGAAAAGTTTAGTTCATACCGCAGTCAACAAAAATTTTATCGTTTAAACAGACAGTAAATTCACTAAAAAATCGTTACAGGCATGAAAATAACAACTTAATTAGTACTTGAAACACACAACAATGTTCAGCTTAATTTCATCTTACTGATACCGTGAAACACTTATAATTAGCAACCCGGAAAATGAACACAAAAACAATAAATTGAAGTTTCCCAGATTCTTTATTGTAAGATAATCACATGACATTTTTGTAAAATAATCATAAGGACACCAGACAACGGCCAATTTGTTAAAAAAATGGTTTTTGTAACTACAGTATCTATTCGATAAAAGTACTAGCACACTTAAAAGCAACTATACAATATAATTTAACATGGAATAAATAAGCACAGTCATTGTCAGTTCAAAGCGAAATCATGGACTGCGATTAATCTTCAAGAATATGAATTTCGATCATGTTTGAAGACCAAATAAACAAAAGTGACTCAAATAAAAGGGTGAAAAAATATAAAATATTAAGGAAATGATGACTGAATATTTTAACAACCAAAATGTTTCGGATAAATTAGACGACGGAAAAATCGGAAAAATACGAAGTCGAGGTGTGATGGAAATAGTTAAATACCGAAATAAGCTTTTATTAATTTAAAAATTGTGATAGTGATTTATTAATCTGCTTTCAATAGTAGCAAGTAGGAAAAATTAATAAGTAATACATATGCAAAAAAATGAATAATATCTTCAATGCAAAAACAAATATTGCATTGTAGAGATCCAGAGCTGTATAATCTGGATGCCACAAATGCACTTACAGATGTGTATTATTTTTAAGAATCTTTTTTAATAATAGCAATGAAGTGTTACTGCATAATGAAATATTAGCAGTAGTAACAACGGATTCTCGAAAGAGCAAAAATGGCCGAGGCACCACGAAAAGCACTCAACCATCACATGAGGAAATGATCAAAAGGGAAACACCCTAAAAATAAATTACGATAAAAAATTTTGAAGAACAGCGCATGAAAGCCAAAAATCTTAAAATATTGCCAAAGTAAAGAATTATAATAAATACTCCCACAAACATGAAGGTTACTCATTAAACAATTAACTTATACAGTAGACCAGACGTCGACCAAAATAAGAAGCGGAAAGATTTAGTAGTACCGAAAAGTTACAACAAACTAGACATGGGGTAATCGTAATCAGTGATCGTAATCGATTACCATAGATTACGCTTTTTTATGTAATCCTAATCGATTACATTGACAAAAACTTAGATGTTATTGATTGAGCTAGCATTCAACACAAAAACCCTATTTGTGACGTCACATGTCGCTTTTTAGATAAACAATTTTAAAACTTATATTTATAAAATGTAAGAAAAAATTTTAAGTGCAGTAGATTAAATCGGAGGTCAGTTCAACTTTAATAAATACAATAAAAGCGTACTATGTATTTTTTGAACCAAAACTTGTACACGACCTTTCGTCCGTTACATCAGGCGGATTTCTTTGTGTAAAAACATATAGCTTTTTTGCCACTCGTCACTCGAAACACTACACTGATATAATTTTTTTATTTTTTTTATTTCATATTTATATTTATCTTCCTGACTCGCAGTAAAGCGACGAATTCGCTAATACAAGCGATTACCCCGATCCAGAGTTGTAACGGGCCGACTAGTTCAGCCCAAAAAAACCCGAAAATTAAGTTTAATCAAAAACACGTTTGAGTTTTGCGTTTTTGTGTCTTTGATTGAACACTTCGTGTTTTTGATTGAATGGCTGTTCACAGTGATTCACAGTGATTCAATCAAAAACACAATGTTCACAGTGATTCAATCAAAAACACAAAAATGTTCAATTAAAAACACAAAAACACAAAACTCAAACGTGTTTTTGATTAAACTTAATTTTCGGGCTTTTTCGGGCTGAACTAGTCGGCCCGTTTACAATTCTGCTCCGACCTGCTTCTGGAGATTGCCAAGATATTGCTGTCCGGTTGAAATTTTTTATTTGGTTTTTAGTTTTTTTTATTAGAGATATGACTGAAATTTAGAACCGTTTGCTAAGACCATCAAGCAGGAGAAAGTACCTTAAAGTGTCTTTCCCAAGGACACAACAAAATGGCACGAGTAGGTTTCGAACCCAAATCATATGAATCACAATCCCGGCGTCTTAACCGATTGACCACGCTGCCGACTTAAACTGCCCATAAAATAAATTCAACAACATTCTGTGGAAATTCGAGAGGAAAATTCCGCCGAAAACTCAAAACACTCCAAGTCCTTGAAGCTTCGATTTCGATCACACGTTTTGTGAAGCACATAGCGAGAAATGTATTTAAAACAAAGTAAAAAACAAACATCATAAGTAAAACCCACAAGCTAATCATTATGCTGGCATAAAATGAATTAAACTGAAGAAAACACAATTATAACAAAATTTGTATGACTCACAATAACAGGCGATAGACAAAAACAAGCAAAAAAGCGATGTTTAACATCGTACACAATCAAATTCATATGATAAAATAACAATCTCACTGTCATCATCCATCTCATGAGTGATCTCAAACACAATTACGAATTGTTTCTTCGATGAACAAAATCACGGATAGGTGAAGAAATTCTTGCAACTCAATCATGTAGTACGAGCATATGCACTATTATTGCAGTGTCAGAATACGCCAGCAGACTAGTTGTCATTATTATTGCCATTATTACCCAAGTACATTTTTCGCTGATATTAAACGTATTCATGAAACAGAAAAGTTGATATTTAAAGACCACACAGTCTTGAAAGATGCAGATCATACAAAACCAACTATTGTACTTATTGTATCATTACGAGAACGCGTAAACGAAAATGTTAGTCTCTTTTTGTATTTTTCAACTTCTTGTAAAGCTTCGTGTTCCGTTTCGCGAAGTTCTGCAAATTAAGAAAAAAAACACGTCAGATTATTTGGATCTTCAAATTATTACCACGAACTCTCCAGTCGGACTCAGAACACTATCTTTTTTATTGATTACTCTTCAGTCTTCAAAACGAAAAGCAGTTATAAGCATTTTACAAAATTTTGCAATCTTTTCATCTTGATGAGTTTTTCTAGTTTAAACCTATCCATCTTTTCCCATTTCACAGCTTTTTCTAGTTGATGGCCAAGTCAAACAGTTAAACATTCAAGATGACACATACGAAAATCATTGTTAATTTAACCAGTGTATGACAACTTGTAGTATAAAGTACAACAACTGAGACAGAAAAGAAAATATTGTGAAGACATAATCAATGGTGGTTACCTCGAGACACGTTTTTCAAAGTCTCGGTCTAGTAACCCCAAATCGTCTCGGTCTCGGTCTCGGTCTCGGACCACTATGTCTCGAATTCAGGTTAAGACATTGCAGCGATGTGGGCGAAGCTCACAGATGTTGTAAATACATGTCATAATTTTTAGTAAAAATAGGTTATTTGTACGTTTTTTAGCTTTTCTGGCGTCATGGTCCTTTTTAAATTTGCATTAATCACAGTAGAATTAAACCGTGGAAATCTTTATCAGGGCTGTGATGTCGAAAGATTTAAGATCCGATTCCGACTACTACAATTTCTAAGATGCCGACTCCGAATCCAAATCCAACTCCGACTCCAACTTCTAGAGTTTCAAGGATTCCGGTTTCGACTCCGACTCTCTACAACGACTCCCCAATAAGGGCAATAGCAATATGCAAAATATGATTTGCTTAAAATTAGGATGTCCGTAGTTTTCAAGTCATGAATCGATACGTTCGTTAACACAAAAAATTTATCCCTAATTTGAATCTGTCTCGAATTTCTCAATCTTCGTCTCTAAAAACTAGTGCTCTCTAAAAAAAAATTGGGCATTAGAAGTCGAAGTCGGATAAAATATTCTAACTCCGACTCTTTGTACTACGAATCCTTTTTAAAAACTCTGACTCCGACTGCGCAACCCTAATCTTTCTGCATGGCAATCAAAAGGGTATAAGGTGGTCAAGAAATAAAACTATTTTTATCAACATTTAAACGTCTTGCATTTCATATTTTTAATTACAAAATTTTGTATCTCGAAAGGCGGCTATATCACGATGCTTTTACTGCAGTGGATATTGTTATATGACATTATAATAAGTTATATACGTAAACATTAAAAAAATGATAAGATTGCGGTTTAAATTTTACTCGCTTGGTTCTGTTGTGTCCCTGTGAAAAGTTATTTTAGGCATTGGTTTTTGCTTTAAATTTTAATCATATTACAAATCAAATAAATACATACCGAGCTATATGAGAGATGGCACTAAAAACTACCATCTGTGTTGTAGTGTATCACGCAGGCCGAACCCGAGCTCACAGCCCGACCATGGTTTTGAGATTTGAACTCTCATCAGGAGCAGTCTGCTTACCCAAGTTTGGCCGCTTCCATGATTGCAACAATGCATCCGGTAGAAGCCCACAGATTGTAGATCTTTCTCTTGGGTATGAGTGTAAACTGCATCCGGTTGTAAGCTTATCAACTGATAAGTCGGGATGAATGAGGGTACCCAATTACAACTTCCTCCAGGTCACCCTTGGGCAAGGTGTAGTACCTGAAAGCCTCCCTGTGCTGTGGTTCATGCCAACAAATAATATTACAGCAATAAACAAGGCTGTCTTAATTTTTCTTTGTTGTTTTTATGCATTTTTTATGTTTTTTTTTTCTTGTTTTAGGCATTTTTTTTTATTTTTTATACTCGTATAAATATTTTTTCTCTAGGTGATGCAACCATGCAAGCCGTTACCTTAGCTAGTGTAGTTTATTGAGTTTTTGCATGTTTCAACGTTGTTTCATTTTGTTGCATGTCTCTTTTTCCGTAGTGTAATTATGTTGATGTTAGTATTTTGTTCGACAAGCGGCGGAAATAAAAAACGACTGAACTGAACTGAACTGAACTTTATATATGAGCAGCTCTGCAACAAAACCTGGTTGCCACAGATAGCATTCTTTGTGCTGTCTGTTTACAACTTGATATATTTCTAGCATCTGATCATCGGCGTACATGTGCACAATGCCGCTTCTATCAGTGCAGCAATGCACCTAGTAGAAGCCCACAAATCTTTAAAAAAATAATAAAAGATTTCAATCGGACAGCAAAATTGTGGTATTTCCGGAAGCAAGTTGGGTAAATTACTTGCAGTAGATAAGACCCAAAATGTAACTGTTGAACAAGGAGAATTTCACTTTTAGTTGGCAAAGTTCAGCTGACTTGATACCTGAAAGAATCAATAACTGGTCTGTTTGAGTGGGACGCAGGCATCCAAATGTTTAAGGCGTCATTTAAGACACTATTTATGAGGCAAATAAGTGCACTGCAAAGTACTCAGATGTCGAGTAGACCGAATACAGGGAAACAGCGAGACATAAAAAATATTTTTTGCGCAATGCCACAAGGTCGTGACGAAACGTGAGTTCTTCGATATGGTTATTGATTCTGGTGTTGACGCCTTCTAAAAATCAAAAACTTTTTGGAAAAGAAATCGAGTTCAATAACCTCATATCTCCCGTTTGTAAACGACGTGGGAGTGTTATCCCGACAAGGAGAATGTTGTGACCTACAAATAAAATTATTTAACATACTATTGTATATGCTTTTCGACGAGAGTGTGAAAGTGGATGCCCTGATCAAAAACATCGATCTCTCAATTTTCAATAAAGTCTGTTCAATGAAGCCATAGCACACAAAATCGAGTCGTGTTTTTGAGGCACTGCAGTAAAGTTTTATAGAGAGTTTTACACTCAGCATAGCAATACGGCTTAGGTTGTTTTGGTGACCGTGTGAAATAGTTTCTTTGGCTGCTTTCTGATGGCGTTAGAAAAGTCTTGGTAAATCGCTTCCAGATCAGGTGAATTCAGCAGCAACAAAGTCTTTTTGAATTTGTTCGTTGAAGCAATGTAATCATTCTACTTGACACTGCAAAAATTCTATCGTTTAACTGGCATGCCTAGCACTGGCAAAGCAAACCTTGATAACGGAAGCCTATTCAATTGAGGGTCAATATTTAACTTGGCAAACTTTCTTCTGATTTATGGTGAAGATTTTTGACGTAGAAAGGAGTTTATATATTTTTTATTTTAATTGTTTAAACCAAGGTTGTGAAGGCAGAAAAATTATTTTTCAACTCCACCAATTTAAAGTTTTCCACTTCCGACTCCACGAGATCTAATAATACGACTCCAAATTCAGCACATGTAAAAAAAGTCCAACTCCACCCTAAAATATGCGGCTATGGCAACCCCGACTCAACAATACAACTACAAGCAAGGCTGTGGAGTCGGAGTCCCCGGAGTCGCTTGTTTTAGATCAGAGTCGGAGTACTTTTTTCAGATTTGATTAAGTCGGAATCGCAAATTGGATTCGGTCTCTTAAATTCGGTGAAGTTAGAAATCGGATTCCTTATTGCATTTAGAGACTTCAATTTACGCTAAATTATTTTACATTTTTACGCTATCTAACGTTTATCCTCTTGACTCGCAGGAATGCGACGGAAGCGCTGTACATAAGCAAGCAATTAAGCAATTACCCCGAACTGCTCCCGGAGATGCCAAAATATTGTTGTCCGATAGAAATATTTTATTTTTTTTTAAGTTTCTAGAATTATGACTGTCGGCAGCGTGGTCGAGTGGTTAAAGCACCGGACTGATGATCAACATGATCTCGGTTCAAAACCCACTTGCGCCATTCTGTTGTGTCCTTGGAAAAGACACTTTGCGGCACTTTCCCCTGCTTGGTGGTCTTTGCAAGCAGTTCTAAATTACAGTAATATCTCTACTAAATTACTAGCGGACAGCAATATCTTGGGATCTCCGGAAGCAGGTCGGGGTAATTGCTTACCCTATGTATAGCGCCTCTGTCGCTTTCCTGCCAGTCAGGAGGATAACTATAGAGATAAAAATAAAAAAAAAAATAAAAATGACAGAAATTTAGAACTGCTTGACAAGACCGTCAGGGAAAGTGCCGTAAAACTCTCTTTCCTAAGGACACAACAGAATGGCTCGAGTAGGTTTGGAACCGAGATTAAGTCAATCACAATCACAGCGCTTTCACGAGCTTTAAGCACTTGAATTAGGCCTTATGGTTGTGAAATCCAAATCGCTGGAGTCCCACATTTAGGGATGAAGTCAGAGTAGTTTTCAGATGTTCTAGAGTCAAAGTTTAAATCGTAAAATTTCAAAAAGCTAGAGTCGGAGTCGGAAAAATTTTGCTCTATATATGGCAGTGATGAAGGTCTCGAGACTGGTCTCGGTCTCGAGACCGATTTTTTGCGGTTTCGGTCTCCTTCCGGTCTCAGCCTTTTACTGATGGTCTCCGTCTCGGTCTCGAGGTGATGTGGTCTCGGTCTCGAGTTTTTTAAATTGGTCTCAAGACTGGACATTTTTGATAATTTTTTATTTGTTGTTATTATGATGAGTTTTGCAATTTACTTAGAAACAGCACTTAATTGACCAGCTTTGCCACAATTTGAAGTGGTAAAAAACTTAGAGTTAAACTTCTTTAATCTATAGTCTTGCGACTTTCTTTGTTAATTCCCATGAAGATTTTTATTTTGATCAAGCTCATCTGTTACAAGCTACTCCGATTACAAAAAAACATTATTTAATTTTTTTTCTTTCGGCAACAAACAAATCTGGTAGTGCTTTGAATATTTCTCCCATACACTCTTGTCGCTGAAATACGTATTTACACCAAATTAATCTTACTTAAAAAAATCAAGAAACTTGATTACGCAAAATAGTTTTTTTTTAGTTAGAAGACAATTTTTAACAGAAGAACAAAAGAAATAATACAGAAAAACTAGATCTACAACAGCATGATAGATTATGTAACTTTAATTTAGCCTAAATGCAGCAGTAGCCTCAGAGAGCGAAAAAGGATTTTTAAATGTTGTTTGTTGCAGTTAATCTACCGCTAGTTACTACCTTAAAAATTAGGACACCTGCCAGAAGTTGCTGTAAAAGTGTGTTTTAAAGCAGATTGAATAGGATAGAAAAGTTTTTTTGGTGTCATTTTTATTTTCATTCTCTTGCCTTGCAGAAACAGTGTCGGAGGCGCTATACTTAGCACACAATTACCCCGACCCTCTTACGGAGATACCACGGTTGAAATTTTTATTTTGCTTTTTAGTTTTATAAAAATATGACTGAAATTTTAACTGCTTGCTAAGACCGTCAAGCAAAGGAAAGCGCCACAAAGCGTCTTTCCCAAGGACATAACAGAATTGCACGAGTAGGTTTTCAACCGGGGGCGTTTTGATCATGATCACCACACTCAAAACACTCGACCACGCTGTCAAGGACCCGTTTAACAACCGGTTAAAAATTATGATTAATGAAACCATAAGCTTATGCGCGGAAGGGGAAGGGTTGGGGCTTAAAAATCTTCCATGAAGAATGATGTTAAAAGTTCATAATACCACTAAAATAGCTTAAAACTGTTAAAATAAAAAAAAATTATTTGATTAAAAGAGAATTATGGCTAGAAAAAAATGAAGAGCAAAAAAAAGATCTTTACCTTATTTTACGTTTGTGGGCAGCGTGTTTAAGTGGTCAATAGCGCTGTCGTCGCCGTCGTCGTTTGAAGGCATCCACAATTTATAATCTAGGTCAGACACAAGCAGGACTGGGGCAGAGGGTTTATCCTTTTACTACCCCAGACTGCTGCAGTGCCTGAATCAGTGCTGGCAGTGGTGTTATTAAGCCAGCATCGAGTTTTGTCATCCAAAACCGTCAAACCTCGTGCTCCATGTGGTGCCCGATGTATAGGGCACGCTGTTAGTACATGGTCTGCGGTTTGCTCAGAGGCGCCACACTCGCAATTCGGTGAAGGAGCGAGACCCCATTTGTGCATGGACGAATGGAATCGCCCAACACAGCTGTAATAGCGCTGTAATTAAAATCGTCGCGGTTCAAAACCTACTCTCGCCATTCTGTTGTGTCCTTGAGAAAAACGCTTTACCGCATTTTCCTTTGCTTGGTAGCCTTAGTAAGCAGCAGCAGCAATTTTCAGGGTCTCGGTCTCGGTCTCGGCCTTTTGCTGGTGGTCTCGGTTTTGGTCTCGTAACGACCTGGTCTCGGTCTTGTACTTTTTAAATTGGTCTCGAGACCGGACATTTTTTGATATTTCGTTATTTGATGTGGTTATGACGATTTACTGATTTCTTCACCATAAACAATTCTCCTTGCAAAATGAAATTGAAAGCTTTTTATTGCCTCGTAAAATTTTTGAATAAACATAGTATTACGTAATGCAAATCGCTTCTTTGTGAATTTTTGTGACCTATTAGAAAATTAGATTAATTTTTTGTGACCTATTGGAAATGCAATGAGCCGCAGCTGCCAACAGCGAGGAAATGTGATAAAATTAACGCCTTTAACAGATTTATTTTATTTTTATCTCTATATTTATCCTCCTGACTCGCAGGAAAGCGACGGAGGCGCTATACATAGGGTAAGAAATTACCCCGACCTGCTTCCGGAGATGCCAAGATATTGCTGTCCGCTAATAATTTAGTAGAGATATTACTGTAATTTAGAACTGCTTGTCAAGACCACCAAGCAGGGGAAAGTGCCGTAAAGTGTCTTTCCCAAGGACACAACAGAATGGCGCAAGTGGGTTTTGAACCGAGACCATGTTGATCATCAATCCGGCGCGTTAACCACTCGACCACGCTGCCGACTTTATAGATTTTAAATTAACTGCATCCGTTCTAAATAATCTAAATGCACCGTCCTAATTACTTAATCCCAATGTGACCTCGTTTTCGCAGTAACCTGTAGTGTACGAGTATAAGAGCATAAAATCGAGTTTTAAGGCCCGTTTCCACTACGAGCGTGTAAAAAAAACATTCTTTGTTTGTTTTATTGATTTTTTTTGCGCTCGCTTCAATCGAAGATCAATAAAAGAAACAAAGAATGCTCTTTTCCACGCTCGTAGTGGAAACGGGCCTTTATTGTTAATTTTGTCGTCTGAGCCACGTGGCCCAATTCGGATTTATTATAAATAGAGTGAGAGATCACTCTTGTCATACAGTAACTAGAATTTGGCTCAGAGAACGGTGAACGTTGTATTAATTTTTGTTGTATTGTGTTAAGTAACTGCGTGTGTGAAACCGCAAATAAATAATAAATTCAATCTTTTCTTAAGTTGCAACTATAATTTTCTGTATCGGGCGTCATAGAGTTACGCATATCAAGGGTGGTTGTAACTTGGAGGGATTTCGCTGACCTTATTTAGACAAGTTCGGCATTTCAACGACGGTTATAGTTATTGAATTCCGTTTTTATCGTTGGACATGCCGGCACCTTTCGGCGGGGAGCGGAAACTGGTGTCGCATTTTTTCTTAAAGTTTTTTTGATTGCTGTTTTTAACATTGTTTACCGCCGTGCCTTGTATATTTCGGCTTTCTTTTGCTCTAGTTGAAAGGATTTTTAAAGCTGATTGTTTAATGATGCAATTAAACTTGAGCAAAGCTCTTTTCAACATGATCGAGATGGTTGTTCAATTAAAAAGTAATCTTAGATTGCTGTTTAGAAAATAGAAATTTATGGTTTTTGAAATAATTAAACCGACTATATTTTCGTAAAATTTTTCGGTGTCAATTATTTCTGGTCTCGGTCTCGAACCTTAGGTCTCGAAATTTTCTGGTCTCAATCTCGGTCTTGGTCTCGGAAAGATTATCGGGCTCGGTCTCGGTCTCGACGTTTGTGGTCTCGACTACATCACTGGTAAGCAGTCCTAAAAAAAGATAAATTTATCTAAAAAAAATTTCTACCGGACAGCAATATCTTGGCATCTCCAAAAGCCGGTCAATGTAATAGCTTGACAGTTTCTCTATGTATAGTAGCACAGACAATTTCCTGTACGTCATGGAGCCAGGAGGATAAAAATAAAGATAAAATAATAATATCGAAGATAAATAAATAATTTCAATTCTTTTTTTAAGTGATTATTTAAAAATGGCTCCTTTTTTTGTTGCTCCACGTCTTCTTTTTGTAAAAGACATTACAAATTATAGTGATCATGTTTTCGTTTTCAACCGCCCCCCATAAGAAATTTCTGCCAATGCTATTGTATGAAACTAATTGCTTAAAACAAAATACCAAATTGCCAATAAGAAAAAGTAGAAAATTAACTTTTATCTCTATTTATCCTCCTGACTCGCAGGAAAGCAACGGAGGCGCTAATTTATAGGGTAAGCAATTACTTCGACCTGCTTCCGGAGATTCCAAGATATTGCTGTCTGTTTGTAATTTAATAGAGATATGACAGTAATTTATAACTGCTTGCCAAGACTACCAAGCAGGGGAAAGTGGCGTAAGGTGTCTTTCCCAAGGACACAACAGAGTGGCGCGAGTGGGTTTTGAACCGGGACCGTGCTGGTCACGAGCCCGGCGCTTTAACCACTTGACCACGCTGCCAAACTAAAAACTACTTCGATTAACGTACCCAAATATAGACAGAAAATAAGCACGGTAATATAAAAAGAAAAACCAGCGAGTTGTTAAGCAGTTTTACTCGATTGCATAATACGTCATTATTTCTAATCTTTTTTAGGTGATTTATTAGACTAATTCTATTCCATGTAAACCAAACATAGCCAAAAAATCCAACAAATATACAACACACCAACACAGATAGCCGAACTAATCAAATATTTGGATGACGTTTCGGTATGAAGTATATTCTACTATGGTAAATTTCACCACGCACGTTCCAGCGCGGTGAATTCTACCATAGGTAAATTCCAACACAGTAGCTTATCATGGTAGCCTATATTCCAGCACGTTATCACAACATGTTGATTGTTCATTTTATTTGCTCATTGTTGTTGATTTATAACGCTATAAGTTGCCAAGTGCAGAGTACAATAGTTAACAAGTACATTTACTACCCTAACTCTAACTCCAACTCCCAAAACCCAACAAATTTTCGTGGAAGATTGCACCGTGTTAGAATTTACCGGTCACCCAAGTTTCAACCATTTTTGTGATGAGCGTGCGTTTAGCATCTTTTGAGTTTTGAAAAAAACTTTTTAATAAATATTTATTAAAATTTTTTTTGAATATTTTTTCAACATTGTTAACCACCGTGCTTTGTATGTTTTGGCTTTCTTCTGCTCCAGTTGAGCAGGTTTTTAAAGCTGGTTGCTTTATGTTGCAATCACACTTGAGTAAAGCTCTTTTCAATAAGATTGAGATACTTGTTTAATTAAAATGTAATCTTAGATTACTTTTTAAAAAATAGAAATTTATTGTATTTGGAATAATTAAAAACGAACTGTATTTTGGTAAAATTTTTCGGTCTCGGTCTCGAACCTTAGGACTTGAAATTTTCCGGTCTCGGTCTCGACGCTTATGGTCTCGACTACATCACTGATATACGAAAAAAGGAAAAAAAATTTTTAACTCCACAACCATGGTTGTAAGTCACACTTTGCCACCAGGGAGGATCCAGCAAACAAGAAGCGACATCCCCTTACATAAAAATAGCTTTTAGTAATCGCAGAGTTAGCTTTTCATAACACTTTTTTATTAACTGTAGATTAAAATTGAAAAATTTTTATTCCTACTTTGGTTACACTCAACTACTGACCAAAGCACTATGTTTCTGTTAAGTATTGGGATATTATAAGTATTGGGAATGATAAGAAATTACATGCGGTAGCTTTAGACAAGTGCACACAATTCTTAAAGAATCTTGATATTTTAGGGAGGGCTGAATTCAAATAAAGACTTTTTTATATTTGTCACTTGACTTTCGGAACCGATAAGCAATGAAGCATATTTCGACGCCTTTTTTTCAATATACATTTTTTTAGTCTTTTGTTCAGTTTTTCAGAGAAACTCCTAAACCGAAACTTAAGTTTAATTTTGCAAATAAAAAGCCAAATTTGACCGTCAAAATCGTTTTTAGTTTTCACTTCATATTAAAGTCCAAAACGTTACATATCCAAGTACTCGCCGTATTTTGCTTGCTTATTTTTGAATTATTCAGATGATAAATATGACTATAGCTTCCAGCAATTAAATAAATATTGGAGTTGGATTGACAAAAGAAAAATGCAAATTCTATATCAGCTCTAGCACATCTAAAAAAGCGACTCCTACTTCAGCATATTTCGGTTCCTACTCCAACCAAAAATATGCGACTCAGATTTCCGACTCCGACTCTACAATTCTTGCTTAAATCAAAACAACTTATGTGTCTCGACTCCACCTCCCTCCAAACATAATAAATCTATTTATACTATGTAGAATAATATGACGTAATATCTGCTATCCAAACAAGAGCTTTAGGCTAACAAGTTTTAAAAAAGAAACGTTTCGCAAAAAAACAAAAAAGGGTCAATGAGCGAGTTTACCAGCAGCTGGCAGGATTTGATTTCTTGAAACATTTTATCTCGACTGACGTTCTTGACATGAGCGACCTGCGTTGTATACTTACAATTATGCACAGCTTTTAGACTTGCATTGCTCTAATCAATTAGTAATCTCAAGTCATCAGACTTGTCTTCATTGTTGAGCCATTAACATCATCACAGAACCACAAGCCATTTTGGAAGTCAATGAATAAACAGAGTTTTTCATTGCGATGACAAAACTGTGAAATTATTGTTCTTTCTTCAAGTAAATTCTATTGCTTTGGACATCACCCTAAAATCGGTGGCTGGTTTCTAACAAATTGTAAATAAATATTGAAAAAACTAAATTTATGCTTTTTAGTACTCCAAACTCAAATGTTGGAGGTAAACATTCTTTATCAATAAGAAATAGACAAATTGATCAGGTAAATTCTCTAAAATTTCTGGGTGTATTCATTCACAATAATCTTTCCTGGATTCTACACATGAAATACTTGATTTCAAAGCTAAGAAGCTGTTATGGTGTAGTGTGCAAAATAAAATCACTTGTAAACAAGGATTCACTACTCCTTCTGTATCATTCTCTAATTAACAGTCACCTCCACTATTGCATTTCAAACTGGTGTTTTGGTAATTCAACTCTAATTACAAAGCTTCAGCAAATTTGTAACAACAATTGAAAATAGCAGCCATAATGGATTCAGCATTTATGGACTATAATGGATTCAGCATTTTCAGCATTTATTAAATAAACATTAAAAATTATTATTTAAAAAAAACGAACGTTTTCGGCTTACTTCAGCCCTCATCAGGTTTCTACAATTAGTAATATTAATTAACTTTAAATTTACACACACACATAAAAAAATTAAAAATTAACAACAGCAAAAAACAATGTATATTTTTTAAAAAAGGTTGTACTTTTGACTAACAGGCTAAATTTTAAATCAAAACGAGAGAGAAACTAAATTGATACAAATTAAATTTCAGATTATGATGTCATTGAAGAAAAAAAAGAAAAAATATTACAATCAAAATATATTCAATAAATATGAAGCTCCGTTTGCGAACATTTGTCTATTTAATTTTGGACTTAACTTTTTTATGAGTAGAGCTTCATGAATCTTAGAACAAAATTCTGATTTGCATTTACGTATTATTACAAAATTGTTTTCATCAGACCGATTATTAGAACACTTTTCACACGACAAAATATGATCTTTAACTGCACTATCCTGTAGACTTTTGAAATTCAGATGCTCCCGAACTCTAGTGATCAAATGTCTGGAGGACATACCACGATGTATGTCTTGTTCGTATCGCACGAACACGAGAATTTATAGACAACATTTGAACAAAGAGCCACAGGAGTTTTGGATTTTAACTGAAAATAATTGACCACTTTAAAAGTTTTATAGATAGGAGATATTTTTAAGTTGTACTTGTTTTTTATTAATGCAGAAAGACGATTTGCAAAGTGATGTGATTCCTTACCCAAATACGGAATACAAAAACTATTTTCAAAGCTAATTCTTCTTCTTCTTTCGGCTTCTCCCTACTCGGGGTCGCCACAGCGCGATAGTAATCTCCATTTCACTCGGTCTACTTCATCTCCTTCCCTAGCTCCAACCCTTTCCATGTCTTCTCTCACCAAATCCATCCACCTTCTCCTTGGCCTTCCTCTTTTCCTTCTGCCTGGCACCGCCATCTCCATCATCCTTTTCCCCACGTAGTCTTCTTCTCTCCTTTTTACATGTCCATACCAACGTAGCCTCACATTCAGAAGTTTTTCTCCCAGCTTTGCAATTTTTGCAGTCCCTCTCACATATTCATTTCTTATCTTGTCTTTTCTTGTCACTCCCAGTGCCCATCTCACCATTTTCAACTCTGCAACTTCCATTTTTCCCATTTGCCGTTCAGTCACTGCCACCGTTTCCATTCCATAAAGCATGGCTGGTCTAACAACACTCTTGTATATTTTACCCTTAACCTTTGCTGATAGCTTCCTGTCGCACAAAACTCCAGATACCTTCCTCCAACTCATCCATCCTGCTTGGATCCTTCTCCTTACTTCTTCTTCACATCTTCCATCATTACTAACTGTTGACCCCAGGTATTTGAAGTTTTTGGCTTTCTTTACCTTTTCTTCTTGCAACAATGTTTTGAGAAAATTTGCTAGAAGATTGAAAGCTCGCAAGAATTTTATCAAAAAACGATGAAGGATAACCATTATTCAAAAACATCTTTTTTAACATACTAACTTCTTTATCAAACAAAAAATCGGAGGAACAAATACGCTTGGCTCGATTTAAAAAACATAGAATTAATCCAGACTTCCATTTAGTGGGACACAGCGCGTTAAAATTCAAAATTAGATTGGTGTTTGTGGGTTTTCTGTATACCCAAGTATCAATCCCTGTTTCATTGAGCCTAATTTCAACGTCAAGAAATGGTATGGTGTCAGAAGGGAGCTCCACTGTGAATTTAATATTATTATGTTGAGAATTAAGCAAATCGAGAAATTTGGTGCAGTGATCAGAATTATCAAATACAGCAAATATGTCATCAACGTATCTAGAATACAATTTTGGATGAAAGTCTAATTGTTTCCCTAATAGCTTATTTTCTATGTGGGCAAGAAAAAAATTGGCTAAAGTCGGAGCCAGTGGAGAACCCATACTGACACCATCATGTTGTTGATATAATTTGTCTTTATATAAAAACATTCCTTGGTTGGCCAAACGCAGCAGTTTTATAAATACTTCTTTTTTCATTGAAGGTAGATTGTCTCTCGTTTTGATTTAAAATTTAGCCTGTTAGTCAAAAGTACAACCTTTTTTAAAAAATATACATTGTTTTTTGCTGTTGTTAATTTTTAATTTTTTTATGTGTGTGTGTAAATTTAAAGTTAATTAATATTACTAATTGTAGAAACCTGATGAGGGCTGAAGTAAGCCGAAAACGTTCGTTTTTTTTAAATAATAATTTTTAATGTTTATTTAATAAATGCTGAAAATGCTGAATCCATTATAGTCCATAAATGCTGAATCCATTATGGCTGCTATTTTCAATTGTTGTCTGGTTGAAAAAAACAACCTCTTTGCCGAAACTTTAAATTTGTAACAAATTCTTGAGAATGATATTTGAATTGCCCTATTGTTCCAACATAAATGACATTATGAAACAATGCAACATTTTAAAAATAAATCAATTATATAAATTGGAAACGGCGTCCCTTATGTTCAAACTAATACAAGGTGGAAACAAATCTCCTGCTTTTAGTTGTAATTTGCATTTAAATCCATGCAAATACAATACAAGAAACAAAGCTCAATACATTACACATCATTGTAAAACAACTGTTGCAAAACAATCTTTTCCTTATCAAGGCCCTTTCATTTGGAATTCTCTCCCAGCCAATTTAAAAACTAGCAACCAGACTTTCAAATGTTTCAGATACAATCTTAAAAAATTCCTACTCAATGAATCAATATAAATAAGGATCAATAAAAGATTTTACAAATTAAAAATGGTAATAGATTGAGAAAACCTTCGTTATAATCATAAACAGTAAATATATACAAAAACTGGTCAACTTTTAAAGTAGCTTCAAATAGCTTCAAAATTTGGTGGGTCTTTTAGTAATTACAACATTGCTGTTTTGAGCTTTGAAATAGTTGTTCAACATTGTATTAAACAAAACACTGGCGCATTTCAATAAAATAATAGAATTGCTATTTAAGCATCAATTGCAATCTTTAGACATCATGCAAACATCAACAAATTGCGTATACCTTTTAGAATTTTCGTAAGGACAGCCTTTCGATTATTTAGTTGAATGAAAACTTTTTCATAATTTTTTGAGATGTATATTATAAATAAAGCATGAGCAGCTTGAAATACATGTAATAAAATAGGTGAAGGATAAGTTAATCCATCTCGGTTAAGTTTTTGAAAATATGTAAGCACGGAATTGTCTATGTCAACCTGCAAAAGTTCACCGCTTTCATCACAAGCAGTTGTTTGCAACCCCCACAAGACAGTCTTGAAGCGACTTTTTTGGCAGCATACTCTGCGACATAGAGCAAAACTGGTAGTTGAGTTTCATCAAATGCAACTTGGTTATATGAATAAGCGTGTAGAGAGGACGTGTGTTTTTTATTTTCTCTAAAAATAACGCGTAACAAGCAAAATAGCAAAAATGTAAAATCTTGCAGTGAAGAAAATGTCGACAGTGCTTTTAATGAAGAAGACAGAAAACAACTGCATAGACAGAAAACGACTTGATAAAAACTTTAGTACAAGAAGTGAAAACGTTAAAAGAGGATTTAAAAGTTAAAAATCTTGAAATTGAAAATGCGCGTTTAAAAAGAGCAACTAATTTAACTTTATTGAAATTAAATGCATTAGAACAATACGGTCGGAGAGAAAACTTAAGAATTTATGGCGTTCCGGAAACTAATAATAACAATGATGACGGTAAAGGTGTAGTATTACGAACTGCAAAATTTCTTCAAATTGATCTACAAGGTATGAATATTTAGCGTGCTCATCGATTAGGCAAAAAACAAAAAACATAGAAAGAAAGCCTAGACCAGTAATTGCTCGATTTGTTTCTTTTAAAAAAAGAAATGAGATCCTATTTGCTAAATCCAAACTTAAAAACAGTGCTGAATTTCAAAACGTATTTATCTCTGAAGATCTGAACCCCTTACGATTCAAGTTATTACAATACGCAAAAAAAGAAATAATAATAATTTCGTTTTATGTCACACAATTGATGGAAATATTAGAATGAAGAAGTCCGCCAAAAAAGCTGGTTTGATTCAAGAACATAAAAAAGATGAAGGAACTGGTCCGTGGTTAAACGTGAGTTGCCCTGATGATCTTTTTAGATACAATGTTGACATTGACTTTGTAAAGCTAAACTATAAATCGCTCTTGTTTAACTGCGACACTTTAAATCAGTGATTCTCAAACTGTGTGCCGCGAGAAATTTTCAAGTGTACCGCGAGAAATTTTCAAGTGTGCCGCGAAACGTTCTAAAAAATATGAGTCTTTAGATAAATGGTTTTTTAACTTTTTCGGTTAAATTTTCCATTAAGTCCAATGATCAAATTCGAATTACGTTCTACATTTTTTTAGTGAAAATATTTTGTGGGACGCAATTTAGCCAATGTTGACTATTAGCTCTGTAGTGTAGCTTATAGGCTTTGCATAATAAACATACCAATTAAAAAGATTTCATTCGTTTACATCTTATCGCATCAACAGCAAAAGTAAGTGCTCGTTTAAATTTAATTTTTGAGATTGGTTTCTTTTCGTAAAGATCTCGATGTAAAGATTTTGCGATTGAAAGCGAGCAATGCAAGTAACTACACATTTTTGCTTCACACTAGATGTCAACAAAAAATTATGACTTTTTAAGAAGTAGAATGGCACATTTTACCGCTAAAAATTGTATGTTTGGAGCCATTTTTAACTTTCTTTTTGATCTACCAAATAACATAACTTAGCCTTCACCGAAATCTAACTTTAATTTAACTTTAATTATATAACTAAAATCAGCTTTTTTACATATTGTTTTTCTTAACCGTTTATCAAATTGCCTACTTTAGCGACCGTGGCTACTTTTCACATCAGTCGGCTGTGTGGCCAAGCAACTAACAGTGCCATATTGATGGTGCACGCAAACGACACAGTTGTGCTTCTAAACCTACTCACGTCATTCTGTTATGCCTTTCGGAAAGACACTTTACGGCGCTTTCCTCTCCTTGACGGTCTTAGCAAGCAGCTCTAAATTTCAGTCGTATCTCATCTCAAAATAAAAACTAAAATAGCAAATAAAAAATTTCAACTGGGCAGAAAACTAATGTCTTGGTATCTCCGGAAGCAGATCGGCGTTGGTCGGGATAATCCTCTGACGTCGACCTAAGTATAGCGCCTTTGGCACTTTCCGGTAAGGCAGGAAGATAATTATTGAAATGAAAAATATTTAAAGTGAAACGGTTCTTTATTCGATTGTGACTTTTTAAATAAACATAATAGTTCCAAAAATATGCTTTTGGTAAATGTTAGTCTAAATAAATAATTTTGTCACTATATAATCCGATTGACTTCCTTAAATATTATGGTCATTTCCACTGCATGGGATCAGGAAGAATTTTCCCCAAGTGGAAATATTCCACGAGTTAGCATCACCGGTCGTTTCAAGTTTTAAACGCTTTCGTTTTTTTAAATTTTGTAGGGATTCCATTTTGCATCTATGTTTTTATTGCTTTTGTTTGTCGAAAAAACCATGTTAAAATATTAAATTTAAATGAATTATTAAAACCCATTATTTTACTGATTTACGTCTGTTTTGCAGCAAACTTAGCAGACGTAGGTGTTGTAGCAATTTTGAATTGTCGGCTTGAGAAAATTAAAAAATTTAATATTATGACCGCGGTAACTTGTGCTATAGTGGTCAAAATTTCTAGCTTTTTGGCTTTTGAAAATGAAAATGTTAAAACGCTAAGTTGAGTTTTCAAGATAATTTTTGGTTGCTGCAGTCATGTTTTTTTCTTTGTCCGATAAACCATTGGCAAATATAATTGCTGGGGTAACAGCAAAACTATATTCTATCGATAAAAAGGTGATTTTATGACTAAACAAATTTTAAAGAAAGTCTGTTAATGAATTTCTAAAATAAAAATTGACTGATGATCTTTTTCAACTGCAGCTGCCACTCCAACATTATTTGAAGTAAAAGATTTTTCTTCCCAAAGCTTTTCATCTGACACTCTTCAGGGGAAATCGTCAGAATGAAGCAGAATTGAAACCGAACTAATTTATAAAGGAAGAAAGTAGAGTTCTCATTGGCTGAAAGAGTCAACCAATGAGAGAAAAGATTAAGAAATTTTCAAAGAGTATACGAATTCTTTTTGCTTACACAGAAGGGGATTGAGAGATTTAATGAAAGTCGCTTTAAGAGCAGAAAGGTGAAAGGAAGAGCGACCTCGAGCGAGAATAGAAAATTTTTCGTTGTTGTAATGGAGGGCACATTGGGCGTTGTCAAGAAGATGTTGACCAATGGCGGATTCGTAAAATTGTTGTGGGCGAATGTTGTTCTTGCAAGAGCGATTTACAAAACGCTTTATTGATTTACAAAACTTAGCGATTTATTGATTTACAAAACGCTCTTGCAAGAACAACATTCGCCCACAACAATTTTACGAATCCGCCATTGGTCAACATCTTCTTGACAACGCCCAATGTGCCCTCCATTACAACAACGAAAAATTTTCTATTCTCGCTCGAGGTCGCTCTTCCTTTCACCTTTCTGCTCTTGAAGCGACTTTCATTAAATCTCTCAATCCTCTTCTGTGTAAGCAAAAAGAATTCGTATACTCTTTGAAAATTTCTTAATCTTTTCTCTCATTGGTTGACTCTTTCAGCCAATGAGAACTCTACTTTCTTCCTTTATAAATTAGTTCGGTTTCAATTCTGCTTCATTCTGACGATTTCCCCTGAAGAGTGTCAGATGAAAAGCTTTGGGAAGAAAAATCTTTTACTTCAAGCAATCTTCAAATTCTGTACCACCAAATGTTTATCCAACATTATTTCTTTCTAACCGACAATGTATGTGATGAATCTTTACAAAAGCAATGAAAAAACAACATATCGGTCAAAGAAAAAATGCAACTTATTGATTTACAAAAGGAGACCCTTTCTCGAATCAACATTTTTCGATAAAACTTGAATAATTTTTGATCTAAATATCTTATCGTTGATTTGCAAAAACCCATTCAAGCAATCTTTTCGTTCTCATCTTTATAGCTCTGCGAATATAGATTTTCAGCTTAGACAAAAATCAAAAGCAAAAACTTATAAGAAATGACCCTTAATTCATTAAAACTGCTTTTTTGTTTTTAGTCTATTAAGTGTGCCGCAAAAAAAGTTATAGATTGTTTGTGTGCCGTAAGGCGAAAAAGTTTGAGAACCACTGCTACAAATAGTCCTTGTGGTAGCAATAATAATGGTTTGTTTGTTTCTGATTAATACGTGTAAGTTTGTAGTTTTTTTCTGTTGAATATAAATTTCGTACCGTTTCTTAAATTATAATGGCTTCTTCAATGTATGCATGCTCAAAATTACCTCGATGTAAATTATGTTTTGATGCAAAAGAATTCCAAACTGATGCAATCAACCTTGCAAACTATTGCGCAATTTGCAGAGCTTGCCTAAAGCACACAAGGCGATGCAGATGTACTGAAGTAAACAAAATGGTCATGTGATTTCCGCGACAGGCGCCATGGATTACGGTATCGAATTCGAGAACGACAATGATATGACAGAATTAGAAAATGATGGTTTTAATGAATTATTATTTTTGGATTGCAACTACCATGATATAGCATCTATCAATAACCACGCTTCAAATAATTATAATGACCTCTTATTAATGCACTTTAATACCAGAAGTCTTCAAAAAAACATTGATAAACTAACTCCTACATTCTGCAGTTAAAAAAATTGCCTGATATTATAGCCATAACGGAAACTAAATTAAAAAAAAGATGAACTACAAACTAACATTGGTATAAATGGTTATAACTTCATACACTCTGATAGCGATTCTCAAGCTGGCGGTGTAGGTTTGTACTGTACATAAAAAATTTTGTTTCGTATAAGATAATTGATGAACTAGATTTAAAACTCAATTTTTTTAAAAATATTTGGATAGAAGTCGAAACAAATAAAAAATCAATTGCAGTTAGAGTTGTCTATCGTCATCCAGAATACCTTGTTAACCAAATTGAACTCTAAAAGCAATCGAAAAAAATTTTTTGAATATGAGTAATAAAAAAATAGAATTTTACTTAGTGGGTGACTTTAATATAGACTTGTTACAATCTCATTGCAATCAAATTATAAAGACCTATGCCGACAATCTTCTAGGTTACTCAGTGAAATGTTGCATCAATAAACCAACAAGAATTTCAGTAAGTACAAAATCGCTTCTCGACCACATATATACAAATGATATCAATCGCTTGATATTTAGTTGTACAGCATTGTGTGACATATCGGATCACCTTCCTACTTTTATTTTCATAAAAGATATTAAATATATAAAAAAGAAATCAGAGGAAGTTTACATTCGTGATATGAAAAATTTTTCAGAAGAATTGTTTTGCCAAGATTTGATTAAACAATTAGGTGATCTGCATGTTACAGAATCTCGTTCGCCGCATGATCAGTTTGAAGAGTTTGTAAAATTATTTACTGATATTGTAAATTTTCATGCACCGCGACGAACAGCAACCAGAAAAGAAAAAAATATAAAAAGTAAACCGTACTCAAAAATAAAATGTATAAACAATTTCTTATGCATCCTAGCAATTATCAATTCGACAAATATAAAAAATATCGCAATGTTCTAAACAGAGCAATTGAAGGTGCAAAACGAAACTACTATAATAAAATTGTTACTGAAGAAATGCATAACTCTGAATAATTATATCAAATAATCAATAAAATATGCAAACTGAAAAACTCAAAACGTATTTTTCCAACAAATCTTTTAAATGATAAAGGTAATGTAACAACAAAACCTGAAAAAACTGCCTGCGTTTTAAACGAGCACTTTGCAAGTGTTGGGTACAAAATGGCACAAGATATTCCTGTACCTCCTTCACATATAAAAATGACCAAACCCAATAGTTGTAATTTCAACTCAATATTCTTATTTCCATCCACAAACGCCGAAGTATGTTCAATAATTGATCGACTAAAAAATAAGAAAGCTCAAAAGTACACTCATGTTGAAACTAAATTTATTAAATATGGCAAGTTGATTATTTCTCCGATAATAAGTAACTTATTTAACTTGTGTACAGAAACAGGTGTATTTCCGAACTGCTTAAAAATAGCTGAGCTTATTCCCATTTTTAAAAAAGGTGATCAAAATATGCCTACTAATTATAGACCCATTTTGTTATTATCTCAATTTGACAAAATTTTTGAAAAAATGTTATTTTTCAGACTGTTTTCGTATCTTGATAAAAATCAACTTCTCAGCTAAAATCAATTTGGCTTTCGACCTAACTCCTTAACACAATTTGTTATAAGCACAATACATGATAAACTAATCAAAAACATTCAAAAGCGTTTGATTCGTATGATTATTTTGGTGTTAGAAGCACAGCTTTTCATCTTATAGAAAGCTATCTGAGCAATTGTTATCAATACACAAACGTCCAACGTAGGGCTACCAACCGTCCCGGAATTGACGTCTGGCATCCCGTGTCCCAAGCTGGGTCACTTTTGTCCCGGAATTTACTGACAGCTCTTTGGATTGTTTTGGGGCAACTTTTTGGGCTCTGTCCTGCCTATTTTGGAAAAAATTCCGCAGGAAATCAAAGACAGATTTTATGTAAAAACTCCTTTTTCTCTTGTTTTTTCCGACATCACTACTATTTTCAAGAGAAAAATAATGAAATCCGAGACTGATTTCAAGTGAGGACCTTTTTTTTTTAGAGATCACTACGATTTTGGGACAAAAATCGAGGTGTTTCATTTGTTTGGCCTGCCAATATTTTTGATGAGCCAAAATGGTCTTCGGCTTAAAAAGGTTCGACGCCCCTTTATTAAGGTGTCCTGGAATGGCGAAACAGAAAGTTGGTAACCGTAGTCCAAGGTCATTACTCGAATAAATTAAAAATAACAACGGGGGTTCCTCAAAGATCTTGTCTTGGACCTCTATTGTTTTTGCTTTATATCAATGACTTACCTCTTGCCTCCGAATTTGATACCACACTTTATGCAGATGATACTGCTCTAATGCTATCGGATAGGGACTTAAACTCGTTAAAATATAAAGTAATAATGAATTAAAAAAAGTTGATTTTTGGCTTCGAATGAATAAATTGTCTCTAAATTATTCTAAAACTAACTACATCATCTACAATAACCAACCGCACAAAACCTGTAAAGATGAGTTTACTATAGTTATGAACAAAACCCGCTTGCAAAGAGAAAATTCTATTAAGTTTTTAGGTGTAAATTTTGATGACAAGTTGTTTTGGGCAAACCACATTGACAATTAATCTAGTCAACTTGCCAGATGCTCTAATCTGTTCTGTAGATTGCGCCATTATGTTCCGAGAAAAACTCTTCGCCTGCTCTATTATAACTTAGTTTATTCACGAATTCAATATGGCATATTAACTTGGGATACTGCTACAAAACAGTTAAAAAAAAATAGAAGTTCGTCTAAATTGCATTATTAGAATTGCAACATTCAGCTCTATCTAGACACCAATCAACACGACGTACAAGCAATTAAACTTTTGAAAATCTCAGATACATATCATCTTGAATTAAAAAAATTTATGTATCAGCTATACTCTGACAGATTACCTGCTGTTTTTGCTCAGCTATTCAAAAAAATAAGAAATACACTCTCACAACACTAGACAAACAGAAAAATCAACTTAAAGACAGCAGCTCCTCACCTTCCGTGGAGTCGAACTTTGGTATTCGATTGACGACACAATAAAAGACAGGCATTGGGTTTCTTTCAAAAAAACGTATAAACAGCACCTAATAGATCAGTATTAAATTTTACTCTATTCATTGTCGCCTTTTTCTGAGTTGTTTTTTTTCTCTGTCGTTATTTTTCAATAATTTTTTTTTTTTTTTACTTACAGCATTGGTTTTACATCAAAAGATTAAGATGTATTAAAATACTTAATGTAAATTTTGTTTTTTGACTGTATTGGATGTGGGGGCACTTGACTTGATCATGTATGTTCTTTAGTGCCCCCTGCCTTCACATATATTTCGATTTTCTTTTAACATTACCGTGTGTGTGTGTATTATAAAATTTATGTTTGTGTGCTTGGTAAAATAAATATATTCGTTATATGGACTCTTCAATAAAATTTTGGTCGCCATTGATAGTGTAGTGCTTTTAACTGAGTCCGAAAATTTCAATAAATATTTCTTCACTGAAATGGTGAAAGACGGAGAATGTAATCTCAGCAAGCTATTAATTTTAAGTTTTCTTTCACTTTCTTTTATTTCTTGAGCAGACACTAATCTGTTGCCGCCGCAGATCTGACGATACAGGCCAAATCGACTTTCTCAATGGTCAATCTGGAATTTGCCATAAAGAACAAAGTCAAAATTTAAATTCTCCCACAAATACAGTATTTAGCAACATTCTTCAATACTTTTAAAATATGGCCCAAAATCAAAAAGGTATCTTTAGTAAGAAATCCTTCTTTGTGGTGTTGCAGCAAACTTAGATTTGACCATGCTTCCAGCCAAGTACCCATGGAAGAAAGGAACTGCACATTTTCATGATCAGCAGCATCAACAAGACAGGCATAATTGTTTAGTGTGTTTATAATAATTTTACTTGCATGTTCAACCAATGACTTGTCACTAACTACAGTAGAAAATTTTCCAGTGTTTTCATTGTTGTTGTGCAGTCGAGCAAGAAGATTTTCCAACTGGCTCCAGTGTTCCAAACAACCATTTTTTAAGAGTTGTCATTTAAGGTCATCAAAATTAAGCTTAATGTCTTGAAACCATACATCTAAATTCATTGATTTGTGCACAAGAACAGGAAATTTTGGAAAGAGATACAGAAGTACATAATCATTATTTTTTTGAGCAATTGCAGAAAATCTAAATTCTAGCAGATGCTTACCTAATCCTTCAAGAAATAATTCATATGAAGTAATTTTCTCAGTGTTAAGCCATTGTTCTTGCACAATTGCATGGTTTTCCTCGTTTCATTTGTGACATTTTTATGGGCTGGAGCATCATACAGAGGTAGTTGAAGTTGACAAGAACATAAGTTTGGAAAAATGCAAGGAAAAGTATCTTTTGGAAGCTCAAATTTTTTTGTGGTATCTTAACATCTGGCGTCATACTTAATAATATCACATTCTTGAAAATGTTTGAAACAAACAACTGTATATTTTGACACATTAAGTCCTTCTCTCAGTATTTTTCTTAACCATTTTTCCTGTTAAGTTTTATCAGTAAGAAATTTGAAGCAAGTAACATAACCTTTTTTGGAATTACTATCATAATTTGATTTACAATTAGGAACACAACATTTATTAACCATCACACTTCTTTGCTAAATTAAAAGACCAAGTATTTAAAGGTAATGATAATCAAACTGAATAAACTGTACATAAGTTAAAAGCAAAAAATGTTAAATAGGCTACTGATTAAATGGACCACAGTAATTGCACAAAATGATAATTTTACTGAAGAGAGGCTTGCTTTTTAAAAATATATATATAAATTTAGTTGAAAATAACAAATGGTTTTGATGCAAAGGCTTGTCAGGGGACCTTCCCCCTTAGTGTGAAAAAAATGATGCAAATTCCTGTTATCATTAGTTATTAATGCTGTCACTCTAGCTTACATTAAAAATATTTTTGACTATAAGATGCATGTACAAGAAAAAATCAAAAAGTCTTACAATATCAGGCAATTCAAAGGGCAAGACAGACTTATAACAGAAGAGCTAAAATCACCACTGCAAAAAAGCCAATGTGATACTTTGGAACAGTTGCCCTGTCTGCAGTCCTGACAGACTCATTATATTTATATAAAATAAAGTTAAGTTCTTGACTAACTAAATTAAAAAAAAAAAAAACATGAAAAAATCAAAATTGTATTAGTTTTAACATAAGTAAAGCTAAATTCATTAAACTTTATAAAAAAAAAGCTAGTATAAAATTTAGTTTGGTTGTTTTCAGTTTGTTCCAACTTCTTTCTTCAAGCACATGTAGATGAACCTACAATAAACTGATAAATCCATTGTGTCAGGTGCGCCTACTACTACTTTATTTATAGTTTAAATTAGACTTCAGTTGTTCAAAGTTTATTAAAACTGCTATAACTTCAGGTTTAGAGGCTACCTATAACAATATTTACTTACTAAATTCTGCTAAAGTAAACTGTCATTGTCAAAGAATCTTTGTTGTAAATCAGCAGTTACCAAACTGCGTTGCTATTCGTCTTCGTTTGTGACGTCAGCCTTCGTTTGCGACTTTGGAAAAAGCGAATACGCTTCCAGGCCTGTAGTTAAAGATGGCCACGGCTAATACCTTAAAGATTACAGAGTATAATTTGCTTAGCGACGTAGAAAGTTTTTTATGCTCAAATTTCTGTTTATCAGAACCAGTTTGTACAGTCTATCCAGCAACACGAAAACACATTTAACACACTTTATCAAATTAAATTTTGCGGAAACGAGGCACTTCTATGCCGGCATGAATACAGATAATGAATCATATAAAAAAAAATGGGCACGTACGTTGCAAATGCTGAGTGGGCATTTCAAGGTTTTTTAATCTTTATAATAAACCTTTGTACTAGTAATACAAAAATTTATAGTTTTACACACAGGTATCTCAATGTTCACCAGTAAAGGAGCGTTTACGGTACTTTTAGGTACTTTTTTTTTTCAGCGCGATCCGCTCAAATCCTGCAATCAAATCCGCATTTCATAAAAAAATTAATGGATTTGAGTGTCAACAAAACAAATCAAGACCGCGCTGAAAGAAAAAAGTACGTACTGAAAACGGCTGTAAACGCGCCTTTATGCTCTAACTTAAAAACGAGACTTGATAACAAAAAAACTGTTTGCAACTTTAGATTCAGCACCCCAAAATCTTTTTAACTTACCAAAAGCAGAAATTTTGTTGAACAGTGTTATATACTGTATCTAAACAAGTTCCTCAAAAAGCATCAACACAAGTTTTGACTGACTCTAAGGATAAGATTTAAAAAATACAAAATTGACTTTGAGAAAAAAATTTTAATTTACCGTAAAACCTCTAATTGAGCGCCACTCTGTTTTTTCAAAAATCGCCGTAAGCGATTTACTAACCCGGATTTCCCTGCGGTTACTATCGCTTCTTCAGAGATCCATTTTCTCTTGGTTTTTTTTTTATTCCATGCTAATGCTGATGCTGAAAGAGGGATTTCGGGTTAGTTTCACCACAAAAAGAAATCGCTTACGGCGACTTCTTGAAGAGACAGGGTGGCGCTAAATTAGAGGTTTTACGGTATACCGCAGGCAACCAAGATTTATAATTCAAATAGACAGTAAATTTACTGGAAAATCGATACAGGCATGAAAATAGTAACATAATTATTACTTGGAATACACAGAAATGTTCAGCTCAGTTTTATCTTATTATAAACCGTGAAACACTGGCAATTAGCAACCCGGAAAAAGAACGCAAAAGCAAAAATTTGAAGTTTGCCAAATTCTTTTTTGTAAGACAGTCACGCGACATTTTTGTAAAATAATCACAAGGACACCAGACAACGGCCAATTTGTTAAAAAATGTTTTTTGTAACTACAGCATTTATTCGACAAAAGTACTAGCACACTTAAAAGCAACTACACAGTATAATTTAACATGGAATAAATAAGCACAGTCATTGTCAGTTCAAAGCGAAATTACGGACTGTGATTAATTTCCAAGAACATGAATCTCGATCGCGTTTGGAGAAAGTCTTAAATAAGTTAAGGCAATGTTCTCAACCTGTGTACCGCGAAACTTTTAAAATTAGTTCATTGATCCCTAACCCTTTTTTAACACTACTTTTTAGCAAAGTTGCCAGATCAATTTTTCAAAAAAGACCAAACAGACTGTCAAAAAATAAGGCCAAATTGTTTTTTCTATTAACGTCTCAAATGTGAGGTAAAGACTAAAAAAGATCATTACTTTCAATCAGCGTTCAATATCTCTATTTTCGTCCCAAATTTAAAAAGATGGCGATTGAAGATTTAGTCAACAATAAAAACACTTTTGCTTACAAACTTCAAATATTTAAACAGAAAAGTCTAAGTTTTAAGAATAAGATTTATTGTTTCATAAAAGGCCAAAAGGCCAAACGTTAAATTTGGAAGCCTAACATCCTTAAAAAAGCCAAATTTCTCAGATTTGGCTTCAAAAAGGCCAATATGGCAACCTTGCTTTTTAGGGACAAATATGAAGAAATTCGAGTCAGATTCAAAGTGAAGATCTTGGTTGAGACCACTGTGTTAAGGAAATGGTGGCTGAATGTTTCCGATGAATTAGCGACGACATAAATTGAAAACATTGGAGTCAAGGCGTGACGGAAAATAGTTGAATAAAAGCTTAATAGCGAAGGCTGATATTAATTTGAACACTCAAATAAGTTTTTATTAATTTTAACAGTGATAGTGATCTGTCGGTAGTAGCAAGTGAGAAAAAATCAATAAGTATTTCTGTATTATACAGATGCAAAAAAAATGAACAATAACTTCGATGCAAAACAAGTACTGTACTGTATTTAGAGATCCGGAGCTGTATAATCTGGATGCCACAAATGCACTTGAAGATGTGTATTATTTTTAAAAATCTTTTTTAATATATACTAGCAATAAAATGTTACTGCGTAATGAAATATTTGTAGCAGCAAAAACAGATTTTCAAAACATATGGCCGAGGCACCACGAAAACCACTCAACCATAACATGGGAGGTGATAATAGGGGAAACACCTTAAATAAGAATTACGATAAGAAATTTTTAAGAACAGCGCATGAAAGCAAAAAATCGTGAAATATTGCGAAAGTAAAGAATTTAAATACCTCTTATAAACATGAAGGTTACTTGTTAAACAATTAATGTTTGAGGACAGACAAGTTAATACAAACCCATTATTACGAAACAAAGGACTATTTTGAATCAGGTTTCGTTTCGCAAAGTTTTACCTTATTGGAGAAAAGTGAAAGTTAGAAAGCTTAATCGATGGGAACTTTGTGAGATTGCTGTTGAAGATGAAATTTAAGTTGAGATACAAGTCACAGTTGCAAAGTTTGTGTAGGAACAGTGATCAAATGCAAATGGTTGTTTGAAAACAAGTCGATATTTGTGTCTTATGGGTTATTTTAGACAAAAAAAATTTTTCTAAATATATAAGTTTTAGATATACTTCCTCACAAAAACGGACAAATATTACATAGTAATAATAAACTTAACGTGTTACAGAAAAATCGATAGAAAAATTTCGCCGAAAACTCAAAACAGAATTCCTTAGAGCTGAGATTTCTGTTACACGTGCTGTGCAGCACGTAACAGCAAATCAATTTTAAACAAAATATAAAACAAACATCATAAGTAAAACCCACTAGCTAATGATTATAGTGACATAAAATGAACTAAACTGAAGAAAACACAATTATAAACAAAATTTTTATGACTCACAATAACATAGATAGACTAAAATAAGCAAAAAAGCGATGTTTACCATCGTATACAATCAAATTCATTGGATAAGATAACGATCTCACAAGCGATCTTTCACGAGTTATCTTTAAACAAAACCACGAATTGTTTCTTGGATGGACTAAATCATGGATAGACGAAGAAATTCTTGCAACTCAATCATGTAGTACGAGCATATGCACTAACATTGCAGTGTCAGAAAACAGTCAGCAGACTAGTTGTCATTATTATTGCCATTCTTACCCAAGTGCATTTTTCGCTGATATTAAACGTATTTATGAAGCAGAAAAGTTAACATTGAAAGACTACGCAGTCTTGAAAGATGCAAATCATACAAAAATTACTACTTGTTGTATTATTACAAGAAACTCGTACACGAAAACGTTAGTCGCTTTTTTTATTTTTCAACTTCTTGTAAAGCTTCGTGTTCCGTTTCGCGAAGTTCTGCAAAGTAAGAAAAAACACGTCAGATTATTTGAATCTTCAAATTATTAGCACAAACTCTCGAATCGGACTTCATTCTTCCGCCTTCGGATTCAGATCATTATCTTTTTTATCGATTACTCTTAACCCTTTCAGGCCTGTTCAGAACCTTAACCCTTTAAGACAAATATGTCCAATTAAAAAAACACCTTATTACGTGTCGAATATGACAAAATTTCGATTTCCAAGTCAAATAAGACGATTCTATTTCTTTTTAAGTTTAGAAAAAACCTTTTCTTTGCAACTCCGATGAAAGATTGGTTAATTTTTTTGTTAACAACGTGAGTCATTTTACATTTTCACGTAATTGATGGAAAAGTCATATTTAAGGTAAAATTTGTACGACTTCTTTTGAAGATAAACCTTTTATTATTTTTTTTAATAAGTAGATTGTTGTATTTTCTTGCATGGAAAACCAATTACTTTGTTAATTTTCTATAAAACGTAATTTACCTAAGGAGACGAATTCGTCTACCTGGGCCCACGGGATGGAAAAACGACTTATATTTATAAGCAATATTTTAAAAGTTTTTGGTTTTTATGTGCAAAAAAAGTTATAAAGAGTTATAAAAATACTAAAATGTATTATTTTAATTAATAAAATTATGTTTCCAAATACTAAATCAAAAATGTTTATAAACATGTTCCATTAAAATTCGTATGCAAATTGATTTAATTGAAAAAAATAGTACAATCTACTCAATAAAAATAAAAGCCTATTTTTCGGAGAAGTCTTATAAATTATAAAGGTATGAATTGCCCGGTTGCAAAGGTAAAGTAAATTATCCTCGCATCATATGTTTATAACCGTCGCCAATAGACAACTTGCGCATTTTGACTGAATTCCTGCGTCCCAGTCCATCGGACCACTTACCCATACTTTCAGGCATCGAGCCAGACGAGCTTCGCCAACAAAGAGCGACGTTCGCCTTACCTAACCATAGCACTTTGTATCATGATCATATACTGCGTGGTTTTTAAGTGGGTCTTCAGATGGCCGCTTATTGAAACTAAGATTTAGAAGCTGGTTTGTGACAGCTGCACAGAAATACCAAACAATCTTGCAAAATAAGCGTTCACACTGGTCGGTGAATAAAAAATAGAGGGGACACGAAGTATTGTGAGAATACATCCAGGCTCCGTACTTTTACACCCATAACCATTGCTAGGCCTGTTGGATTAAGTTGTCTCCAAACAGATTGGGTTAAGCGCAATTGCCGGCGTAGTGGTGCTGGGTGATTTCATTTGTCCATGCATGAATGAGGTCTCGCTCCTTCACTGAATTGCAATTGCGGTGTCGTTGAACAAAACCGCAGCAAAGTTCTAAGGGCGTGCCCCATGTTTTGGGCACCACATGGAGCACAAAGTCTGACGAGTTTGGATGGCGAAACCTGAAGTTGGCTCAAGAACATCATTGCCAGTTTCTGATCCGGGTAGTATAGCATCCTGGGGTAGCAAAAGCATAAACCCTCAGCCCCAGTCCTGTTTGTGTCTGACTCGGAGTGGATATCCTTCCAAACAATGACAAAGACGACGTCAATGTTTCAATAAATGTTTTGCAAAATAAACAAATTAGTTTTTTTCAACCAGACAACAATTGAAAATAGCAGTCATAATGGATTCAGCATTTGTTAAACAAACATTAAAAAATTATTATTTAAAGACGAACGTTTTCGGCTTACTTCAGCCCTCATCAGGTTTCTACAATTTTAGTAATATTAATTAACTTTAAATCTACACACACACATTGACTAACAGGCTAAATTTTAAATCAAAACGAGAGAGAAACTAAATTGATACAAATTAAATTTCAGATTATGATGTCATTGAAGAAAAAAAGAAAAAATATTACAATCAAAATATATTCAATAAATATGAAGCTCCGTTTGCGAACATTTGTCGATTTAATTTTGGACTTAACTTTTTTATGAGTAGAGCTTCGTGAATCTTAGAACAAAATTCTGATTTGCATTTACGTATTATTACAAAATTGTTTTTCATCAAACCGATTATTAGAACACTTTTCACACGACAAAATATGATCTTTAATTGCACTATCCTGTAGACTTTGAAATTCAGATGCTCCCGGACTCTAGTGATCAAATGTCTGGAGGGACATACCGATATATGTCTTGTTCGTATCGCACGAACACGAGAATTTATAGACAACATTTGAGCAAAGAGCCACAGGAGTTTTGGATTTTAACTAAAAATAAGTGACTACTTTAAAAGTTTTATAGTTAGGAGATATTTTTAAGTTGTACTTGTTTTTTATTAATGCAGAAAGACGATTTGCAAAGTGATGTGATTCCTTACCCAAATACGGTATACAAAAACTATTTTCAAAGCTAATGTTTTGAGAAAATTTGTTAGAAGATTGAAAGCTCGCAAGAATTTTATCAAAAAACGATGAAGGATAACCATTATTCAAAAACATCTTTTTTAACATACTAACTTCTTTATCAAACAAAAAATCGGAGGAACAATACGCTTGGCTCGATTTAAAAAACATAGAATTAATCCAGACTCCATTTAGTGGGACACAGCGCGTTAAAATTCAAAATTAGATTGGTGTTTGTAGGTTTTCTGTATACCCAAGTATCAATCCCTGTTTCATTGAGCTTAATTTCAACGTCAAGAAATGGTATGGTGTCAGAAGGGAGCTCCATGTGAATTTAATATTATTATGTTGAGAATTAAGCAAATCGAGAAATTTAGTGCAGTGATCAGAATTATCAAATACAGCAAATATGTCATCAACGTATCTAGAATACAATTTTTGGATGAAAGGTCTATTGTTTCCCTAATAACTTATTTTCTATGTGGGCAAGAAAAAAATTGGCTAAAGTCGGAGCCAGTGGAGAACCCATACTGACACCATCATGTTGTTGATATAATTTGTCTTTATATAAAAACATTCTTGGTTGGCCAAACGCAGCAGTTTTATAAATACTTCTTTTTTCATTGGAAGGTAGATTGTCTTTAATCTGGTTATCTTTTGAGTAGATGTAGTCAGAATTATATTAATGGTTTCATCCAGAGGAACATTTGTAAACAGAGATTGAACGTCAAAGCTACAGTTGTGATCCGCTCTAATTGGAAGTTATTTAATTCATCAAGAAAGTGACCAGTAGAATGTAACATGTATGAATCTGGTATGTAACTTTTGATTATTGAATCAAGAAATTTGGCAAGTTGATATTCTGGGGTGCCAAACCGTCGATATCACTGGTCTTGCTGGGTTATTATTTTGTGGACTTTGATGAGACCGTACATTTTTCCTGGACTACTGCCTTCGGAATGCCTTTCGGAATGAGGTTTTTTACTGTTTCACTTCCATATGATTTTAGATATTTGTTGACATAATAATTAATGGATTTTTCTTTTTTAATTATCGGATAAACTTTGGTGTCTTGATTAATTTCATTAAATTTTGAGCTATCATTGATTATGCAATCCAGTTTTGCGTAGTAGTCATGGCTGTTCAAAATGACTACCATACTCCACTGGCTCCGACTTTAGCCATATTTGCTGTATTTGATAATTCTGATCACTGCACTAAATTTCTCGATTTGCTTAATTCTCAACATAATAATATTAAATTCACAGTGGAGCTCCCTTCTGACACCATACCATTTCTTGACGTTGAAATTAAGCTCAATGAAACAGGGATTGATACTTGGGTATACAGAAAACCTACAAACACCAATCTAATTTTGAATTTTAACGCGCTGTGTCCCACTAAATGGAAGTCTGGATTAATTCTATGTTTTTTAAATCGAGCCAAGCGTATTGGTTCCTCCGATTTTTTGTTTGATAAAGAAGTTAGTATGTTAAAAAAGATGTTTTTGAATAATGGTTATCCTTCATCGGTTTTTGATAAAATTCTTGCGAGCTTTCAATCTTCTAACAAATTTTCTCAAAACATTAGCTTTGAAAATAGTTTTTGTATACCGTATTTGGGTAAGGAATCACATCACTTTGCAAATCGTCTTTCTGCATTAATAAAAAACAAGTACAACTTAAAAATATCTCCTATCTATAAAACTTTTAAAGTAGTCAATTATTTTCAGTTAAAATCCAAAACTCCTGTGGCTCTTTGCTCAAATGTTGTCTATAAATTCTCGTGTTCGTGCGATACGAACAAGACATATATCGGTATGTCCTCCAGACATTTGATCACTAGAGTCCGGGAGCATCTGAATTTCAAAAGTCTACAGGATAGTGCAATTAAAGATCATATTTTGTCGTGTGAAAAGTGTTCTAATAATCGGTTTGATGAAAACAATTTTGTAATAATACGTAATTGCAAATCAGAATTTTGTTCTAAGATTCACGAAGCTCTACTCATAAAAAAGTTAAGTCCAAAATTAAATCAACAAATGTTCGCAAACGGAGCTTCATATTTATTGAATATACTTTGATTGTAATATTTTTTCTTCAATGACATCATAATCTGAAATTTAATTTGTATCAATTTAGTTTCTCTCTCGTTTTGATTTAAAATTTAGCCTGTTAGATTTTTTATGTGTGTGTGTAGATTTAAAGTTAATTAATATTACTAAAATTGTAGAAACCTGATGAGGGCTGAAGTAAGCCGAAAACGTTCGTCTTTAAATAATAATTTTTTAATGTTTGTTTAACAAATGCTGAATCCATTATGACTGCTATTTTCAATTGTTGTCTGGTTGAAAAAAACAACCTCTTTGCCGAAACTTTACTAAACAAATGTTTTTTTGGTTTTTTATACCCATAGCGGAACCATCCAAAAAAAATGTTACAGTTTTTCTCAAACATTATTGATGTTTGCCGAAATCATGATCTCCTAGAACTTTACGGATATAAGACGAAAATTTGTCTAAAATTTAGGTGAGGACCAAAAAAAGGCCCTCAGTTTGCAACTGTGCCTAATTCCTACACTGCTGTCGCCAAATGTATGAAAAACAAAAGAGAAAAAAGTCTTTTAATGTGTGGATCTGTCTTTGATATCTCAATTTTTATCCCAAAACAATGGTGATCTCTAAAAGGTCCTCATCTTAAATCGTTTTCGGGGCTCAAAAAACTTTGTTTGGGCTGCCCAAAAATTCTGATTTTGGCCAAATATTTTCTGTCGCTTCCAGAAAAATTCTGATTTTGCTCAACTATTGCTTGGTTACTGGCGGAAAATTCCGATTTTTTCCCAAATTTTTGGGATTTGGGGGGAGCAATTGTCCTCTGCCCCACCGGCCGATATGCCTACGTATATAACCAATAAGTTGTTTAAAAAAATTGCTGTGAATTGTATTAGGCCTGCTTCTTGTGCACTTATGCATATGCAATTGTATTTTCACATGAAAATATATTTTTTACAGATCGTCCTCATTTTCATTATGGCAAGTTTTCAGCCAGTAAGCCTGAGGACGAATTTGTCCTCTTAGAAAATTTTTTTCATGATATATAATTTTTTTTTTAATTTAGGATCTTCGTCATAGTTTGATAACATTTAAATAAAAAATAGTCAAAAAAATTTTTTACCGTTTAAATTTAATTTAGGGCTTAAAGGGTCAATCCTTCAAAACCAAAAACATTTATAACCTTTTTTACAAAATTCTGCAGTTTTGTCATTTTTAATTTAAATTATGTTGTTTAATTTACTAGTTGTTATTTAATTTAAACTTAATGGCTTTTAATTTAAACCTATTCACCATCTTTTCTAATTTTACAGCTTTTCTAATTGATGGCCAAGTTAAACATTCAAGATGACATAAACGAAAATCATCGTTCAATTGAGCAGTGTATGACAAATTGCAGAATAAAGTACAACAATTGAGGCAGAAAAAATATTGTGGAGACATGGTTAAATCTATTTATAAGATGCAGGATAAAGTGACGTAATATCCGCTATCCGAATGAGAGCTTTTAGTTTAAAAGAAACGGCTAGTATAAAGAATATATTCCAACGTTCCGCAGTAAAACAAAAAAAGGGTCAACGAGCGAGTTTACCAGCAGCTGCGAGGATTCGACTTCTTGAAACACTTTATCTCGACTGACGTTCTTGACATGAGCGACTTGCGTTGCAAGCGTTTCTAGCCAGCCAGCCTTGAAGGTTCGGTCGTCGAGCAATTGTAAAACCGAGACCTTCTCTTCATTGAAGCCGTGAGCTGTAAATTGAATGTGTTTAATCAAACGTGTAATTTCGTGACATAACGCCGCTGCCCGGAGCATAGAAAAACTGAAAGTGACGTTTCCAGTTCACTTAGCACTTAAACACGAGCAACCAACCAGTTCAGTTGTATTTCCAGAAAATTCGAAAAAAAACTCATTTTACATAATCCAAACTGTGTTCGATCTGGTAGTGATAAAAGTCGTCTGGTAGCGGATGGTGTTAATTCAGCTTGATACAATAGGCTTGATGAGGGAATAGAGAGTTTCTTTTTGAAGCAAGACAACCGGGCTCGATTCGAAGTTAAGCCAAATATTTAAAATTGGTTTTTACAAATTTATAGATTGACATTTAGTACAAGTGAAGAAGATTCTAGCAAGTTCTATCAATTCTGGGGCGTCCCAGGCAAGGGTTGTTTCGTATCGCGGCGCAACAGAAACAAAAATGAACGAAGCATTTTATCGTTGGTATTGCGATCAAGTAAACTTTCGACTGAAATCAGATAAAATTAAAGCCGATCAAAACCTAAATATCATAGAAACAAACGACTTCTGAAAAAAATTGCCTTAACTCAAGATTTACGTTTTTGTTGTTAATTCTAGTCAAGTAAAGTCAAAACTGTACACCAACGAAACTAGTTCTGTAAAGCAAAATCAGATTTCACCTTGACTGTCAGCCGATGTACTTCCTGTTATGTATCGCACCGCAAAAATTGATGGGTCGTCGTTATCTTTGAGATCCATGATTGCAATGACATTACGCAGGGGAAGTAGCAGGACGTGCTGTTCATGATAATATCAATGTTAATGTCGTTTGATCAGACAAACGTTTCAGAGATTATTCAATTTTACACTGGAATTGAACTTCCAAAAAAAAATTAAAAACATAAATCAGAAACTGAAAATGTATTTAGACATTTGTTGATACGTATATAAATTGCTCCAAAGATCAAGAACATTTTTGCTGACACAATGACAAGCAACTCTGCGGTTGCTTTTGTTAAAACCAGGATCGCGTTGCGATAAACACGATCCCCAGTGGGATTCTCGAATCGTTGTCATTTCTTAATGAACAACAATGTCCGAACGGCAAAAGTTTCGGCAAATTACTTGTAATTAACAATCCTCTTTTAATGGAATTCGGAACACCCTTCCAAAACAAAAACTACCCACACAGGCAATCAGTTATGAAGCATTGATACAATACCTTGAGCAAGGAGTTGCCATGGGAACGATTCCTCCACTTCGCGATTTCGAGCATGTCATTGAGGAGATACAACGCCAGCCTTTCTTTCTCCCGATAGAAACCGTCGTTTAGCGTGCTCACATCCACCTTCTGCACGAAGTAGCGATTCGACGAAATGACTTCCACCGGGCAACCGGTGACCTGAGGTGAAAATAGGCTCATTTTTCGGTTAATAAAATCGAGGTGGGTGTAAATAATATGGGTAATGAAAAAGTGTTATTTTTGTCGGGTACGTCCATTAGTTAAGTTTTAAAAATCTTAAACTGATCGCGTATTTTATGGTCTGATAAGCGATGTTACGAATTAAAAAACAAACAGTGTGAACGGCTTATATTGAACCTCAAAACAAAAGTGCTGAGAAGTTTATTTTTTTCGACCAATTTACAAACCTAAGCCCAGTGAAAGCTTAGAAGGCATAGATTATGACAGGAATAGCGAACCACTGATCCGCGAGTCACAGGGAAACTCGAATTAAATTCAATGACTATCTATTGTTCCGAAATTTCATTGATTTTTTGCCTTTTTATGATTTAAAAAGAAAGAAAAAATAAAAGCTTGTTTTCTATCAGACGTCATATCAGCTTTCAGTTGACTTTCAGCAAAATTGCGTCTTTTAAAACTAAAAATTTTACGTTTATACTTTTAAAAAATAACCATTGCCTAAGAGCGACTTAATCGTGTTTCAAAAAACTGTCATTTCTTGACATGTCTTATATGGTCGTAAAGTAGATTCGCCATCCCTTGAATATGGCATCAGCGACGATATAAGTTCCAAAAAAATAGGAGTTGGAAAGCCATCGACCGAGAATCGAGAATACTCACCTCGTAAACCAAATCAAAGACCTTTGTTTTCGATTCTGTTTTACGCTTGTCTTCGTTGATGTACGAGAGAACTTGCTTTAGCGCCTCCTTTGCTTCATCTAACTTGGCGTAATCCTCCAACTCACTTGGAGTGCGCTTCTGCAGATCTGTTGATCAACAGTATAGCGCTTTTTAAGGTGAGCGATGACGCAATGGAAATAAATCATTTCTCAAAACTTTAACAGCACAATACTTTAAGCGAACGATAACGATGAGACATTTAAACCCAGTCATAAATTATGCACGACACAAAGCGAGGAACAGGGAAAATTGATGATTAAACGCATTGAGCTACACTGACTTGCAATAGTAGGCGGTATAGATCAGTGTACCAAATTATTGACTTGCACTGAAAAAGTGAATTCCTAAATAGGATCCTAAACAGGATCTTACGGATTATCTACCACGGTGACCCCGGCTTACGGGAAACCAGGTCAATATCAATCAAAGCATTAGAAGTAACTACTTAAATTTTTTTAATACAATGCAACAACATTGATAAACTTATTTAAGCAAAATGCAAAACAAATCAGGCTATAAAAATGTACCAAAAATATGAAGTGACTAAATAACTAGACAATTTTGAACCGTGCTATTGATGCTTCATCGCCTAACTCGATTAATAGCAACTAAAAGAGAGGATAGACTAGAAATTAGCAAACACAAGTTCCGCTTAACAAACAAAAAACCAGCAAAAATACCTTTTAAAAGCAGCAGCAGACTGGGTAAACGTTGTACTGGTCGAATAAGTAAAGCTTCCAGATTTTGTTTTAAGCTCTGTGGCTCATTAAAACATTTGATCAGGAAATTCTTGAAATCAGGATTGGTTTCCTGTTGCTTTAATAAGAGACTTTGTCCCATGTCAAAATAATTTACATACCCAGGATAAACCTGCAACAATAATTAGGAAAACTTTTTTTTTTTCGACAATCACCCGTTTATCTTTAAATCTATATAGCAACTGTGAATGAAATAGGTGAATATTTAAAACCTAAAAAACATATTAAATACTATAAAACTAAAACTTGGTCGTAGTTATGAAATGAAACAACTCGATTAAAACAAAGAGTTAAACAGCTGTGAGTTAAACATCGCGATTAAAAGCACGCAGAGATATGAGAGTTATGATCCAACTTTTTGTCCAGCAGCATAAGGCAAATAACGTACCAATTATAAGATTTACGGGTAAATGATGTTCTTGAAGGTAGTCATTTAGCTTAGCACCAGGGTGCATTTTTATGCGGAGAGCAACGGTACTATCAAATAACACGTTTAAAGTGTTTTAGAAATTAAGAACGAAAAAAATGTCAATTTTGTTCTGCGGCAATAAGAGTTTCACTCAAGCGTGATGAACTATCCTTGTATCTGGATTAAAAATTAACTAATCAAGTTTGAGATTAGGTATTACACATTCCATCCAACTTTATATTCATTTAAGAAGATCAAGTCCTCTGCCAATTGCAGAACCACAGTGCAAAGTGAAAACAAAAGCAAATGTCGTGATTTAAAGCAGGTGCAGTAGAGGAACAATGATATGGCGCGAAAAATTTTTATTTGGAGGGTTGAAATTGGTTTGTTGCAGTGCTGTAGTGTGTGCATGGATAGCTGCAAGTCGCCAAAGTATTGTTTTCGCAACTAAAACAAGTGAAAGTATTGTTCTTTCTTATCAATCCTGTATAGACACAGATAAACTTTTTCGACATGTTTTTAGCGTGTAGACCTGGTGCAGAAATACTGTACTGTAGTAAAAGCTTAATTAAAAAAATTTGAAGTGGTAAAATGGGTTTTATAAATGGCTAAGCTTGACCGTAAAAAGTATTAATAAAATGAGTTAAAAAATGCTAAATAATTTACATACCCAGGTGAATTACGGATAAAACTGCAATTATAATGGAAATGATATTGTTATTTCACTTCATCTTTATATTTGTCCTCCTGACTCGCAGGAAAGGGTAGGAGGCGCCAAACATAGAACAACTGTCAAGCAATTTTCCCCACCTACTTCCGTAGATACCAAGATATGACTCTCCGGTTGATATTTTATTTGGTTTTTTACAGATATGAATGAAATTTAGAACTGCTTGCCAACATTGGCAAGCAAGACAAAGAGGCGTAAAGTGTCTTTTCCAAGGACACAACAGAAGATCGCGAGTAGGCTTTGAACCAAGATTATGTCGATCACAATCACATCGTCCTGACCACGCTGCCTACTTAAGGTAAAACAAAAATATACACCTCGATGTGACTGAATTGCTGACAATTCTGCAATATGTGGCAGGACTATGGGTGATAAATACTTGCACGCAGAAACAAACATATCATACAAAGTATCATTATGAAAAAAAGCTGTAAAAGCAACTGTCCAACAACTCAGCGCAAAACAGAGTAAATAATATTTACAACGCCACAAGACAAAAGTAAACTTTCGAAGAATTCGGATACTATTGCAAGTTGCATATACAAAATTCTCAAATCACAAATTATGCCATTGTGAATAAAACAAGATTCAATTTAAGACTTATTTAATCAGGCCAAAAGAGACAAATCTACATATTTTGCAAACTTCAAATATAAGAAATGGTAATGTTGTTAAGGAATGCCATACACATCAAGCCCTGGATCGTGGCTTAGCAGATCACAAAACCTCCTTGACTGCTATATAGCGTTCAAAAAGCAGTACTTTTTATAGGAAACGGCGGCATCTTCGGGTCGGTCAAAAATTAACGAATGACTTCTATGGAGGACACAAAGGTTTTTTAGTTTCGATGAAAAGTAAAGATCTGGGTACCAAATCTTTATAATTGTTTATCAAGTCAACAAATCTTATAATTGTATAACCTTAATTATTGATTAATACTTGGGTAAAAAAAAAAAGGATCCAAAAGAAATGTTTAAATGAAACAATTATTTCATCATTGCAATACAAAAATTTGCTGAGGAACTCTTTCAAAAACAACGAGATTCTTACTTAGGTAATACAAAAGCAAGCTGCTAAATGATGTTACATTTGTTTTAAAATTTTTTAGCGAATTAACCTAAACCAACAAACCTCAATCAATTTTTCTTTGTATTTCTTAATAACTTCGCCGATGCAGCAATCCTCAGTCCAATTGTCTATGATTTCACTCACGTCGTGATGAATGTACGAGTGGACGCTGATGATTTCTTGAACTCCGCCGAAGATGGATCGAATATCTTTAGCGGCGAGAATCGGTTTGCCTTCGGCGTTCGCCTTTTCAAGAGGAACTTTGTATACCTGAAAGGAAAAAATCGGTTGCATGAAAAAGTTGAGACGCATTTACAGAGTGTTTTAAAAAAGATGTCTCTACTTTGATAGACTGTAATAAATCTGTTTGAGCAAGCACGGACTTTTCCTTTTCAGGTTACATAGTCAACTAGGTTGGATTTGTTAACACGTCTATGTTCCTCTTGTTTTTCAGATTGTATTCAAGTATTAGAGTATTATACTATATTATTGTACGCAAAATATACACGCTAGAGCAAAAGTTAAAACTATCCAACTCTAATATGAAGCCCAAGTCACCCGCAGAAGTCCGTCGTCGGTTCAACACGCACCAGGGTTACAAATCTAAGTCTAAGTGTGCAGCTTTTACAAATTTGAAAATATGTAGGATTGTGCAGCATTTAAAAGAAAACCTTAATCACTTCCACAAGGGAAGAAGTGGCCGGCGATCGACCATCACTCCTGAGAAGCGAGAGCAAGTCCGTGAGTCGATGGTTAACAGTCCGAAGAAATCTTACCGAATCCGCGCTCAAGAGGTGGCTCTGTCTCCAATTACATTTTTGAGAGTCATGAGGAAGGACCTGAACCTGTTCCCATTTAAAATTTCAACTCACCATGTGCTGCAACAACAAGACAAAGAGAAAACCATCAAGATGTGCGACTTGCGATCCGTTTTTGTGAGCAAACTCCCAGCTGGTTTAATCACATTTGGTTTAGTGATAAAGCACACTTTCATCTTAATAAGGCTGTTGATAACCACAACAATGTGTTTTGTGAAGAGAAGCCAAAAGAAATCAGTGAGAAGCACCTCAAAGGTCGAAAAGTCACTGCATTTGTGGCGTTCAATGCACAGTACGGTTTGCTGGGGCCTTACTGGTTCGAGGAAAATAGGCTCACCGTTACCATCAACAGTGAGCGTTATATTGCCATTCTTGACCAGTTTCACGGTGACCTGACTAAGCTAACCCAAGGACATTAGAGGCTTACTTGGTTCGTGCAGGATGGCGTAAAACCTCATCATCCCACGCGTCATTGGATCATCATCTCAGGGGACTCTTCCAGAACCGTCTCCTCAGCCTCAACACAGATCATGAGTGGGCCCCCCATAGCCCTGACTTAAATCCACTTGATTTCTGATTTTGCGGAGCAGAAAAAGAAGGTCTATCCCGACAGACCTCAAACACTGGCTGATCTAAAGCATAATGTGGCAGCTCATGCTGCTGAAGTTAACGCTGAGGCATGGAAAAAAGTCGGCCAGAATTTTTGCGTTCGTGTGGAAGCATGTTGCAACAGATACGGGGCTCATGCCGAGCATGAAACTAGAAGTTTGCTTGACTTTCCCACATAATCCAACCTTTTTAATTTTATGTATCTCGCTTATTTAGGCTTGTTATTCAAAGTCTGTCCGAATAAAGATGAATTAAAATACCGTAGTTATATCTTTTTTGGAGCGCCTGCATTTTATGTCTTTGTGTTAAGTTTATTCTGGTTGATATAGAAATGGATCGTTATTTGTTTGCCAACCATACAATGTTATTTGATGTGGCAGTGAAATAAGATAACTACTTGTAAAAACCAACCTTATGACCAGACGATTCAACACGGAATACCTCGCATCGACTTAAGAACGGTCACGTGCTACTGATGCCTCGCCTACGCTATTGGAAAAACAAAGGTAAAAATAGCGAATAATCATCGTTATCGTGACCATTTTTATGTTGCTTTTTTGAAGCTTGCGATTGAACTTGCAACAACTTTCCTGCATTTTATCAGTCAGAAGCTAAACTTTCGTCTACTTTATGGTAATTACATCTTCAAAAAGATACAATTTTGAGGAAATGTACACTTATAGGGGTGTATCGATTGGCTGATCATTGCTTTCAGAAGGCATTCAAGAGAAGAGACCAAGATCGGTGAATCAAATGACACTTTATAGGCTTCACATTTCAAGGGAAAGCTATTAACAACACTTCACTTATACGAGACATATGTAGACAAAAAGTTTTTTCAGCCTACGACTTAAGGAATTTTGGGTGTAAAGCTCGTTTGAAAAGCGAAAATGATACTGTAAAAAATATACCTTATAATTGCACCATAAACTCGATGGGATTGTTAATAAACAATGTACCTCAACAATTGTTTTTAGATTTCTCAAGTAGCTTGTTTCTGTTTGTAATAGTTCCATAGCTGTGCGATGCCGCTTGGTCGGAATATTTGATTGGTCAGCCGATACACTAAAAATAAGGGTTAAATGATGGCCAAACAAATAAAATTTTTAAAATCACCAAAGTTGAAACCGAAAAAAACTACCAGCATTTTCGACAATAACGATAATATTACTGTAAAATTATCCTTCACGAACGCCATAGTGTCTATTTATCAAATGCAATAACCAAATAAAGCACTTGATAGTAGTATGTCAAAAGATCTAAAAACAAATAAAAACAGCTTTTGCAGCAAAAGCGACTAAAAGAACGTTCACATTGCATTGGAATAATCAAATACGATTTAAGTAGGTTTAACATATTTGCTCTTGACAAGTAATACGAGTTCACTTGCAAACAAACAAAAGCTCGATTACTACAGCTCAGACATGACTTCAAAAAAAACAGTTCGACAAATAACTTTGATGAAAAATGACATACTAACCTAAAATTTACAAACTTAAAAAACATGACTTAATAACGATGGCTCGTTCTTTTTACACTCCCTAACCTCAGGTAATCATTTTCTTCAGGGGGGAAAGAAATACCATAACCTTCACCTCCGCCTTCATTTCCGAGCAGTGGGGCAGTAGGATCTTCACTTAATTCCTTAAAGGAGTTTAAAAAATCAGAAGTCGAATAGCTTGCAATTAGATGCACCGCAAATTATAAACTAGTTAATCAGTTTGTAGAAGGTGATTTTAAAAAACACGTACTGCACCTCGTAGGATGAAAAGCACGAAAAGCAACGCAGAAAAAAACGCCAACAGCTTGCCATGAAAACCAAGAACAACTTAAAATACTTTATAATCATTTCTAGCCAACCATCTGGCTGGTTCACCCTTAATCTTCTAAATACAGATTCTTAAACAGTTAAAATACATGTATATTATAAACGGCAATGCTGCAGAAGTACAGCTTTCTCAATACTTAAAACTTCAACTTTTACGAGCCTTTTTGCTCGAAATAATAAAAATGGGACAGCGTTTCTATTCTTTTCCACTAGCTCTTCTTCTTTAACTCAAGCTGCGAGTCATCAAACAAACTATCTTAACAAGTCGACAAAACGCTTAAATAATGTAACAAAGTGCAGCGCTAACTTTCCTTTTTGTACAGACATAAAATCAGCTTCAGGCAAATCACATGACTTCTTAGCAGAACGCTTCCTGAAAACAAACCGACTGTCAACAATGCTAAAAAAATATAATCGACTGCTTGCATCAAAAGGTGAAACGCTTGACTGCATGCACGTGACAAATCACCAGGGTGCCTCGTCTTCTGGCAAGCTCGATTGCTATTCTAATCAAGTCTGATAAAAATCGTATGTTTCAACAAGATGAAAGAAGATGAACACGAAGTTACCAACGCAGGGGCTCTTTTATATCATAAAAATCATTTCCATCCTGCTTCAAATCGACATAAGGTGGAAGTACAGCGCAGTGCAGGAAATGCAAAAAGTAAAACGCATTGCCGTCGATTAGTGAGAAAAATGCAATTCATTAATCAAATTGTTCACGGGAAAACATTTAAAAAAAGATTTTTAGTTTGTCAGGTACGAATAAAATGGCCAGAAAAAGAAAAAAAAAAAAGTGGGTCAAATGCAAGATTACGCAGATTATGGTGTTTACTTTTAAGCTAATCAAGAACGATAAGTTTTGCTTAATTTACTTACGATTTCAAGTGTATATTAACAAGCACCTGTAAATAATACAACTTACTATTGAAGTGTAAGATGTTCGATAGTCAAATCTCAATTTTATTCAAAATTGGACTTTGTGATAAAGTGTCAATGCAACTCAGTTAATAAAGCGCGAATCTGGATTTGTACGGAATTTGATTGTAACCGATTACAATCAAACAGCAAGCAAACAATTAATCATCAATCAATGGTTGCCGTTTTTCTAACCGGTGATAAAAAACATCGAATAGCGAATAAAATAATCGATATATCAACTATACCAACTTACAAGCAACGCCCTAACACCACAAACAATGCGAGAATATTCTTCGGGAAATTACCCAGATCCAGATTACGTGTTGGAGAAATAATATTTTTGTTTCTATCTCTTCTAAGTGATTTGTTTTTTTTTTATAATTTTTTTAGTTGTTCGAGATTAAAATAAATAAAAAATTTGCAAGTGAACCACCTCAGACAGTTTTGATAAAATTTGAGTTCATTAAATGAGTGAGTCTGTGCTGGCCAAGTAATGTGTCGGTAAGTTAATCAGTTAGCTTCCGTATTGACGAGCTTGAAAATAATTGTATTGAAAATCTGTAGCGAAATTGCTGCGATATACAATGCATACAATTGAGGTCTTTGACCGTTTTTACTAATGGAATTTCGACTTTTCGCAACAACAAAAAAAAAAAACTAATAAAATAAAAGGATAAATATTCTTCTTATTTTTTGGTCATTGGTTAAATCCTGCAAATCTTATGCAAGTAAATTTACATTCGCTAAAGTAAATATTTAAAGGTCCGGCGCCATAGCTTGTCTGCGCCGAATCATATGCGCAACATTCGGGCTCGCCGAATTTCCGGAGCAGAACTTTCGCGACCAGTTGCCTTGTATCTCTGATGGCAAGAGGTATTGATAAAATATACGTACAAATGTACGTTAATCGAATCCAAAATATCAAATTAAAAACATAACATCTCAGTGATTTTTTGCTAAAACTACTAATATTTTGCATTTAACACAATGTTATTGATAAAATCAAAAAAAAAAAAAAACAAATAAATGATTAACAGTTTATAGTTTTAGCCACCATAAAATTTTTGTTACTATCTTTAACCTACAGTAATAATCTATTGTGTAGTTGTAAGTATTTGCAATTTGTTGCATCAGTATCAAACACAAACCCAAGTAGCGACAACGTCCTGGAGTCGCCAATGATAGTAGTTGAAATATTTCAACTTTTTAGTTTAGCTGAAACTGAAAGAGATCACGGAAAAAGCAAGCGGAAAGAGAAATTTTTTGCAATGCTTTCAAACATTACGCTTTTCAGTTGCTTTTGGTTTGAAACAATTTTTTATTTTCGAGATCAAGCATATACGTTTTATTTTTTACAAATGATTGTTTCTATAGTTCCTTTAAAGTACATTATCATTTTTAAAGCAACATGTAAATAGTTTTGCTGGGTATAGTTTAAAGAACATAAAATGTACCCAATTATTTCAATATAGATGTCCTGCAGTTAAGAACAATCAAAAATTTATGTCAGTTAGAACTGTTAATACCCAAAAGGCCAAAAGTATGTGAAATCTGTTTTTTTTTTGGGGGGAAAAGGTCATTAATTGGCCAATAACCAAAGCATAAATGTAGAAGTATTGTGCCTTTGGCAATTTTGAGGACCTGATTATAAAACAATAGTATTTAAGAAATAACAATTCGAGCAAGATTGAAACTAATACATACAATTACATAAACAAAATTACCTGCTATGATTAAATTTATTTGATTCATTATCTTTTTCACCATTTTGCACACTGCTCTTTATATAGCGATTTGAAAATGGCAGTACAATAGCAGCAGTTTTGGTCAAAAGAACACTTCCAATCGTATTGAGTATAACACTGAGTTTGTAAAAACGAGAATAATATGTTACAGGACCTGGAAGGATTATTCTTATAGCACTTGTCAATACTGTAAAAAAAATGTTTTATAAAAATCTTATCATACAGTTTTAAAAACATAAAACTTAGTTACAGCAACTTAATAAACAAGTCGAGTGTTAATGTGTCGTGATTATGATCAAGATGGTCTCGGTGCAAAACACATTTGCTCCATTATGTTGTGTCCTTGGGATAGACACTTCATGGCACTTTCCCCTGCTTGTTAGTCTTGGTTGCTTGGTAGGCAAGAAGTTTTAAATTTCAGTCATATCTCTATTTAACTAAAAAGCCAAAATAAAAAATTTCAATCAGACAGCAATATTTTGGCATCTTTGGAAGCAGGTCAGGATAATTGCTTGCCCTATGTATTAACACCTCTGTCGTTTTCATGCAGGTCAAAAGGATAAATATAGAGATAAAAAAATAAAAAACTATGTAAAATTATATATTTTAAGATAATATATAATATAAAATTATTTATAAAACATTGTGATGACACAGCCAATGTTACACTTACATGCAGCAAATATCAATTTTTGTAAAATGTAAGAAAATTTGTTGTGATTGATTCCTATGAAGTTATAAAGAGTTTGAGGTCGATAAAATTCCAACAAAATTATAGCAGCCAAAGTAAACAGACAAAGTCGAGCTAAAAAACAAAGTTATTTAGTTATACTCAAATCCATCTCATGCATAATATTCCTCTATTTACATAACTCCTAAACATCTTATGTATAAACTTTAGTTAAATGGTAAAATATACAGTATGTTTTACACAGTAACACTGGATGCATTTGTCTTTACTATTTTCTTTGAAAGGCTTGCAAGTAGCAGAGATTATCCAAGGCTGAAGAGGTAAGTTGAATTCTTTTGAGTAGGGGTGGGCAACATTGGGGCTTTTGGAATAATTTATGAGCCACACATAAACTGACATTGGTAAATTTTAACAATTATGGATCATTATGAAATATTATTTGTCCCTAAAATGTAGTGATCTCTAAAAAAAAGTCTTCACCTTAAATAGTTACCTGGAATTTGGTTGGACACAAAAAAAAAAATCAAATGGTTTTTTAAATTATTTGCTTGAGGGTTTTGCAGGTCACACAAAAATTTGTCATGGGCTGCATGTGGCTTGCAGGCTGCAATTCCCTTTAGAGAATTGGGGATGGCTTTTTCAAAATCAGCTTTAGATCAGTCAATTTATTGTACTTGGTAGTTTTTTAAGGATGCTTAAAATCAATCATCTATGAAAAAAATGAAAGCTTAACTAAACATAATTTGTCATCATTGCATTTCTGCTGTATGCTCTTTTGTCATCATTGCATGCTTAATTGTCATCATTGCATTTCTGCTAATGTGCAAGCCATCAACAAACATAATAAAGAGTTTTTATTCTAACCAGCTGTCTAATTAAAATACTTAATGCTTGTATTTTTTCAGATGGCTGCAATTAGAATTGCAAAGCAAGATTCTCCAGCAGAAGAAACCATTCAGGGTCTTTTGCAAAGATGCAATAACAAGACCAATACAAAAGTTGAGTGAACTCATGGCAAATCATGGTTGAAATAAAAAAAACTTTCTGCATTCTGCAAATACCAAGCTGCAGTATGCTGGGTATTTTTGAAGCAACGCTTTTTGATTTGGGATACCTGCACCTTCAAAAGGAAATCTATTAAAAGTGCAAAACTACACTATTTTAAAACTTTACTGGTTTAAAACAGGACTTGTAAGATTGGCTTAATAAATACCAACAGGTGTGAGGAATAATGGATTTTTAAGTGCTGCTTTAAGGCATTAATTAATTTTAGACTGTCTGTTGTAACTCCCATGACTGTTAGTCATTGTTTTATGTCTCAGAGAGATAAATAAAAATAAATAAAACAGTATTTTCATAAACATAAAATTCAAGTTATTTAAGCAATAACTAGTCAAAGCAAACAGAAATTATAAATAAAAACAGCTTAGCTAATTGAAACAAAGTTTTATAATGATAAGAAAACAGACAGAGCAATTACAATACCTGTTAAATTACATAAAACATGTATATATGAAAGCTTGTATCCAATAAATCCCATCTCTGATGTAGGAATAAAATTACCAGCTGAAAGCAAATGAAAGAAAAGACTGGCTCCAGCTAAAGATCCAGCTATAACTTCTTTTTGTGACAGCGCCATGCTTTTGCAAAATTTAATGGACTAGTTATTGAGCTAACAAATTCAAAATGCAGTAGAGCTAATGCACAACATTTAACTGAAAGCTAAAAAAGTGTGCTTTAAAGCTTTAAATCTGCTAAACTGTTAGAAACTTTTTTTAAGTGATCCGACCATCGTATTTCACTTTAGACTTTAATTTGACTCTAAGTAGCCTCGAATCCTATAATATACATTACTTAACTTTATAGGTCCTCTCAATAGCGCCAGTGCAACGGACAACACGATTACCATTTTGCTTTAAAAATTTAAAATATAAAGTGGTCTCTGAGTGTCTGTTTGACTAGCAGACTCTGTCTGGTGTCAGTTAGTCTTCAACATTTTTTACGAAAATGCGGGTCTCAATGGCAATTTGTACAAATGCGGAAACTCAGGTCCAGGAAATTAAACCTTAAAAACGTGACAGTTTCTACAGACAAATACATGGACCTCATACTTAGTTGTGTCCTTAGGAAAAAAATTTACAGCATTTAAAAAATATTTTTTTGCGTTTAAGAGTTATTTGTACAAAAATGCATCAGAAAAATGTGTTAGGTTTATTTAGATAAGGAATTGGTAATAAAAGGAAACATATTGGAAATGAGGTTTGATAATATCTAATTTAGCTTTTAACAGCAAATGCTTCATCTAAAGCTCTTTTGTTAAATAAGTAGCCTTAAAAAAAAGGCTGTTTTGAAAACTCGAACGTTTTCGTCTAGCTCTCTTCAGGAGGTTTCGCTAGAATGAATTGCAGAACTGAACGTAGTATTTCAAAAGTTTTAAGACTGATCCTGATTGGCTAAAAATTAAGGTTAGTAGCAGTTATCATAATGTACAGGCAAATTGATGGAGTTGCTATGGGCAGTCCCCTTGGTCCCGCTTTGGCAAATATATTTGTTGGCTATTATGAATCAAAGCTTTTTAATAAAATTTCAAAACCTACCGTATACTGTCGTTACGTTGATGACACCTTTTCCCTTTTTCACAAAGAAACTGAATTCCAAAAATTTTTAAATTGTCTTAACTCGCTTCACCCCTCCTTAAAATTTACCAATGAAATTGAAACCAATAATTCTCTGCCTTTTTTGGATGTACTTGTTACCAAATCTGATAATAAATTCATCACTTCAGTCTATCGAAAGCCCGCTTTCACAGGTCAATAGGCCATATTCATTGGAATTCCTTTGGACCAAAACAACGTAAAACAAATCTCATTGATACTTTAACACATCGAGGCCTAAAAATCTGCTCTAAATCTACATTAAAACATGAACTAGACAATATTCGCTCTATTCTTGTAAAAAATGGTTATCCAGAATTCTTTATTGATTCGAGAATTTCCAAAAAACTTTTACGTTTCCAACAAAGCACTAAAGAAGGCCCAAAAAAATGCCCTGTCTATTCAAAATTGCCTTGGATTGGCGAAAATTCCCTGAAATTTGAAAGAAAAATAAAATTATCTATTAATAATTGTTTTGGAGCGGTTCAACCACGAGTGATCTTTTCCACCAGACGAATTTTACCTGCTATACATAAAGACGTTTTTCCCACTTTTCAACAAAGTAACGTCGTATATGAATACGTGTGCCACTGCGATAGTCGGTACGTGGGTCGAACGTCTCAACGTTTGCAGGACAGAATCCGCCAGCATGTGCCGAAGTCTATTCGGAACAGGACCAGTCAAGAACGTAAACAACCAGAACACCCAGGAAAACTAGCAAACTCAATACCGCACTGTGATTCAGCGATTGGAAACCATCTGTCACATAACCAAAAATGTGCATCTCACTACATGTATAAGGACAATCAATTTTTCATTCTCTCTAAAGCACGATCCGATTTCCATTTATCAGTCTTGGAATCAATTTTCATCACTTTTCGAAAACCTAATTTGTGTAGACAGAAAGAATATGTTTACAAACACAAATTGTTAGTATAATTGTAAAAAATTGTCTTTTTAGTTCCAAATTTTAGCACAAAACTTACATAATTTTGTTCCCTTTTTTTTGCCAAAAATTTTTTACGCTGACGAAACGTGGTTTTATTTATTAAATACTTTTAATTATTATGATAGCTGCTAGAGATGTCAACCGCGCAGCGTACACGGCGGCGCGCGGGCACCGCGTAACTTTTTGATCAAATTTACCGCGTCGTGCGGACACCGTGCAATCGTATGTTTAAAGTTTGTATGTGGATACTTGCTCTTATGTTTAAAGTTTGCAGTGCAGTGCGGGCACAGTGCGGTACTTAAAAAAATTTTGCAGCGCAGTGCGGTTGCGGGCAGAAACCTTGCAGTGCAGTGCGGGCACAGTGCAGGAAAAGTGTGCCCGCGACAACTCTAATAGCTGCTACTAACCTTAATTTTTAGCCAATCAGGATCAGTCTTAAAACTTTTGAAATACTACGTTCAGTTCTGCAATTCATTCTAGCGAAACCTCCTGAAGAGAGCTAGACGAAAACGTTCGAGTTTTCAAAACAGCCTTTTTTAAGGCTACTTATTTAACAAAAGAGCTTTAGATGAAGCATTTGCTGTTAAAAGCTATTTTAAAGTTTTGTACCAATAAAAAACTTTTTAATATCTACCGTATTTTCCCGTGTATAAGAGACCCTTTTTTGTTCATAATTTTCACTTTAAAAATAGGGGGTCTCTTATACATGGGAGTAAGTCTTTTGATTACTAAAAAACTTTTTTCCTGAAAATTTTGCCTAAAAATTGAAGGGTCTCTTATACACAAGGGTCTCTTATACACGGGAAAATACGGTAATTCTTCAAAATTGTTATGTAAGCCAGTACAAGGTCTACTTTGTCTTTATTTGAAAAGATATTCTGTATCGACTCCGGATCACAAATAAACTGGACTGAACAATATATTTTTTACTAATCAAGGCTGCTAGCACTGCTCAATCAGATGTTGGCATGCAGACAGCGATACGAAGTGAGCAAGTATCAAGTTTCGGAATCCAAAACTGTCGGTAAATAAAAAATTCTGATACAATGTGGTCTGCAGTTTGTTCCGTGATTCTGCCCTTGCAATTTGTTGCAGAGCAAGATTTCATTTGCACATTGATAGAAACAGAAGTTTGAAAACTCAATCCCGCAAGCGCGATCAAGCCTGCCTAAAGTTATGGTCCTAGTATCACCTCTTCTGGAAATGAAAGATGGAGCGTGGGTGTGCTCTCACGGTATATTTATTTTATTTCATCTCTATATTTATCCTCCTAACGTGCAAGAAAGCGACGGAGGCGCTAATAGGGGAGCCTCCAACGGTGCGCCGGTGCAAACAGTGCGCCTTTGCATTTTATTTTTTTATTGTTGCGTAAAATAACATCATTATTCCATTATCAAAAATTGTATTAAAGTATCAATTTCTCTTTGGATTTTCAGAAATGCTAAAAAAAAGAAAGTTTTTTAAAAAGTTTTTCAATTTTTATGGAAGTAGGCTAAAGTTAGTTTTTGCTGATAAAAAAAATTATTTTTTTCATTCATAAAAAAATTATTTTTTATTTTTTTCTTTTATTATCATTGCAATTTTGGAACAATGTTTCCCCTGGCGCACTGTTGGAACAAACATTTTACATATTATTCTATTAATAAAAAAAATATACACAACAGAATCTTTATATATTCGGTTTTACATATGAACTTTTTCTTTTGTGCTTGTGTTGCTATTGACAGCAAGTGGACTTTTTCTTCCAAAGAAAATTTTTTAAAAACGATACGTGATGAGAGCCATTGTGACCTTTGTTAAGAAGAAGGTGATCTAAACGAAAAATAGTTACCGAATATTGGTAAAAACACAAAGTGATTTTGTGATAGTCAAATTTGAAACGAAAAAGCCTCATTCAACTTTTCATTGCTGCACTGGAAAAATTCAGGATAAAGACAACGAAGATAATGAGTTTGATGTAAAGTTTTTGAAAAGAATTATAAGAAAAAATGTGGACGCTCATATTTTTTTTTCCATCTAAAGATGACGTTGCTGGCGTTGATAAAAATGATGTGGTTATGATTCTACGAAAACCTTACTCTCTTGGCACTCTTTCTCGATATGAAAACCAATATCAATTTCCTTTCAACTTGTCACACTGGAGGATACCCACAAGTTAAATGTATATTATTTTTTAATTTCAAAAAAGTAAAAATTGTTTATTTGTTTTTTTTTTATTATTTGCTAATTAAAATAGTTTTATTTTTTTTTATCTCTTTGTGTTTTATTCATAAGTTATATGTTATATGTTGACTTATTAATGGTAAACTTTGTATTTGTTTCTTTAAATTGGCTTTAAAGTTGCTTTGTCTTTTCATATAAAAAGAAAAAAATATTTTTTGACGTAAGAGTTCCACGTATTTTGCTGTTACAACAAAAAAAAACCATTAACAAAAAAACTTAAAAATTCAATTAATCAGGTGATATACAGCTATGTTGCTTAAAAAATCTAAGTGGCGCAGTGTTGAAACCGTAATGGCGCACTGTTGGACCTATGCTCCAACAGTGTGCCATTTTTTTACTTCATTTTAAAATCTTTTTTTTTTTGAGATAACGACTTTCAACAAAAAGCCTAATTATGCACTTTAAATATCAATTAAATGAGAGTATAATGTCATAAAAATTTTTCATTCATAGCTTTTCAGTTTTCTAAGCTCACAACCGTATGTAGTTTAATCTCATACCCAGGAGATCAGTGACTAAAAGAAACTAAATACTTGCAGGTAAAAACTTGTGGATAAAAAAAATAAAAATACTAATGAAGTTACAATTATTTTTGAAAGTTGGACGAGTTGTATTTATCTTTTTATCTATTTATTACCTTCTATGAGCTATTTTTGAAAGTCTCAGGATTTGATCCATCTGAGGAGTATGGGTTGAGATGCTTCCTAAACCTGTAACACAAAAAACAAAGCAGCAGTATCTTTGGTTTGATAACGTAGGCAACCCTGTTAGCTGTATTAGATTGCAATACAAAGCTACTATAGAAATATTTAGACCTACTCTAAAATAAGAACTTGCTGGTGATATTGCTTTTTAAAAGATGTAAAGGAGTTGTTTTCTCTAATTGTTGGTAGTATTTTATTGCAAATTAATAAGCCTCTATAAATTAAAGATTGTTTTGTTAGGTCTATACTGCAAAACAGGGGAAACAAATTCGATTTACTCCTAGTTTGCGCAGATTCTTTGCAACTTAAACGTAATGTATTTTTATTTAGCATCCCTTTGTAGCGAACTTATCTAACGTTGGAATGTTCCACTTGGCTTCGTGCTGGTCATGTGACGGTTCCTCGTTAAGTTGCTTATAAAAGATTAGACACGTCCGGCAGTTGACGATCGATTGGTTTGGAGTTGACTCCCGAATGATGTTAGTTGAGATTCGTATATAAATGTAGATTGCATTGGAACAGGGTTACCAGAAGGATTTTTAAAAAACTATTTATATGGCCAAAAAGTAACAAATCAGTTGAAAAAGTAACAATTTTTAAAAAATAAAGTCAATATGGGAATACATATAACTAATGAGCAGTGGTGGATATTCCAATTTAGGGACCCGAGGCAAGAATTTTCAAAACTTGATGTTGTCTAAGAAAAAAGAGGTCTGATCTTGGCTTGCATATTTTTCTCCGAAACTCATGGTGTCCTCTAAAAAAAGATCTTCAATTCGATTTCATCTCTGATTTCCCTATTTTTCTCCCAAAATCAAGGTGTTCTCTAAAAAAAAAAAGGTCTTCACATCCATTTGCTCTCAGTTTTCCCTATTTTCGTCCCAAAATCAGGGTGTTCTCTAAAAAAAAAAGTCTTCACTCAGAATCATTCTCTGAACAAACATCTGCAGCGGATTGAAACTGTATGTGCTATTTTCGAGAGGGGTATTGACTGCGAGGGCATATATTTTCCTATTGAAAGTGAAATAGTAACAACTTTTGGTAGCGTCGTAACAAACATAACAAATTTCAGACTTGCAGCTGAAAAGTAACAATTTATTACAAGGAGTAAAAATTCTGGCAACCTTATTCCGACTGATATTAGTTGAGTTTTGGATATAAATGTAAACTGCATTGAAATCTTTCATTTGTGGTTTTTTATTAGCGACGTAGTTGCTATATTTTCAAAGGCCGCAAGCAAATGTTTATTACAATACTTATACATGAAATAAGTTATTTCTCTTTCCATTAACTGATTTATTGATAATATGTTTTGTGCTCTTTTAAACTTTTGATACTATCTTTTTGTCGAATTCCAAAAAATTAATCTAATAAAATTGCTGGCTGTTGACTGAAGCTTTTTAACTATACATTAGTTTTATTTCCATTACATCATGTTAAAATACAATATTGAAGGTGACTTTTTATCAAAAGAATTGCAAAGTAAAAGAAGAGTTTTCTTATTTAGATAGTATTGAATTTTTCTGACAATACCATAAAAATTTTTTTTTTGTAATAGCCACTTTATGTGGGGTTTCCAACTGAGATTTTTATGGACGAAAACAACTAGAAATTTTATGCAGTGCACTCGCTTTAAGTTAACATTTCTCTATTGAAGGTTAGTGTTTTCTGGAATTTTAGAATGGGGAGTATGAAAAACAATATAATTGGTTTTGTCTACGTTCAATAATAATTTATTAGATGTCAGCCAATTGTCAATGTTTTTTAGCTGCTGATTGGCATTGGAGGATATATTTTGGAGATTAAAGCCAGATGTTAAACCAGATGTTCTAAACATAAGCAAGATTTGAACCGGAGAAACTTGGCAAAAATCGATGACAATAATATTAACAAAAAAACTGCTCTTGTGAAACATGTGGTAAATTTTCAGCATAACATTGATTTTGACAACTCTTCTATTCTTGCTTTTGAATCAGATTTTTTTAAACGTCGTTTTTTAGAATCTTTTTTCATCAATAACAAAATCACAACAGTAAATGACAAAAAAATTGTTTTATAATGAAATTTACAATGAATTAAAATAAACCCGTTGCTTTTTTTGATTGATTGTTCGCTTTTATTTATATCATTGACCGCCGATGTATCACATGGCTTGCCTTTTTTCTTTGCCTTGGCTTGCCTTCTTTTGCCTTCAAATTTAAAACAGTTGTACATGTATGTATTTTTGTTCATCGCTTTTATCAGTAATATTTTAAGCTAAGTCCTGACAAAGAGCGTCTGCAATAACGCTTGAAACGTTGACTGTTTTTAAAGTTTTTAGTTTAATAAACTGAAGATTTTAAGTTAAGTCTATTTACCAGAAGAGCATAGAAAATATGAATAACTTACCTGGTAACAGAACCAATAGAATACTTTGAAATTTTTCCATTAAATAGTACTTTTTATAAACGATTACTTAAGTAACTACGTAATAATTGTAAGGTAACCCTCTGGCACCATAGTGTTGTAGTTTTGACATCAAGATTTTGTGATCAAGAGTGTCAAATGCTTTTGACAATTCCAAAAATATACCAATTGTACCTTGCTTTTCTTCAAAAGCTCTAGTAATATTTTCAACCAGTAGGCCTAGTGTGGAGGTAAAGTTTGTTGAATGATTTTTGCAGAAGCCAAATTGAATAAGTCGCCTATAGTTATATTAATTTTTCAAAAAATTTTGACATTACCGGAAGGAGACTGATCGGTCTGTAATTTTTCACCTCATGTGCACAACCTTTTTTGAAGATAGGTATTACTTTTGCCACTTTAAAATTTTCTATATATTCACCATTTATTAGTGAAATCTGCTTTCAACATTTTAATAGTCAATACGGTCTTCAGGAAAAAGTTTCCTCGCCTCTGATCTAGACTATAGTCCTACTCTGTTTTGTATAATCAATATAGTCGACAAGGCAATCTGCGACCCCAAAGTGATGCATAAAAATCGTGAAATAGGTAAGGAGTAACTAAACCCGCTGTGCTTTGTTGGCAAAACTATTTTTACCTTGCACGTTGCCTCAGCGCTGTGATGAGCCCAGGGTAGCGTGGAGTAAGATCAGTGATGGCTTTAGTACGGTGCGAACGGAACGGCTGCACCGGGCCCGCCCTAAAAAACGTCAAAACATACCCTCTAAGCAAAATATTGCTCTAATTTTTTTGTAGCAGCATGACGGTGGCCTCCCTTTCTGTATCTTAACTTCAGGACGAAAGTGAAGATAATGTACTCGATCGATAATAATATGATCTTTTTTTTAAGATCACTATAATTTTGGGACGAAAATGAAGATTTTGACATTAAATGAAAATGAAGATTTGTTTTTGAGAGACCACTATAATTTTGAGACGAAAATAAAGATTTTTGACATCAATTGAAAATGATCATTTTCATCTTTGAAATGATATTAAAAAGTCAAGAAAAAAGGTCTTTAAAGATCTTTTTTTTAGAAATTACAATAATTTTGAGACAAAAATTAAAATTTTGGACATTAATTGAAAGTGAAAACTTTGAGATCACTTTATTTTTGGCCCACTAAAAAATGGACCCCCTTTTCTAAGGCCACACTGAGTAAGATATGTACCCTCAAGGTAAAACGCCCACTAGCTGTTACCATGTTTCTCCGAAAATAACACCTACCCTAAAAATAACGCCTAGCGTGAATTTTCACGATGATTTTAACATAAGACTTACCCTTAAAATAAGCCCTAGGTATTAGTCGGAAATTGTGACATCATAAAAGTCTGGGTTAGTTTTAAGTGGCATGCTATAGCAACAAGCACGTAAACCAGGTAGCAACAAATCTCTACTTTGTAACTTTGTTTGTTGATAGACGAAAATAAAAAACATCCCCTAAAAATAAGCCCTATGGTCATATTTTAGAGTGAGAATTAATATAACCCCTGTCTTATTTTTGGGAAAACACGGTGGCCTACTTAGCAAAAGCGTCATAATTTTCAAAAATAACCCTCGAAAAGGCCAAGCCAGTATGTTACTGAACAATTGCAAGAAAGCATACGTGATGAAAAGTTAAGCAGTTTAATCATAAAATTTAAAAACTATATTTTAGATTGCAAAATTAAAATATTTTCAAAATTTCAAACATTGGTTAACAAATGACTGATTGATTTTAAGTTAAAAAAACTAGCACACTATTTAAAGTGGTTGATCCAGTTAATTAGTATTGCGCTTGGTTGCAACACTGATAAAGTTAAATGAACTCATTTAGGCTACTACTAGCCTAAGAGAGAAATAATCTTTGGGGCAAAACAAAAATGTCCACTGTAGTAGAATACGCACACTCTGGACATTTTGCCACCGATGGTAGCATAAGAAGGTAAGTAAACTAGTTCTGTGAAAACTGTTATAAAACTAAGCAAATAAAATTGCTATCGAGTACAAATATTTCGCCTATTTACTAGTTAGCCTATTTTTTTGCCACAACTATTTTACATAAATTTTAGGATACTGGGTATAAGGATATCTCAATTTAAAGTCAGCATACGCTATAGATTGCACGAACTTTTATACGTGGACTCAGTGGCGTGGCGAGGATTTTTGAGAGGTGGCATATAACAAAATCAATTATGCTTAGTGGAAAATTTTTTTCAATTTTCTGATTTCTCGATTTTTGTCGCAAACGCAAATATTCTCTAAAAAAAGGTCCTCCACATAGTAAATACCTGTCTCTGATTTCTCGTATCAGTAATCTTCAAGGGGGGCCATAGCACAATGCCACCCTCCTAAATACGCTACTGTGTGGACTCCTATATAGGCTGATAATTTTTTTCATAACTAAAAATTCAGGCTAGAAGATTAGACATGGCACGCATTTGTAAGCTTATCAATAGCTAATAATTTTAAAGAACGACTTCAAGAGACAGTTGCAGCAGTGACAAATTTTAAACTCCGTTACAGATATACGGTCGTATGAGAAGACCTGTCAAACTAACGAGTTTTCAAAACAATATGGTAGGCCTATTGCCTTTAGAATGTGGCAGAAAACGTAGTTTACAGATAAATTTTAGGCGATTGCTTTCATCATTTCTGTTTTTCGTCCTGACTCGAAAAACAACGTAAGGGAGCGTAATCTGGAGGGAACCCGTCAAGCGATTACTCTGACTTGCTGTCGGAGATATTGCTGCTGTTTTATCGCTTAGTTCTTTTTGCTATGACTAATAACTGATCAGTGGCGTACCGAGGATATTTGAAAGGGAGTACAACTATAATCAAATATGCTTATTTTTTCATGCTTATCATAAAATTTTTTTTAAGTTGTTAAAATTGGTCTTCACTTTGAATCTGTCTCACGTTAATCAATTTTTTGTCCCAAAACCAAGGGGGAAGAGCATGGCAGTGATGATATAGAAAAAAAGTGATGATGATATGGAAAAAAAATTGATGATATGGAAAAAAAGTTGCTTACTCAAATAAGTTTTATGAAACTGCCACTTGAAAGAGCTTGCAAAACAGGCTTGCCGTAGACTACCTTTTAAACACAAGCCACAAAACGGCTGATAGAATAGATCAGACGTTTTCGTTAAAACTCAGCAATATTAAAAAACCTCGGGGAAGAAGCTTATCAACAGCTCTAGGATTAACCAAAATCCAGCATTTTTGTAGAAGTGGAGTCCCTCGAGTCCGAGCCAAGTCTGAGCCCGATTTTTTTGGAGCCGTGCTCTTACTGCTCTATGTCAATGCTCTTCAATTTTTTTTCCGTGGTATTTCTTTTACAACTTTTGAAAAACTTTGTGTAGGTTCACAAAAAGTACTGTTTAAAATTTTACACATAACGTAAAAAAAACTAAAAATTAGGAAATCAATCAAAGTAGGCCCTATTATGAAATTAGTTTTATACTAGGCACAGGCAATTAAGCGCGCAGATGCATAAAAAAAGACGTAAATTACAAAGTTGATTTAATGGCTAGCTTGTTATTTAATATTTATTTATTTTATCTCTATATTTATCCTCCTGACTCGCAAGAAAGCAATGTAGGCGCTATACATAGGGTAAGCAATTGTCCCCACCTGCTTTTGGAGATGCAAAGATATTGTTGTCCACTTGAATTTTATAGTGATATGACTTTAATGTAGAACTGCTTGCCAGGACCATCAAGAAAAGAAAAGTACCGTGAAGTGTCTTTCCCAAGGACGCAAAGCGCAAGTATGTTTTGAACCGAGACCATGTCGATCACAATCCTGGTGCTCTAACCACGTGACCACGCTGTTCTTGCATAGTTTCAGCGATATGGCCATAACGAGGTGTTAGCTTTTCCTCGTCGCATTGAAGAATCAATGTCAAGTATTGCATTTCTTTTTTTTTTGACTCAATCTCAACAAAACTGGAAAAGCCTTTTTCACACAAATATGTTATAGGGATTTGTATTAAGACAGCAATGGCCTTTTCTGCAAGATTATCATACTAGGGAAACTCCAAAAGAAAAACCCAAAACTCTGAGTAATCTCTTTCCAGGAACAAACTTTTTTGATTTAACTTAGCTCAAAGTTCCAATAATGTCTCGTCTTCTGTTGGTTAAAAATTAAATAGCTGCATAACCCAAGAGTTTGCCTCCAAACGTTTAATTGTTGTTATTTTCAGGGAAGTATGCGGTAAATTATCCCCAAGTAAGTTCAAGTGACGAACAACTAGGGTAGACAGGTTATCTTCTGTAGAAACGTTCTCAAACTCCCATTCAGACTCTTTCATATTATGGTTTAACTAACAAAAGTCATGGTAGTTCCTTGATAAAACATTCTTTTTCCAGCGTGAAATTTCATCTTCAAGGCATTAACTTTGCTAGTTGACCGAAATATATCACCTCCTTTCCCTTGCTGACTAATGTTTAGTTGGTTCAAACAATGAAAAATCAATGGCAATACAATATATGCCAATTTTGCAACCCAGAAGATGTCACGAAACTTGATGCTTTTTCAGAGTCTCCGCGTTCAGTGTAAAATGTTTCTAATTGTTCTCGAAGTTGAAACACACGGAAAAGAACTTTGCCTTGGGATAGCCACCGCACCTCTCAGCAAACAATGCTATGCAGGGCCAGTAAGGGCCCCGTGAAGGCAGCCTGTACAGGGCCCGTACCGATTTGGCCGCGGGCGCTGTAGTGGTCCCGCATGGGCTTACCGCAGGGGTTTAATGTGGCTTTCCGTCTTCAGCTGTAATCTGAAAAAGAAAGAGGCTAATAAGTTTATCTTTTTAATTCTTTCAAAAAAGGAACAATGGGCATAAATAACTTGAACAATATGAAACTCGTGCGGTAAACCCATACGGGGCCACTGCAGCGCCCGCGGCCAAATCGGTACGGGTCTCGTACGGGCTGTATAGCATTGTTGGCTGGGCTGTGTGCAAAAATATTTTTTGGACTTAGAAGCCATTTCATCACAAAGTTTTGAACAAGTCTCTGTTGTTTTGCTTTTTTTTGAATAGAATTTACCATATCTACAACTTCCCATAGAACATCGTTTAATTTGTTTTCTTGAACAACTACCTCAGCCATATTCTGTTTAAGTTTCTAAGTAACTAATGTTTGGTGGTGGAGAATACAACAAATTCTTACGCAATTCAAATGCAATAGTTGCATTCCTTTAACTACACCCTTCTGCAAGCCTTGCATAACTGCAGCACCATCTGTAGTCACAGCTTTCCACTTTGACCAATCTAACCCCTCTTTTTCCAAAAACTCGTTCATTTCTTAAAAATCGCTTCTGTAGTTGCTTTTTTTCTAACTGCTTGACTGAATAGATAGTGTTTAACCATTCTCTTAGCTTTTATGCCCGAAAATCTACAAAATACCATGAGCTGAGAGTCGCTGCTTATATCAATGCTTTTGTCCAACTGTATGCCGAAAGAGGGAGCTTTCTATAATTTCTGTATTATTTGTTGTTCTAAATTTGCGGATATAACGGCACATTGCTTCCAACAGTAGTGTCCGAAAGTGGAATTCTTTTAATTTTATTAACTGCTTTTGTGCCACCATGAATAAAGTCAACTGCAATTTCGAAACAAGATAAGATTACACGTTCAAATTCTCTGTATGGGGCGTTTGACTTTTATCATGTTTCTATGCAGCTGGAATGAGCTGACTTCTAAGGCACAGAAACCTTTTGGCGGTATTTACCCTTTTCTCAATAAAATTACCAATTTCAGTTAATCACATCTTATTCAAACAGAATGAAAACAGGAACAAAAAAGCCAATTATTAATCAAGAATTGAAGATATGAAATTCGATAAAAAATAAATACATTTAAAAAAAATTTTAACTGCTCGATACTATAACTAATTTTACTACGATTTATTTTTCTCTAAAAAATTGAAATTCTTTTATAAACTTTTCGCCGTTTAGGTTGAAACGTTTTATGATTGAATGGTTTTACGACATTTCTGATAACAGGTGAACAGCGGGAGGGCGAAGCGGCGAAAAGCGAAAAAAATTTTTATAAATAACAAATTTGCAATAGCAGGGTAATTTGATTAATCGTCCGCGTCTAGTTTGTCTCGCGGCGGCGCATTCTGGCGTTGGAACATATCATATGGTGTGACATCATCAAAGTTTAGCGCTGTTTTCGTCAATCTAATATGGTGTAAAATCAATTTTTTCACGACTACTATGAATGGAGCTTAGAAGCCCTTACCTTCGCTGTATACCCTTTTTATACCCTAGTTTTGATTTGGTATGCACCTGCTGGGTATACAGTATACTCAGTTGAATAGCACTGCTCAAGAGTTTACCAGAGTTATAACCAGTTCAGCATTTGAAGAATTGGAGTCGCTCGAGTTCGCGTTGAGTCTCAGTCCGACTTCTATGAAGCCGTGACTCCAGTCGAATGCGAGTTTTTGTTAAGATGCATAAGTCGAGTTCAAGTCCACCAAAGCTCAAGTTCTTTGAATCCTTCAATTGGTGTATAACCCTGAATTTTAACATTAACCGAGCCAAAAATGACGTCTTAAAGCCTTGTTTTTTTCAAAGAAAGAGCCAACGTGGCTTAGAGTGGAACTTGTTTGCCCATCCTACCCTACAGTTTTTGCGCAATGCCAGAAGGAGTCAAAAAGTAAGCTATCTGTCCAATTTTACCATAAAATAAGCCCAAACCAGATAGAATGGTAAAAGTTTACCATAGTTGTAAATTTCAAGTTTACGCTGGCTTTTTGATTGTAGGTTTCTACCACCTTCTTACCGCAACTGAGCTCAGCATCTTATTCTGCTAATGTGTGTAATCTTCTGCTAACGTGTGTAATCTTCTGCTAATGGGTAGTCATTTCTCGACTAAAAGTTTCCCTAAAAACTTTCCTACTTCAAGAAAAGTGCAGCAGTTCCAGATCGTCGGCATAGACTAAAATTGGTGCTACTATACCGTGCGGTCTACCACTAAATTATTCATCTCTAAGTCACGCGGTAGACCTCTCACGCAATAAACTCACCTACCGAGTAGCGGAGTGAGGTCTACCGCATTCATATGTCAGCTACCGAGTGGAAAGTGAGGTCTACCGCATTCATATGTCAGCTACCGAGTGGGGAGTGAGGTCTACCGCATTCATATGTCAGCTACCGAGTGGGGAGTGAGATCTACCGCATTCATATGTCAGCTACCGAGTGGGGAGTGAGGTCTACCGCATTCATATGTCAGCTACCGAGTGGGGAGTGAGGTCTACCGCATTCATATGTCAGCTACCGAGTGGGGAGTGAGGTCTACCGCGTTCATATGTCACCTACCGAGTGGGGAGTGAGGTCTACCGCGTTCATATGTTACCTATCGAATGGGGAGTGAGGTCTACCACGTGATTTAGAGACAAATAATTTAGTGGTAGACCGCACGCTATAGTAGCACCCTAAAATTGTTCTGTCCGGTCTGAATGTTAAAAAGAAGGGTACACACGACCCGTTTCTGATGAAGAAACGCTGTATTTTAAATGTAAACACTAATTCACTTGCTTCACTGGCAATGAGAGTGAAGCCTCTGTTTCAAACAAGTTCCATTCTCATTTTGATCTAATGTGTTTATCTAACAGACGTTATCGTCGTAGCTTTCCGGTGAGGCAACGGAGGCAGATTGTAAGTAACTACGAAAATCTGTCGGCTGCGTGGCCAAATGATTATTAAGAGTGATTGACATAATTGCGGTACAAATAAACAACTCTAATTTCATTCAATATCTCTAAATAACAAAAAACTAAAAAAACAAATGAAAAATTTGAATCGGGCAGTATAAGCCTACCTTGGCATCACCAAGAGTAGGTCAGGGTAATCGCTCGACGGTTTCCCTAGTAGCGTCTCGGACGCTTTCTTGTGAGTAGGAGTACAGATAAAGATGAAAATAAAAATAAAAAAGTGTAGACATATCGAAATTTCACCTCGGTAAATATTGTTTTTTTGTGATTAAAAAAAAAGCATTTTAGGCAATATTGGCTTGAAGGCCATAAACTGGGGCTGAAATGACGCCTGTGTTTTATATACTACTTGCTTGGAAAATACTGTAATAGCAGTAGTAGTAGTTTGTTTTTATCTGCATCCAAAATAACAATTAATAATTAAAAACTAAAAAGAGCAAAGGTTGCAAATAGGGAAACGGCGTACTTATAACATGCACAAAAAAATTGTGCATGGTCACATATAATGATGATGAGTAAAGAAGGACAAAAAAGGTCTTTATTTAAAATGGAAAATCCATTTGTTCACGGAAAAGCATAGCAATAAATTTTAATCTCGGAAGAGCAGCGCGCCATCATACAGAAGCGAAAAGCTGAAAAAATTTAAACAAAAATTGCATAACATTGTTCGATGATTTATCATTAATAAAAACCATCAAGCGATTAACCCGATTTGCTTTTGAATGTGGTAAAATATTCCTGACTGGTTAAAATTCCTTATTTGGTTTTTGGCAATGCTGTTTGCAAAACCGCTTAGCTGAGAGAAAGTGACGCAAAGTGTCTTTCGCAATAACTCAAGAGAACGACGAGAGCAGGTACCGCGATCGTGTTGATCACGTGCACTGGCGATATTACGCTACTGTTCACTCGACCACGCTGCCGATTTTGGATTTAAAAGCTAAGTAATTTCCATCTATTATACAAAGGTACTACTAGAGGGCTTGATCTTTTTAAAAACTTTCAGTCTCAAAAAGTTTCTACAGATTTTCTAAAAGATTGTCGCAGTCATATTTAAAACCTTATTATAGATTTTTAAAGTATTTTAATGTGGATATCTAATCTTGATTTAATTGCTCCTGCCTTGTTTTTGTTTAAATTGAAAAAAAATTACAAATGATTTTGCTTGGCAATTATTTTCCGTCTTCAGGCGCGTGACCCAACAGTGTACCGAACAATGTTTTTTTTTCGAAACTACTTAGTGGGGGGAATACGGCATCACCGTGTCTCACTGTTTTACCCTGATTTAAAATAGCAAGGAGATGGTTCAATCGTACAAAACTTGCCCAGCTATATTAACTGTTGTTCGATCAACTGTCGTGGTACATACCTTTCAGGTAAGATTAAACAAATGAACCTGTTCAAAATAAGGTTTTCTTCGATTTAAAATGAAAGTCCTGTTTTTGACTCGCATCGACCAAGAATAAGCTGCTTTAAGGTTTTTTCTTTTAAAGTAAAAGTCTTATTTCGGTCTCGTTTTAAGTTTCAAGATGAAAAAAATCCGTTACAAATTCGATTTTGGCCTTTGACTCCTACATATATACTAAAAAATACCCTAAAAAACACGAAAACAACATAAGAAAACATACTAAAAAAAATCTACAAAAACCAATATAAAGTGGTAACAATAAATAGTAAAATAAAATTTATGCAATAGCTAAAAAATTGTTCATGCAGGATCACTCTTGTTTCTACATGAACAATTTTTTAAGCTATTGCATAAATTTTATTTTACTATTTATTGTTACTACTTTGCATTGGTTTTTGTAGATTTTTTTTAGTATGTTTTCTTATGTTGTTTTTGTGTTTTTTTGTTTGTTTTTTTTTTTACCAAGGCTGTAATGTTTTTATTTTTGTTTTTTTTCTTTACTGAGGTTTTTGTTCGAGAAATGATCTTTTGTGATTCACAACAGGATTTCTTTCGGTGGGTTTGTTTGCCTGTTGGGCTGGTAGAATGTGTTCATGCATTTACATATATTTTAAGGACTGATCATATTTTTCCAGCCAAACTCTGCTATGGTCCCACCAATGCACCGCCTCCATAACAGCGGTGTATTAAGCAAATAACCTCGGTCTTATATTTTATTTTCTTTCAATTTTTTTTAAACAACTTTATAATGAGGTGAAGCAACCTTGCTTTTATATGATACAACAGGTCACACTTTTCATCGCTAATTAGCAAGTCACAACGTCAACTCATTTTGTTGCTTCTTCCTTTTTCTAACCCCGTCTTTCAACAACTCACAAACTTTTCAACATTATGTTATTTTGTTCATGTGGCGGAGAAGAAATAAAAGAAAACTGAACTGAACTGAACTGAACTGAACTGATATTTTATCTTCTTTACTGTCGCCTATTTTTTGACAAAATAACTATTTTTAACTTTTAACTCTGATTTGGCGATAATTACAAAGCAATATATCATTTGAATTAAAAAAAAAGTATATAGAAATTGCGACTTAGTAAGATGAAAAAAATTTTTGATCTTACTCCCATAACTAGAATTTTAATAATTGATTTGTATCCAAAACACGTTAATAACTATTTTAAATTTATTACAGAAAAAAATAGCATTATCAACAGTCTAAAACAAATAATACAACGACAAAATTTGCATTGCAAATTCACGCACCAATTTTGAAGATGAAATATAGTTGAAAATTTATATATTTTCATAATTATTTGGCAGCATTAACAAATCAATTAGCACCCAGTATGCTATTTTTTGCCGAGAGTACCGCCAACAGTTTAAATTTGTTTTGTTTGAAAGTTTAAAACTTTTGCTGGGATTTTAGGCTTTGTTTGAAAAATGCCATCAAATTTTGTAAATATCCATCTTATTTTTGGTATTTTCTGTTTTTCATAACAATTGCTTTAAAATACATTTATTTTATTTCTCTCAAACGAGATCTAATCCTAACCCTCACCCTAACCTTGTACCAGCATTGGTGTCAAATTTTTCTAGTGTCAAATGGTAGTGTCAAATTGTCCAAACACCGAAAGGAACGGTGAGGGGTAAATTCCACATCATAGGTTAAGGGTTAAGGGTTAGAGTTAGGGTCGTGGTCTTGGTTGACGAAGAGAAACCGAAACTTTCCGATTGAACTTTGGAATGCACGTGACCGGGGTAGAATTCACCGAGAATCGAAAGAAAAATAGGAAATTTTCAATTGAGTAATTTAAATTGAAAAAAAAACAAGGTTTTTAGACTATAGGGGTCTATAACACGCTTTAAAGCATTGCAAATACACACCTTCTATAAACTTGTTTACTAATAATCTCTATAATTTTGAAGCAAAAAGTTATCAAAAATTCTTTTTTAGCAGATCACAGCAATTTAGGTCACCTTGAACGTACTATAATTTCCTAAAGTTTCAAAAAAGTCATTTTTTTGGTTTAAATAAAAAATTTAACTACTTGGAAACGGTTGTAAGAATAGGTTCAAGAGGTCCATATAGAACGAAACGTTACTCGAATTAAAATGTTTCATGAGCGAACAGAGTCAATTTTTTTTATTATGTTGTCCTTATGAACAGTGGCGGCTTGCGCATTGGAGCGGAAGAGCTGCAGCACCTTAAATATTTGTGCAGCGGTTGTAAATATTATCGGGATCGCGTAAAAAATTATAATTAAGAATTTTTTAAGCGTTCTGAAAGTATTTCAAAATATTTACAACTGCTGCACTGATATTTAGGGTGCTGCAGTTCTGCAGCTCCAATGTGTGGGCCGCCACTGCTTATGAGTACTGTACTTTTATATTTAGTGACGACATAAAAAAATATTATTACTGATAGCCTACGTAGTTTCAGCTTTGCAACAGTATCGCTTTGTAAGTCAATGAAAGTTTAAAAAAATACAGATTTTAAAGAAAAAGATATGATAACACGTAACACAAAACAACATTTAATTTCAGCCCATTCATTTTTAGCTTGTAATAAACTTTAGAATCGCTTTGAAAACCAGATCTCATTGCAAAGATCTTTTGTTAAATAAGGTAGTCTTGAAAAGGCTGGAGTTTAAAAGGATAATGTTTAAAAAATTAAAAATAACATATTTTAGACTATTTATTTTAAACAAAAAAGTTTCGCAATGAGACCTTTGATTTTATAGCCATTTTTAAACAAACAACCACATTGAAGATCTAAACATTAAACATATATTTTACAGGTATGGCTTTTGAAAGCCGAACAGCTAATTTTTTCTGAGTGTTGGATTCCAATTTTTAGTTTGTTCCTTCCAATGATTTCAAGTCATCTTCCAGTCGATGAATATCAGTTTTTACTTGTCGAAGAACATCGAAATTCTGTTGACAACATCAATAAAATACTTCGATTTGATGCAACATTAATAAATGATGCAACAATAATAATTTTATTAATTACTCTTTTCTTTTTGACCTGTGATGAAGACTTTTTTGAATAACTCAAACTTTTCATAACATTATATCTGTAGACCTTAAAGAAAAAAAATACTGTCTTTTTAGGTTACAAGGAAGGACCTTAAATCATATTTGATCAAGTTAACAACAATTCTTATCACTGATAGAAAACATTTAATTCTATCGAATGAAGCAAACCTATTTGGCCAATATGAACAGGCTTTCATATTTTTAACTCTATAAACAATTTTAAACTAAGTGCTTTTACTTAGCAGTAGGTATATCATATTTTTGAAGGGGCAAGTCGGGACGCTTATGAGTGGAAAATCGTCCCTAAAAAGTATTGTTCTCTAAAAAAAGTTCTTCACTTCGAATTATTTTCGCATTTTATGATTTTCGTCCCATAAAAGAAGTGATTTCTAAAAAAAAGGTTCTCATTTCAAATCAGTCTTTAAAAACTACTGATGTCTGAAAAAAACAAAAAAAGGGGGTCTGCACATGGAATCTGTCTTCGATTTCTGGTGGGATTTTTGCCGAAATGAGCGGGACAAAGCCCTAAAAATTGGGACGTATAGTAAGCCTACTTAACAGTAAAATTGTAGTAAAATATAGGCAAAAGTGATAAAAAAGTGGATATTAAAACATCCCTGATCAGCGTTTATGTTCGGATTGGCAGCTGTAAGATGTGATTAAGAATATCGTTTGCAATGGGTAGGCTGTTCTAAAACTACTGTTTGCCACGGTTATTGCTGTACGAGACGAAGGGGGTGCTCCTAAGACTTAAAAGATTTGAGCAAAATCAAAATTTTTCAGCTACTGACAACTAATCATTTGGGAAGGATAAAGTTTCAAAGGATAAAGTTTAATAAAGTTTTGTTACAACAATCCAGACCATTGAGCAAATGCAACTAAAACTTCCATGTGAACCCTGTTTTTTTTTGGTCTTCACTAGTTTTTCGGGACAAATGTGTTGATTCGCTAATTTTTTGAAACATGTGAAATTTTTTCATTTCTGTGAAATGCTACAAAATCATGATTTGGGCAATCGTTGATAAAATTTGAGAAAAATTGTATTGCCACCAAATTTTTTTCGGCTGGTACGGCTATGGCCATGGCTTCTTTATAGAAAGCAGAATATTTAAAATATTTAACGTTAAAGATCGTCTATTTTTTGTAACAAGCAAATAAAAGTAATAGTGAAGACAATGCAGTACCAGTGTAGCTGCGTAAATTACCGTTAACCCCAAAGGTATACTGACGAGGTATCTGGAATTCATATGCTATAAGGGCGTCATGGAGTCAGCTGACTCGGATTGGGAAAAAACATGCTTAATGCTTGCAGTTTTTAACATTACAGTTTCATCGGAAACAATTGGCAAGGATGGTCTAGTCACTAAACAAGCAAGCACTAGTTAAACTCATTAAATCGCTACAGCTTGATGTTTGCTCCGGATGAGAAAATTGAAAACTTAAAAACCGGCATAACTTTTTGTTTATGGTTTTAACATAAAAAAGAGCCAGTTGTGGACTTGAACGCTAAGCAGTAGACACAATGAAAACAATGCTGCCGTCAATATGCCTTTTGGACTTTGCGGTGCTTTTTGCAGTTTGGCTGGTTGTCCATCCATAGTTTTATTGTAACCACAGCAGGGTAGTCGGCAGCATGATTGAGTGGTTAGAGCGCGTGATTGTGTTCGATAAAGTCTTTGTTCAAAACCTACTCGGGCCATTCTGTTGTGTCTTTGGAAGAGACACCGTACGGCACTTCCTCCTGCTTGGCGGTCTTGGAAAGCAGTTTTCAGTAATATCTCTATCAAACAGAAAACCTAAAATAAAAATTTAACCGAACAACAATATCATGGCATCTTCGGTGACAGGTCGGGGTGATTGCGTGCCTCTGTATAGCACCTCCGACGCTTTCCTACAAGTCAGGAGAATAAATGTTGAGATGAAATGAAAAAAAAAGTGCTCAGCGTTTAGGTGGGCAATTGTTTTTACTTTAATAAAGTTGTGCTCTCTGTTAAAGTTTTCAACTTCCTTAACCGGAGTTAACATCGAGCTGTAAATTCCGATGAGTTTTAACTAGGACGAAACTGGCTCGACACTTGGTTGTATATTAACTTGACCATTCTTACCTAAAGTAAAAGAAAGTATAGAAAACAATTTCTAACTCTAGAAGTAAGTCTAAGGAAATATTACAAACGCTAATTTAAAGAAGAATTATCAAAAATATTTTTGGTGTTTTTGTTTAAGTGATTGAGAAAATGCACACAAAGGGGTAATTAAGCCCCTACTATCAAAGTAAATGAGACATTATTGTGTGCTTCTGTTTCCATACTCATTATCTCATTAATTAGAGTTCTAATTTTTTTATTCAGTTCAAAAAATGTTTTTCTTTGCATTTTATTCTTCTCTCATTTCTATTTATTTGTTTAAATCTATTTAAAAATTCAACTGACTCTGATTGGATTTCATTTGTTAAAGCAGCTTTTCTGTAGAGAATTTCGATTCCCAATGTAGTCGCATTGTTCTAAACCAGTGCTTCTCAACCTTTTTTTGTGACGACCCAAATGTTAAGCGGAAATAGAGAGTAAAGCTTTGGCAACCAAATTTTTTTATAGAAGTTATTGCAAGCATAAAAAATGAACTAAACACAAGATCATTTAACATTGGTCTAACCATACTGCAGTGGCGTGCGGTGACTTCTGAGGTTGGTCATGCAGTTGGTATGTCAAAGCATGCAGTTGACATGCAATACTTTATTGGTAGGACAAAAAATTGTGTGGGATTCTAACACGAAGACCAATTTTTGTCCCAAAATCATGATGTTCTCTAAAAAAAGTTCTTGACTTGACATCAGTCTCAGATTTATCATTTTTTGTTTTAAAATCATGGTGTTTCTTAAAAAAAATCTTCACTTGAAATCAGTCTAAGATTCCTCATTTTTCGTCAAAACCTTGGTGTTCTTAAACAAATAAAAAAAAACGTCATCACGCAAAAGTTTGTTGGTCGGCGATCCAGTCAAATTAAACGGTGAACCGCTTTTGGGTCACGACCCAGCGGTTGAGAAGCACTGTTCTATACTTAATGTTTTGGTTCAATATTCAAAATTTGCGTTTTCTTAATCAAATAAATATATTAAACAACTAAAATAGTTTTAATGATATTTTTTTATTCCGACATAAAAATATTTTCCTACTCATCTATGAATTTTTTACGAAAGTTTATCAAAAATTTCAGGTAGACCAGGGGTGTGCAATCTTTCGCGCTGTCGAGCCAAATGCTAACGACAAGATTAAACCGCGGACAGGAGTTGCATTGCTCAACAATTTAGATTAGTTTATAGCAAATCATAAAAAAATTTTTTTGCATTTACTTCAATGAGAGATTGAAGCTCGTTTATTTTGCCAATCACTCTATCTGGATTCAAAACGTAGAACTGTAAGATCATAAGACTATTCAACAATGATTTGAGTGTGGCGATCGATGATCGTCAGTCATTTCAAAGCCACAGCTTGTCCACAGGCCATATAATTTTGCTTTACGGGCGGCAGATTGCATACCCCTGTTATATACTTTTTTTTGTTCAATTTTTACTAAAAATAAATAACTTCGCTTAGTTTAGGAAGCTTGTTTTGGTCTGTAAATTTGCAGTTCCAAATTTTCGTGGATACTGTACCTCATTTCCTGTGTTGCCTCTAGTTTGAATATCCTCGAGCATTTGCTGAAAGTTTGCGGCTTTTTCTTTTTGGATTGATGCAGAATTATCACTTAACTTGCTTTCTAATTCATCATCTGAAACATTTTAATAACGCCATTTGTGACAAATTTGAAAATAACAAACAGCACCAACCTAAACGTTTGTTTAATAATTTCGAAATAAACCCAACACTTTTTAATAAAGTTAAAGTTAGTTTTGCATGGTCAACTTTTAATAATATTTTATCAGTACAGCGACAACCAGCGTAAATTAACAATTTGAACCTAAGCAGTTGGTGAAACTTAGACTTTTTAAATACTCTACATGCATTTACTATGTTAAACCATGGTTAAATGCATCCAATGCATTACGGGAAGCAATATTGGATGCAACAATAAAAGATGTGTTGAACAAGGCTAAAGGTTGAAAAGTAAAGCGGATCTATTGGTTGATTTCAAATAATTAAATATTCCCATAGGATATATGAAAGTACTGTGAAAGAGGTAGTGATTTTGATGTTAAAAAAAATAAAGAGTTTTCGCAAGAAACTTGTAAAAATCTTCTTCGTATGGACTTGGACTAGTCATCATTGCATTTTAGGTAAGCAGCGTGACTTCAAGAATTTGTCTTGAATTGCTTTTTTCGAAGACACAATGAAAATTGCTCAGACAGACGGACCATCAAAGTCGCGTCTTTGTCATCGCAAATAAATTGTTGTCAGCGCTATATGCTGAAAACAGCGCTAACGCGGATATCTGCTTACCGGGGAAGATAAAGCGATGTGTTGGAAACAATGCAAGCAACAGTCGATAATGTAGAAAATCAAAGTAATCATTCGGCTACTGATGCTTACGCACATATCCGTAACCAAAAAAAACAAAGTTTGATAGAAATGTTTGAATTTTAAATCAAAAATAATAAAGGAGGCTCGAGAACAAATTTTCAAAACAAAAAAAGCGGTAATAAAGTACATTTGTTAGAAACATTAATTAATTTGCCAATTTACTCTTTGAAAAAAAAATGACAAAAAAATTATTATGACACTTCCTCAAATGCTATGGTAGGCTATTTCAACTTTCAAATAATTACACTAGGACAAAACTATTAAGCCATTGTTTTTATTCGGGTTAAGATTTTCAAAAATATTTTAAGTTAAATCTCAAATTTTAAAACAGTTTTGTCTACCCCCGATTGTTTTATTTTAAATATTTTGCATTTGCCTTTTTTGGACTTTTAAAATATTTGATTTTAGGCTTAAAATCAAGAAGCAATTGATTATTATGTGACAAGCAAGTTTGTAAATACCTTTTTTATTGTTTTCGCTTTTCTTTTGCGTATTTTCAATACCTTCGGCGTTCATGTTTAGTTTTAGTTGGCTGTTCATATTGGCCAGAGCTTGTTCTGGGCCTTCATTGCTGTTGAACTGGGTTTTCAAATATTTAAACGGGATCACCAGAAAATCCTCGTTAAGCTCCTTCAAGGAAGTGACGAAAGGGGAGTCGATTTCATCAAAAGTTTGTATTCCTGTCCCAAATTAATGAAAATTGTTTTATAATAAGCCAAGTTTTGATCGAAACAGAAAATTTTTTTCCGGCTTTAAAGTTATTAGGGTCCGATATAAATTTAAACTTCCGTCATCATCATTAACCGTAGAAAAATATAATGATTTACGCAGTAGTTTTGGCTTAATTTTGAATGAAGTATAAAAATTAAATCAATTTAATCTTTGTCGGGCAGTACATCATTTTGACACTAACTGAAGTAAAATTTTGTACTTCTAGGCTACTTCTCAAGACTCCTCCAATCTTTTCCATATTTTTTAACTGTTAGGATCTGATTCTGGTTGTGATGCCATTGAGTGAGCATTGAGTGTTATCCATGACAACACTCGATCTATTGTTTTAGTTCGAGACTTGGTGTCTTTTTGTCTTTTTGGTGATGTATGAGGTAGCACACAATACTGGGTTGTGAATATAGTAGACTAAAGATTCGTTTTTACTACGAGCGTGAAATAGAGATTTCTTTGTTTGTTTTATTGCTTTGTTTATTTCTTTACGCGCTTAAACGCTAAGCGAAATAAAATAATCAATAAAAGAAACAAAAGATACTTCAATCCTCGCTCGTAGTGGAAACGAGCTTTCAAAGTTTAGGTCAACGTCCATAAAATTTTTTACATTTTAATTTGGCTCGCAATAAGGTTATATTAGATATTAGGTAGCGTCCAATTTTAAGTTCAAGTAACATGCATGAAGATCCCCGCCAATCAAACTTGAATATATTTCCACTCGCTTCAACTATCTTTTTTTCTCAAAAAAATCAATTTCTTGATGTTTTATTTATGTGAAAATAAAACTCCTACCCAAAATTTCTAATATAATGGAAAAAGCTTGAAGAATCACTTAAAATAATAATCTTAAACTTTAATTTTTTTTGCAACTATTTTTAGAAGCCTGTTACTTGTTTCATTAGTCTTGTTTGTTGACAAGCTAATTGCCAACAAAAAAAAACTGTGGTGTTTTGGAATGCTGCTTAAATTACGTTAAGGATTAATTAAAGACAATTATTTTGCCCTCATGGCAATGCAGTTTACTCCTCGCTAACTAATGAATTAGTTATAAAAAATTCTAAGATGTTAGCTTTTAAGAATCATTTTAAGCTAAAGACTTTTATGGCACAAAATAAACGAAAAGATTCACAATATTTTCAAAACTCTCAACCTTTTTCCAAAAGCAACTTTTTTATTTTTAATGGATCTGAACGTTAAACTTGTTCAGCTTTATATATAATGTACTCTATACAGCAGGGGCGTCCAACCCGAGGCCCGCGCAATATTTTCCAAAATAACGTAGGCTTTCCACACGTCCCGATTTTGACGGGACAGTCCTAATTTTTTTAGGGCTCTGTCGTCGCTCATAGGCCAATTTTTTTGAAGAACACTATGATTTTGGGACGAAAAGTGGGAGATCGGAGACTGATTTTAAATGAGGACCTTTTTTTTAGAGACCACTACGATTTTGGGACAAAAATCGAGGTGCTTTATTTGTTTGCCCACCAATATTTTTGATGAGCTAAAATGACCCTCGGCTTAAAAAGGTTAGACACCCTTGGTATACAGTAATTCAATTACAGTTTATAGTATATACAGTATATATTTGCACTGGAAAAAAATGTCTTCTTCACTTTTTTGGAGCTGTTAATTTGAAGAAGAAGCAAACCATTGACGCATGGTCCATGGATAAGTAAAAAGACCCTAGGCCAGTTCCGAAAATATAAGCAAGTAACATAGACATAGCTTTAAAATTAATTTTTTGATTTGACCTAATCAGATCTCACCATCTTCAACATCTTGCTTGTTGTTTACTTTTGTTGCGGATTCCTTTATATCTTCTAGAAAAAAAAAAAGTTTTAAAGTAATGGAGAAAGCATTTGGTAAAAATAATTACACTATGAACAAATCTATTGCAATTTTGCTTGTCGAAAAAAGTAAATCATTGAAAAAATATATGTTAAATAAATCTTGTCCTTTATTTTATATTGGTTTAATTGTTGTTTTGCACAATCATGCTTTCAATTTTTATTAAATGTTTAGTACTTTGCGTATATTGAAAAGTAGACGGAGTATAAACTTTCATCTTTTTTATTTTCTATATTAAACAAATTAAAAAACCAACTGGTTTATGTTTTTAAACCATCGATAAAGTATAGATGTTTTTAGCTAACTCCATGATTTGTAGTAACTCAAGTAGCTGTTTTGTACAAACTTGATATAAAATACCTGTATTTGAGTCTCCTCCTGTCTCCGTCTCTTGTTTTATTTCATTCTGATAGTCAGAATTTATTTCTCTGAGCTGCAAAGCAAGATCATCGGCTTCGTTTGATGGACTCATTGGCTTTTCGAACGATCCTTTTATTTTTTCCTCTTCTTTTTTTTCAAAGTTTAAAGTTAAAATATAGATAATTAAAAAAACGAAACCAAACATTAGAACCCCTAAAATAACTTTGAAGCCCCTCGCAACGCTATTTTTGAAGTTTTCTTCTCTTTTGGTAAAGTTATGATAATTCTTTTGATATTTAAAGCAAGGGCTAGAAAATTATAATTTTCGACATTTTTTATCTTATGCAAATAGCTTATATAGCTCAAAAATGGCATCAAAACTTTAAATCAGTATCAAAATTGCGCTTTAAACATTTCATAGCAGACAGTAGTTAACAGTAATTATAGAACTGGCTAAAATCCATATTTTTTTTAAATCGACGATAAGACATTGATGTTGACCGCTTTATCGATCTGCTTTTCCTCTAATTTGTTTATTACAATAACCCCCGTGTAAACGTACCAATCACTAAACCCTTTACATTCTTATTAGGTGGATAAGAGCCAAAAAATGTTGTGGCGGGAGAAGCAAAAGTTTGTAAAGGACAATCTCAACAAACGCGAATTTTAGCGTATTGGAGAAAATTTTTATTAAAATTTAGCAAAAAACAAAAATCTTCACCGTAAAATTCGGCCGTGGGGATTTATTTACTTGACCTACAAATACTTTTGGCTTCTGCTTTAAAAGGAAGGTTGAACCCTAGGATGCAAGTCCTATTTTTATGGTCTTCATTTTGCACAAAACAAGATTTTATTTTTAAACTCAAGTGAAGATCTTTTTTTGGGTTTTTACTAAGTTTTATAAAACCCAGCCATCGGAGGCACACTTCTGTGTTTCTTGATGCCGGTCCCGAGCCCGGATAAATGTTTTTTTCATTTTATTTCTATATTTATCCTCCTGATTCGCAGGAAAGCAACTGAAGAGCCATAAATAGAGCAAACAATTATCCCCATATGCTTCCGGAGATGCCAAGATATTGCTGTCCGGTTGAAATTTTTTATTTGGTTTTTAGTTTTACCGAGATATTACTAAAATTTAGAACTGCTTGCCAAAACCACCAACCAGGGAAAAATGCCGTAAGATGTCTTTTCCAGGGACACAACAGAATGGCGCGAGTAGGTTTTGAACCAAGACCATGTTGATCACAATCATGGCGCTCTTTATCACTTAATCACGCTGCCGGCATTTTTTTCAAAATGATATTTTCTATTATCAGTAAAACACATTAACTAAAAAAGTACAAATCTTGCACAGCGAGAAAATACTTTTAGTTGATACATGATATAGTTTGTTAAACGTCGTCTTTCAGTTATTCAAATATAATGCCAAACTTTGAAAACTATTATACTTTTTTGCTGTAGTAAATCTTTCAAGTTTCAAAAATAATTTGTTTAATTAAAGGAAGAGCAAGTTTTTAATAGTAAAATTTGTCAACATAATTTAACTTCATTGTTTTGAGATTGATTTTTATAGTTAACAAATGATTATAACACAATTTAACAGTTGATTTTGCTTCATTTGTTTTTATATGAATCTACCTGGAGAAGTTGAAGAGCCAAACAAAGTCAGACATTCATCCTTGACACTTGAACCATCACCTGTGACCATCGCTGTGTAAGCTTCCCACATGCATTTCAGCTTTTGCTGTTGACATAGAGAAATTATTGTAGACCAAGCTATACATTAAATTGAAACCAAAACCAAGCCTTTTTTTAAACTAATTTTCATTGGCCAAAGTTTTTTATAAGTTCTCAGTATGGCAGCGCCTTTGGATGGTTTCATCGCAGCGGTGAAAGGACGTTGAAAAATTGTGTCAGATTTTTCCGCATCTGAAATCGACTCCAAATCACTCTAACCGGGAGGCATATTACCAATTTGTATACCATTTCAATGCAAAGGACTATTTTTGTCCAGTCAGAGGCAAGAATCTTTTCTCATTTTGCTCCAAAAGAACAAAAGCTTTTCAAAGCTGCTCTTCAAGAGCAAATGTAGAAAATTTTCAATTACAAAATTTATTCAAGTTTTTTATAGATTATTTTAATTTTTTAAAAGAAACTTTTTTAAATTAAACTTGAAAAGTGTAATGGCACTTAAGCAAATTTTTATTTATATTAAATTTAAAAAATTGTAGTTACCGTATACATGTAATTTTCAAAATAAAACAAACAAACAATTAAATGTTATTAAAGTTTTTATTTGAAAATTATATGCATTTAAAACAAATAAAAATTTGCTTAAGTGCCATTAAACTTTTAAAATGTGTTTCAAAAAAATTTTTATTAAAAAATTAAAAGTATTTGTAAAAACTAGATAAATTTTTCTAACCGAAAATTTCACCCACTGAAGAAGCCCTGCAGTAGAGAGGAGCAATGATAAACAAAACTATGAAACCAGATGTGCTAAAAAAAAACTCAAATCAGAAATGAAATTAAGTCGTCAAAACTATTGAAATAACGGTATTTCATAAAATTTTAAAATCAAATTTTTTTAAAAATTTTATCAGACAAAATTTGTTAAAGTTTGATAACATACGAATTTAATGCAAATAAAAATTTGCTTAAGTGCCATTCGCTTTTCAAATTCAATTAAAAAAAGTTTCTACTAAAAAATTAAAACAATCTATAAAAAACATAAATATAATTTTTTTAATTGAAAATTTTCCACATTTGCTCTTGAAGAGCAGCTTTGCAAACTTTTGCTCTTTTGGAGCAAAGTAAGAAGAATTTTTGTCTCTGATTGGACAAAAACAGCCCATGTATTGAAACGATATGCAAATTGTTAATATCAGCTGGAAGCAGGTAGACTACATTTATTATTTGAGCTTGAAAACGTTAATGAGAATAAATCATCATAACGAAGCTACTTTGTGCATTTTATTTTCAGCTGTAAACATATTATGCGAAAAATTTAATCTAAAAACGCCTGCGTCAATTGGTGCTATTTTATAAGACTTTTATAGTCTTTACTTAACTTTATAAAAGCATTTAGCGGGCGTCGCCCCTGCTCAGCTCCCCATAAAAAAACAAAGTGTTTCCCCAACGTTCAGGTCTATTTTCTCTTTTTTTGTATAATATTTTTTCTCATTAAGCAAATTTTCGATTTATTACTTTTCAATCAAAGCTTTTCTTTATATTTACCTTATTTTATGTTACGCAATAAAATATGGCACCAAAAAAGAACGTATGATTTTTTTTCAGAAGATGAATTACATTTACACTATTGTAAAAAGATTTATACAACCGAAATTAAACCGTTGTCCAGACTGCTGCATTTCATACAATTTGTTTATTTCTGTCGGTCTTTCTGTGTTGGTGCCAATTCAATAGAATATTGACTCGATAAAGATTTTTGTGCTGATACATCATATCTGCTACTTTAGGGTGGTTACGTCATATGTGTAGTTAACTGATCCTTACAAAACGATCGCTTTCGGCAGAGCGTATAAATGTAATTAAAAATCTATACGATGCAGCTGGGTACAGCAGGTACGCGGCAGGTAAAGATAAATCATTATTTGGAAGCATCTGGCTACTGTGATTGGGATTGTTTTGCCCTAAATAGTTGATTTCGATAAGAAATAACCAACAATTTCCTTTTTCCATGAAAAATCAAAGCTCTGGCATTGATTGAAGTCAATTTACGACTTTAAATTTTGCGCGTTAATTATGTAAAGACGAAGATTTTGAAAACCGAAAGTAAATGTTTTGCAAATCAATCAATAGACCTAAACTTTCTTCAACAAAGGAATTCTAAAAATCGCATCTTTTTCGCAAGTGCCAATAGAAAAATTAAAAAAGATAAAACAATGCACAATTCTTAAACTTTTTATTACCGCCTCGTCACTAGTACCCCCTACAATATGGATAAAGGTTTGAGTAAGAAACTTGGCGACACTCGGAACTTGAAACACTACTAATCACTTATTGCGTATGCCAGAAGTGGGCAAGCTACGGCTTGTATTCAACCTTCTGTGCGGCCCGCGAAGGCTTCCAACAAATAATTAAAAAAATTATTAATTTCTTTTTTGTCTTTAACCAAATTTTTAGTCATTGCTTTTAGTAATCACTGATTTTTAGGTACGAAAATCAAGAAATTTGTGACAGATCTACGTATAGTGAAGACCCTTTAATTAGAGAATACTTTGGTTTTGGGCACAAAAATTGAAAATTCCGAGACAGAACAAAAGTGAAGACCTTTTTTAAAGATCGTTGATTAGTACGACCTGCAAACAAATTCAATTTTTGAATGTGGCCCTCGAGCTAAAACGTTTGCTCACCCTTGGTGTATGCTAAAGTAGATGAGCTTTCCAGTGAAAGTTGCAGGGTGCTATATCGACGAGAGTATAAAAAAAGTTGGGTCTCTCTTTACGAACTCTAGAATGCAGCAGTTAAATAAGGGAAATTTAAAAATAAGATGTAATTATAATCCGGGTAGAATATATTAAAATTAAAATTAACTTGTGCCGTAGAACATCGTATGCTGTTTACAATCGATAAAGTTAGGGGTGCAGTTCGAAGGTAGACTGTAGCAGTTATATAAATGTAAAAAAGCTTTTTTTTATTCTTTGTGTTTTTTTTGCAAAAGTGAAATCTGATAAAGAATGGCGAAAGGGTGCTGCATCGCTTTATATTATTTTGTTTGGTGTTGCGAAGAAAAAAGATTACTATCCACTAGCTTAAGTATTTAAAACTATTTTATTTATTTTTTCCCAGAGAGTAAGTGTAAGAAAAATAAAGTTGCTCTATTCACATAATAATTCCTGGCATCCCTCGATTTAATCTTTGTCCAACCAATGTAGAATTTAGATAAATGAAATTTCTTTAGTGAGTCGTTAACACACATCAAAAAACCATATACAATTATAACCTATTCTGCATTGATAATAATCTTCAGCACACTTTGTTTCTATTCTTCCACTACTTTTCAGACAAGCAAAAGTTTATTGGACTTCCGATAAAATTTAAGGTTTTGACATATTTTTTGTCATTTTTTCGAAAGTTCAACAAACAAAAAAGACTGAGAAACGACTAATAATTTGAGTTATGTGACTTAAGAGTGTCAATTAATTGTACATTTGTACAAATCTCACATTGCTCAATGTTGTCACTTCTTATTTTTGTTCTTAGATTAAATATTGATTAGTCATTAGAAATTATTGCTTTTTTTACAGCTTTGTGTTTATATTGAAAACTAGTTAACTATTATCACGCATGAATTCAGTTAAAAATTGAGCTTTGAGATACAGAATTAAGGGGTATTTGCTCAAAAAGAAATATTTTGTTATTACATAGAGATATGACTATGTCCTATTAATAAAAAAGCAGACTTTTTTAACATTTACTTTAGCAGTCATCTATCTTATTTTTCTTAAAACAGTCTAAATTAAAATTTGTGAAATATAAAATATAGAGAGTAGAGAAATTTTAAGCAAAACTACAAGGATAACCTTGTTTTTACCTGATTTACGTCGGGTTCCTCAGCTTTTGAAGTTAGGGTTTCATCACTTTTTTTTGCCACTAATTCAGGAATGGGGTCGCATCTTCCCACTAAAACAAAATTATTTTTTAAAAACAAAAGTTCATAAAACATGATCTATTCAATAATGGTCTAATACGTATTAGTTTTGTTCAGAGTAAACAATAGAGATGTGCAAACAAAAACATTTAACCTAAGATATATAGGCATAAATGCATGACGAGAAGTAGGGTGCTATAAACCACACAAAATTTTTACCTTTCCAGAATTTCTCACAATATTCTCAGCTGCCCATGCAAAGCTTTTTAAAACCTTGCGGCTACCACGTAATGAAACTGCATATCGTTTATTTTTTTACTTTTTACTTTACTTTCAAAGCTGGTGATTTGCTTTTGGATGGCCTCGTTCTAGTTTACTTCATAAATATGTTACGCCTATGCTACATTATGATAAAAAAAAATGAAAAAGTAGGAACTGCACTATCAAGAGATGCCTAAAAGTATTTTTTTGGACTATATACAAAATATGCTGTAAATAAAGATAAAATAAATGCATGTATTTGTTGCAAAAATTTTTTGGAATTGATTCGATTCCAAAAAAATAAAACAATTTATATTTAATTAACTATTTTTTTGACGCAAAATATTGAACCAGAGAGGGAAACAACAACAATTATTGTCCTTACGATAATTTTGTATTCTGTGGGGAGGAACACCGTTTGATGGCGACCGAGATCGATACGGTCTCGGTTCAAGTCCTGCTCTTTTCATATTATTGTGTATTTGAGAAAGACACTATACGGTTATTTCTTCTGCTTGCTGTCTCAGTAAACAACTCTAAATTATAGTCTTCAGCCGAAAAACTATAAAACAAAATAAAAAAACTGAACTGGACAGCAATATCTTGACGTTTCCGTAAGCAGGTCGAGGTAGCCGCTTAATGGCTGCTCTAAAGTTAACCTTATCAACGTTGTTATGCGAGTCAAGAAAATAAATAGATGGTAAAAATCAAAGAAATTCACGTTTTCGCGGTACATAAAAATATAATTTAAAAGTATAAAATTCTAGAATGTTTTGACGTTTTTCTAAAACTAAGCTAAAAATAGAATGAAGTTAAATAAAGTACATAACAAAATCATTACTGTTAATCATTTTTGTATTGAATTATATGGTAGGAGCAAAGTTCACATGTGATTGTAAAGAGAATGCCCGGATATGTTGTGTTTATGTTTAATTTTTTATGAAACAACTCAAGTTTTTAAGGTCAAAGCAATTAAGTTTTGAGTGGTGTACGTGACAGCATCAAACTTGTTCGAAAACACGACATAGCAACCAGCATAATTCAGGAAGAAAACGAGTAAATTGTGATATGCTTGCATGGGATGTAACCAAGGAAAGAGAACAAAGTGATCAAATCTTTGTATAGACGTTTGGCAGTACAGAATTTGAAGATCGCGTGAAGTAAAAGATTTTTTTTCCCAAAGCTTTTCATCTGACACTCTTCAGGGGAAATCGTCAGAATAAAGCAGAAATGAGACCGAACTGGATTATAAAGAGAAATTGAACTCTGCTTTCCTCTTTATAGTCCAGTTCGGTTCCATTTCTGCTTTATTCTGACAATTTCCCCTGAAAAGTGTCAGATGACAAGCTTTGGGAAGAAAAATTTTTTTACTTCAAGCGACGATCAAATCTCCATAACTCTCTTTTTAATATCTGGCTTACCTTGCAAAATTCATGATATACGTAATAGCTCTTTTAGCTAGTTTTATTAGTCCCTTTGGGCACACTAACTGGTTGTAAATCCACTCAAACAACAAATTCATCAACAGTTTCAGGGGGTGTTTACAGTACAGTATGCGTAGAGCATTAGCTAACTACTGATTGTATAAAAGAACATCGTGTCACAATAAAGAAAAAACAACGGGTTTGTTTATTTTACGACTCCAGGCGGTGTTATTGTTCTTATCAGTTGGCCACGCGGTGCTGAGTTAATTGGGTTTTTTCATTCTAAATTGTTCAAATCTATTTCTCGCAGGTGCCTGCGACGACGTGTTTAAATAATTTTGTCTGCGATTTGTTGAACTCGCCCACATATAGGGCTTGAAATTTTATAAAAATTCTGAAATGAATAATCGAAAATTTAGAACTGTTTGCTAAGACCCCCAAACAGAGGAAAGTGCCCCAAAATGTTCTTTTCAGGCATACAACTGAACGAGGCGAGTAAGTTTTGTTTTGCGATTTTGTCGATTGCGCCATATAAATACGGTGCTCTTACCTACTTGGCATGGCAAGGTATTTTCGCTTAACATTAGTCTTACTAAAAGTCTGAAAACAATCGAAAAATTGAGATATCCAAGTTGAACCTTCAAAGCATCAAAGTTTTATAAAACTTAAATTACAAATTTCTCTCAATTTCTTCACATTAAAGTATTGGCTTTTTATTTAAGAAACAAAGGCTGCTTTGTAAATTTAGATTATTTAGATTTAAATACTGGGCATTGTTAATGCAAAACTTTTTTCTTTGGGTAAACTCATGCACCACCATTTTCTAGTCTTTATTTGAGAAGCCTTCACCTAGTTGTAAAACCAGTGGTTGTTTTTTTGAAATTTTGGATTATTTTTATTGTTACTCTGTATTGATAAGCAATATTTAGAAAAGTACCACAAATTAACCTAAACTAATGTTTATGTATTTAATTTTCGCTGACATTTTCGGCACACTATTTTTTATCAAAAATTAGTTTTAAGTCTACAAAACAAAAAAATGTTTTGTATTTCAATAGTTTTTTTATCAACTTAAATACAGTCGCTTCAAGAAACAAATTGATTATTCATCAAAAATTTATCAAGGATTTCTTAATTGATTGAAAAATTTAAATTTTTTTATTTTTATTGGTCGCATTTGTCATATATTACAACGTGAACCTATCGAAAATCCTTAATTAATTTCTTCAGCGAATCTAATCCAATCTCCAATACATTTGCTCATCTGATGTGCTTTGCTTTTTGTTATCGTTTCTGGATCAATCTTCAAGGTTATGAGACCCGGATGATTTGACATTTACAAAGAAAAGGTCGTGGATTTGTTTATAAATCAATTCCTCTTGGGGCTTGACGCCGTGATTAATAATGTAAGAGGACGATTGTAAAGGTCGTGTTCAATGAATGGAAATTTTTCAACAAATAGACTTATATAAAAATCCCAAGTGAGAGGTTTTTGTCAATTATACTTTGTAAGATTGTCAATAACATCAACTGAATTTCCGGAATAACAGTTACAGACAATTCCATGTTTTCGGGTATTGATGACATTTTTGTATTTCAACGTATCTCAAGGGATTTGTTTTTTTAACGAAAAAAGAAAATAAAAACATATTTTTCACGCTTAATTGGAAGTTGTTGATCAATCAACTTCACAAGCGTATTTGTTCATGAAGACTACATCTAGGCTTCAGCTATAGTACTCTTAAAACTAATTAAGTTTTGAGCGACGTTGAAAGAAAACGAATAGCAAATTGAATTTGAATGATGAAAATCACCGAGCCACGAAAATTAACAAGTTGAAAAATTTGACTTTGCAAAGCGGCTCAATTCAAGTGTAGATTGATATACGATCGAAGATTCATAATTCATTTTCATCACTATATTTATCCTCCTGACTCGCAGGAAAGCGTCGGAGGCGCTATACATAGGGCACGCAATTACCCTGTGCTGCTTCCGCAGTTGCCATGATATTGCTGTCCGGTTGAAATTTTTTAATTTTTTAAAAATTTTATAGAAATATGACTAAAATTTAGAACTGCTTGCCAAGACCGCCAAGCAGAGACTTAGCATATAATACCACAATGACTTTTAGGCAGTTCCTTTTATTTTTTCAGAATCATAAACCGTTGAATTAATTTCGTAAAATTTGCAGAATCCCTTTTTGTTTAATTTAATAAGAGCCATCGGGGAGCAATTAAAGTTTTTGGAACTCAGTGAATGTTTCAAAGAACCGTACTGAGCAGTGATTTTTAACTGGTAACAATTCAAAACAACTTTTGCGGCCTAATAGTCTTTTAAATTTTAACAAAATTGTGTTAAGTTTTCAACAATCGTACTAAACTAGCTGTTGTACATCAGAATTCATAGCGCATAAAAGATCTAGTAATTAAAGTTATAAGTGAAATATAACGCAGCGCACCGCCATAAAAGTTATCAAAAAATGGTGGTCGAGAAATACTGATATAGAGTGCTGACAAAATGCAAATTATCAAGAAATGGTGGTCAAGGAACACTGGTGCTGACATTGATGCAAGTTTGCAGGGTAATTTCATTTGCCTCATCATCTTGAGAAGCTTAAATCATAAAAATCTCAAATGGCTTTATGAAATTCTTTGAGGCTGAGATCGTACTCCAAGCTAATTTTATCCGTTTTGTACGTCAGCCATGCCAAGCCAAAACTTCAAGTAAATATTTTAGCCGTTCTGTTATCCCATATACTCGTAATGTTTAAACTTTCAACTAAACAATTTTATTTGTTATTAGTTTATTTTTAAGCCCTGATCCAAAGTTTTAGCAAATACTGTAGATTACGATTCTTCAGGAAAATAGTTTTAAACTTTTTAATGACTAAATATTTTACATCTTAAAAAGTTGAAGGAGATAGAAAAATTCATCATTTCATTAATAGTTGAAAGTTAGTTTTTATTTGATTTTCGGTCTGTCTTTTGAAAAAATAACATAAATTCATCTTTGAATACAAACCTGTTGGAATTGGTGACTGCTTGGTGTTTGAAAGTCCGTTTTTAAAAGTAAGCTTTCGACATTTACAAATTAATAGTAATATATCATCATAAATCAGCATTTTTAAGAACATTAATTACACAATGCCACATAAAACACAATGGATGTTTTTGTTTTTAATTTTTTTGAAAAAACAATCCAATATAAAAATGAAAGCCATATAAAGAAATTCTGCTTATCTAAGCGTCGTAGCTTTTTTACATTTTTTGAAACCGTTCTGAAATAACAAACTTTTTCCCATTTTTTCCACTTCCATTACATCATCATAGTATGATGTCATTAATTATCTTTCTAATTTGCAAAACAACGTCGGAAGTGTCAAGCTTAGAGCGACTGTCAACCGATTACGCCCATTTTCTTACGGAGATGTCCTAAAAATGTCTGATTGAAATTTTTCCTTTATTTTTTTAATTTTTTGTTTAATGATGTGAGTATTATTCAGTGTTACTTGCTAAGAGCACCGAGCAGAAAAAATGGTGCAAAGTGTTTTTTATATTGTATTTATAATTATAACGAATTATCGAAAGAGATACGGATAAGCCAAGAGTACATCATTTGCTTTGAAGTCGAAACTTCTTATATTGTCTTTTTTTTTATTTTTTTTATTTTAAGGTTAGAAATTGAATTTTGTAGCCACGGCTCAAAATATTTTCATAATTAAGAAAAAAAAATACTCTAAATTAAATCTGAAATTGCCTAATTTTACGTATTCAACAATAAATTGTTTGAAAATATACATTTTAACTTGGTAAGAAAATATTTTATTCCGGATTTTGATTTTGATTTTTTTAAGAGGCAGAAAGTTTATTTTCTTTTAGAAAACAATTAAACAAAAAATACAGATTTTTTAAAGGAATTAAAATCTTACCTTGAATTACTAAGACTACAACAAAAATAATCGGAATCCGATGATTCAATTGTTGAAACTTTTTCATTCTTATTCAAATCTTCAATAACAATGAATTTTTTAAAAATCTGCTAAAATTTACAAGGTTATGTCCAGTTCGTCTGTTATTTTTTTAACCACAACGCCAAATTTACGGTATTTGGATTTTGCATGATCAAAGGCAAAAAGCGCGGGAAAGGAGATGCACATCTTTTCTAGAACAATTTCAAAATTCTGACCTTTTTATTCTTCTAAGTCTCGTGATTAAATCTTAAGCTATAAATAAATACAACGTTACGAGTTTTTTAGCTTTTTTCTTTCAGGGAATGAGAAAATCGTAATGTTAATTAGGAGTTAATATTTAAAAAAGTCATTGCATTGCATTTGGATAAACTCGTAGCAAAATATCATTCTACTGGACGTCGCTGAATCCATAACCAAATAAAAAAACACGACATCGTCAATTCAGCATGAGGTTTTTTTAGTCTTTCTAGATACCTAATTAATGAACTACTACCACGACATGGCATAAGCTCCAATCGAATGAATCGTCTTATTTCGTATGTCCTCATTAACCTCGAACCGCAATCGATAATTTAGTAGAAGCATAAAGTGGCTTACGGTCTTTTCCATTAATTTCTTCAAATCATTTTCTGTATTGCAGAAAAATATAAGGCAAATGCATAAATTAATGGCATCTAAAGAATGAAGTTTAACCTAGTTTTAACTTACGAAAATATTTTAAGAATGAAGGTAATACCGAAGTTCATGACCTTTTTTGACCTATCTCGAAAATTCTAGACTGAAGATACCGATTAGAAGCAAGATTTATACGAAACTAGACTGAGTGAAACAAATAATTTTCAAAAAACATTTCGAAAAGTATCAAAAGAATTTATACATCACTACATTGGATAAACAAACAACTTTATTTAATAGGTTTATCAATTTATAAGGCTTCTGTAAAGTATCCTCTGCTTCAACTAGTGATGGCTTTAATAGGGTGCGAGCGGAGCGGCCTCACCGGGCTCCTCCCAAAATACATCAAAAAGTTGCCCCCTAAAATAAAGATCTTTTTTTTTCAGGGTTCACTTTTTTTTAATACACCAAAAAGTGGCTCCCCTATAACAATAAACTTTTTTAGAAATTGCATTGCATTGGGACACTACATAGTGGCCCCCTTACTTTTCTTGCACCTGGTTCCCCTTTTTGTAAGGTCATGACTGGGATCAACCAAATTTATCAAAAAATTAACTTACAAAATCACTTTTACAATAAAATTTAGGTGGGTCTATAACTCTTTTTGTTATTTTAAATTGGATTTATTAACATCAGAGGACAGCTGTGATAAACTAGGTTGCCATATGCTTTTTATTACGCAGTTTCGATGAACTGTCGTTTATTGAACGGCGTTCGATAGACTGTCGGGTTATGAAAATAAACAGGAAAAGCTCAGAGATCTCAAGCTAAAGCAAACAGCGGATTTTGTATTTTTAATTATAACTTTTTTTTTTGGAAACATTTTATTCTTTAACACCAAGCACAGCATTGTGTTATTTATTCCTTAGTAACACCTCGAAGAATAAATTACTTTCCATTCCGACTTTGTTGCAAACAAACAAAAAAAATTTACTTAATAACGCTACGCTCGCAGTGTTTCATTAAAAAAGTGGTGTTTGACGTAGGAGTTATCCAACATCATATAGAGGTCTACATTTTTTGCATTTAATGTAGGCTTTTGTATGTAAAAATATCTTGGCGAAATTAAACATAATTCCATTTTGTCACCCACAATCATGGTCACTGATCGAAATTTGATTGGTCAGAAAGACCGGTTATTTTCACAATGCAAAAGTAGTCAACTGTTTTATGGTGTCGTCTGCATCACCACATTTACATAACGTGACGTCCAACTGTAAAAGAGGCTCCCTGGCTTTACAAAAGCATCTCATGCATAACACGCCAAAACGGAGGAAGCTTAGATATTACTAAAGAGTTTCAGCTGGTTTGCAATGTCTCTGGAGATCGGGTAAGTCTGTTAAGATTTGATTTTTCTTTATTCTCTCTTTTCATTGTTCAGTCCTTTTTATCATTTAATGAAATTAAATTTAAAGGATTTATGAAGCAATATGCTCTGTGTGTAAACTGAATCGGACTGAGGACAATAGTTCACTTTTTAGCATATAACGCTGTTTATGTAACTACGGTAAATGTTCAACTCTACTACCATACTTTCTCTTATCCGTGGAGGTGCCATGTACCATACTTTCTCTTATCCGTAAAGGTGCCATGTACCATACTTTCTCTTATCCATGGAGATGCCATGTACCATACTTTCTCTTATCCGTGGAAGTGCCATGTACCATACTTTCTCTTATCCGTGGAGGTGCCATGTATTATACTTTCTCTTATCCATGGAGATGCCATGTACTATACTTTCTCTTATCCGTGGAAGTGCAAATCAAGTTTGCAAGTGGTTTATGGTAACCTGCAACCGGACGGCAGCCGCCATTTTGAATCCGATGTATATTTTTAGTATTTTCAAATAAATTCATCTTGCCCATAAAGAACCGATTTAATGTGGCCATGAGTTATTTCCCTTTGATATATGCCGACCTAGGGAATAAAGGATGTCGCAGACCCGAGTCACAATTTGTTTTGAATTTCCCGCATGTTGGACACGTAAAATTTATTTTGAAAAGTTTTTGATGAATCATGGGTTTGACCAAAATAAAAAACAGGGTAAATCATTCGGTCCTGTCGGCCTTTCAGCCTATCATCTCCAGATCTATAATGATAAGTTCTCCCTATTTATCTTTTAAGCAGTAAATCAGAAAAAAGCGTATTTTTGTAAAAACAACTCAAAAAATTTGTATAACGTAAAACTAAAATAGCTAAAAAAGCTGTGTTAAAATTATTTTTTTTAGTTTTTTACTGTGTATTTTATACGAGTAAATTTAACTTAATAGTAAAATTCGTGTAGTAAAATTTAACTTTTTTCTTAAATTCATTTGGAATTTATATTTAAAAAAAATAAACGTTACCTTATACTTACATTAGCAAAAAGCTAAGTGCTTTACTAGTTTAAAAGGTCCAAAGATTAATTAAAATTTACTCAGTTTTTTCTAAGTATCGGTAAATGATAAAATTTAATTAGTTTTTTTACTGTCCAAAACAACAACAAAAGGTTAAGTAGAATATTAAATGACGAGTAGTTTTTCAAATTTTAGTGCTAAAAACGTTGTTAAAAAATGATACTTAATTATAACAATAAATTTAAAATTTATCAAATTTTGTCGAGAATTCATCAAACATAAACATTTATATCCTTTATACGGCCTTGGGAATAGTTTAATTTGCCAAGAGTAGGCTAATACAAAACTAATGTAATCGACATTTTCTAGATAAGAAAAACCAACAAGCAAAAAGCAAGCCATTAAAACTTTGTCATAGGAGTTTTACAAAACAGATGCTTGCCTAGACCAAGAAAATTTAAGTCAGAAACAAAAGCTTTAGTCAAATGCAGCGCTCACATTTGGCTGAATTTGTTTATAACAACAGGCTTACGTAAGAAAACAAGAAATGTTTGAAGAATTCTAGTTTTATACTTTTTTTTTCAGTTAAAATCAATATTCTTAGCGCTTCTGTCTTCTGGACTTCTTACAAAAAAAAAGATTGATTCAAAAGGAGACTCGAAGTTCTTATAAAATATTTACTTATTTCATTCTTTTTTAAAGACAAGCCGATTAGATATGCCTGATCAATGCTTTTAACTTCAGCTTTTGATCTCGCTTTTCATTCTCTTGATATGACATTTTAATTTGCAGCTCTGCGTCTAATATACGTAACTCTCTCGCAATATAGAAATAATTTTTTAAAAGAAAATGCGTCATTTTTAAGATAAGTGTTTGTTAAAAACGTCATGAAGTAAAAAGCCTTTGTAATTCGTATTTTAAATTTCCTAAATTTTTTGCTGCTCGAAAAAAAATAATAACTTTTTTTGAAAAACAGACAATATTAAATAAAAAATTAATGCTAAATACAAATTTTAAATACATAAAACACTGATTTTTTTTTGAAAAAAGTGAAAAGCTGTATGGGGAAAAATAGCTTAAAAAAAATCTTCAACGATTGTGTCAACAATATAGACATTATAGTAGACCGATAATTACGATAGTTAAATGAGAACGGACCACGGCGGTTTGAAATTTTGCGCTAACGTAGGATCACGATGTCATAGCGCAGGGGTGGGCAATTGTTTTTGCTTGCGGGCCGCATTGCGGCCGTGGAAGCTAACTGAGGGCCGCATTTAGATGTTGAATTTGTTCGCGGGTCGCAAATTACGCTATTTTTCTCCCAAAATCGTAGTGATCTCTAAAAAAAAAGGTCTTCACTTACATTCGATCTGTGATTCACTATTTCTCTCCCAAAATCTTGGTGTGTTCTCTAAAAGCATTAAAACATAAGAAACTGAAACTGGGGTATTCCCGACATAATTCTATGCAACTGTGGCTTAAAGTGAGGGTATGTATTTTTTAAAAAGAGCTCCGCGGGCCGCACAAAACGTCGTCAGGGGCCGCATGCGGCCCGCGGGCCGTAGTTTGCCCACCTCTGTCATAGCGCGTTGAGGTCATAACATCAAAATTTTAAAATGGATTTCACAAAAATATGTAAAACCGTTTGTAAGAATATACGCAGTTGGCCTATTTATCATTCTAAAAAGCACCAAAATTGTGCACTTAAGGGAGAGGTGCCATTCATGCACAAAAAACATTCACTATTGGTATTACCCATTTTTGGACGTCATTTTAAAAATTATATGATCCTTTTTGGTTCAAACTGAGGGCGGACTGACTTAAGTTTAGTAGCTGTAGTCGCTTCTTACCCAAGGTGGAGGTACGACTGATGCGTGTGGCCCTGAGGCAAACAAACCCAACAAACGCCGTTAATATAGAGATTCTGCGCAACAAAACATACGCTACGTAAACGATATAGAATTTGTAGTACATTAAAAATGCAATTTACGTTATAAATCCCAATACCAAGGTGTACAGAGCCTGCCTATTATTTTTTGTTCAGGATCTAAAAAACCTAAAGGCCGCTCTTTAACGTAAAAACCCTTAATTCATTTTCTAGACTTGTTTTATAAGAAAAATATCTCCATACTGCAATCGAACAGCTTTTATTCTGCTACTAAAATTACATAGATGTACATAGTTGTCCTGACCATCTTGTTTTAGTAGAGCCTTTCTGAATCAAAGTAGAATTTTATCGTTTATTGTCCAATGTATAGGCGTATGCACGGGAAGGAAGATTTGGGGTCAAAACCCACAAAAATTGTACGCAGATGACTAAAAAAAGAATTAGGGGATGAAAAAATGAAGGCCAAAAAAGTCTTCGGTTTATTGTAACTGTTAGTGATCAAAGTTTTGGCTTGCAATTGCCGGTGACAAATTTCTACTTGTGTCATGGGTCTATTGTGATCTTTTTCTATTCGGTTTTCACTTCTTTTTTTAAGAGAGATCACAAGTTGGAAAAATTTTCTACTTTGACAAGCCAAAAAGTGTTTTGACATCATTAAATGATTCCAGGTCATCAAAAAATAAAACCGCGCAGGCCTCTTGTTTTAACCTAAAAGCCTTTTTTGAATGTATGTGTTTCAAAAAACAATGTAAAAGCATTTTTTAAGCATTTTAAATTATGAACCTCTGCTTGCTTACAAGCGAAATAATATGGTTTTTACAAGAAGTTGCCTGTAATGGAAAAATTTATTAAACTTACAATATACAGCATAATTACTGAGGGAAAAGAAAAAAGCAATATAATTATTAGAACTAAAATTGAGAAGGCAGAATAACTTCCAATCAGTTTATAAAGTAAAAAAAATCGATGTTTTAACATGTTGGCTGCCGCGTGTATCACTGGTAATACATTTCAAATGGTGAAATATATCACCCGTAATACACGCGGCAGCCAACGTATTAAGCTTAAGCACTGTAACCAATTTTTTTCTCAAATTTCAATCCCATGTTTTTTCCCTGTCTAACCACGAAAAAATACGGAAAAATTTGACAAAAATTTTTGTGATAATTTATTCTTAACTATCAAGTTAGAAAAGCAGTCCAAACACATTGCTGTAGAGTGGGTTGGAGCAAATTTTGCAATTAACACGCTCAAGGTTGGCTTAACACGAGTTGCAAGTATTTATACTCTTAAAATTGTCATGACTTTGCTTACCAGCCATCAATATTACTAAAAACTTCAAGTTAGAGTTTATAGTTTCCCCAACTTTTTATTATCCCGGGATTTTGCAAAAAAATTTTAACTTTCATTGCAAAATGTACTACGGAGGTGGCAAAATATCGCACATTTTTTTCTGGAAAATTTACTGAAGACTAAAAAAGGTCTTCACTTACAAATAGTTTCCAATGTCTCCATTTTTGTCAGAAATGGTAGGTGTTTACTTAAAAAAAAGATCTTTACTTACAATTAGTATCCGATTTCTTCATCTTCGCCCTTTTTAAGCCGCAATTTTAAGCCTTTGCTCAATACGTAGGTCGCGATTGACTGACGTATTGAGTAACCCTGTTTTAAATCGTTACTTTCAACTCAAACGCAAAAAACTTAAATTTCCCGAAAAGTTTGTCCATTCTCAGAAAGTTCTCAGAAACCGGGATCTTCCGAAAAATTCCAAAAACTTTCAACTCAAATGCAATAAACCGGGATTTTCCGAAAAGTTTGTCCATTCTCAGAAATCGGGATTTCCCGAAAAATTCCAAAATTCCAGGATCCCGGGACATAAACCCTACTTCAAATAAAACTAGTGGTGACTATCGATGTTTATTACAGGCAAGTTCTTGTAAATACCAGACATTAAACTACCGGTGACAATACAAAACCAAAAATCAGCAACGTATTTTTATTTAAACGGTTACTGTGAACATTTTTATCTCGGAAGCTGTAAGTTGATCTTTGATTAATAAAACGTCAGTTCAAATAAAAATACTTTGCTGATTTTTGGTTTGATATTGTCAACGGTAGAGCATTCCAAGTTTTTAGCGATGCTTATACTAGTGGTGTCAAATGGCGGCGCGCGGGATAAATCCGGCCCGCCTCGCTCTATTTTGCCCTCCGCCTCTTTCAAATTTCATTGCTATCTTAGGCATGACAAAGTTACGGTTGTTAATGCCATAGACGATTTTCCAGTGTGCCGCGAAACAAACATTAGTCCATTGCACCGCAACCTTTTTTTTAGTGTACACTACTTTTAGGGACGAAATTCAAGAAGAGACAGATTCAAAGTAAAGACTATTTTTTAGAGAACACTATAAACAATAAATGAAATATTAATCGTATAATCATTTGAAAATCATTCTGGCCCGCGTAAAATGTAACTGCGCAGATATGGCCCTCTGCGCCAAATGAATTTCACATCCCTGGCTTATACTCTGTTGTTGTAGAAACACCTGTCTTTTTTTTAAATATAGCAATCAAGTAAAATTATTTCAACGATCTAAATAATTTCGGTAGTTTTGTGCTTTTTTATTGCATTTTCTAAATTCCTATTCTGAAAAGCAGATCAGTCTTACTTTAAAATCAAAAATCAAAATTTGCCTTTATAACTAATTGATTTAAATTTTAAAAAATGTTGATTGTTGCAGTAATCTTACTGTTAAGCAGCAGTTTTTCAAATAATAATATCAGAAAAAACTCTATGTAAGAATTCGGCTACAACTTCCTTGACTTTTACTTTTTGTTTTTTAATGTCAGGAAAAAATCATCAAGCTGTAGTGAAACTCCGATTGTAAAAACAAAAAAAGGCGCCTTTTTCGACTGAAGCTTTTATATTTAAATAATTAATGAGGGCTCAAGCCTCGTTCGTTGGCACGAGCGCGCGGTAAACCTTCTTTATACCGGTTCAATTTTCTTTTTTTACGACTTAGTTTGTACAAAATCAATTTGGACAGCCTTGAAGAGATTCATATCACTTGCAGAAACTTTTGTTTGTATTTACACTAGCTTCTGTGTAGCAAAACTCGTAACACAATAAAGAAAGGTGTTAAAACTTTTTTCGATATTGCACGGTACAGTCGACTTCGCTTTATTTAGACACTTTGGTTCAGGTTGATTTTTTTCGGATTAAACGCCGAAATTAGCTGGTCCGAATCAATGGGAGATACACGGTAAGAGGTTTATGCGCCTTTCTTTACTATTATAAAGTAAAAACATGGGCGTACCAACCGAAAAAAGTTGTAGGGCAATATAGTTTTGCCCAAATTTTGTGACATTTGCCCGAATTATGATTTTTTAGTACCTTATGCCAGTGGTTCTCAACCTTTTTGCTAGCACATACCATCTAGAAATTTTTCTTTACATTACATTACGTACCACAATAGTTTCTCAAAAAATTAATTATTTCGATTTTTTTTTAAATTTTCGTCCTAAAACTCATATGTTTTCTAGAAAAACAAAAAAAAAAAACAAAAAAAAAAGTCTTCGCTGAAAATCTCGCTCTAGTTTCTTAATTTTTGTCCCAAAACTCGTATGTTCCCTTAAAAAAAAGGTCTTTGCTGAAAATCTCGCATATCTAAAAAACACGATTTAATTCGACTGTTGGGTTTTTATGAAATTTAAAAACTATTCACGTACCACCTAAAATAGTCTCACGTACCACAGGTTGAGAACCACTGCCTTACGCGTATGAGCAGACGTTTGTCTAGAATTTAAGGTAAAGACCAAAAAAAAGGCCTTCACTTTGAATCAGCTTTTGATTTCTGAATTTCTGTCCCCAAAATATGGTGATCTCTAAAAAAAGGTGTTCACCCTAAATCTTAAACTTTTTTCTGCATTTAGTATTTATTTTTGACGCACAAAAAATTTGTTTAGCCCAAATAATTCCTTGTGGCTGCCCTACAATTCCTGATTTTGCCCCAATTTTTGAGATTTGGCGGGAAATTGCCCCCAGCCCCCGGGCAAGCACGGCTATGAGTAAAAAGGTAGCAGACCTACGAGTCAATGAAAGTAGGGTTGCCAACCGTCGCGGAATGACCGGGACAGTTCCGGAATTGACGTCTGGCGTCCCGTGTCCCGGGCTGGGTCACTTTTGTCCCGGAATTTAGTGATTGCTCTTTGGAAAAATTCCGCTAGAAATTGAAGACAGATTCTATGCAAAAACTCCTTTTTTTCTTGCTTTTTTTCGACATGGCTAGTTTTTGGAGACAAAAATGATAAAATCCGAGACTGGTTTGGGGACCTTTTTTTTTAGAGATCACTATGATTTTGGGACGAAAAGTGGGGAATCGGGGACTAATTTCAAGTGAGGACCTTTTTTTTTATACATAGATCACTATGATTTTGGGACAAAAATTGAGGTGTTTTATTTGTTTGGTCCTCCAATACTTTTGATGAGCCAAAATGGCCCTCGGCTTAAAAAGGCTCAACGCCCCTGTATTAAGGAGTGCCGGAATGGCGAAACAAGAGTTGGTAACCCTAATTGAAAGCGCTAAAAAAAGCAAGTCTTACTTAGGCCCAAAAAAAAATCATTTATATGTAATACATTTCAAGCATTCAACAACTTTACTTTATTCACCGAAGTTTTCTGTGTCATTGCTGAACCCAAAAAAAGAGTAGCCTAATTATAAAGCTACATTTTTTACACTTTAAGTTATATTAGTTCTTAATAAACAAAACCGTAAAGTTGATCGTCTTGTGTTTATTTGCACTGTAGCATTATTACTTCATTCATCACAATAACTTCAAATTGGCCCAGAAGGTAGGTGCTTTCTCGCAGCCTGGGCCATGAGTAAGTCAGTTCATGGGTGTTAAAAATGACAAACCTAAACCAAACCTACCGAAACAAAAGGGTATCCACCCATTCCAATGTTCAGTGTGGGTCTGCTAATCGGCAAACGTCCTTTTCAGGACGGGGCAATGCCTGGATAAAACTGCCCTTTTCAGGGCACATTGCCAACAAGATCCAAAAACCAGCCATTTTTCAGCTGAACATCAAAGGCCTCACTGCAAACAAGATAAACGTTCTTCATCACCTCGCTATGCAGTCTGAGATACTCGTCATCCTACTGCAGGAGACCCACTGCACTGATGCAGAGAAGTTGGTACTTCCAAACTACCAACTAGCTGGGTCTTTTTTAAGCAGGAAGCATGGCCTTGCCACGTTTGTCCACGAGCGACTGAGATACATGCTTTTGGACCAATCTCCACCGACATCGGAGATCGAGTGGGTGTGTGGACGTTGATGGCTATGAAATAGTCAACGTCTACAAACCACCGCCAACACGATTGCGAACCCTGGATCTCCCAGTGTATCCTCACCCCTGTCTGTACGCTGGCGATTTTAACTGTCGTCATGCTGACTGGGGTTATAATGACAACAGTCCGGACGGTGAGTGCTGGGCTGGTTGGGCAAGTATTAATTGTCTTGCCCTCCTGTATGATGCCAAGGACGCTACCAGTTTTTATTCCGACCGCTGGAACACTGGCACCAATCCAGATCTAGCTTTCGCTAGCGTAGGTCCAAACAGTCGCTTACTGGATAGACATGTCCTTGACAAGTTTCCCAGGTCACAACATCGACCTTCGCTTATTACACCACCAAGGTTTGCTATGGCAGTGCCAAGCATGCCTGTTAAGCGATCGAACTTCCGCAAGGCCAAATGGAGTCACTACATTGCTTTCACAAATAAATTCACAAAGACTTTGTTGCCGCCTGATTCACTTCATGTGGATGCAGCTTACCAGGACTTTTGTAACATCATTAAGAAAGCAGCCAAAAATACTATCCCACGCGGGTATCGAAATAACTATATTCCGTGTTGGGATGCAGAGTGTGAATCCCTCTATAAAACCTTCCTGCAGTCTCCTCAGGGAGACGACTCAAGTTTGGCTGCTACAGCTCTGCTTGCCAAGCTTGACAGAAAACGGAGGGATCGATGGTCCGAAGCAGTTCGGAGCATTGACTTCTCACACTCTAGTCGAAAAGCATGGAGTATTTTGAACAACCTTACTGGTAGGTCACGACACTCTCCTCGTCACTGTCCCGTTTCAGCCAATGCTATTGCATCTCAGCTGATTAGAAATGGGAAATACGAGGCTGTTGACCGCAAGTCATCTCGACTTGTCTGTAAAGAAGTGTCTGACCTTTGGAGGGCCACAACACCAGACGCAGTAAATATCTCTGACAATTTTTCACAGAGAGAATTTACTGCTGCCCTTCAACACTTAAAACCAGGTAAAGCTCCGGGACCTGATTCCATCTGCCCCGAGCTTATACTCCATGCCGGAGCTGCTTTGAAGTCCTGGTTACGTGACTTCCTTTCTTCCTGTTTGCGCCGACTCAAAATTTCCAAGATCTGGAGAAGAGTGCTTGTGGTCGCGATCCCAAAACCAGAAGCCCGTGGGGTACCCAAAGAGTTATCGACCGATATCTCTGCTCTGTATCCCCTACAAGATCCTCAAGAGGCTTATCTACGCCCGCGTTGAGCCATTAATCAATCCAATGCTCCCTAAAGAGCAGGCTGGGTTCCGACGCGGGAAGTCAACCATAGATCAAGTTGTTCTGCTAACCCAGAACATCGAGGATTCTTAGGCTAAAAAGAAGGCCGGTGCCGTATTTATCGATTTGACAGCTGCTTATGACACTGTCTGGCACCGTGGCCTTACCTGCAAGCTGCTGAGACTACTTTCGGATAAACACATGGTCAAAATGATCATGGAGCTTGTCCGAAATCGAAGTTTCACTCTTATCACCGGTGACAGCAAGCAAAGCAGGCTACGCCGTCTTAAAAACGGCGTTCCTCAGGGATCGGTCTTGGCTCCCCTCCTATTTAACATCTATACGTACGATCTTCCTTCCATGATTTCCAAAAATTTTGCTTATGCTGATGATCTAGCATTGTTGCATTCTTCTGGAAACTGGAAGGACTTGGAGGGAACTTTAAGCCAAGACATGTCTACACTTTCAGCGTGTCTCCAGACTTGGAGGTTGAAGCTCAGTCACACTAAAACGGTGACGGCAGCCTTTCACTTAAACAACCGAGAGGCCAAACGTGAGCTAAAGGTCTACAACAACGGTAGACTTTTACCGTTCTGTTCAACCCCTACTTATCTTGGGGTAAAACTGGACAGATCGCTCACGTTTCGTCACCATTTAGTGGCATTGTGCAAAAAACTATCCTCGCGCGTCACACTGTTGAGGCGACTCGTGGGCTCGGGATGGGGTGCTGGTGCTAAAACATTACGCATAGCCACCTTGTCTCTAGTCTACTCAGCAGCTGAGTACTGTGCGCCAGTCTGGTGTCACAGTGCTCACACTCGTCTCATTGACAGTGTCTTGAATGACGCCTTGCGCATAGTTACTGGATGCCTGCGTCCCACTCCAACGGACCACCTACCTGTACTCTCAGGCATCCAGCCAGCTGAGCTACGCCGAATGGGAGCGACACTCTCCTTGGCTTACCGTGGATCTCTGGACCCCGATCATATCTTGTATGGTCTTTTAAGTGGGTCCTCAGATACTCGCCAAGTGAGACTAAGATCCAGACGCCCGTTTGTGCCAGGTGCGCGGAATCTCTTGGACAACCTTGCCAGACTTGGCATCCGCGCTTCTGAATGGACAAATTACAAATGGAAAACGGAGTACTGTGAAAATGCTTCCAGGCTCCGTGCTTTTGTGCCCGAGACCGGTGCCAGGCCTGTTGGGATGGGCTTACCCCAAGCAGCTTGGGTTAAGCTCAACCGCCTGCGGACTGGTGTTGGGCGATTCCATTCGTCCATGCACAAATGGGGTCTCGCTCCTTCACCGAATTGCGAGTGTGGCGCCTCTGAGCAAACTGCAGACCATGTACTAACAGCGTGCCCTATACATCGGGCACCACATGGAGCACGAGGTCTGACGGTTTTGGATGACGAAACTCGATGCTGGCTTAATGACATCACTGCCAGCATCTGATCCAGGCAGTACAGCAGTCTGGGGTAGTAAAAGGATAAACCCTCGGCCCCAGTCCTGTTTGTGTCTGACCTGGAGTGGATACCGCTTCAAACGACGACGACGACGACGACGACGACGACGAAGCAATTTTAAGGGAAGTTAAAATTGCAAGGCAACGGACTTATGAGCCATTGCGGCGGGTTCAACAATAGTGATAAAGATGATATTGATTTATCTTCTACTACCTCAGACAATCATGATGATACTAGCTCTGTTATGATGATAGCGCTTTTGCTATAATATACTGTACGTTTGTGATAATGGCAATAGCAAAAGTGGCGAGAGAATATAAAGGCTTCAAGCTGTTTTCGCAGAAATTCGTAGCGCGACCAGTCTACGACAATTGATGCTGAAATTAACTTCATAAAATAATTTTTTTAAAAATCTTTTTGTACTGTTTTGAACGTGAAGATGTATTTTCACTTTTAGTCAGCGACATAAAGAAAATAATCATAGCTCTCTCACCTGTAATAAGTGAGGGCAAGGTTATACCACGTATGTATTTAAATTTTTTTGCAATATTTGTTGTGTTGTTTGATAACCATAATTTTATAATAATAATAATAATAATAATAATAATAATAACGATGTATTTATATACCGCTTTACATTTAAAAAGTTCAAATAGTTTCGGAGCGTTGAACATAATGAAAAGCACCACAACAACGACAAAACAAAACAAACAATAAAATAATTATATTTTAACAAATTGATGCAGAATAGCAACAAATTTAAATGTACTTATCCAAAATAAAAACTAAAATTACAGATCAATCATTCAGACAAGTTAGACTTACAAAAACACATCAAAAATTCATATGTTATGAAATAAAAGGACTTGATTTGTCAACTTAAAAACGAAAAAGCTATCATAGACAAAAGCATTATGAACGAAATTTCTGTTACTGAATGTTTCTAAAAACTTCTTTAAAGAAATAAGTTTTCTACTCCTTCTTAAACACATTTGTTTGCTAGCAAGATCTTAAGGATTTTGGCAAAAAATTCCATACTTTTTATATTTTTATATTTATTTATTTAAATTAGACTCACAGTCCATAAGAGAAAATAAAAAAAAAAAAAACAGCAAAAACTACACAGAATGAGATACACATACAAAAAAACAACACTTTAAAAAAAAAAGTTACCGAGAATCCATTGCAAATAAACTAATGTGTTGTAGTATTTATAATATGCTGAATTAATAAAACATTCCGAGGTTATTAAAGAAAAAATTAATTTATTATTAGAATCGTAACAACGATAAACGAAGGAGTAGGACATTTTTCTTCGAATTGCATCAAATGTAGTAATGTTATTCAACACCTGATGTTCACGGGTACTTACATACCTAGGCAATCCATGTAAAAATCGAAAAGAATTATTGTAGGCTACACGTATTCTTTTTAGACTAGAGGACAAAAAGTTATTCCATAATTGACAAGCATACATAGACGAGCAATATGTGCGAAATAATACATTTTTTATTTTCGTCGAACACTTTCAAAAGCATGTTTTTAACCTATTTGCAATTCCATATAAATAACGAACCTGTCTATTTATATCTTCATCATCACATAACTTGGAGTTAAGAAATACCCCAAAGTATTTAATTTCATTTACAAACCGTATCTTGGAATCACCAAGTACCACATTAGGTTTAATATTTCATTTAAAATTGCTTGATGCAAAAGATAAGCCTAGTGTTTTTTGACAGTTGAATATTGTATTATGAGAGGAAGCATACGAGTGGCATAGCCTATATCAATGATACGTTGAAGACCATGAATGCTAGGGCAAAAACGGCACAGATCATCAGCAAATAATAAATGATTAACAAGAGATTTTCCAACAAAACATCCTACTTTTAGTTTGTTTAGTTCTTTCGGTAGATCATCTATGTAGACTGCAAAAAAATATGGACTTAATATGCTACCTTGTCTAACACCATTAGTTACCGAAAATAACGAAGAATAAGATCTACCCCATCTAATTTGCATACTTTGTTGAATACACCAGTAAACTAATAAACGAACAAAACACATTGGAATATTGCGCACAATTAAATTTTGGAAAAGCAAATAATGATTTACCCGATCAAATGCCTTTGAAGCATTAAGAAAAACACAGAAAATTGGACTACCACTAGCAATATAATAAGAAATTGCTTGTTTGAGTAGGAAAACAAACATTTCTGTACTATGCTTAGTTTTAAAACCAAATTGATTGTCAGTGGTATCTAAAAAATTTTTAATATTAATTAACATGACTTGCTCAAACAGCTTTGAAACAGTATCAGTATCAGTATCTTTTATTTCAACAACTGTTGCGATTGCTATAGGTCCATAATTACCACAATCTTGATGATTACCATTCTCATTTTTTACAATAGGTACAATAACTGTATTAATGCAGGGTTTAAGAAAATAGCCATGTAAGATACACATATTAAAAAATAAACTTAAGTAAAGGGTAACAGTGGAATCAGCAAAACAAATATGCTCAGCAGAAATGCCATCACTACCAACAGCACTGTTAAAAGGTAGTTTACACATTAAGGATTGAATAGTACTAACATCACACATGTACTGGGATGAATTCATATAACTATTCTTACAAGTAATATTGTTGTAAACAAACTCTTTATACTCATCGTTTTTGACAGAGTTAAATAGGTTGCTGAAATCATTTTTCCACATCTCTGCAATTTTTTGGGATCCTGAGGCACCTCCAACTGCAGCTGGTAAAGGACATGATTTCTTAAGCTTTTTAATGTTTTGCCAGAAGGCCTTAGACATTTGATGAAAGACTAAACACATATACACATTTGGTGAAAGATTATTGAAACGCGATGTCTTGTGTTAATAACCCAATTATAATAATTTCTCTCAAAGGTTATACGCAATAACAAGATTTGTCAAATACATTGGCAATAAATTATTTAGTATTTTATGTGGTACTGACGTAGTGGAAACGAGTCATAAAGGGTTAGAAATGACTAATAGAACATGGCAGTACGGTAAATTGTAGGGCTAATTCAAAAAAGATACAAGTGCGTGAGAAAATGGCATGCAAACGTAAATGTCGCCCACGTTTATAGAAATAGACGTTTTAAAACGAGTAATCTTTATTTATACCTTTATTGATACAATTTGAAAATAATTTTTTGTTCTTCAACGTTCCGTTGTTGTTTTGTTGTGCCCATAGACTCTACAATAACTATCGTAGAGTCTATGTTGTGCCTTTGACTTTTTTGATCACTGTTGATCTGAGATTTTCCAACGGTTTATTAAAATGTTCGGCTACAGGTTTTTTTCTATTATATTTAATGCCGTTCCTATGTCCATTCATCCGTTGTCGTATTAAATTGCCGCTTTCTCCGATGTAGATTGCTTTTGAGCAGAGGTTACACAAAATTGCATAGATAACACTAAATGAATAACAAATGAAATTTTCAGAGGTTTTTATAGAGACTCTGTTGGGACGTTACTCAATTCTAAGCGACCAAAACCGTGCTCTTATTTGATTAGCAAAAATCATTGTTACATCACAAAGGAAAATGCTCTCGTAAACATGAAACATTTATTAATAAATTTTTAACCTTTAATTGCAATAACATAGTTTTCTTATCCAGATAAAAACATAATTTACTAAAGCTTTAAAAAATTTTAATCGACTCCATTATTGAATGAACCTTTTGTCTTGATATCCTAAATCGGTCCTTTCATACCGGTTTTTGCCATAGATATCCTATATAAACTATAGTTATATAGGATATCTATGGATAACTGTAGTTATATAGGATATCTATGGTTTTCGCCGATTTTTTTAGTCATCACGCTTCAGTTCAATAATTTTGGGGTTTTTTTTTAACAAAAGAACCCAAAAAATTATCGTTCTTCGTGGACAAGTTTTTTACTTAGTAGTGCAAGCACTTTTAATCGAAAAGGTTCGGTCTATCTTATCGTTGGTCTATCTTACTTAAATTATCATCATCACTTAAAAATCAATCAATTTATTGTTTAAAAGTTTATCCTTAAGGCGCGTTTACAGCCGTTTGCAGTACTCTTTTCGGGTCTCGTTCACTATACGCCGTGGTGACATTTCGGACGGAAAAATCCCCGAAGGGGATTTCCCTGTTCTCTCTCGCGACGCATCTTTTTCCTTTGTTTCTTTTTTTCTTAAAAACTTTTTGCTCCCACCACGGTCTTACCACTCCCGATCTGTTTCTTTTTTTACGCTTTACCCGATTCTTTAAACTAGCTTTTATCCATTTGGTTTGCCACTGTGTCTCAATTAAAAGCTCGAATTATAACTTTTAAGTCTCTTTATCCATTTTAAACACAAGAGAACTGTTATATATAACAATCCTGCTATTAAAAGCTCGAATTATAACTTTTAAGTCTCTTTATCCATTTTAAACACAAGAGAACTGCTATATATAACAATCCTGCTTACAAGCTTGATTTTTTAAGCTTGTATTAATCTTCTTATTTGACCGCGGTGAATAGTGAACGAGATGGCAAAACGAAAGTTCGCATGATCAATTTTAAACCTTATTATTAAAAGCCACGGTGAATCGTGAACAAGATATTTCGCCACGGTGATTTATGAAGGAGATGGTGAAATGGAAGTTTGGGTCCAAAGTTTTAACTACTATAATACACTTAAACATAATAAAAATCTTTATTACAGCAATCCTGCTTACAAGCTTGATTTTTTAAGCTTGCATTAATCATTTTATTTGACCACGGTGAATAGTGAACGAGATGGCAAAACGAAAGTTCGCATGATCAATTTTAAACCTTATTATTAAAAGCCACGGTGAATCGTGAACAAGATATTTCGCCACGGTGATTTATGAAGCAGATGGTGAAATGGAAGTTTGGGTCCAAAGTTTTAACTACTATAATACACGTAAACATAATAAAAATCTTTATTACAGCAATCCTGCTTACAAGCTTGATTTTTTAAACTTGCATTAATCATTTTATTTGACCACGGTGAATAGTGAACGAGATGGCAAAACGAAAGTTCGCATGATCAATTTTAAACATTATTATTAAAAGCCACGGTGAATCGTGAACAAGATATTTCGCCACGGTGATTTGTGAACGAGATGGTGAAATGGAAGTTTGGGTCCAAAGTTTTAACTACTATAATAGGCTACACTTAAACATAATAAAAATCTTTATTACAGCAATCCTGCTTACAAGCTTGATTTTTTAAGCTTGCATTAATCATTTTATTTGACCACGGTGAATAGTGAACGAGATGGCAAAACGAAAGTTCGCATGATCAATTTTAAACCTTATTATTAAAAGCCACGGTGAATCGTGAACAAGATATTTCGCCACGGTGATTTATGAACGAGATGGTGAAATGGAAGTTTGGGTCCAAAGTTTTAACTACTATAATACACTTAAACATAATAAAAATCTTTATTACAGCAATCCTGCTTACAAGCTTGATTTTTTAAGCTTGCATTAATCATTTTATTTGACCACGGTGAATAGTGAACGAGATGGCAAAACGAAAGTTCGCATGATCAATTTTAAACCTTATTATTAAAAGCTACGGTGAATCGTGAACAAGATATTTCGCCACGGTGATTTGTGAACGAGATGGTGAAATGGAAGTTTGGGTCCAAAGTTTTAACTACTATAATACACTTAAACATAATAAAAATCTTTATTACAGCAATCCTGCTTACAAGCTTGATTTTTTAAGCTTGCATTAATCATTTTATTTGACCACGGTGAATAGTGAACGAGATGGCAAAACGAAAGTTCGCATGATCAATTTTAAACCTTATTATTAAAAGCCACGGTGAATCGTGAACAAGATATTTCGCCACGGTGATTTATGAAGCAGATGGTGAAATGGAAGTTTGGGTCCAAAGTTTTAACTACTATAATACACTTAAACATAATAAAAATCTTTATTACAGCAATCCTGCTTACAAGCTTGATTTTTTAAGCTTGCATTAATCATTTTATTTGACCACGGTGAATAGTGAACGAGATAGCAAAACGAAAGTTCGCATGATCAATTTTAAACCTTATTATTAAAAGCCACGGTGAATCGTGAACAAGATATTTCGCCACGGTGATTTATGAAGCAGATGGTGAAATGGAAGTTTGGGTCCAAAGTTTTAACTACTATAATACACGTAAACATAATAAAAATCTTTATTACAGCAATCCTGCTTACAAGCTTGATTTTTCAAGCTTGCATTAATCTTTTTTTTTGGCACGGTGAATAGTGAACGAGATATTTTACCACGGTTTACAGTGAACACATGACCTCCTTAAAATACGGCCTGATTTGTCACATTTTGCAGACGATTGCTAACAGTCTGACGTTAAGTGTGTTTCTCCTTACAGTTGCTATTCAAGTTTTGTAGTTTAGTTACAACTTTGCGCAATTAAGTGCATAATTGACACTGTCAATAAGTAAAAAAGTCTGAAAAATAAATTAATATATTACTTAATACGTGCATCATAAATATAGGTTTTCCAACTGCGCCCAGGAGGCAACCTTTTGCAGTCACTAGGTTTTTTGTTAAAGCAGGACCTTCGCCAATAGCCATATTCTACCTGCATGGCACAATTTTGATACTGTGCAACAATCTAAAAAATAATTAACTAATTATAGATAAAAGAGTAACAAATAATAAAAAATTATGCATAACTTTTACAATGTTTAGTAAATCATATAGTAAATATTTAGTATAGCCTACATAAATTTTGGACAACAAAAAAATTGGCAATTTTAATAAAGTTTTTATAAATGTTAAATAGTCTTCTCTTTCATATGGAATGGATGACCGCGAAAAGGTTAGTGACATGAGCCCCATTTTCAGATACGAACACTTTATAGTTTTTTAAAATCTTTGTTGGTAATTCAGTAACTTGCTCCTTGCCCATTTCAGCAATAAGTATGTTTTACTACATATATTGAATACAATTTGCAATCCTTTACTAAAGTGATCATTACAAAAAATTTGAATATTGTCCAAATAATATTTGAGCATACACAGTGCAGCGTGACTGGTAGAAACATAAGATTGGCTGCGAATGCAACTTTCATGCAAATCCAACAAAGCAAAACTTTGGCATACCAATTCTGTTAGAGATGCACAAGGAACAGTTTAAAGAGTCAATGGTACCTTTCTTTAGTTTGCGTAATAAAGATATAAGGGTAAGGTTTCAAGTAGCAAAGAATAAGCTTGTCCAGAAGTATAACGAAGCAACAAAGCAAAGCGAATCATATCGTCAAGAAAAATGCGTCAAGAAAAAAAAAACACAGATGTCATAATTATTACTTTAAATAGAAAAAAACAAAATGCGCTAAGAGTTAAACAAAAAAACAAAGAAAACGTATATAAAAAGTTTTTTTTGGAATCGTTTATTGCAGTGGTTTTCAACCTTTTTCGTACTGTGGCCCATTTTTTAACCCAAGGTAACTTTACAACCAGTGATGGGATTCAAAATTTTAAAAACAGGTTCTCTTTTGTATCGTACTTATTAACAACAGGTTCGCTCACTTCCGCAGATTACGGAATTGACAAAAAAATTGTCTGAGATTTTCAGACGGAAACAAATTTTGTTGTAAAATAACTTGTGTTCTCTAAAAAAAAAAAAAAAAGTCTTTACTTAGAACCATTCACAAATTTTCCTATTTTTGTCCCAGAATCATAGTGTTCTCTAAAAAAAAGTCTTCAGGTGGTTGACTGGACAAGAATCCAGATAAATGTCTAAAAGCGGGACGGATGGCAAGCCTAATTATACATATTGCTTTCATTTTCATTTATGCTCCGTGACCCACTAAAAAACCACTGTGGCCCACTACTGGGCCATAGCCCATAGGTTGAAAACCTCCGGTCTAGATCAATAAAGTTGTTTACAGTAAAAAGTTTGAAACCATATTTGAATTTTACAGGACAGTGATTTTAAGCTTTTGTAGTCACGGTCCCAATTCAAAAAATTACCAAGGCCACGGAATCCCAAATAACCCAATTTATAAATTTTTTTTTTAATTCGGTAGAATTTCCAGTACATTTGCAGACCCCCTTAAACCTTTCCCTTTTTCTTTGGTTAGAAACCACTCTCCTGAGAAATAAAAGTTTTGATAAATATTCAAAAAACTCAACCATCGAAAATATCTTGACATAAATTTTCAGGGGAGTCAATCTTAAGGTCACCTGGTTAAGTCGGGGAGGTTTTGCACGGAAACTTGAGCCCCTTGTTCAGAGGGGGGCGCAGTAGGGTCAAGCTTGGGAATGAGCGGTGGAGTTTGGGGAATCTGCAAGCGTAAAAATCTCATTAAGCAATCAAGCACAGACCCTATCCCAACGCAGTGTGATACAGAAACAGTAAATAAATAACTGAGATTTGTTTTTAAGGTTCGAAAGCAGAAACATCTCCAAAAATTTCGCCTGGTATAAAAACGATTTATTTGTTAAAAAAAAAATTTAATCAAACCTGTCCCATAGAATGGGGGGGCAACTGCTGCTTCTGCACTCCCTGTGGGTGATGAGGTCGGTATAGCATCGCCCCAGTGGGGTCATGACCTTTTGAGTGGGAGGCTGCATGTCCATGGCATCCATTGAATGTTGACGTTGCATCACCCCAGCATGATGACGCATTGACTCGTGACCTTAAAAGCAATGAGCCGTGTCGGTTACCACTTCTAAACTGGTACAATGGCATTTTAAGAAGAACTTGATATCCTTTGTAATGATTTAGTTTTAATAAAACCTAATGGTTAGATTACAAATCCATAAATAAAAATATTCAAGTAGTAACGTAATTAAATACTTACATTATACTAAAGCGGGTACTGCTTCTTAATTGCTTCAAAAATATCAGGCAGCACCCGCTGCTTTGCACGTGCCTTCCGCCACATAAATTCGTCAATGTAAGTAGGAATCATCGAACGTTGCATCCCCCGCATTCGTTTCAGTTTAATTTTTAACTGAGACCACAGACTTTCAATTCTGTTTGTGTGCACTCCTTCGGCTGTTATATATTGAACAATATGATTAACTGTCCGGTGGACGTATCCCAAAGCTGAAAATTAAAAAATTGTTGCTTTTTTGATACAATACACCGAATACGCAAAACACTTTCTGTTGCCTTCTACAGACAGACAACTAGACATCCGGTTATATTTGTTGAACTTGTATAATTTGAACAAAATTTGAGCTTACACGCTAAGATGAACCTATATCAATTTTTTGCTTCTACACGTACTTAAATCAATTTCTAGTTTGAAAAATTGCAAAAAAGGTCAGAAAAACTTTGGACAATTTTAATTTAATGTGTAAGATACCTGAAATTCCGCGATATGCGGCCCACTCGTCAGACCAGATCTCAGTACCTGGTGCAATACATTCTTGTATTATAGGCACCAAAGTAGCTCGATCCCTTTTATCTACCAACCGAAGGAAGCACTGTCTATAAAGAAACAACATTTAAAAGGTTAATATAGCTTTGCTATAGAAACTATGGAAAACAAAGAAATACCGTATAAGTTTCGTAAATAAAACAAAATTTTTTAAATTTTTTAGAAAATCCTATTCTGAATAATGCTATTGTCCTTATTGTGGAGTCAGATTTTAGTTTTCGCTTATCACTATAACCGAATATCACTATAACGAATAATCACAATAACAGGAACAAAGTTTTCTCACTTGGTCTCGTGGTCAATGCCGCCAAAAATCCACTGCTGACGCACTGGCCGACCTTGCGGGTTTCCTTTCGGCCGTTTGGCTACACAAGTTTCATCAATGGAAACCGTATGGCCAACACCGCCGATAGGAGTTCTGTTCGCCAATAATTCCGAGCTGCAAACCTTTAAACACAAATAAAATATTGCCACCCTAAAAAACTAAATTCTTGCGTTTCTTAATATTAAGCGGTTAATTTTTTCGTACGATATTATACCACATAAAAATATTGACCTTCAATTGACATTGCATAGATTTTTACGTGGTGTCTTATTAATCGGTTAATTTTCTCGTACGATATTATACCAGATAAAAACATTAACCTTCAATAGACATTGAATAGATTTTTTACGTGATAGTTTATCACAACTTTTAATTTTTACGTGGTGTCTTAAAAGCGAGTAGATATCTAGCAAAACTTTTCTTGACTCTTAATTACAAACACTGAGAACAGAATTCTGTGTCTCTACCAATTCAAACTCATTAACTGAGTATCTAACTATAAAAGAAGTTACCACCATTACACAATCAATCAGGCACACATATTATTAGCGCGATTAAATAAAAAAAGCTGAAAGAAATGCAACGTATTTTCAAGAAAAAATGTCACACAGTTTAGCAGAACATATCCAATTAAATAAAATTCTTTAGAGCAGTGTTACCTAACCTTTTTATCGTCGTTAACCATTTAACATTGGACCATTTTAGGGGGACCTATAGCATGATTAGGCACAATATAAGAAAAACTATTCTCGGTGTTACGTGAAAAAAAAATATACAGTTTTACGTAGAGATTTGTCTAAAACGACTGGAAATATTGTGCAGTTTGCATACAATATTTTATAGTGACAATCTAAAATATAGTGTTTGGTGCAAAAATATCAAGTTTACCTCTCGTAAAAATTGGCACCAATCCACTGCTATTCTGTGGCTTACTTCCGCCTCTTCTTCAATTCTAAATAAAGGTGCGTCCTTCGCCCACATATATATTATTATAAGAATTTGGCGAAGAGCCAAATTGCTACGTTGAAAGAATGAATTCTTCCTTATGGTGGAGGTTGTTCTACAATTCTATTAAAACAGAAAAATAACATTAAATAATTGCACTGCCATGCAGATGGCATTGTTAAAACAGCAAACACGCTTGTCATAGTGTTTATGGCCAATAAAATTGCATATATTTACGGTCGGAAAATAATGAAAAAAATGCTGTGAATCTGTAGAAAATTATTTCAACTTTACAAACACTTTTCTTTTAATATTTATATTAAAACAATATTGATGTCAACATTTCTTACTAAACGTTTAATGGATTAATGGTCATTTGAAAAAGGAAGTCAAGATTGCAAAAATTAATGAGCGGTTTTTTTGCTAAATTGATTTCAGAATGTTTAAATGATTCAAGACGGAACGCATTTGGTTATGCCATGGCTATTTTTAATAAGTACTTACATAGTCGCTGCATCTCCACACCTTCTTATCTAGGATATGGGTTTTATTTTGCAAGGACATGCTCGAAGAACACTTTGAGCAAACACGTCTTTGCGACAACAATCCGTGTCCTTGCAACCAAACGATCGGTCCGTCCGCTGAAGTGCATCCAGTCACTTCAGCATATTTCAACATATTCACCTTTTCTAAGTTTAAAAAACTCATTCTTTTAAAATGGAAATTAATAAACTCAAAACTCTATAGGTTATTTCTATAAAAACATTTGCTTCTCTATTACAATATTTGTCATCAACAAAACTTAAATGCATACACCTAAGCAGTAAATTGGTGATACAAAATTGGCTTTTTAATAAAAACATGATAGCTTTCTTCGGCTTGTTAAAGAAAAAGAAAGCAGGGGAGACCGGATCTGATTGACACAAATTTAAAAGTTTTTGATCTAGTGAATAGTTGGCCGATTTTCAAAAAAAATTTTTTTTTCTTTAGTTAAAGTCTTCAGCTATAACTTTAGAGTATATTTTTGGTTTTTCAGCAACAACAAACATGTTTTTGGACAGTTTTAAAACAGTCAATTAAAATGTGACAACCTGGACAAATCTGTCATGATTGTCAAATTGTTGTCAAATTGACAAAAGTCCCAATGCTTTTTACGCTTCCAACGATACATCGATGTTGATAATACGTCTATCCTAGTTGCTTCTATCCTTTCTTAAAAAAAAACAAAAAACTTTTGAATTTTTAGCAAAAATTAGTATTTTAAACTTATTCAAACTGTGCTTACTCTATCAAAGTCAAACTACATGTGGCAAACAAAGAGGTAAAGACACGTTATTTAACATTAAAGTGATTATTGCGCAAGGTTGCGAAATACTCAAAAAACTGAATGTGACAACCAGGACAGAGGACAACCAGCATAGCCGTACCTGCCAGGGGGCAGGGGGGCAATTGCCCCCCCAAGTTTCTAAGATTTGGGAAAAATTAAAATTTTTGGGGCAGTGAGAAGAAAATATTTGGGCAAAACCATAATTTTTTGGGCAGCGAAATGAAAAATTTGAATAAAGTCAGGAAATTTATCATGAGGTGACGATGATCAACTGCAAAAAATAATGATCAAATTTAGGGAAAGACCTTTTTTTTTTTTTAGAGAACACCTTGATTTTGGGACGAAAATTGAAAATTAAGAGAGCGAATTCAAGTGAAGACCTTTTTTTTTAGAGATCACCATGATTTTAGGACAAAATTGGTTTTTTGTCTGAAAATCTCAGACAATTTTTTTGTCATATTCGTAATGTACTATAAGATCATGATTTGGGCAAACGTCACAAAATTTGGGCAAAACTTCATTGCCCCCCAAATTTTTTTGGGCTGGTACGGCTATGACAACCAGACCCGGTCTCCCAATACAGTTGTATCGATACAGAATGTATTTGCCCCTTTGAAGAATGCCAGAAAATGTAAACTCCCGAAATGATCGAAAGCGTTGGTTGAAAACATGAAAGAAGCCGCTATACTTACCTCACAGTGGATGTGCAGTTTGAAACATAGTGAACAAATAATCGGTTTTAAAAATAATTTACTATTGCAAGACAGATAAATTCTATTGATATTAATTGTTGCATTGAAATAATTATTCGATTTATTGTCCACCAATCTAATAAAGTTTTATTCAGTTGTACAAATATAACCATTGGTTCAAAGAACAAATTAGAAATTCAAATTTTGGTATAAAGACTACTTATAAATTAAAATTTTGGTATATAGATAAATAGATATAGATAAATAGAAGGATCACCGTTTTCTAAGCCAAATTCTAGTTACTGTGTGATGAGAGCGATCTCTCTCTATTTATAATAAACTCGAATTGGGCCACGTGGCTCAGATAAAAAATTTAACAATAAAATTCGATTTTATGTCCTCATAGAAATCACAACCAAAACGAGGTCACATAGAGATGATTTAATTAGGACAATGCATATAGGTTATTTACAATGGATACAGGTTATTGCAGTTAATTTAAAAATCTATAGATTGATTGATCTGTTAAAGGCGTCAATTCTATCACATTTCCTCGCTGTTAACAGTTGCGACGCATTGCATTTCTAATAGGTCACAAAAAATTAATCTAATTTTTTAATAGGTCACCAAAAATTAATCCAATTTTCTAATAGATCACAAAAAATTAATCTAATTTTTTACTAGGTCACAAAAATTCACAAAGAAGCGATTTGCATTACGTGACAACCTTAAACCACTCTTCGATGTCAGATTTAGCAATAAAGTCGTCAAATAAAAATTTATAAAAATGTTTAAAAGAGGCAGCTCGGTCATTGTCATCATTAACGTTGAACTTGTTATAGAGTGGGCGGTGGTTATTCCATCAGGTAAAACATTTCTTTTTATCTGTCCTAACATATTGCATTTTGCCAAACTTACACTCTGACACGTAGCTACCCTAATTTTTGCAAGTAAGATGCTGTTTTAAATGAACTGTTTGCTATTTTGGTGCGAAACAAGAAAACTAACTGTTTTAAGCATATTTTGCATAGTTTTTAGAGTTCATACATAAAGCGCGTTTTGCTCTATACATAAGTATGAACTGGGATTATTTTATTACGACGAATTTGAAATAATTTTGGATAATTTCTTAATCTGCTGCGAATTGCTGCCCTTTTGCAGAATAAACGAGATTTTGTATTTTACTGTGTAGGGCCAAACTGCTCAAATGAGTTACGTTTCAAACATATATTTGGTTACTGCGGGCTTTCCTGGGGATGAGGACGCGTATCAACTCCGCGGAGTCCAAATAATCGGGCGACTCCCCATGGACGGGACCAGAGGTCCAGAAGTGAGAGGGTATAGTCGAATATGGCCCGACGTAGATGGTCTAGTACAGGCCAGTCAAGCACGAGATGTAAAAGATCCTGTGATTGAAAACCACAGTTGCTGCATGAAGGAGTCTCGGCTCAACCAACCCTGTTAAGATAAGAGTTAAGGAGAGTGGTGTTCTTGTTGCAGCGTAAACGGGAGAGAGCACAGAGAGCAGAGTGAGGGAGAGTAAGCTTTTTGGGAGATACTGGAGGGATTTGGTGTTTAAAGAAACCAGATTGGACACTGCGTCTCCAACTGGTGTAAAGAGATAGTCGTTGGGAGGAAATAAGGAGTGCGAGGGATACTGATATTTTGAAGGGATCACGAGAGGCTTCGGCTTCAGCTAGAGAGTCAGCTAAGTTGTTACCTGGGAGGGAAGAGTGACCAGGTATCCATTGCAGATAGACTATCTTGGATTGGGACAAAGAATTGAGGAGAAATTGGGTATTGGATAGGGATTTAGGGGTTAAATATGGTAGGGGGGCAGAGAGGGTTGATAGAACAGATAAAGAATCAGAAAAGAGGGTGATAGATTCAAAGTTACATGTCTTGGAGTGCGAGATACACCACTCAAGAGTATGTAGGATAGATAGCAAAGGTTTCGGCACTGTAACTGGTGAAAGTGAGCCCTTGGCTCTCTAAAGAGGAATTTGTAGCTTAATGGGAGGAAGAATCGGTTTGGGACAAATTGTAAATGAAATGTAAATTTTTAAAAATAAATCTAATTGACTCCCTAAGGAGGACGTTGTGATTAAAATCAAGCCAGGTAATACCATATCCATTGTCCAAGCGGTACTTGGCCATAAGTGAAAGCGCTTGATTAGAAAAAGGAAAAGTATTGTTTTATAAATTTTTTCCGCATTGAGTTTTTTTGAACTTTTATTGATGCGTTTTTTAGTATTCTTTTAGACTTAGCTAAGAAACGATAATTTAATAAAAATTACAATCAGTAAGGATTCACATCAACTTTTGACAACAGAGAAGAAATAGGACAATGTGTTTTATGTTTTAAGTTCTTGTTCATCATTCATTGAGGCCATCAAAAGTGAAACTTGACCTGGAAAAAATTTCTTAAAATTACAAGGATAAAGATATAAACTTTTTAAACAAAAGAAAGATAGTATTAAGCGTGACGTCTCTGGCGGAGAGCAGAACTCCCTGGCGGGATTGTATTATGAAAAAAGTAACATTTATTTTGGTTTAAATAACCGGTTATTTCAACGTTAATTAAATAAGTTCAGATGGCATTTTTATTTAAGTTTTTTTTTACGATTTATCTACCCAAAACTGTTTTCAACGTCGCTTTATGAAGTACTTGATGCGATGTAAACATTTCAATCAATCGATCAATTAATCAATCACGGTTATATTTTTTTCGTCCAGTACACAGCAAATATTAATATTACAACTCATATAAGTGGTCCAAAAAAAGCATAAATCAAGAACTTCATTCAAGTTTATTTCATCCAGCGTTTGCATAAACTTTTGTTGGTTGAAAAAGTTGAAAGACCATCTTGAAGGTCACCGATGTCACTAGCACCATAAGCAAAGTTTTACAAAATAATAAATGAGTTACTTGAATTATACGTAAAACACAACACATTCACGCAAAGAAGTAAAAACAGGTAGGCCTATATGTTTATATAAAACAGAAATTCAACAATTTTTTAAGGATTGCCATTCATTAAAATCATAAAGTTCTTCCTCCATTTTATTTTGTTTTTTCTTTCCTCGATCTTCATTTTTATTGATTCTTCTTAAATTTCTATTCATTTTCAATGACATTTTTCTTTTTCTATAATACGAAGATATTAAAAAACTGTGAACTAAACCAATTAGTGAACTAAACAACTGAAATAAAAGCAAAAGACCTGTGATAAAAATCACAATCTTTTCTGTAAAAAATACGTAATAAAAATTTAAATTATAGTAACTACAACAACATCCGAGATCACTGCTAATTAGAATCGATATTGAAACCAAATATCTTGGCATTCAATTTGTATTTTTACTGTACATCTAAATAAACTGCTCAAATTATTTTTTTACCCCTTATTTATATATTATAAAAAAAGTACGCTACCACAATTAAATAAAGCGATGAGATAAAGCTTTAAAAATTAGGGTCTTATAAATAATAAGCTTAAAAAATCAAGTTTCTATGCAGGATTGTTAAAATAAATAGTGTTATTTTATTGAAAATGTACAAGAGACTTAAAAATTATAATGTCACCTTTCTTTTGAGAATCTCGTTCACTGATCACCGTAGGAACAGATCTTGTTTGTTATTCACCGTGGTCAAATAAAATGATTAATGCAAGCTTAAAAAATCAAGCTTGTAAGCAGGATTGCTGTAATAAACATTTTTATTATGTTTAAGTGTAGCCTATTATAGTAGTTAAAACTTTGGACCCAAACTTCCATTTCACCATCTCGTTCATAAATCACCGTGGCGAAATATCTTGTTCACGATTCACCGTGGCTTTTAATAATAAGGTTTAAAATTGATCATGCGAACTTTCGTTTTGCCATCTCGTTCACTATTCACCGTGGTCAAATAAAATGATTAATGCAAGCTTAAAAAATCAAGCTTGTAAGCAGGATTGCTGTAATAAAGATTTTTATTATGTTTAAGTGTAGCCTATTATAGTAGCTAAAACTTTGGACCCAAACTTCCATTTCACCATCTGCTTCATAAATCACCGTGGCGAAATATCTTGTTCACGATTCACCGTGGCTTTTAATAATAAGGTTTAAAATTGATCATGCGAACTTTCGTTTTGCCATCTCGTTCACTATTCACCGTGGTCAAATAAAATGATTAATGCAAGCTTAAAAAATCAAGCTTGTAAGCAGGATTGCTGTAATAAAGATTTTTATTATGTTTAAGTGTATTATAGTAGTTAAAACTTTGGACCCAAACTTCCATTTCACCATCTCGTTCACAAATCACCGTGGCGAAATATCTTGTTCACGATTCACCGTGGCTTTTAATAATAAGGTTTAAAATTGATCATGCGAACTTTCGTTTTGCCATCTCGTTCACTATTCACCGTGGTCAAATAAAATGATTAATGCAAGCTTAAAAAATCAAGCTTGTAAGCAGGATTGCTGTAATAAACATTTTTATTATGTTTAAGTGTATTATAGTAGTTAAAACTTTGGACCCAAACTTCCATTTCACCATCTCCTTCATAAATCACCGTGGCGAAATATCTTGTTCACGATTCACCGTGGCTTTTAATAATAAGGTTTAAAATTGATCATGCGAACTTTCGTTTTGCTATCTCGTTCACTATTCACCGTGGTCAAATAAAATGATTAATGCAAGCTTAAAAAATCAAGCTTGTAAGCAGGATTGCTGTAATAAAGATTTTTATTATGTTTACGTGTATTATAGTAGTTAAAACTTTGGACCCAAACTTCCATTTCACCATCTGCTTCATAAATCACCGTGGCGAAATATCTTGTTCACGATTCACCGTGGCTTTTAATAATAAGGTTTAAAATTGATCATGCGAACTTTCGTTTTGCCATCTCGTTCACTATTCACCGTGGTCAAATAAAATGATTAATGCAAGCTTAAAAAATCAAGCTTGTAAGCAGGATTGCTGTAATAAAGATTTTTATTATGTTTAAGTGTATTATAGTAGTTAAAACTTTGGACCCAAACTTCCATTTCACCATCTCCTTCATAAATCACCGTGGCGAAATATCTTGTTCACGATTCACCGTAGCTTTTAATAATAAGGTTTAAAATTGATCATGCGAACTTTCGTTTTGCCATCTCGTTCACTATTCACCGTGGTCAAATAAAATGATTAATGCAAGCTTAAAAAATCAAGCTTGTAAGCAGGATTGCTGTAATAAACATTTTTATTATGTTTAAGTGTAGCCTATTATAGTAGTTAAAACTTTGGACCCAAACTTCCATTTCACCATCTCGTTCATAAATCACCGTGGCGAAATATCTTGTTCACGATTCACCGTGGCTTTTAATAATAGGGTTTAAAATTGATCATGCGAACTTTCGTTTTGCCATCTCGTTCACTATTCACCGTGGTCAAATAAAATGATTAATGCAAGCTTAAAAAATCAAGCTTGTAAGCAGGATTGCTGTAATAAAGATTTTTATTATGTTTAAGTGTAGCCTATTATAGTAGCTAAAACTTTGGACCCAAACTTCCATTTCACCATCTGCTTCATAAATCACCGTGGCGAAATATCTTGTTCACGATTCACCGTGGCTTTTAATAATAAGGTTTAAAATTGATCATGCGAACTTTCGTTTTGCCATCTCGTTCACTATTCACCGTGGTCAAATAAAATGATTAATGCAAGCTTAAAAAATCAAGCTTGTAAGCAGGATTGCTGTAATAAAGATTTTTATTATGTTTAAGTGTATTATAGTAGTTAAAACTTTGGACCCAAACTTCCATTTCACCATCTCGTTCACAAATCACCGTGGCGAAATATCTTGTTCACGATTCACCGTGGCTTTTAATAATAAGGTTTAAAATTGATCATGCGAACTTTCGTTTTGCCATCTCGTTCACTATTCACCGTGGTCAAATAAAATGATTAATGCAAGCTTAAAAAATCAAGCTTGTAAGCAGGATTGCTGTAATAAAGATTTTTATTATGTTTAAGTGTATTATAGTAGTTAAAACTTTGGACCCAAACTTCCATTTCACCATCTCCTTCATAAATCACCGTGGCGAAATATCTTGTTCACGATTCACCGTGGCTTTTAATAATAAGGTTTAAAATTGATCATGCGAACTTTCGTTTTGCTATCTCGTTCACTATTCACCGTGGTCAAATAAAATGATTAATGCAAGCTTAAAAAATCAAGCTTGTAAGCAGGATTGCTGTAATAAAGATTTTTATTATGTTTACGTGTATTATAGTAGTTAAAACTTTGGACCCAAACTTCCATTTCACCATCTGCTTCATAAATCACCGTGGCGAAATATCTTGTTCACGATTCACCGTAGCTTTTAATAATAAGGTTTAAAATTGATCATGCGAACTTTCGTTTTGCCATCTCGTTCACTAATCACCGTGGTCAAATAAAATGATTAATGCAAGCTTAAAAAATCAAGCTTGTAAGCAGGATTGCTGTAATAAAGATTTTTATTATGTTTAAGTGTATTATAGTAGTTAAAACTTTGGACCCAAACTTCCATTTCACCATCTCCTTCATAAATCACCGTGGCGAAATATCTTGTTCACGATTCACCGTAGCTTTTAATAATAAGGTTTAAAATTGATCATGCGAACTTTCGTTTTGCCATCTCGTTCACTATTCACCGTGGTCAAATAAAATGATTAATGCAAGCTTAAAAAATCAAGCTTGTAAGCAGGATTGCTGTAATAAACATTTTTATTATGTTTAAGTGTAGCCTATTATAGTAGTTAAAACTTTGGACCCAAACTTCCATTTCACCATCTCGTTCATAAATCACCGTGGCGAAATATCTTGTTCACGATTCACCGTGGCTTTTAATAATAAGGTTTAAAATTGATCATGCGAACTTTCGTTTTGCCATCTCGTTCACTATTCACCGTGGTCAAATAAAATGATTAATGCAAGCTTAAAAAATCAAGCTTGTAAGCAGGATTGCTGTAATAAACATTTTTATTATGTTTAAGTGTAGCCTATTATAGTAGTTAAAACTTTGGACCCAAACTTCCATTTCATTATCTCGTTCACTATTCACCGTGGCGAAATATCTTGTTCACGATTCACCGTGGCTTTTAATAATAAGGTTTAAAATTTATCCTGCAAACTTTCGTTTTGCCATCTCGTTTACTATTCACCATGGTCAAAAAAAATGATTAATGCAAGCTTGAAAAATCAAGCTTGTAAGCAGGATTGCTGTAATAAACATTTTTATTATGTTTACGTGTATTATAGTAGTTAAAACTTTGGACCCAAACTTCCATTTCACCATCTGCTTCATAAATCACCGTGGCGAAATATCTTGTTCACGATTCACCGTGGCTTTTAATAATAAGGTTTAAAATTGATCATGCGAACTTTCGTTTTGCTATCTCGTTCACTATTCACCGTGGTCAAATAAAATGATTAATGCAAGCTTAAAAAATCAAGCTTGTAAGCAGGATTGCTGTAATAAAGATTTTTATTATGTTTAAGTGTATTATAGTAGTTAAAACTTTGGACCCAAACTTCCATTTCACCATCTCGTTCACAAATCACCGTGGCGAAATATCTTGTTCACGATTCACCGTAGCTTTTAATAATAAGGTTTAAAATTGATCATGCGAACTTTCGTTTTGCCATCTCGTTCACTATTCACCGTGGTCAAATAAAATGATTAATGCAAGCTTGAAAAATCAAGCTTGTAAGCAGGATTGCTGTAATAAAGATTTTTATTATGTTTAAGTGTATTATAGTAGTTAAAACTTTGGACCCAAACTTCCATTTCACCATCTCCTTCATAAATCACCGTGGCGAAATATCTTGTTCACGATTCACCGTGGCTTTTAATAATAGGGTTTAAAATTGATCATGCGAACTTTCGTTTTGCCACCTCGTTCACTATTCACCGTGGTCAAATAAAATGATTAATGCAAGCTTAAAAAATCAAGCTTGTAAGCAGGATTGCTGTAATAAACATTTTTATTATGTTTACGTGTATTATAGTAGTTAAAACTTTGGACCCAAACTTCCATTTCACCATCTGCTTCATAAATCACCGTGGCGAAATATCTTGTTCACGATTCACCGTGGCTTTTAATAATAAGGTTTAAAATTGATCATGCGAACTTTCGTTTTGCCATCTCGTTCACTATTCACCGTGGTCAAATAAAATGATTAATGCAAGCTTAAAAAATCAAGCTTGTAAGCAGGATTGCTGTAATAAAGATTTTTATTATGTTTAAGTTTATTATAGTAGTTAAAACTTTGGACCCAAACTTCCATTTCACCATCTCGTTCACAAATCACCGTGGCGAAATATCTTGTTCACGATTCACCGTGGCTTTTAATAATAATGTTTAAAATTGATCATGCGAACTTTCGTTTTGCCATCTCGTTCACTATTCACCGTGGTCAAATAAAATGATTAATGCAAGCTTAAAAAATCAAGCTTGTAAGCAGGATTGCTGTAATAAAGATTTTTATTATGTTTAAGTGTATTATAGTAGCTAAAACTTTGGACCCAAACTTCCATTTCACCATCTCGTTCACAAATCACCGTGGCGAAATATCTTGTTCACGATTCACCGTGGCTTTTAATAATAAGGTTTAAAATTGATCATGCGAACTTTCGTTTTGCCATCTCGTTCACTATTCACCGTGGTCAAATAAAATGATTAATGCAAGCTTAAAAAATCAAGCTTGTAAGCAGGATTGCTGTAATAAACATTTTTATTATGTTTAAGTGTATTATAGTAGTTAAAACTTTGGACCCAAACTTCCATTTCACCATCTCCTTCATAAATCACCGTGGCGAAATATCTTGTTCACGATTCACCGTGGCTTTTAATAATAAGGTTTAAAATTGATCATGCGAACTTTCGTTTTGCCATCTCGTTCACTATTCACCGCGGTCAAATAAGAAGATTAATACAAGCTTAAAAAATCAAGCTTGTAAGCAGGATTGTTATATATAGCAGTTCTCTTGTGTTTAAAATGGATAAAGAGACTTAAAAGTTATAATTCGAGCTTTTAATAGCAGGATTGTTATATATAACAGTTCTCTTGTGTTTAAAATGGATAAAGAGACTTAAAAGTTATAATTCGAGCTTTTAATTGAGACACAGTGGCAAACCAAATGGATAAAAGCTAGTTTAAAGAATCGGGTAAAGCGTAAAAAAAGAAACAGATCGGGAGTGGTAAGACCGTGGTGGGAGCAAAAAGTTTTTAAGAAAAAAAAGAAACAAAGGAAAAAGATGCGTCGCGAGAGAGAACAGGGAAATCCCCTTCGGGGATTTTTCCGTCCGAAATGTCACCACGGCGTATAGTGAACAAATCCACTCATTTTTGAAAAAATTTTGAAAAAATGAGTGGATTTGAGCGTCAATAAAACAAACCAAGATCGCGCTGAAAGAAAAAAGTACTGTAAACGGCTGTAAACGCGCCTTTAGTCAGAATAAAGATTAATTATGGTTTACCAACGACCGATATGTTTCTTGCTTTTAAGTTTTTTGATTTAACTGTTTTCCCAATTAAGTGTTTTAATGAGTTGCATCAAAAGTTTTAAGAATGCTTTTTTCATTCTTTAACTTTGGTAATTGCTAGAAAATTAAATTTTAGTATTTTTGTTGTTTATTTACTATTATTAACTGATTAATCTTTAGTATATCTATTGTTTTATAAATTTATTAAAATGGTATGATATAAATATTAAGTAATTTTTTAATTATTTTAGGAAAATCAATTTTTATTGCAAAAAAATATGGCCTCTTCAATAAGTGACCGTAAGCAATTTTTGTTAGTGAAACTAACCCGGATCCTCTGCTATTATTTTTTGAGAGATTCTTTTTTTGTTAATCTCTTTTTTATTGCCTCCTAGTGCTTTAGGGGTATTCCGGCTTAATTTCACTGAAAAACAACAGTTACGGTCTCTTCTGGAAGAGACCTAAAGATTCAATTTTAATGTCTGAACTTAGCCAATGCTTAGTTGAAACCAATGTTTACTATAAAAATATTAGTTTTTATGAAGTTTATATGAATTATTGGGTCTGGCTATATTTAAGGCACTAAAACGTTTTTATTAGTTACCATAACAGGATTACTGTCTTAGATTTTTTCAATTATTAGGTTTGATCTAGAGATGTGCTGGAACAGAAATAATCAATTCCAGCCAGAACCAGAATTGGCCAGAATTGGTACATTAGATCTGGCCGGAACCAAAACCATTTAGAAATGCAGTATTAACCTTAATACATGAAGCTGCTTAAATACATATGTTAAATTGTCAGTTGATAATAGTATTGCAAGTGCAGATGATTGATCACTTCAAAAAATACTAAACTAGAAAGTTTGCAGTCAGTTTTGTTTTGAAGTATTCATTAAAGCAATTTATTTGAGTACTCTCTGCTGAGCACTAGATATTTGAAACATAATGACCAAAAATATTATAGATACATTCATTTAAGTTGTACAGTGAAAAAGTTCATTTTTATGATATTGTAACTGTTCAGTTATTTCATGACTTTTGTCTTTGTAGGGAGTAGAATACAGTGTCACTTCACTTAAAAAGGTTAGTAGATAAGACGGATGTTAGATTGATCAAACCACAATAAAATGTTGCTGATGATTTGCTGTAAAGTTAGGTTTTGCTTGTGCTATTATTGCTCATAACTAGGTGGACTCATGTGTAGTGATCCTATATAGATCACTACAAGTTCCTATAGAATAATGATAAATGGAAGGGCAACACTGCAAACGAGGAAGTAATAACTTGTGGATATAAAAACAATAATAAAGATATAACTGTAATGAAGTGTGTTATTTTGATTGTAAATATATGTTCTTTCAATTTCTGTTAAATAAGAATAAACAAATCAAAGAAAGTGTTCAATTATTTGTGGAATAACTATCTACAATTGGTGACCCCGACAACTAACAAGACATCTACAATTGATGACATCTGACAACTAACAACTAACAAAGTGACTTGGATCATATTAATCTATACCAATTATTTTAAAAGACTATCTTATCTCAAGCATTGTATTCAATCTATAAAGAACATTAATTACAATTTTTAAACAATTTTACTAATTACTTGTATGAACATTATAATTATTACCTTATTGCTTAAAATTATTATTGTTGTCTATAAAATTATTTGTTATTATTACTATTATGCATTCAAATCAATATTTTTTACGAAGTGTTAAATCTAATATGAATGATAATCTTATAGCCTTGGCTGAAAATAATTCTTCAACACAAACCCATTTGCAAGCACAAAGTGCTGATGAAATTCCAGTTAGTTCAGCTTCAATTCTACCTACTACTACTTCTCAAGTCTTTTCTACACCTTCATCATCATCTACTTCTGTACATCAATCTTTATTGCAAAATACTCAACCACCTACTATAATAATTCAAAATTCTCCACAACTCCAATTTGATCCTTCTCATATTGACATGTTTTTTCACACATTTGATGCACATTATTTTGGAAAGCATCTAACTGAAGAACAATTGTATTTTGAATTGATTAAATGTTTATCTTCTGAACATTTTCACAAAGCATCACTTTGCATGTCAAAAGATAGTGTCAACAGCTATACTACACTCAAGGCTGCCTTGATAAAAGCATACAGTCTTCCTTTGCACAAAAGATTAACTCAGCTTTGCAAAGCTCCTCCTTTGGGAGACCGTTCTCCCACACAATTATTATATGAATTAAAAAACATTTTAGGAACAATTGACCCTCAAGATGAAACATTAAATTGGTTCTTACAAACTGAATTTATGAATAGGCTTCCTAACAATATACAATTCATTTTAGCTGCATTCCCTTTCAAATCTGTTGAAGAACTAGCTCCCATTGCTGATTCTCTAATACAAAATGATAAATCATTAAACTCACCTAAAGTTAATTCCACTGATGATGTTTTTTCTGCTATGTTCAAAGAATTTTCCTCTCTTAAAGCTGAAGTTTTGGCTCTGCACAAAATTCTTTCTCACCAAACTACCACACCTCATTTCACTTACCCATCACACAATAGATCTCACTCCAAGTCTTTTAATCAAAACCCTCAAAATCATCCCCCAACTTCATCCCAACTATTGTCATTTTCTTCTACTTTACGACCACCACCAGGTCCGAATCTCACTATTCCAGGTAGAGATAAGATTTTTAATGGTCTGTGTTTTTACCACCAAAAATATGGAACTACTGCCAGATACTGTGTCCAAGGCTGCACTCATTTTGATAGCTATATGAAGAATAAACATTTAAACTCACAAGGCAATGCTCCAATAAATCATGACTTGCAAATAAATACTATCAATGTCAGCAATGCGTTGCCTGAATCTGCTGACAAATATATTCACTTAACTGACACACACAATAACATTGTTTTTATTATTGATACAGCTAGCCCTAAGTCACTGATTCCCTCTAACAGATATACTTGTGTGACAAATCCAGATCCCTGTAGATTATTTGCTGCTGATGGTCATCCTATACAACAATCAGGTGTCATTGAACTAACACTACATTTTCAGGAATTTCCTAATAAAAAGTTTACTCATTCTTTTATTGTTGCAAACATTAAACATGCTATTCTTGGTTTGGATTTTTTGAAATTGCACAATTTTGTAATTGACACAGCTGCAAGCACAATTGACATTTCAAATTCTACAAAGGAAAATATTTTAACTCCATTGCCCAGCATTGACTACAATATACATTCATATGAGGATATTTTAAACATGTTTCCTCATCTTGTATCTGGACAAATTAAAGTGGGAAAAAAGAAACATCCTTTTGAACATGTATTAGAAGTTGATGGACCCCCAGTAGCCTTTCGACCAAGAAGACTAAATTTAGAAAAAACAAATGCTCTCAATAAAATATTAGATGACATGCTTGAAAAAAATATTATTAGTTCAACTACCAGCCCTTGGGCCTCACCAGTACATTTAGTTAAAAAGAAGAATGGTTCCTTTAGGTTGGTACATGATTACAGACTTATCAATAAACATTGCAAAAAACAAAATTATCCATTACCAAGATTAACAGATTTTACTCAACACATTCATGGCGCAACCATTTTTTCTTCTTTAGATTTAAAAAGTGCTTTTTGGCAACTGGATGTCCGCCCCACTGATAGACAATTTACGGCTTTTTGCACTCATCGTGGTAACTTCATGTACAATAAACTTCCACAAGGTTTAACTTATGCGAGCAGCAGCTTCCAACGTTTTATCAATCATGTGCTACAAAATACTGATACTTTTTGTTTTGCTTACATTGATGACATTATTATATTTTCCAAAAATGAGCTTGAACACAAAAAACATCTTTTAGAAATTGCTAATAGACTCAATTCTTATGGATTAACATTAAACATGAACAAATGTGTACTTGGTGCTTCTCAACTTAATGTACTTGGATACAAATTAAATGCCAGTGGCATAACTGCATCTGATGAAAAAATTGCAGCTGTAAAAAACTTTCCTGCACCGGTAACCATCAAAGAATTACGTCAATTTCTTGGTCTAGTTAATTATCAACGTCGTTTCATTGAAAATGCAGCTGAATTACTTTCTCCATTACAAGATTATCTCAAAGGTAAAGTAAAAAATGAAACAAAAATATCATTGAATTGCAATGCACTGCAGGCCTTTAAGAAAGTAAAAGAAATTATTGCCAATCTTGCTTATTTGGCTCATCCTAAAGCTTATGCTAAATTGCAATTAAAAACAGATGCATCTGCTACCTCTCTTGGTGGTGTACTTGAACAAATTTATGACGACAAAATTGAAGTTTTAGGTTACTATTCCAAATCACTAACAGATGCTCAAAAACATTACTCAACCTATGACCTCGAACTTCTTAGTGTTTACTCTAACGTTAAAAATTTTGAATATATGCTACTTGATAAACCCTTTGTAATCTTCACAGATAATAAACCTTTAGTTAACAGTTTTGCAAAACCTTCTGAAAATCACTCTCCTAGACAAGTGCGTCAATTGTCTTATCTCAGTCAATTTGATTGTAATATTCAACATTTGCCAGGCAGAAACAATATTGTGGCTGATTGCCTATCCCGAGTTATTGTAGCCAATATTCTTGAAGAACCTATGCCTATTTCTCTGGAATCAATTGCTGACGCACAGCAACATGAGTCTCAATCAGATGCCTTTTCATTTCCTACTGACTCATCCATCAATATCAAATCTGTGCCAGTACCTAAAACTAATTTCTGCATTTTAATTGATACCAGTTTACCACATGACCGCATACTAATTCCCCCTAGTTTGGAACAGACGATAATATCTTATTACCATAATATGAATCATTTAGGCATAAAGGCCACTCAACGTTTTATATGTGCCAGATTTCTTTTTAAGAATATGAAATCGAAAATTCGTGATTTTGTTCATGCTTGTATCAATTGTCAACGAACGAAAACAAACCGACACATTGTTAAACAAATCACATCAATACCTATGCCTAATGCTCGTTTTGAACGCATTAACATTGACATAGCTGGACCTTTTCCCAGCTCAAATGGCTATACACATGTTTTGGTTTGTATTGATCCATTTACAAGATGGACTGAAGCTTTTCCAATGCCAGACATGTCTACTGCCTCAGTCATTCAAAATTTAAATCTTCATGTTCAAACATTTGGTGCACCTGTAGAAATTCACTCTGATGCAGGAAGCCAATTTACATCACATACCTTTAAAGATTATTGTAAATTTCTCGGAGCAACTCACAGAATCAGCAGTGTACGTTATCCAGAATCAAATGGACTTGTTGAAAGAGCTATCAGAACTATTAAAACGGCACTAACTGCAAAACTAGATTCAGCTAATTGGGCTTTTCATTTATCTTCCATCATTCTTTCACTTAATACCATGTTTAAAGAAGATTTACAAGGCAGTTCTGCAGAATTATTATTCGGACAATGTTTACGACTCCCCGGTGATCTTATTTCTCCCACACATGAGAACCAGAATGTTTCCTCCTCAGATATAATCAACAGCATGCGCGCTTTCACAGAATCATTATATCCCACCTCAACGAGAGGGGAACAGAAAAAATCAATTTTTCTTCCAAAAACATTAAATGATTGTACCCACATATTCATTAAAGACGATCCAATTCACCCAAATTTATGCCCCGCCTACTCCGGCCCATACCTAGTTATAGACCGCAATAATGACGTTTTCAAAGTTATTAAGCGTGGCAAATTAATCTCAGTTGGCATTAACAATGTAAAACCCGGCTTTATTCATAATATTTCTAACTTAACATTTGAAACTGAACCTATTCCAGACACTACTCAAAGCTCCATCTTGTCGCCACCACAGCCACGTCCTCGCAGAAAAACTGTTTTTCCCCAAAGGCTGCGGGACTGTGTTGTTAACATAGAATAAGTTCATTATATTGCATCAATGCTAATTGCTGTATGATATTTTGTAAATATTGTTATAACACATCCCATGTTACACGTCTATTTTTTTAAAATTGCAAAATTTTGTCAGGAGGGGAAGTCTGTAGTGATCCTATATAGATCACTACAAGTTCCTATAGAATAATGATAAATGGAAGGGCAACACTGCAAACGAGGAAGTAATAACTTGTGGATATAAAAACAATAATAAAGATATAACTGTAATGAAGTGTGTTATTTTGATTGTAAATATATGTTCTTTCAATTTCTGTTAAATAAGAATAAACAAATCAAAGAAAGTGTTCAATTATTTGTGGAATAACTATCTACACATGCTCCAAAGTTGTTGCCAGATCAATGGAGTTAAGTGTTCTTATCATCTGACCTTAGTTCCTACATTGAGTTAGTTCCAATTTATCCCAATGACTTTTACTTATATGACACTCTTGTGTATAAATTTATTTATGTATTTAGTGGTAATGCATTGTAGCTGATTAAAGGTTGACTTAATATATTTAGTAAATATTGATGTGTCAATGTCGTAATTTGTGTGACAATTTTCTTTTAATTAATTTTTCAAATTGAAGTACAAAGCAGCTTTGACTCGTTTTTCATTATTGAGAGGTGTACAAATATAAGTACAATGTAGCAAGTTCTATCTTTGAGTCAATGACAGCTTACATCAATTTTACCATGTAAACTAAGCATAGATATGTTTTTAAATAAATCGGTCTTATTGGCTAGAATCAATTCAGTTCTGATCAAAATCAATTCTATTCTGGCTGGTACCACAACCAGAACTGAACCTTTAATTCTGGCTGGAATTTCGGTACATCTCTAGTTTAATCAATAGAAAGTGCAGCTCTTTTCAAGAAGTCACTGTAGGCAATTTTTATTTGTTTAACCCGATCCCCTTGTGGTTACTATTGCTTCTTGAGAGATTTTTTTTCTATTGGTTTCTTCTTTATTCCATCCTGGTGCTGAAAGGGAGATTCCAAGTTAGTTCTACCAAAAAAAAATTGCTTATGGTGACTTTTTGAAGAGACCTGAAAGTTGTTCATAGACTTTTTTAATTTTTACCCTGAACTAATGCTTAACTCTTTATTTAATCTTAATAATTGTATAATATTTCCAACTTAGCTGAACTAATCTATAACTAATCTTGAGTTTATCAAATTTTTAAGATAAAAACTTAACTTATGCCTAACCTTAATGTTTTCTAGGGTGATTTCAAGAAGTCAGCATAAGTGAATTTTGTTCCTGAAATTAACCTAGATCCCCTGCAGTTACTATTGTTTCTTGAGAGCAGGGCTTTGGAGCAGGCACAATTATGCAACTGCTCCGGCTCCAGCTCTGGAGGTCTCTTCTATCACAAAGTAGCTCCTGCTCCAGCTCTGGAGCTTCATGATACCAATGCTCCGGCTCCAGCTCCAGCTCCATTGGTTAAAATTTATGTTCAAGCATGTTTGTGCATTTTAAAGTTTCAAGTTTTTTAATTTTCACTTTTTATTTACTTAACTTCCTATATCACAATATGGAAACTAAAAGCTGGATTAGACTGTGTATTGCCAGCACTGATATCCAAAATGTTGCAACAATAAAATTGTAGCTATGAACATGAGCCAGCACTGATATCCGAATTCCTATGCACATGGTAAGTTAGAAAACCAGAGAGGCTTCAATTTTTCAATTTTTCGAAGGGTAGCTGAAATTATGTGAAATGCACCAATAACAGTAATATCTCAGGAAATAAATCAGAGCTGGAGTTAACTTTCAAACAACTGGCTCCAGCTCCGGCTCCAGCTCCACTTGAATTTCACAAGGAGCTCCAGCTCTGGCTCCAGCTTCTCTGAAAAAGCCTGGCTCCAGCTCCTAGCTCTGGCTCTGGCTCCAAAGCCCTGCTTGAGAGATCCTTTTTTCTTCGTTTCTTGTTTATTCCATACTGTGCTGAAAGGGAGATTACAGGTTAGCTTCACTGAAAAAAATTGCTTATGATAACTTGTTGAAAAGACTTATTTTCTTTAACCAAAGTATAACAAACTCAGTTAATATATAAAAAAATTGTTGAGAATCAAACCAAGGGCTTTTCATTATTTAGCAATCAAGTTATTTTTTCACAAAACTTTGTATTATGGCAAAACTGATACTGGTAACATTTAAGTCAGTAGTCTAACAGTGTACAAGTAGAAAATTGACTATGACAACATAAAAATAGATATTGCCCTGTTTTTACATCAGTTGCAAAATATATTTCTGGTAATTGTTTAAAATAATTTAAATTTTTTGTATTGGTTTAACCACTTCCTTACGGTATTTATATGAGCTGGGTGGATTTGTATGAACTGGAGCTATTTCCCTAAGCTGGGAAAGGTTTTAATCAACAAATAGAAGGGTTGTAAGCAGTTGCGATTATAGCATCTTCTCATAAAATTGTCATGTTTGCAGCTATAGCTGCTCTCCATTGTTTTGGCACTAAAATAAATGGCAGCTATAGCTGCTCTCCATAAGGAAGTGATTAAGTTTATATGATTTTTAATCACTTTTTACTTGCAGAATAATATATTTATTACTTACAGATAATGGGATGGCAATGACTTCTGTTAATATAAGATTGCCAAGTGAACCACCAAATCTAAAATTGCAATTGGCTAACAGTGCTCAAGTAAATATTTCTGATATTTCAACTTTATTGAAGCAAATAATCAAAGGCAGCAAAACCAGTGAAAATCTTAGTCAAGTGCATCGTTCCTTTGTTGCTTCAGAATCAAATATTGAAAATACTTTTTTTGTTTTTCAAAAAATATCTACTATTTCCACACAGCTTGGTTACCAACACAAAGTAATTGATAAGCACATTAGACATACTTCTGTTGTGCTCAAGCAATTAGACGAAATAAAAAAAGAAATTATTCAGTAATTGTTTACTTTTTTAAAAAATTTTGCCTCAGCAATATTTTAAGAACAGGATGTCAGCTTATCGACAGGCTATGCTGTCTATTCCTCCTGAAAGACTTGAACAATTTTCTTTAGAAGTAAAACAAAACATTGCTGCTAAAAAGAGCAAGAAATCACAAAGTCATCATAAGCATGTTAAAAGTAAAAAATCAGACAAAAAATATAGAAACGATAAATCTTCAATTGGCAGCTCAACTAATTCAAAAGCTTCTAGTAGAACAAGAAAAAGAAATTCTATAAAAAAGCACAAATCGCATAAAAAAAGACGAAAGAGTATCTCTGAACATGAAAATCTAACAGATGATTCAGATGTAGAAGAAAACGGACTAAATTTATCTTTTCCACTCTATCCTTTATCACATTATGTTAAAGATAGACAAAATTTATGTGACATTTTATTTCGCATTGTCAAAGGAACTAAATTATTAGCAATGCTGCCAGATATCTTGAAAGAAATTCCTATTGAAGAATTAAAACAAAAGTGTTTATTGCATTTAGAAGTTATGTCATCAAAACGTATCAATCATATTTTATTAGGCGAAGCTATGCAGTCTTCATCTGGAACAGAAAGTGAAGAAGAACAAAGCGGTTTTAATGAAGCAGTTGCAAAAGAAGAATTTCAAAAGCCTGGAAAAAGTAGCAACTCGAATGAAGAAAATTATAACTTGCAAACTAATTTTGTTGATTCAACAACATCATCAGGTTGTGAAGTTCTGTCACTGTTAGCTGCTGGCTCTAAAAGAGATAATGAACAACAGGAAAATAATGAAGCTAATGTAGTTCTAGAATCTGAGAATATAGATTCATCTTCATCTTCAAGCAAAAGTTCAATTCATTCAGCCACTGAATCAGATATAGAAGAAGAGATTGAAACAGTTGAAATTGTTGAAGATGAAGAATATGTAAATATGGTTGATGAAATTCTTGAAGAAACTTTAGTTCCTTCTGATGATCCAGATGGAAGTTCTACTGAACAATCTAATAAAACAAAACAACCTACTGATAACAACTTAAGCCAGCTTGAACTTCTGGAATTGCAATTACGTGCTCGTGCAATTAAGTCGCTGATGAAGGCAACTCAATCAGATAAAAATTGTCCACCAAAGTAAATTAGCATTTAATATGGTTAATAAATTGTTCACTATCTTCCATTTTGAGTTTTGTTGTTTTCTTAAAATAGACTTATGTTGAGTATAATTTTTGGTAGTGCAACTATTCAAAAAGCTGCTTAATATTGGCATTTCTGTGAACTCTTTATTTCAATTGTTTAAAATTACTTTACATACAACGTACATATTTTTACTTTGCTAAACAATGCTATTTATAATTTTATTAAAAATTCTTTTGTATTTACGCTTTATCAAAGATGATTTTTACTTATCAATTACTGAATTATCTTTACCTTATTTTAAAACAGCTAACACAATCAATTTGATCTTGTATATTGGCTAACTTCTAATTTTCATAATAATCAATTTAACTTCTTTTTCACAGTATACTAGATATTGTACAGTAATATAAAGTTTACTGAATATTATTATTTTGCAATTATAGGTTGAACAAAAAAGTTGTTTCTTTACACTTGTTTCTTTACACAAATATTAGTAATGATCTGTACAAGAATGCTATGATATGGTTACATTTTTAAAAACTGTGCATTTATGACATTTAAGTTATCGAATCTTATTTACATGTTTCAATTCTTAAAATTTGCCTCTATGCTTTAATAGTTTACTGCATTTTTGAACTGCTATTGCATGTTTGTTTTCATTCTGGCAGAATTATGTTTGGCTCCTAAAAAATGAAATAGATTGTGTATCTTTACAAAGTGCATACTGCTGTTTGTTGGGTTTAGTAAATTTTGTTAAATCTTTACCATTGTTTATGCCTGCCTTATACCAGGCATATGCATTGATAGGTATCAAGAAACCACAGATGATAAAGCACTATTCAAAAAACTTTGCTTGTGTGACTGCTGGTACAATAAAACCATCATGTCAAGGAGTTTCAAATTGAAAAAAATACTGAATCAAAACACTAATCTTATTTGCAAGACTTCACTTGTAGTGTAGTTAATGTAGTGTATAATGCAAAGCAAAAAAACACAATTTGCAATGTTGTCTGCAATCTTTTGATAGTTCTTGGGAGTCTTTTTATTTTTGCAGTAGTGGTTGAATGTGCATTGTTTTTCTTCAGTCTTTTGATCAACTCTAGTATAAATATGCAATTTGCATACATTTGTTTATTGAAGTGATCTACAGAGTAAGACTTACACTTTCTTAACAGAAAAACAAGATTCTGTATGTTGATCACATCTGTAAAAGATTAGAAGCCAGGATTTCGGTTTAAAAAAATCTTGATTCGTAAATCTTTTTTTAGTCATAAATCTAAAAAATCCCATTTTTGAAAAAAATTCTCTTTAATCTACAATCTGCAAATAAAACTTTAATAAAATCTGCAAATCTAAAACTGAAAATCTGCAAATAAAACATTGTACCAAATATTGGATCACAAGAATTGCCATGCATAGAGTTAGCAATGTACAAAATTTGGCACTTAACTTTGGTTTATTATTCAGAAAGGTTGGTAATTTTATTTTATAACCAAAAAATACCAATAATTTTATGCTTGCCTATTGATGTAAACTGCATTTGCAAGTTAAAAGACCATCACTTTATTTAACCCAGGTGATTCAAAAACTTGTCACTGAAATTCACTAAATTCCAGCAATTTGGCTGCCTTGCACAATTCTTTTCAAGTTTATAAAAATAATCAAAATCAGAAAAAAACTGATAAAAAAAACAACACTCAAGATAAACATCAGCCTTGGAGAAGTTTACTTGCAAATTTAAAATCACAATAAAGAAGAAAAGATCATTTTAAAGGAACAAGGCCTTTATAAATAGCATAAAAATATATAAAGGCAAATAAATCAATTAGTTTAACAAAACAGTTAATAGATTATTCATCAATAATTTTTTATTGGTGTTTCTTTGTGGCCTTGCCTATACAGGGTGTTCCAAAAGAATCAAACTGTAAACTTAAATAAAACTTAGAATTCAAAACTAACAAATGTAATTTCTTTTTTATGTCTTTGTATGGTATTTTCTCTCTATTGCTGAACATCATTGCTTAATTCCTGTTCAGTGTGTGCTGCTGGTACCCACATTTTTGAAAATGCAGCAAAGGACTTTAGATTTAACAGCATGTCTTTGTTATTAAAAATTACTATGCAACGATTAGCTATAAGCATGTTAAAGAAAGATTGGAAGCAAACTTTGAAACACATGATTGTATTGAAGTTCAAGGTAGACATTTTGAACAGTTGTAAATACTAAGTATGTTTAAGAAGTTTGTTGTTTTTGATTTCTAATTTTTATTAAAATTTGGGTTTGGTTAATTTTGGGACACCCTGTAATTTGATCCTGTTTACAATAAGAACAAATAACGTTTTTGCTGTTACATTTTTTTAAGTTATCTTTTGGCTAATTTTAAATACAAATGAGATTTTGTCAATTTGTATTCAATTTTAACTACTTTTGACAGCCTTAGAAATAATTAAACAAGGCAGCTGTAACAAAGTTGCTGGGACTTAACCAATTTTTGACCCACCAGGGGTAAATGAAATGCTACCCTTTTCCTAATCAAATGAACAATAAAATGTAATCAAAGGACAAGCACAAAATTTTCACTTCTATTTGGTCAATAGTCACTCTTACAAACATGTGAAGCAAACAGATTGTACATTTAACTGAGTAATAATTGATTTTATTTTAATAACTGCAGTTTTATCTGGTAGCTTTTTTCCAACTATAGCCTAACATTTCAAATAAATTATCACCAAATTCTCATGACCTGTTTTTTGTATTTTATTTTAACTCTTATCAAATTTTGGAAAATATATAATTTTTGCAAGCATAACTGTAACTATTAAAGAAAATAACAAAATTTTGTTTTAATAACTACAGCTTTTTGATAGCTTTTTTCCAAGTACTGTGTAATATTTGAAATATATTCATTTTTTAATTAAAAAAGTTAAATGTAAAGTAAAGTAAAAATTAAGCATATGTATTTAATAATGAATAGTCACTTATTGGATAATGGAAAGCTGTATTTTTTGTGCTATATTCTAAACTTAACAATGATATTATTTTTAGTAACTTTGATAATTTTGGTTTAACTTTCATTCTTATAAGAGCTGTGTTTTGAAATAACTTTAAAAACTGTAAATTAAAAAATTTTAGATACTACTACTAAGTAACCGTTAGATATTGCTTTTTGAAAATTTTGATGAATAATAATCGACTTGCTGCACCAGATGGTGATGCTAATCCTAGCACAACCAGCAATGAACCTCCTCCTGTTGTAACTCATCCCCGAAATGATGTATCTTTTTCATCAGAACCTTCATCTGAGCAATCCAATAATTCTCGTCATGCTGAACCATTCCTTACTTACTCAAATGAAGATAGTGATGAATCTAATCGTGGTAGTAGACCAGTTCAAGAGCAGCCCTCTCCCCTTCATGCTCAACCATTTATTTCTGGTGATGGAAGAGTTGGTAATTATGTGATTGGTCCTCAATCAGAAATACAAAGAAGACTATCTACTGATCGTCCTGTTGATCCTATCCATCTCGGAAAAGTAACAGCTTTAGCTTCCAAACAATTAAATCTATCTTTAATGGCTGCTGCTAGCATACCTCCTGAAGAAGTACGACACATGCAAGGAATTAGCAGACAAGATCAATGTCAAAACATTTTAAATGTTTGGATGCAAAATGGAAATCCATCAAGAAATGTATTTGATTTAAAACTTCTTCTTACTAAAGCCACAGAAAATTTTACTGAAGATAAAGAAAAATTTCAAAGATTAATTCGAGAAATTGAGCATAATCCTCCTTGATCGATTGTATTGTTTCAGTTTTCTTTTTTGTTATTTCATGTTTTATCATTTTAGCTGTTGTTTTAATATTTTGGTGAAAATATTTTAATAACTTTTTCTGAAAACTAACTGAGGATTGTTGTTTTTAATACAAGTTAAATGTATTTTAATGGTTATTCATTTTATCAATTAATTTAGTCATTAATGCTTGGAGGTAAAAAATGTTGTATATGATATGTGTCATTGAAAAAAAAAAAAATGAAAGTTATAGTTTTATTAACAATACATTGACAAAATTTAAAGTTTTTTAAATAAACACTTGAATTTCACAAAAAGTTTTATTATGTAATCCAGGGTTGGGAACCTGAATGCACTTGCAGGCCACACCTCCAAATTGTAAAACTAGGTGTGGGCCACAATAAATTTTTTGTTGATTTAAGATAAAAGGTAGTTATTTGATAGACCATGCTTTTTTATCTGGTTGGTCTTGTCAAGGTTGTCTTTTTTATTTTCATGAGCATTCCTTCAATGTCAAACACAGACCAAAAAGTAAAGTATTTACATGGAACAAGGTAGAGAAGCATGGTTTGTCTAGCTTTTTTCTTGTTCACTTGATATTAATTTTTTTCCAATGGGCTTGCATTTCTATTATCATACTGTAGTCGTTAAAGTGAAAAAGCACCATTTTAATCAAAGAAATTGATATGTTTAATTCCAACCACAGGCAGGCTGCATTGAAATATCTTGCAAGCTGTTTATGGGCTACAGGTTTCCCGGCCCTGCTCTAATCAAAGAAAAATTTACATCTTTTGTGTACAAATTGGCAGCCTTCTGGAACTTATCACCCACAAAAGAAAGTGCTGGTATTATCAACATCATCATATCATTTATTCTTGCAAGATAATGGTAGAGGCATAAACTGAGAACCATTGTCAATCAGTTACTTTTACTTTTTTTTCTTTTATCAAAATATTGCTGTCTAGTTCAAAACTCATCAAAACCCAAATTCAAAACTCACCAAATCTAGTTCAAAACCCAAAGTTTTTAGTCATTTATAAAATGTAATAGTTTTGATATAACTGCTTTTACAGAACACCAAACAGAAGAAAGCAGCATAAAATATCTTTTGCAAAATTGCAGTGGCATGACAAAGATTGAATTAATCCTGATTGCCATAAAAGTGATACTTTATATCTCTTCATCATACTCCCAAAAAATTGCTTTATTTTCTGAATTTGAAGAGTAGTTTGATTTGTTGGCTTGACTGGTAATTCATTGACTTTTTCTTGCAAATCTATATTGTTTTTCAACTTTTTCTATTGAATTTTTTTGAATCTAATTTATCTTAATGTGTCATGGCTAAAAAGTTGTATTTGTAAGTTTTTGAAATAACATCACTCCTTTTTATTTGGAAATTCATTAATCACTGTTTGAAAATCATTGGTAGATGGCCTTTATTTGTTTCTACATTTTTATTTTTAAAACTTAGCAACAGTTTTTATTCTTTTCATTGCCGTATTTTTGATCTTATGAAATAAATAGTGATGCAAATAAGTTGTATAGTATCACTACAGCATATTTCGTAATTCTCTTTATGAAGGGGAGTAATGTTTTTTATCTGTGCATTAAAACTGGGCACTATAAAATATGCAAACAAGAATTTGGCTCTGCAAAGTTGATGAGTGCAAAAACTAGGTGATGTAAAAACTGAAGACTACAAAATCTAGAGTCACTCTCGTTTTAAAAACCTGATGTTTTTGCCTACTTTTCTAAAACTAAAAATTAAAAAAAATATTATCCTTTTTGATTTTATTCTTGATAAATGTTAATTATTTTTTGATTGCTTATTTTGATAAAGCATGATAAGCAAGTATCTGCCAAAGCAACAATTATCATAAAAGCATGCCCAGCATTTATTGTCTTCAGTTTCTCTCTTGGTTGGTTTTTTAGTTCTAAGCACCTAAATCTAGTACACCTGGTTCAGGGATGGTAAACCACTGACCTGCAGGTCGAAATGAAAAATGGTTTAAAATTATGAAAAATGTTGGTCATCCCTAACATAGAATTACCAAACTAACAGAGAAGATGCAGCAGCAAGTTTTTTTATTAATGCTGCAAATAAAATTGTGACCCAATTTTTTTTTTTTTATTTAAGTTATCAAAAATGACAAGTCAATTGAAAAGGTTTGCCATCCCTGACATAGTTTATGTTGCACAATTCACTTAATCTGATTTTTCATTATCATTATGAACTTTAAATTTCGTATTTATATCTAATTCAAGTGTATCAATTCAATTCAATTCAAGAGACAAAGCTATCAAACTTAAAGTTTTTGATTATAAATATTTAACATTGAAGTCTATATTAATTTGTGATAGAATAAAATTTGTTTTATCTTGATTGTTTTGTTAAGTTGAAAAAAGGATAGTATTTAAAAAAGTAATAGTTTGTTATCAGCTTGCAATTTCTTGTATTGATAATTTTTTTACTTGATTCAACATTAATTTTAATTGATATTCAATTCATAGTTAGTGTAACTTGTCCAGGTTAACATTTTTAATGCTGGAAAATTGTAAAGTAATTTTAAACTGGCTGCCAGCTGATACAAAAACTTAAATAATTTTGCATTATAAAAATATAAAAGACAAACAAAACAAAACTGTAACTGAAACATTAAACTTGTTTTTTTATTGAGTCTGACAATTATTTAAATACTGTATTTCTTTGAATATAAACTGCCTTTGATTAAAAGCTGCCCTGAAATAGAAATCGCATGATGAAACTTACCAAATGATAAAAAAAATAAAAATAGAAGTTGCCCTTGTTTAGAAGCCACAAAAATACAGGTACAATCAGAATTCCTCACTTTACATCTGTAATAGGTTACTTTTCAAATGAAACTGCTTCTACACCCTGCAACTTTACAACATAGTTTTTGACTTACCAAGAATTCAACTTGCAGTGGGAGATTAACCTAAACCGGTCCTCATTTTCCGACATAAACAATTTAGAAACCCAGCTATTTCCAGAAAGTCTGTTGGATATCTCTTCTTTCACTCTCTAGTTGTAATTGCCATAAGAAAGTCGTAGAATTTGCTTTAAGAAAGCCATAGAAGCAAAAAGCCTCCTTTTCAAAAGGTTTAAAACTTTTTGTGTAGGATAAATTTTTACAACTCTATTATTTATTACAGTAAAAATTATAAAAGCTGCTCTTGATTAGAAGCTGCCCTTGAATAGAAACTGAACAAAATGCTTACAAAAATAAATAGAAGCTGCAGCTTTTATTTGAAATTTTAAAGAAATATGGTACGTTTAAAACTATTACTGATTGGTGGAAAATCATGTAACATTGAAGCTGGTTTGCCATGTTTGTTATATCACGTTGATATTACTGGTGTAAATTTTTGTGCTCATTATGATGTATGGATTTTATAAATATTAATAAATTTTAATTTTTAATTTAAAATATGCAATATTTCATTTTGTCTGTTTGATTTTATTGTATATATTTTTTTGTTGTAAACAATGGCTATTGATTTTTTTTCTTTAGACTTTATTGCTTCTGTAGTGAGTGATTAATTTGTTTATGCACGTATTTTTATTTAATCAATAACTTAGTAAGCAATATGGTAAAGCAAACAATACAAATATTTTGTCGTGTGAGACCAACAAAACTAAAATCTGGAGTAAGTATTATTTTTTTGTATTTTGTAAATTTGTAATTTATTAAATATGATATGCTTTTAACTTTTTTGATTTATTAATTTGTTTATTTTTATCTTTGAGATTAATTTTACATATATTTTTAATTTCATAATGACATTAAAATTATGATAGTTCTACATGATTAATAATTGGATCAATGCAATTAGTTGTAACTGCAACACATAAGCATTATATTGAAACCAAATTACATCACAAGAAAATTTAAAATAATTTATACTTTAATGATAACTGCAGACAATTATTGCATGCTTGCAGCATTGGCTGAGAGTATTTCTACAACTGCTGAGGAATTAGAAATAACTGATTTCAATATTTGATATTTTTTCGTTTTCTCTTTAAGTATTTGTCTTCAAATAAATGTGATTAACAAAATTTGTTTGCTTATATCATCAAATAATATTGTATAATCAAACTGTTTTTTCTTTTTTTTATCCCAGACCTTTAAGTATTTGGGTTTCAGTTAAAGAATGCTAGAGGTTTAAAAGTGTTCCTTCTTAAAAAATCCAGCTGCAATTTAGAGAGTAGAATTTCTCTCAACATCATTTTATTATTGAAGTTACTTACTAGCTTTCATCTGCTGCCTGAAAAACCAGATAAAAGATAACACTTCCTTACATAGTGCGTCTTATTATATAGTAAGTTGCATTATGAAAATTAGAATGTACAGGGTGTTCATAAAGTCTCTTTACAATTTAAAAAAATTATTACAAAGTGAAATGATGAGATATTGCAACGAGGGTTGTTTTACGTTAATCAGTATTTTATAAAGTTTTTATTGACACTAAAATTTATTGTTTCAGATAAAATTTCTTAATTAAAATTTCTTATGTTTAATGATTGAGTTATATGAACTGAACCCCCTTAAATTGACTACTCCTCAAGAAAAAGCGCAATGTGTATCCTGGTTCATTGAGACAAAATCAGATGTACAGACCCAGTGGAACTACAGAAGTAAGTATGGAAGAGACCCACCATCACATCCTTCAATTTGTTTATGGCACAAGATATTTATGGAGACAGGAACAGTGTTCAATACAAGAAGGAGTGGGCGACCAAGAACATTTGAAGAAAACAAGGCAAGCCTTTCAATGTTCTCCTATGGAGTCCATCCATACTGCTGCCAGACAATTGGAACTACCATGTTCAACAGTGCACAAAGTCCTACACAAGAATTTAAGATTGTATGCTTACAAAGTGCAAATGTTACAGGCACTTCAGCTAAACAACATGCCAAAATGAAAACGATTTGCAGTGAACATGCTGCAATGAATTTCTGAGGATGAAGCATTCCTCAAGCGAGTTTGTTTTAGTGATGAGGCAACTTTTTATGTCTCAGGAAAGTTGATCGTCATTGTTGTCATCGTTTGAAGGGCATCCACTCCAGGCCAGACACAAACAGGACTGGGGCTGAGGGTTTATCTTTTTACTACTCCAGGCTGCTGCACTGCCTGGATCAGATGCTGGCAGTGGTGTTGTTGTTAAGCCAGCATTGAGTTTCGTCATCCAAAACTGTCAGACCTCATGCTCCATGTGGTGCTCTATGTATAGGGCACACTGTTAGTACATGGTCTGCAGTTTGCTCAGAGGTGCCACACTGCAATTCAGTGAAGGAGCAAGACCCCATTTGTGCATGGATGAATGGAATTGCCCAACATCAGTCCGCAGGCAGTTGAACTTAACCCAAACTGCTTGGGGTAAGCCCATCCCAACAGGCCTGGCACTGGTCCCGGGCACAAAAACATGGAGCCTAAAAGCATTTTCACAGTACTCAACATTCCGTTTGTGATTTGTCCATTTAGAAGCGTGAATGCCAAGTCTGGCAAGGTTGTCCAAAAGATTCTGCGCAACTGGCACAAACGGGCATCTGAATTTTAGTTTCACTTGGCAAGTATCTGAGGACCCACTTAAAAGACCATGCAAGATATGATCGGGGTCCAGAGATCCATGGTGAGCCAAGGAGAGTGTCGCTCCCATTTGGCAAAGTTCAGCTGGCTGGATGCCTGAGAGTACAGGTAGGTGGTCCATTGGAGTGGGAAGCAGGCATTCAGTAACTATGCACAAGGCATCATTCAAGACACTGTCAATGAGGCGAGTGTGAGCACTGTGACACCAGACTGGAGCACAGTACTCAGCTGCTGAGTAGACTAGAGATAAAATAGCTATGCGTAATGTTGTAGCACCAGCACCAGCACCCCATCCCGAGCCCACGAGTCGCCTCAACAGTGTGACACGCAAGGATAGTTTTTTGCACAATGCCACTAAATGGTGACGAAACGTGAGTGGTCTGTCCAGTTTTACCCCAAGATAAGTAGGGGTTGGACAAAACAGTAAAAGTCTACCATTGTTGTAGACCTTTAGCTCATGTTTGGCCTCTCGGTTATTTAAGTGAAAGACTGCTGTCACCGTCTTAGTGTGACTAAGCTTCAACCTCCAAGTCTGGAGATATGCTGAAAGTTAGGGTGCATCATTTCCCTCCTTTTTGGAATTTAAATTTGTGCCATTGAGAAATGGTGTCCATTTCAGATAAGATTTCATGAAAAAAAATATGGGGACCAAGTGACCCCCCATCCACTCCCACACGCACCCCCTAACTTTGCTTTTGTGAAATCGCTCTATCGCAAAAACTAAATAAGATAAACATGTTATGTTTGGTATCAAATTTATTGCAACTACCTGATCTAGTTCAAATATGCAGAAAAAAAGAAGTTATGATAAAATTTGTTTGCATCAAAAAAATTTGGTTGTATTTACAAGTTGATAAAAACCATAATTGAGTGCCACCAGATGTAGATTTTGTTTGACAAAGGTGTTTGTTTTGGCATTGTTTATTATTGTCAGATAATGAGATTAGGAAGGGAACAAAGTTTCACAAAAGTTTTTATTTTCAAGGACTTGATACTGTATTTATTTAGCACATGTGCAGTGAGCATGAATGTTGAAACAATAAAGTATGTTTCAATTTCCATCTGACATTTATTAGGTAAAATGTTGGTTCTGTTAGTAGAGGTTGGATATAGGATAAAATAGAAATATTGATTGTTTTGCAGCCCTTAGAGAGATAGTATAGATATTATAAAAATAACAATACTAATCTTAGTCAGCTTAATAAGCTGATAGTGATATGACTGCAACTAGAGCATCAGCAAGCAATATCACTGGTGGAAAGATTACAAGTGATGATGCAATTTTGAAAGGAGCCAAACTCCCAACAAATTTGCAAGTAATTCGATGCATGAAATATCATCAACAATTTGAAAATCTAATTCAATGGGATAGTGCAGAAGTTGTTTTGAAACAAGTTAAATTGTACTATGCTAAAGCAAATTTGGAAGATAGACTCATTTCGGATTCTTCAGCAAAGAAAAAACTGATACGATACTTAACGAAAGACAATTTTACAAGAAAGACTAGTGTAACATTATGGAAAACTGAAAAATATCAACAATCTTTGAAAGAACATGAAGCTTTCTTAAACAAAACCTTTATTATTACAATTCCTGATGCACTTTCAAAACCATTTTTATTTGAAGACGACAGAAAATTTTTAATTTCTATGCTGGAAGATCAGTCGGCAACCATTGGAAGTCATGACCGTAAGAATTTGACAAAACTTCAACTTAAGCAGCAAAAGAGGCATAAAGTGGAAGAAAGAAAAAAAGTAGAGCTTAGCAAAGCAAGAGCACAGTTTGAAGTAACACCATCGGAAAACATTTCTTGTTCGTCATCGACATCTGACAGTGGAAATTCACAAGATGAAATCCCAAGCTGCAGTGCAACACCAACGACACACCGAAGAACAGTAAAAACGGGAGCAATTTTAGAGATACCTTATGATATTTTGTCAAAAAGTTCAGTAGTTGAAGTTACGACAAGGTGTGGAATATCTTTATCAGCTGGCTCTGCTTTTTTGCAAAGTATTCTATTGGAATCTCAGTATTCAGGAAATGAAGAGCTCACAGAATCACAGTTGTTATCAAAATTCACTCTATCATATGCCTCGTGTGATCGATATAAAAGAAAACAGAATTACAGTATGTCAGAAATCATCAAAGAGAGTGGACACCACTGATGATATACAATATACACTGGGATTCTAAACTTGTTCCACAATTTCAAGACAAATATAACAAGATTGAAATTATGCTAGTTCTGGTTTCTAACGGTTCTAACACCAAACTCCTGGGAGTGCCATCCTTTTGCCCGGGAGCTGAGCAGTCAGTTGGAAGCATCATTGGGGATTTCACATACAACCTGCTGATTGAATGGAATTGTACTATAGATGGTGCAACAAGCATGTTATTTGACACTACATCTACAAACACAGGCCTTTGGTCTGGAATCTGTGTGTAGCTGCAAAATAGATTGAATAAGTCGTTGTTATGGTGTGCTTGTCGAAAGCACATAGGAGAACTAATTGTGGGCAGTGTTTTTAATGCATTACAAATCGAAACGTCAAAGTCCCCGGAAATTATGATCTTTAAAAATTTTTGAAGTAATTTTAGCCATGTTTGCCAAGATGACATATCTTATCCTCCATATTTGGAAGAACTGGACTGTTATTCAGACTCTGAATTGAGTTTTCTAAATGAGCTGAGAAAGGATGTAACTGACCTTGCAACCAAACTGCTCACAAAAAAGGACAATTCTTATCTGCCCAGGGAAGATTATAAAGAGCTTTTGGAGCTACTTCTTTTTAGCTTTAAAGTCCCCCTCCCTCAAAAATCTTTCAAGTTCAAAAAACCAGGTGCAATCCACAAAGCTTGCTGGATGGCGAAGGTCATTTATGCATTAAAACTATCATTGTTATCAACAGAGGCAGAAAAAGTTGTGGATCTGCATAATGTTAAAAAACCTTTAATTTTACAATCTAAGGACACTAAAAAACTCAGATGATTTGTTATGTTCCTCTTATAAGTATACATTTCTTGGTGGTTTCGATGCAGTTCTGCAATCTCTGCTCCCTTCTTTGACCTAATGCTGGTCAAAACTCTGCACCAGTTCAAGCAAGTTGATGCGACTGTTGCATCAAGTGGTTTGAAAAAGCTACAGCTCCATCTTTGGTATTTAACTGAGGAGATGGTTCCCCTTTCTTTGTTTGATGATCGTGTTACAGATACGGAAAAAGCAAAAATTGCATCAGCTTTGCTTAAAACTAAAGTGAGTGATGTTTCAGTCCCTAAAAAGAGAAAGGGAAATGGAAAACCAATTTTTCCAGCTGATGTGAATGAAAATTCATCATTGGCTGACTTAACAGGAGAAGACTCCTGGTACTTTTTTCAATTAATGGAGATAGAAACAGGTTTCTTACTGAAGGATGTGGAAGAATGGTCACACGATGAACAATATCTTGCAGCAAAAAAACAAGCAAGCATGATTACAGTTGTGAATGACTGTGCTGAAAGGGGAATAAAATTGGCAACAGATCTTCAAACATCTGCTCAGTTTCAAAAAAACTTTGAAAGCAATCTCCAAGTGGTTGAAAAGAGCAGATCAAGTCAACCAAATTTGAGAAAGAGGCCACCCTCTTAATGACATATTTTAGGGTAAGATGCAAGTGCAACATCAAGATTTAATTATTTTACGGATTAAATAATATTCCTAATAGCCAAATTTGGCAAGCACAAAAGTTGGACAACTCAAAACATGATAGATAGTCCTATTTAAACTGAATATCAGTTTAATTCTTGCTGTTGCATCTCATCACCGTTAATCTGTAAAAATACTCATTTTTCTAGTCTTTTCCTACTTGCATTAGACGCATCCGCAATCTTTGCTTATTTGTATTTGTATAAATTGGAAGATATTACTTTGCGTAAAATGATAACATTTGAAAAATTCAAAGGTGTGCTAGAGTGTAATTTTGTGTTTATTTGAATTAAATCAGGTAGTTGCAATAAATTTGATACCAAACACTAAATGTTTTTCTTAATTAGTTTTTAAGATATGGCCATTTTTGTATGCCTGATTTAGGGGGTACTTGTGGGAGTAGATAGGGGGTTCCCCAGGCCCCCGTATTTTTTGGTTCAATTATATTTGAAATGGAACACTATTTCTCAATGGCACAAATCTGAAGTCCGAAATGAGGGAGAAATGATGCACCCTACTGAAAGTGAAGACATGTCTTGGCTTAAAGTTTCCTCCAAGTCCTTCCACTTTCCAGAAGAATGCAACAATGCTAAGTTATCAGCATAACCCCTTCGTACACACTGTGTACAATTGTACACATGCAACCTAGTTGGGTTTTATCTAACTCAGCAAAGCAATTATTGGCTTAGTAGAGCATGTAAATATTTTTTCATGTTGTTAAGGTTACCAGCACTCTTACAAATTAAAAATTTGTTAATTTGTTCTTTAAAAGTTTGATTTTCAAGGATCTGTTTGGGGTTACATTTTGTACTAAAATAGGGGTGCATTTTATATCTCGAATACACCCTTAAAAAGTTGAAAAAGTCAGATAGCTTGTTGAAAATATGTCCAAAAGGAGCAATATTTTCATTTGGGAGCTCCCTGTTGGATGAAAAAGTGTTTTACAAGTGGCAGTAATTTTTTAAGTTTCGGTGTCATCATTTGTACACATGGTGCATCAACCACTGAAAATGTTAAAAAAGCAAAAAATTGCATCAAATACATGGGTTCGTACAAATTTGTGTACAATTGTACACATCAATTAATTTGCATATGAATGATGTCACATCTAAAAAAGTAATTGTTTCATGCATCGGTGACCAGACCCTTTTCATAAAAACAAAAAAATAGTTTTTTTTTTCAATTCCTTCAAGGGGCGTGTATGAAGGGGATAAGCAAACTTTCTGGAAATCATGGAAGGAAGATTGTATGTATATATAGATGTAACGTCGTTTTTAAGACGGTGTAGCCTGCTTTGCTTGCTGTCACTGGTGGTAAGAGTGAAACTTCGGTTTTGGATAAGCTCTATAATCATTTCAACCATGTGCTTAACCAGAAGTAGTCTCAGGAGCTTGCAGGTAAGGCCATGGTGCCAAACAGTGTCATAAGCAGCTGTCAGATTGACAAATACGGCACTGGCCTTCTTTTTAGCCTCAAAAAAATCCTTGATGTTCTGGGTTAGCAGAACAACTTGATCTATGGTTGACTTCCAGCATCAAAACCCAGCCTGCTCTTTAGGGAGCAGTGGATTGATTAATGGCTCAATGCAGGCATAGATAAGCCTATCGAGGATCTTGTAGGGGATACAGAGCAGAGATATAGGTCGATAACTCTTTGGGTCCCCCACGGGCTTTGCTAGTTTTGGGATTGCGACCACAAGCGCTCTTCTCCAGATCTTGGGAATTTTGAGTCAGCGCAAACAGGAAGAAAGGAAGTCACATAACCAGGACTTCAAAGCAGCTCCGGCATGGAGTATAAGCTCTGAGCAGATGAAATCAGGACCCAGAGCTTTACCTGGTTTTAAATGTTGAAGGGCAGCAGCAAATTCTCTCTGTGAAAAATTGTCAGAGATATTTAGTGCATCTGGTATTGTGGCCCTGCAAAGGTCAGACACTTTGTGAGAGACAAGTTGAGATGGCTTGCGATCAGCAGCCTCGTATTTCTTATTTCTAATCAGCTGAGATGCAATAGCATTGGCTGAAATGGGACAGTGACAAGGAGAGTGTCGTGACCAACCAGTAAGGTTGTTCAAAATACTCCATGCTTTTCGACTAGAGTGTGAGAAGTCAATGCTTTGAACTGCCTTGGATCATTAATCCCTCTGCATTCTGTGAAGCTTGGCAAGCAGAGCTGTAGCAGCCAAGCTCGAGTCGTCTCCCTGAGGAGACTGCAGGAAGGTTTTATAGAGGGATTCACACTCTGCATCTCAACACGGAATATAGTTATTTCGATACCCGCGTGGGATAGTATTTTTGGCTACTTTCTTAATGGTGTTACAAAAGTCCTGGTAAGCTGCATCCACATGAAGTGAATCAGGCGGCAACAAAGTCTTTGTGAATTTATTTGTGAAAGCAATGTAGTGACTCCATTTGGCCTTGCGGAAGTTCGATCGCTTAACAGGCATGCTTGGCACTGCCATAGCAAACCTTGGTGGTGTAATAAGCGAAGGTCAATGTTGTGATCTGGGAAACTTTTCAAGGACACGTCTATCCAGTAAGCGACTGTTTGGACCTACGCTAGCAAAAGCTAGATCTGGATGGTTGCCAGTGTTTTAGCAGCCGGAATAAAAACTGGCAGCATCCTTGGCATTATATAGGAGGGCAAGACAATTAATACTTGCCCAGCCAGCCCAGCACTCACCGTTCGGACTGTTGTCATTGTAACCCCAGTCAGCATGACGACAGTTAAAATCGCCAGCGTACAGACAGGGGTGAGGATACACTGGGAGATCCAGGGATCGCAATCGTGTTGGCGGTGGTTTGTAGACGTTGACTATTTCATAGCCATCAACGTCCACACACAGCCACTCAATCTCCAATGTCGATGGAGATTGGTCCAAAAGCATGTATCTCTGTCACCCGTGGACAAATGTGGCAAGGCCATGCTTCCTGCTTAAAAAAGACCCAGCTAGTTGGTAGTTTGGAAGTACCAACTTCTCTGCATCAGTGCAGTGGGTCTCCTGCAGTAGGATGACGAGTATCTCAGACTGCATAGCGAGGTGATGAAGAACGTTCATCTTGCTTGCAGTGAGGCCTTTAATGTTCAAGCTGAAGAATGGCTGGTTTTTGGATCTTGTTGGCAATGTGCCCTGAAAAGGGCAGTTTTATCCAGGCATTGCCCCGTTCTGAAAAGGACGTTTGCCGATTAGCAGACCCACACTGAACATTGGAATGGGTGGATACCTTTTTGTTTCGGTAGGTTTGGTTTTGGTCTGTCATTTAAACAACAATGAACTGACTTACTCATGGCCTAGGCTGCAAGAAAGTACCTACCATCTGGGCCTCAGGAAACTTAACAAACACAATGTAAGAATTTGGGGATCAGTAAGAAGTAAGAAGGATGTGAACATCTGGTTTTGTCTCAATGAACCAGGATACACATTGCGCTTTTTCTTGAGGAGTAGTCATTTTATGGGGTTTCAGTTCATATTACTCAATCATTAAACATAAGAAATTTTATCTGAAACAATAAATTTTAGTTTCAATGAAAACAATGTTCCACCAGCGCAACTGCAAAAGACACCGCTAAACCGCAAGGGTATACTGGCGGCGGTTCCGATATGCTAACCACATCGAGTTAGCTAACACGGATACGGGTTAAGACAAGCAAAACCCTGCAGTTCCCATTACAAACATATAGTAAGAATGGTCAAGTCAATCAACAAGCAAGTGCCGACAGGCCTGTTTCGTCCTTATTAGGACTCGTCAGGACACTACAGCTTGCACACTACATCTTACTATATGTTTGTAATGGGAACTGCAGGGTTTTGCTTGTCTTAACCCGTATCCGTGTTAGCTAACTCGATGTGGTTAGCATATCAGAACTGCCGCCAGTATACCCTTGCGGTTTAGCAGTGTCTTTTGCAGTTGCGCTGGTGGAACATTGTTTTCATTGTAGTACCTACCCAGCGTTCAGGTCCACAACTGGATGTTTGAGGTGTAAAAACCACAAACAGAAAGTTGTGCCAGCTGTTTAAGTTTTCAACTTTTTCAGCTGGGGTCAACAACAAGCTGTAGTGTCCTGACAAGTCCTAATAAGGATGAAACAGGTCTGTCGGCACTTGCTTGTTGATTGACTTGACCATTCTTACTATAAATTTTAGTTTCAATAAAAACTTTATGAAATACTGATTAACATAAAACAACCCTCATTGCAATATCTCATCATTTCACTTTGTAATAATTCTTTTAAATAGTAAAAAGACTTTATGGACACCCTGTATATTCTAATTATATTCTAATTTTCATAATGCATCTCATTATTGATATATTATAAATTAGAATATATGATGAAAAATTAGAATATATATATATTCCAATTTTTCACAAAGCCCAGCATCCACACAAACAGTATTGCAGCAATTGTGACTATTGCAAATGTGAGATCAACTATGATGGCAGTTATGATAACAGTTAAGTCACTGAATTTATAAGGAAAGTTTAAAAAATCTGATTATTTCATAAATTGATCATTAACTGAAAACTGAGGACTATTTGGGGTGTATCCATTTTGTTAAATGTACAAAAAAATTAGAAGCTATTGCACAATAATTTTGGTGCAAGTGTTTTCTTTCAACCATCCACTTAAATCAGGATTTCCCAATTTTTTACAATTTTTTACCACTTGGACACACAGTATTGTCAATAATATCATTTCTTGCCAAATAACTAATTTGATTGAATATTAGTTTATTTAGCAGAAGAATAATATACATTAAAATAACAATAAAAAAAACACAACTAAATTTAATGATATTTTGAAAGTTACTTACATATCACTTGGAGGACCTTTGTGTATTGCAGGTTGGTAATTCCTGACATAAATACCTTGACACAGTAACTGCAATTCAGATTCTAAATTTCATTAAAGTTGCACAATATTTTAAAAACCAATAAAAAGTTGTTAAAATTGAGCTTATCATTGAAAGTAATTAGGTATTTTGCAAATTGCAACATGCAATCATTTAGTTTTAACTGCAACAAAATTTTAAGAAATTGCTTTTTCTATGGAAAGTAGACAGCACACATTAAAAAAAACATTTAATGATGTCACTATCAGAACCAGTTAACTATTTTCAAATGCTTTGCATAAAAAATTATACATGAATTGAGATAAGCTTATTGAAAATTTTTTAAACACACTTTGCAATTTTCATAATTCCATTTTTAGTCCAGAAATATGATAATGTATTAAGTAGTATTTGATTGACTTTTTAGATATACTCAGTTGAAGAAGATGAAGTATTGGCTAAGTCTAACATTGAATTTTTAATTCCAAAAGATTTGGCAGATGGCTTTATTAACAACAAAAAAGAATCTTATAAATTCACGTTAGTTTTTGTTAATTGAATTGGTTTGTAGAGCTTTGTGTGTGTTTATGTAATGATTATTTGGTGCTGGTATATTATGTGGTCTACTGCTTTAATTCTGGTATAGTATGGCCTACCAGATTTGAATGTGCCCTACCTCACTAAGCAAGCCTTTCTGTTTCTATCTTCATACCATTCTATTCTGTCCACCTGGTTTTTTGTTTGCTGGTCTCATGGGACTCCCACTCTTCTCACATTACTCGTGATCCTGTAGTGCACCCTTATCTCTTAAAAGTAACAGCATTTTCATCATGGCAGCAAATATCTGATAAAATTCTTGCAGCAACATCTTAGAAGGGGTTAGGGTTAATGAACAAAGTTATAGTTAACAGTAAAAAAGAAAGATAAGAAATAGAAATAACCACTTACTAAATATACTAAAACAGCATCCTTTATTGTTAACAGAATTTCTATAACTGCCTGACTGCAGATAACAGGTAGGCCACGTGCTATACAGGCACTGATTATTTTTTGTTGCAGAAGATAAGTTTCAATGACTTGGTAGAATGCTATGTGTTAATTGTATACAGTAGTTTGTTTTAAAATCTCAGCTTGTTGGTTATTTTTCATTTTTTAAAAAAAATTCTAATTTGTTTTGTCATTTCAAATTCTTCATTTTGGCAAGTGAGAATCGGTCTAGAAACTTGTCAAAAATTTTTTTTATTAATTTAATTTAAAATCGATTTTATATACAATTCATTTTCAGTTAAATATTCAAATAGATTCTATTTGAATAAGATTTAACTGAAGACTGAAGTTGTGGACTGATTTTTGGGCGCCAAAATGAAGAATTTGAATTGAAATACGTCTCACGAGCAATCGTCATAAAATGGTCATCCAAAAGAGTTAACTGATCTATTGAATTTTCTTACAAAATAGGTATTATAAACAAATGACAAAACACAAAGTTTTGTTATTTGATTATAATAGTTGTACTTACAGTAGTTATTGCTGTATTGTTTGTTTATTTTTTTTGTATGTACTGCATGTTTTAATACTCTTTAAGTAATCATTAGATGAAAACGTAATAGATTAATATTTATTTAGATTTCAAAAAGTCTTTGATCAAGCTGCCAAGCAAGATGACGTATTTGATCACGTGGCAAAAGGAGTTGCTGATAAGTAGGCCAAAAATTTTTAACCATAACCCAAACTGAAATTGTCGTCTTTGTTAAAAACCATATTAATCGTTAAATTATATGTTACCAATTAATATTTTAGCAAGGTTACATGTAGTTTTTTTGGTTAATATGTTTTAGCATAAAGATAAATTAAACTTTGGTTACTAAAAATATTTTTTAAAAAAATATTTGATTTCTATTTAATTTTCTGAGTCTTCACTGTTTACCGTTACTAACCTAGCAGGCTTTGCGGATTCCCCCGGATTTAAATGTTTATGAAGTCCGAACGGCGAATAGTAAACGCAATCTATTTTTTATGCTGATATTTTTTTCTAAACTAAAATCAACACATTAATGCAAGTCTGTTTTTAGCGTTTTAAATGGTTACAATGGAACGATTTTTGCATACGGTCAAGTAAGTAAAAGTTGATTAGCAAATAAATCAAAATTTTGTTTTTTGCTGACTTGATTTGTTCAACGAAATTTTCAATGTATCAACATACGTAGTTGTTTAAATTTCAGGCTTGTGATATGTATCTTGGCAATGCCTCCACAATATAAAAGTAGGGTTTAACGATTAAACTAGAGCGAGTTTTATTACAAGGAAGTTTAATTAAAAAACCTAAAATCCTTTGAAATTCGTTAGGAAAAAAACTTCCATAAACCGAATTTTTGAAGATAATTCAGCGGCTTCAAAGCATTCTTTAAAATGCAGGTTTTCCGTATTTTCTACTAAAATTTACGTTTCATACTAACTTGCATTTCATACCTCTGTACATAGCCGTAGCCAGGGGCGCAACTAGGAAGGATGTTTGGACGGCATGCCATCCCCCTTTGCAATACCTATTAAACGAAAAACAAACTAAAAACAATGGACCGTCTTACGACTAGGACGACGTGCCATCCATCCCCCTTTACAATCTCTATTGAACCACATTTTGGGAGAAAAAAGCGAATTCGAAGACGAAATCGAAGTGAAGACTTTTTTTTTAGAGATCACCACGATTTCGGGACAAAATAGCGAATTCAGAGACAAAATCAAAGTGAAAACCTTTTTTTTAGAGATCGCCACGATTTCGGGACAAAATAGCGAATTTGGAGACGAAATCGAAGGCGATGTTGAAAAGTTTTGCTTCTTCATCGCCAAAAGACCGTTAGTGTACTTCCGGTACGTTGATGATACTTTCGCCGTATTCAACAATGAAAAAGACTGCAACACTTTTTTCATCCAGCTCAACTCCCTTCATCCCTCACTTCGCTTCACCTGTGGAAAGGAATCTAATCACTCTCTCCCTTTCCTTGACGTGTTGGTAGAAAGGCATGTTTCAGAATTTCTAACTTCAGTATACAGGAAACCCACCTTCACTGGCCAATATCTACGTTGGAACTCTTTTAGCCCCCAGAAACGGAAAATCAATCTAATTAGTACTCTCGTTCACAGAGCTTTTATGATTTGTTCTAAAAGCAAACTAGACCAAGAGCTTGGCAAAATTCGTTCAATTCTTTTGGAAAATGGCTACCCGGAACGTGTAATCAATTCGCTTTTCAAGCAAAAACTTCAACAACTAAATTCTAACCCGGTCCACACAGTAAAAAAGTGCCCTGTCTACCTACACATCCCATGGATTGGAAACGTCTCGATGAAGTTCGAAAAGCAGATTACGTCTGCTGTGAAACGCTGCTTTTCTCCGTCGAACCACGTGTTATTTTCAACACCCGACAGCTCTTTCCAGCGATTAAGAAAGACGTGTTGCCTTCCCATCATCACAGCAATGTTATTTACCAGTTTTTGTGCTACTGCGATAGTCGGTACGTTGGTCGCACGTCTCAACGGCTAAAAGAGCGAATTAAACAACACGTTCCTAGATCCATCACCAATCCTCGTGCCTCGGCCAACCGCCAAAGTCTTTTCCGCTCTTGCAAGAACAACACACGCCCACAACAATTTCACGAATCCGCCATTGGTCAACATCTTCTTGACAACGCCCAATGCGCCCTTCATTACAGCAACGAAAAATTTTCTATTCTCGCTCGAGGTCGCTCTTCTTTTCACCTTTCTGCTCTTGAAGCGACTTTCATTAAATCTCTCAATCCCCTTCTGTGTAAGCAAAAAGAATTCGTCTACTCTTTGAAAATTTCTTAATCTTTTCTCTCATTGGCTAACTTCTTTCAGCCAATGAGAACTCTACTTTCCCCCTTTATAACTTAGTTCGGTTTCAATTCTGCTTCATTGTGACGATTTCCCCTGAAGAGTGTCAGATGAAAAGCTTTGGAAAGAAAAATCTTTTACTTCACGCAATCTTCAAATTCTATACCACCAAATGTTTATTCAAATTTGTTTTGCCTGAATAATTCCTTGTTGCTTTCCTGAAATTCCTGATTTTGCCCAAATTTTTCCTATCGCTGCCCGAAAAATTCTAATTTTGCCAAATATTTAAGACTTGGGAGCACAATTGCCTCCTGCCCCTGGAAGGTACGGCTATGCTTCTGTATGCCCTGAAACGTTAATTCGGTGAGTAAAAAGAAACAAATAATTGGATACAACGCTTGGGGAATCGAGTGAAAAATATATTGTTTTAAATGCTACCGTATTGTTTTCCCATGTTTCAAATAGATTACGGATTTTTTGATCAAAGCTTACTTTCTGCAAAGTTGTGCCGTATTTACAATTGTTTTGAAGGCACGTGACAGTTAGGAACCTGACTGCTTTTGCTTCGTTTCTGAGTCCATTTTTGTCGTTTCTGTTTATCACGCTTGGTTTCGTAAATGTCGGAGGCATTTTTGTATCAATGATCAATTGAGCGTCGTAGTTTTTATTCGAAAAAAAGGCCTTTTCACAATTTTTCCGTTTTATTTTCGCAAGAAGTTATTCGTTTGTAAAGATATATTTTCAATTGAGAAAGCTTAATGGATATTATGATATTTATGAAACATGAACCACAGCGACAAAACTGATCGATTTTCTAGTTAGATCTAATGTTTTTGCCTCTTTTGAGCGCATGTAAACCAAAGCATGCACTGTACGTAGCTGCACAGCTTTACGTAGTATTTGTGACTCATTGTTCCTGTTTTATTTTTAGACTGGAAGTGGTAAAACATTCACCATCACTGGGGGTGCCGAAAGATATTCAGATAGAGGCATCATACCCCGGGCTCTTTCCTATCTTTTTCAAAAGGTTTATACTTGATTTTTTGTTGTTTTATTATGTTATAAATGGATGTAATGTAATAAAAGTCTTTTTTCTTAAATTAAATTTTTCTAAACTTTAGTGTAGTACTCTAATGAATCATTTCAAGAAAGTTTTGGAAGAAAGCAAAAAAACTGATTTGTAAAAGAAATCTGTGAACTTAATAATTTCTTTCGAAAAAATTATTCTCCAACATTTTAAGTTAGTTTAGGTGGAGGCAGAGGCATAGCAACCCATTAGATATTGTGGATAAACCCAAGGACAGGATCGTTTGAGACGGTAAAATGTAGCCTCATAAATCAGCAGTTTGGTTTACAAACTTTTTGTTTACTTCTGGCGTTTAAATTGTTACATGTTTATCACAAAAGTTCAATTTTTTACCAAAAGTGCTTTATAAAAGAAAGAAGCTGCCACTGCGACTACCGGTTCATCAAGCAGCTGATGAAGAGATGCAGGATTTCATTAATAAATAAAAAAAAGCAATTGTCATGACTAACCTTTTGCTACCAAGCAAAATCTTTTTACAGCCATTGTAAAAATTCCAACTCAAGAAACAGAAACCAGGAAAATTTTTTCAAACTTAGTCCCCTAACGAAATATGATGACGTCATCAGAACATGTTTCTGGTACCCACCTTTCCCAAAACCGGCACAGCGCATCTTTCTCCACCTATTCAAAACGAGTTGATTCATCCATTTCTGTCCGACGTATTTTTCATGCTGACACCATCTGTTTTTTTTTTAGTTATTAAACATCTTGTTCTGAAAGAGATTTATCTTTTCCAGAAGGATACAAAGCATTTTTCTATTTTATTGGACAGTACTTCAAACTTCTCTCATATTGATCAGATGGCTTTTGTGATTAGACGAGGAAAAGTTGACACTAGCGGGACAGAAATGAAAGTACCCTATTGAATTTTTTTCATGCATTGCATAGGACAATACGAAAGAAATTACTAAGTATTTTTTTGATGAGGCTCAAAAAATGGCTTGGATGCAATCATGAGTCCTTTCACAATGGCAGGAATTCATTCTAGAGTGTAACTTTTAATAAGCAGTAATGGCTTTAATAGGGTGCGAGCGGTGCGGTCGCACCGGCCCCCCCCCTAAAATAGATCAAAAAGTGGCCCCCCAAGAAATTGCTTGATTTTTACAAAGGAGCATTAGGACGTTGATGGCAAGTCAAAATAAAAGAAAAAAATTTTTTGAAAAAATGCCTCCGTAACCTCCGTAATTGACGACAAATTACACACTATTTACTACTACAATGGGAAGTAAAAGTACATCACATACTACTGAAGACTTTTTTTTTAGAGAACACCATGATTTTGGGGAAAAAATTGGGAAAGGGGAGATGAATTGGAAATGAAGACTTTTTTTTAAACACCATGATTTTGGGGAAAAATTGGGAAAGCAGAGACCTTTTTTTAGTGACGACTTTGCTTTCATATACTAAAAACTGCTTCAGCTACCCCTTTTTGGCACACTAAATTGTGGTCCCCCCTTACTTTTCTTGCACCGAGCCCCCCTTTTTCTAAGGCCATCACTGCTAATAAGGGTATTATTTTAAAAGTATTGTTTATTTCGTGCGGAAATCACTGCTTAACCTTGCACGCGTGGTTGAAGAATGTGTTGTAGTTGAATGTAACATGCGATTGAATATCAAAACTTTCAAAACATTTTCTTGCTCTCTTGCAAAGTCTATTTTTTTGGCATCAACTCACAGATCGGGATCTCTACTCGAATATCTGCCGGCTGTAGTATGAAGTGTGACTGAAAGACGACCTGGTGCACATCACAAAGCAATAAAAGCACCTTATCAAGGCATTTGTGATGCTCTGAGTGCATTAAAGGAACTTGGTGATTAAAAAAATATTGACACAGAGATCAAGTTCCTGGCATACAATGCTTCTCACCGGTTTTTGTCTCTTTTTTTGCATTTTTTGAATTTAGTTCTCAGGAAGTTTTGCGATGCCCAGAAAGAAGTTTTGCAGCGAAAAGGCTGGTGCTAGAGAATTGTTCTCACCCGATAAAATTATTTATAAGTTTTTTGATCAACCAACGCAATGCATTGGCTAAGCGATACTGCTCTTAAGATTTGAAAAGGTAAGAAATTCCAATGACAGACGACTTACTCGAATAAAGATGAGTATGCCTGGAAAATATGTAGAAGATGTAAGGTAAAAGAAATAAAGCGATACATATTGGAAGCTGTAACCGATTGGTGAAGCAGAAGAACAAATAGTGAAAGTAGCCTGCTACAAAAAATTTTAAGTTTTTAAAAAATCTTCTTGATTGTTACAAAACGTCGTCATGGTATGACTGTTTTTAAGCGGAATCACCAACTGTAGGTCAACACCGTGACCACATTGAGGACCTAAGAGCACAACAGAAATTACTCAGATAGACTGAGCATCGAATTCGCGTCCTTCTGCTCGCAAGTCAGAGTGTTATCACAATGAGCTATCTTGCCGACAAAGCGAAACTATTGAGACAGATAGGAACCAATTAAAAAAAAAACGACATATGAATGACGTTGTCTGTCTGGCTCATAAGTTAGATCGCTTAGTTAGATTTAAACGGGTTGTACAAAGCAGCATTATCACGTTTGAAAGCGATGTCGCAGACGAAAGTTTGAAAACATGTCTTTTATGTGATAAAATACCGTTTTTATTTGTGTTTAGTTTCTGCTGGCAATCAAAACAGTACCAGTGAGATAAAGTTTAACACATTGAGTGCCGACACATTGAGTATTGTTTGAAAAATAACGCAATGTGACCCACCGGTGGATCACGCGGCACTCAAAGTGTTAAACTTTATCTCACTGGTACTGTTTTGATTGCCAGCTGCGAGAACAGATTTTCCAAAGTTAAGTTGATAAAGTCTTGAGGCGGAAAGCAGGTCGTCTGCAATGTCAATCCTTTCCGTCCAAAATGATTTTGTCCAAAAACTATGAGTTTGCTTCAGTAAAAGCCCGATGTAGATCTTCTAAATAAACGATAGTGTATTGCTGCATTACATTAGTGCTTTTTTTTATATTCTGTGTATATTACCTCGTGGGTTGATATTTTTTGTATCTTGAAGACCCTTAATAGTCAGCCTATTGTTGAGACAGCAGCGATGCATCGATGAAAGCCACAATAGTCTTTTAGGTATCTCAAAAAAACTTTTTCAAATTGAAAGCCGCCAAACCGTTTTAATTGCCCCGCAAAATACAAGTAAAGAACAAAAAAGAGGGTAATACTTTGAATCAAAAAGCAGAAAAGCATCTTTTGTCTGAACGTGACTTTTTTTAAGACCAAATCGGGCCGCTGCGATCCGAGCTTTTGGTTGAGAGATAGAAAAGCATACAAAATTTAAAATAAGTTTAACCCTGTTCTGGTACCATGGGGTCAATATGACCCCAGGCTTTTTAATAGACTAAATATTCCAAAGGTTTGAGATTATAAGCATTTGTGTATTGTGCACTCAAATACATTTTTTAAACAATAAACACAGCTTGATAACAAATTGAGTTTTCCTAATGGTTTCTAAGTGTATTTTCGGTGATGGGGTCATATTGACCGCAAGGCACTGCTAACGTGATTTTTCATGGTACCAGAGAAGGGCTAATTAAAAAAAAAATTTTTTTTAAATTTTTGCAAATTGCAATCAGTGTTGTTTTTTTTTTTTGGAAAATTTATTCTTTTGTAACCAGCTGTTGTTTATTGTAATTTGCTTCCTTGTACGTCATCCTTAGTAATCATGCAATAAATTAATTGCGGAGTTAGCATGTTCTTGATTTAATCTTACATGATTTATTCTTTAATTTTAATTGGGTGTTAAGAAATCATGCGTAATTTACAAATTTTGTGTTGCGGCATATTGACTGCTGCACGACAACTACTGACTGGTCTACAAACAAGCACGAAAGAAATAGTGTTACTATGATTTTAATTTCAAAGCTACTAAAAAAATTAATCGATTGTTTTGTTTTTTAAGTATGAAGAAAACAAAAGTCTCATTTACACAACTGAAATTTCTTATCTTGAAATTTATAACGAGAACGGCTTCGATCTTCTTGATCCCAGACACGAGGCGACTAAACTAGAAGATTTGCCGTGAGTTTTTTTCTATCGTACTCGCATCGTTCATTCTCGCGTCTACTCGACCATGTCGAAGGCGCTAAGCTTATAACAACCGGCCAAGCGATCACTCGCCCTGCTTCCGCCTTTTCCGGGTACACAACCGAATGACGGGAATAGTTGATAATGGTCTCCATGGAAACAACTTTCTTATTTTGTTGACCACGCTGCCGAAAAATTGTCGTGAAGACGTGGAAAATTTTGACACGTTACATCTAACACTTTTTTTTGTATTATTGAACATAAACTTGCCGCGACAACAGTATTTAAAAATAAAATATTATCATACTTGATCAATGGCGGTAGAATCCTAGAGGCGTCTTTTTGAAACCGTTTTGGTTTCTCTCTGAGCCCTGTTAAATTCTGTAAAATGACTTAAATTTATTTTTGGATTTTAGGAAAGTTTTTTCGCTCAGTTTAAATTTATTTTTTGTTTACATTTTTTCAACTGTAATGCTACAACGACATTTTTTTCACTTTTAAAATGTAAACAATAAAGTGTGTTTGGAAATTAAGTACCAAAAAAGGATTGAGTTGTTTTACAAAATCAACTTTTCAAGCTTTTGTAAAACCCAATTAACCTCGTGATGGGTTTATTTGACCCGTTCTTAAAGATGGAATTAACCCGACTCGTTTCTAGGAGAGAAATGAGCGCCCCCAACCGACTTGGTGGTGAGCTAAACTGGACCCGCTTCTGGGGATGGAGGGTCCAACTAATTTCGCTATATATACACGATCAAGAAGACTAAAAGAGATTTCAAAGTTAAAACAGATAAAATGTCTGAAAACAGCAAAATTTGGAAACAGATTTATAACTTTGCCAACTATTATTAATCAAAGTTTTTTGAAATAGCCGAAGTCACCAGTTGGCTAGAATTACGTTCTTCTGTTGAAGTTAAACAGAAGCAAACAACAGATTAACCTTATGACGTAATTTATAAAGCTTTCCATTTGTTAGTTTGTTTTTTTAAATGCCAGCTGTTTTATTGTTACCAAATAAGGCCACATTTTATTTTCCAGTAAAGTCGCCTTGATGGAGGACCCTGATCAGAATATTCACTTAAAAAACCTCTCAGTTCTTCCAGCCCAAAACGTAGAAGACGCCCTCAACCTCCTTTTTTTGGGCGACACGAACAGGTACTTGTGGTTTTGCCTCGATTCGCGTTTTTTTTTTTTTTTTAACGATTTAAATGAACTTTGATCTGTGATGCTCGGAGCTTCAATTTTAATTTTTCCTGTCTGAAAAGTTTACCCCCTTACGTAATTGTTACCAAAAACGCTTCTATTACGAAAAATGCCGACGCGAGCATCGTGTTTCCAGCGGAGTTTTTCTTCCAGAATGATCGCCGAGACGCCGATGAACCAGGCTTCAACTCGATCTCACTGCATCTTCACGATCCACTTGACCAGTCGCGAACCCGGCTCGGCCACTATTCGGCGCTCCAAACTCCACCTGGTGGACTTGGCCGGGTAAGTTGTGTTTTTACTCAGGTTTATCAAGCCCCGACTGGTCGCGTCAGCTTAATGGTTATTGTAATGCTTATAATTTCCGCTAATTGGGTGCGATGCACGGGGCAGTGAAAGGGTCTAAAAATAGAACCAAAACCTTCCTCCCAATTAGCGGGAATTATAAGCACTATAATAAGTCACTATAATAAGAATTATAAGTCAACTGCAATGCACTGGACACTTGGCCTAGACGTCTGTGAATCATATGATGCACACAAGCGTTCAGCGTATTTTGAATAAATCATGCTTGATATGATTGTGATTATGTTAGGTCTTTAACACAATAAATATCAGTGAATTATATGTGATCATATGTGATTCACAGGTTTTTATTGTGTTACAGAGCTAGCATAATCACAATCTATTCAGCATATAAGTTATTTTGCTATGAGAATAGTATAAATCTAGAGACAAACATAAACTTTTGGGTGAAACTCAAAAATTGATAGACCGAAATTTACAATAATTTTTATCATTCACGTGCTTGCAGTCGATGAGTTTTAAATTGCATTAAATTGTTTTTACAAATCTCGCATCTGATTACCTACTTGCAGTGATTACAACAACAATTAATACAGTTTCTACTTCATAAATTCACGAGAAAGACAAATCGTTATGATCTTCTGTCATCTGTAATAGCGAAAATAAAATGGTTGTTAGTTATTTCTTTTGTCGTTGTCTATAAGTCCACTTATGGACCTGGTTCTTGAGAAGACAAAATTTGTCACGAGTAGTTCATTCAAAAGCTTAATATTAAGCATTTTGACAGATAATTTGTATAGTTATGTAATGATTATTAACCAATGTTTATTAGCGACAAAATGCAAAGCACAAGCCTACTTAATTCTATATATAACGGGTTAGAGTTGATTATCTGGTCACAATCGGTGACCCGTGTAACCAAATATCGCCGCTTAGGGAAAAATGTTTTCCGAGCTTTGAAGACTTATAAAGAGTATTTAGTCTGTTTCAAACGAAACCAAAAGAGGCAACAAAATCAGAGTCCCAAGTTTTTTTTTCTTGAGAGAAATTTATTTTCGACTTTTTGCTATTTTTCTGTTGATACTGATCATTGCAACTTTACCGATCCGAATGGAACAGCCGCACATGACGCACAATTATAATTGACACAAGTCTTACAGCTAAGGTACATTTTCCAGGTCCGAGAGAGTCTCTAAAAGTCAAGTCGGCGGTCAATTGCTCACTGAAGCGAAATACATCAACCTGTCCTTGCATTTCCTTGAGCAGGTTCATTAGCGGCGCTGAATGAATGAAGTGGGCGTTTTTAGCTTATTACGTCACAATCCAGGTCATCGTTGCGTTGAGTGACAAGAAACGTCAGCACATTCCCTATCGGAATTCAATGATGACGTCGGTACTGAGGGACAGCTTGGGTGGCAACTGCATGACAACGATGATCGCGACCGTTTCCATTGAAAAAAGAAACATTGACGTGAGTTCCGATGTGACGTTTTTCCCGCGCACAGCGTCGTTGCTCATTTTCTTTGCGCGAAAAAAACGTGCTATGCAATGGCTTGTGAATACGCTTTGACATTGATTTTTGATTGGAAAGTCCACGAATAAGAGCTATTGCCTCCTAATACTCCATCTAAAAAATAAAATGATTCATTTAAATAAATCTTAGTTTGTTTCAAACTTTCAAATGCATTAGTTATTGAAGAATTAATGTAGCTACAATAACATTTATTTCAAACAAAACAAAAGTACGGTAAAACAAGTGAACAAAGAACAAATTGCATAGTGCAAACTGCTGTGTTCGGCAATGACCAAGAGTTTATAATGCAAAACAATTTTTTTGAAGCTTGAATATTAGCGCGCAAACTCAATGCATTTAGCCCACAAAAGTTGCAAAATAAATTTGAAATTTTACTAATTAATTAAAGATAGATTAATACTAATTAATTAAATTGTCTTTTGTAATTAGTTAAAATTACCAAAATTATGAATATAAAAAATGCCATGATTTAAAGTGATATTGACAGACATTATTCTGACTAGCGACCGCCGTATTTTTATCACTTGATGGATTTTGATTTTCACTGTGATTTCGTTCAATTCAAAGCAGTTAATCACCGTCTAAAAATGGCAGTTTCGTGCTCCATGCAGTTTTAAATTGCATAAGTAGTAAATGCAGAGGAAGTATTATTTTTGCTTCGTCATAATTGGTAAAAGCAGAGCTCCACAATCCTTTCTACTCGCAACTCACTTTGAAACTTCTGAAATTTTGGCACACATAGGCCAAAAATGTAAAAAGACAAATCAATTCAAAGCAAAGTTAACTTTGCAATTAATTTTAATGACTTATAAAGCCTAGCTTATTGGTTCTCAACTTTCTATGGTTCGTGGCCCCTTTTCAGAGACTCTTAGAATATTGACCCAAACGACTAGCAAAGACCAAAAAATGGTCTTCCCTTGAAACTGTCTCGGATTTCTTCGTTTTTGTCCCAAAAGACAAGCTAAGACTAAAAAAAGTAAGTCTTTAGCAAAGGCTTCTGCTCGTGGCTTCCCAGAAGATGTCTCGTGGCGCCCTTGGGGAGCCGAGGGCCCCGGTTCAGAAACTTTGGCTAGCTAGAATTGAGTCAGCTAAATGTTTAGCAGTTGTAAAGCTTAAATTTTTTAAAAAGGTCAAATGTATAATTCCAAAAAAAATTCCAAATGTCATCTATAATTCCAAAAACCGGTTCTCGCGAACCCATGCGAACCCCCTGAATCCCATCACTGACGCGATCCCGCTTCACACATAGCGTATTCTTGCGGCACAACGGTTGCTGATCGCTGGCTTAAAGCGCTCTTTGCAAAACGCTTGTTTCACTGCAGAATTCTCTTCGTTCTGCATTGACATTTCACAAGGCTGACGTAATGATGAAAGGTGTTTATAGGAATCGATATCGACTTGTCGCTTCGCACAGCGCGTCGCGTTGATCAAGAACGAAGCGACGCTGAACGAGGAACTTGATCCGAAGCTGGTGAGCTCGCTGCTCAAGATCGGTCTGCATCCTGGGACCTGATTTCGATTTACTCTTTTTTTTGTGCAGATGATCCTTCGCTTGAAGAAAGAAGTTCAAACGCTGAAAGATGAATTGTCTCTGGTCACTGGCGAACAGCGAACTGACGAGCTGACTCCGGAAGAGATTGAGCGGTCGGTTGAAAATCAATGAAGAAAATTTTTTAAATTAAAAGAGTCGAGGCTCGTTTCCACTACGAACGTGGAATGGAGTTTTTTTGTTTCTTTTATTTTTTTTGCTTTGCTTAGCGCTTAAGCGCGGAAAGAAGTAAAAAAAGTCAATAAAACAAACAAAAAACGCTCGATTCCACGCTTGTAATGGAAACGAGGCTTTAAAAATGTTTAAATAATGCTTTTTTAATGGTGTGCTTATTGACTTTATGATACTTCTTTTTATTTCCTTTTTATTTTTTTTTCGAAACAAAAATGTAACGAATAAGCCAGCAATCTACTTTTGTAAATCAAAATGTGCACCTAAGTTCATTCACACCCATCAGTTTACGAATCCTTGTATCGCAGGTTGAACGAACTGTTGAAAGCTTTCATTGAAGATGACGACTTGGAAAGTGCACTGGATGTCGGTGGAGACATGAGGAAGATTCAATATTGTTACCATTATTTAAAAAAACGCATCAATGAACGACCCGACATTGAAAAATCTCTTGCTCCTGCATCGCAATCCTTGCCAGAATTGTCTCCTGAAAATTCTAATCCACAACCATCTTTGTCTCCGGCGGAAATTCAACGATTGAGAGAGATTCTCCAGCAACGAGACAACGAAATCAGTGAGAAAAGAATTTAAATGACGTTATTCAGAACTTTTGTCTTTCGAGATTTTATTCTTTCGCCTATTTCTTTTTTTTTTCTTTTTAATTTGCTTTGTTAAAACAATTAACCAAGGGTCTGCCAGACATAATGGTCACTTTACCGGCGTCCAGGACGAATGAGTTTGGTTTTCGCTTGGAGTGAGTCTAATTTCACCTATTACTTACGTAGCTAAGTAAATAAAAAAAATCGAGAAGACTTTTGAAGACTAAAGCACGAAATTTATTTAAGCCTTAAACGAAACAGTAAAATCAACAAGAAGTAAAGTTAACTTCTAACCAAGTCTTCGTCTCTTTTCTCATCAAGACGATTACGATCCCGACGTTGTGTTTCCTTCCCACAATGCATCTAGCAACCTCACGCGCGATTCATCTTCCAGGCATCCTTGTGAACATGTTGAAGAAGGAACGCAAACGTGCGATGGAAGCGAGCAACGCTCGGTCGATGTCGATGAATCGAGCTTTCGAAACGCAGAAGACCTACGTGAAAGAAGCGTACAGAGCTGACGACGACGATGATGGCGTTGGTTCGCCGCAGAAGAGTCGAGTTAAAGGTCTGTTTGTCGTCGCTGCGTTTTTCTCTGCTAACGAATTTTCAGACAGACAAGCTTTTGTCAAATTCAAATAAAAAAGAATTCAAACAAAAAAGAATTCAAACAAAAAGAATGTAAATAACACGGAAAAAAACATACATTGAAATAATGTTGTTTGAAAATGACAAGAGAGACTACGAAGAGACTGATAAATCTTCGAGTCAAGTAGCCTCTTTTGAATAGTAAAAAGATTTATGCGATTCGAAGTAACAACACGTTTAAATTAAATTATTTTACATATTAGTTTGCTAGAACGAACAAAAATTAATAAAAACAGATGAAACAAAAAACAATCAATTTGAGTACCATAAGACTGGGCGATAGATATCATTATTATTATTATTATTATTATTATTATTATTATTATTATTATTATTATTTTTTTTTTTTTTTTATATAAATTTAACAAAAAGTTTTTACAATTTTTTTTGCATTTATTAAAGGATTGTAATCTTAGTTCAAGGGGAATAGAGTTCCAAATTAAAGAGGCTGTGTATTTAATAGAAATTTGGACTCTGTTGGTTTTAAAAAATGGGATAGCCAATTGATCATAGTTTGCGAATCTGGTTGGATGTAGATGTGTTTTTTTTGTTAAAATAAAATAGTTATCAAATGAGGATGTTGAGCAGTTTTTCAAAAAAATATAAATAAATTTAGCTATTTCGAATTTCATTGATTCTGATAAAGATAACAAATTGAAATTTTTGATATAATGGAAATGTATTGGTATACCAACTACAGTTGTTTACAATCCTAATTGCCTTATTTTGTAATTGTCAATCTTGTCCGATATGACGAAACGGTGCTGCCCTAGATCAAGGTTCGGAAACCTGTGGCTCTTTTGGTAACGGCAACTGGCTCTTTTGTTGACAAGCATAAACTGACCTATGTATATTTTAATGTAACAAAACAGAGTATTGATTTGGGATGAAATTAGACAAATGTGAGACCGATCCGAGAGGAAGACTTCTTTTTTTTGGAAACACTTTGATTTTCGGACGAAAAGTAGAAAATCAGAGACTGAATTCAAGTGATAACTTTTTTTTGGAGAACACTGTGAGCTTAAGACTAAAAGTTAGAATCTCACATAAAATTCTTTAAGCTACTCGTAAAATATAGCATGTCCTACTCATTAACTACCCATAAAATACCCAATTGCATGACCAGTCTCAAGAGGTCACCGCACGCCACTGATACACACAGCTAAAAACTAGAGGAACAGTGTACGGCTCTCACGGAAATACATTTAAAAATATGTAACTTTTATGGCTCTCTTACCCAAAAAGGTTCTCGACCCCTGCCCAGATAATCAAACCGTAATTAATTTGAGAATAAGTTATAGCATAATAGAGTTTAAGTAAAGAGGTATGGTCTGAATAATATTTGAGTTTGCCCAAAATACCAACAGATCTGAAAATTTTTGTTTACACAAAATTTATGTGGTCTTTAAAGTTTAATTTATCATCAATTATGATACCAAAATATTTTACTTTTGTTGCAATTTTAATTGACCCGGCAGAACAATCAACATTTAGTGGAGGCGTTAAAGAATTTAGTTTAGGAAGAATAATCATTACACTGGGAACACAATTTTTGTTGCATTGATACCGACACTTGTTTTTACCTAATTTTGTGGTGCTGAATTCAAATATGCAGATAGTTTTTTTCTTAAAGCTACAGATTTTTTGAAATTGAGCGTTTTTATTTTTAGCGAAATTTGCACTCCTAACGTAAAATGCAGGGGTTATTTTGTAATAGCCATTTGTACCTAGGGCCGCATAAGGAACTTTGAGTATACCAGGCATCAATATTCAAGTCTCATACATTTAACCAATATGCAAATAAGAATATGTGAAAATCAATATGTACTGTCGATATAGACAAAGTACAAGATCAAATTTGGCCCTTTTCATGCAAGAATTTGCGCTTGTAGCTTCTGCAATTGTAGACTTTCTTGGGGCAATCTCACTTGATGCTCCAGCAGTAGTCTGCCATTATATTTCTGTCCCATCTGCCTTGGTAGCGATGTTCCATAGTTACGAGGTCTTGATGAAACCGCTCCCCTTGTTCATCACTAAGGAAATGCAGCTTGATACTCATTTTACACCCAAGGTCGCGATAAGCTAACAGCATTGTAGTGACCAGAACGTGGTAGTTATCTGGCTTCTTGTTACCAAGAAAGCTTCGTGTAACTTCTACAAAAGATAGCCATGCCGCCCTCTCCTTGTCATTCATTTTGTTGACAAATTTCTTATCACGTACAAGGGTACGAATCTGAGGTCCATCGAAGACACCAGCCTTGATTTTGTCAAACAACAATTTAGGAAAAGCAGAAACTATATGCTGAAAACACTCACTATCACTATTCAGTGCCTTCACAAACTGCTTCATCAAGCCAAGTTTTATGTGGAGTGGGGGAAAAACTATCTTCTCTCGGCTTACTATGGGGTCGTGCACAATGTTTGGCATGCCTGCTTTCAAATTTTCACGGATAGGTCACTCCTTCTGGATTCAGTGTTTCTCTCGATCTTGGCTGTCCCACATGCGAAGATGACAGGGTGGTTTGTAAAAACTCTGTTGGCCAAAGAGAAAATTGACCATTTTAAGGTCTACGCAAAGAATCCAGTTTTGCTCATGATATTTGAGTAAGTTGATGACCTCTTTTATGTCATCATACTTTTCTCTCAAATGCACAGAGTGACCAACAGGAACTCCTCCATAAAGGATGCCATTGTGTAAAAGAACACATTTGAGCCTCTGCTTAGAGCTATCTAAAAACAGACTTCCTTCAGTTGGGATGTACGAGGCAACACCTAACTGTTTGAGCAGACCAGGGATAACGTGACAGTAAACAAACTGTTTCTGTTCTGAGAAAAATGTCACACTGGTATCGCTTTTGGAAATACGAAACTTTTGCAGAGTCATCAAGTAGATGCTTTTCTTGCAGCCTGGAAGCTAGTATCTCTGCAGCTTTCTCGGAGAGTCCCAAATCACAACTAAGTCATTCAATTCCGTTTGGCTAAACAGCTCAGGGGCTGATAGCCGATTGGTGTTATCTGAAAAGGATTCAGATTCAAAAACCATCTCGCTATTGCAGCCCTCATGCTCTCGCTGATCATCATCACTGTTTGCACATAGAAAAAATCAGGCTTGTTTTTTACATTCACGTCTACGAGAAGAAGCCATGTTTGCACCTGATATAACAAAATGTTTTGTAAGTCAAATAACTTAAGAAAAAAATGGAAATGGAACAAACCATAAAAGTAATTTAATATACTGTACAAGTGTAAAAGATACGGTAGACTTAAGACCGTAGTTGGCTGAGCCTTGATGAAGAGCCTAGATTAGTTAATAACGTGTGCAGTGCTGTGCACAATCGCACGCTTTTTGGCTGCTAAGTAACCTGGTAGTCTTACATGACCGCACACAGTCAGTACTCCTTCCAGGTACTTCAATCTGTATAGCTGCTGGGCCTTATAAACAGACCGTATTGGTGCTCTGATTTGATTTTTTTTATTGCATTTCCAGCACTTCTTACTATCACTGACTGGCACATGCTTCACTACAGCGAGATGTCTGACCTTTGTTCGCATCACTTGCATGCTTCACTGATTGTACTGAAGGTGCCGCAGCTAGAAAATCTGCTAATTTGTAATGGGGACAAAAGTTAATTGAGCGTTTGCGACTGTCAGCTGGTGTGCTGCACTATTCGTGACTTCGAGACCAAGGTTAGGTTAATTACGTATACAATATAGGTATGCATCGATCCGTTTTTATCGGAATCCGGATTTTCAAATTGCGCAAAAACTAGAGCATGTAGACGAAAACCGACTTCAGATTTGGAATCAGCGTCAAAAATCTATTAAGAATCATTTGAAAAATCTCATGCAACAAAACATGAAAAAAAATTGTTTCCCTGTGTTATTTGCGATTAAAGCCAGATTAACGCGTCACTGTTTGTTGTAAGCGCTTGTAACGTTGTCGTTGACGGTGTTCGTAGCGAATAAGTGCATAAGAATGCAAAGTGCAAATAAAAAAGTTTGCATATTAACCGTGAAGTACCGAACAACATTTGTTTTTCAGCCTTTTCTCGTTAAACCTTTTAAGTGAACGGAAACAAGTCCAATACATTGAATAACCCACAAAAACTAAAACTTAAATCCACTGGTCGCATGTTACAATTTTTGAAAGATTTTAAAAGCTAGAAAAAAGACAAAGAAAACTCGTGTCACTGTTTTATGATTGTAATGTTTTTAAACCATCTGAATTTGCTCGTCACTGCTTTATAACTTCAATTTATTGAATTACCAGTGATCTTCACCTTATTCTGCTGCCCAATACCGTTCACAAATTCTTATTTCATTGTTCGCTTTATCCTAAGAGGGCTTGGCCAGTATCTTTTCATATTTCAAACAAAATCGTTTCAGATCCATCGTTATCGCTCGGCAAGCAAGAAGCCTTCGAGGTCTTCAAGCGAGATTACCCGCACACCGCGCACATAGTCGACCACAAGGAACTACTCAAGAAGAGATATTCCGAAGCGAAAGCGCTCGGCCAGGAAGTCAACAACGCTCGCAATGACATAAGTAAGAAGACTCGGTTTGTTGTTGACGTTGCTTTAAAACAAAGGTTCATCCCGGGGATCCCCGACGATTTTAACAGTTTTTCCCGGGAAATTCCGGTTTATTGTATTTGAGTTAAAAATAATTAATTATTTAAAGTAGGGGTGTTAAATACGTCGGTCGATCGCTACCTAAGTATTGAGCAAAGGCTTGGAATTGCAGGTGAAGACTTTTTTTGGGGGGACAAAAATGAAAAAATTTGCTGCTAATTGTAAGTAAAGCCCTTTTTTGCAGCAGTGCGTTCACATTGCGACTGAGACTTTTAAAAAATTTCGTTTCCTTACAATGATATGGTTGCAATGAAGTTTTTGACAGTTTATGAAAAAAAGTGATTTAGTTTATGAAAAAGATTCCAGCTTTGTAGAAAGTTTGTAAAAACCACCATATTTGTAAATAAGTTGCTTTTGGTAAGAAAACAGCACAGCCTAGTTAATTCGGAACGTGACGCAAACATGACGGTTTTCATTCAGCTTAATATTTCTTAAACTTTTGTTCTTTTCTACTGGTCTTTATCTATCTTTTGCATTTTCTTCACAAGAATGAGTAGACCGAGAAATCGTTAAGTAATTATTTTATGACCCATCTTCAAGTTCATTTCTGTCTAAGTTAAAATTGCTTAATGACAAAGCCAAAAACTATGAGCTTGGTTTTCAGTTGTAGAAATGATATTGCAATAACAAATTTAAATTATTAAAAAAAAATTTTTGTGACAGCTAGTATTTAACTAGCATATTGGACAAAATATATTTGAGATGTATTCATTAAAAGCTTAAGCGAACGATTGAATTATTTATTCGCCGCCAAATATTCCCAACTCATCTTCATTGATATTTGCAGATCATTTAAAAACCTCTCTGGAGCAGATTCGCAAGCAAATGGCGGTGAACAGCAGCACTGGAGGAAACGATTCGTTTGAAGACAACGAGAAGGAGCAGGCTGTGGTTGCGAGCATGGAAGCGTCCAAGACGAGGTTTGAAGTGAAATCGTTTACACTTTGCGGCCTAAGTTGCTCCTTCGACAACATTCTTTTCGTGTCCACGTTGCAATCGTGATTTTCTCAGTGCAATAAAAATTGCTTTTCTTGTCTGAACGCAGGCCTCCAATAAAAACGAGCTTCCTTCATTTACTTTGCTCATGTCATGTCGTAACACAATCGTTGTCAAAACTACTTGTATCGCATTAGCTGGCGATTTTTTGTTTCAGCGCTAAGAACTTTCTTTGTCAGGTATAAAACCGCATTCTCTCGTCTCAAAGCGATGAAGGCAGAGATCGACCACCTCCACCATCTCTTGGATCGAGCCAGGCTCCAGATGCAGCGCGATTTTGAAAGCTGGTGGCAGGAACAAAGCGGCAAGAACACTGGGCGAAGGTTTGAACCGTTGCACTTAGGAGTTAATGTTTTTCATCTGGTTTCGAGTAATCGCATATTTTTATTGAATTGAACTTTAATGATGTATTTGTGTACATTAAAATACAATAATGTATCTTAATTTATAACAGTCTTTTTATTGTAAGTAAAACTTGGTATAGCGAAGCACATAAACATTGCGTCTTTCTCGAAAGCGGTATTTGACATTGTCAGACTGTCAAGTGAACGGAAGTTTCTCGCGTTTATTGAATGACGTCAACAATAGCCAAGCGTCGCTTCGTTGCTTGTCATGACTTTATAAAATTTAGCATCGTCGACACTGGTCGCGAACTGGTCTCGTCCAAGCCTCCAACTCCTAATAATTCTCATCGAGGAAAGCAACAAGCGTGGCGGACGCCCCCCCGGACCAGCGAACGCCACTCGAAGACCGTTCCCCAAGAAAGAAGCGACACATTTTCGCCTCCCCCGTCGGGACCCATTTCTCCTCGCGAATACTCGCTCTCGCACGGACACAATGCGTTGACTGATCTCCGTCGCGTCGAAACCGACACGCGCCGATCGAACAATCGTTTAGCTTCGTCGCACAAGAGCGAGAAGTCCTCAGCCGAACTGGCGGCACGCTTTAATAATAGCGCCGTGGTCAATAACGGTTTCTCCCGGGAAACGCGTTCGAACTTCCGGCAAAGCGACGTCGATGCAAGTCGAAGTTCAAGCCGAATTCCTTTGACCGGCGACGAAGAGACAGATGCCAATATATTGGCTTTCATTAAAGCCCGAGACAGTATTTTGCAGGAGCAAAATGGTAAGTTGTTTGCTTTCACTTATGATACTGCTTTGATTTAATGTCATTAATAACTTCTTCGTTTATCAGGTGACAGGTGATTTCTCCGATCTTGAATATCCAACTTTAGCATAGAAGACCAGCACTGTGTTCAGACAGCACCTCATGTCTTATTTATTCCATCGATCATCTTGCAATGAAATGCTTGCTTATCAATTATTGTTGCTATAAATTTTTTAGATAGTTTTTTACCAAATAAATCTAATTTTTTTTAAAGATGTGATAATTTTTGAAAGTATTACTTAGTAAACACGAAATCAATCATGTTTATTTACCAAGCGAAAGTGACAAGCAAAGGCATAAAATAAGAAAAATGACTGCACTTGGTTTTTAGTTATGCTAAGTTAACACGTAAAACATTTTGTTTTACGATATTAAACCTACAATTTGTTTTACGAGTGCTGTTTTGACAAGATTTTTATTTTCTATATTTATCCTCCTGACTCGCAGGAAAGCGACGGAGGCGCGAATACATATGGCAAGCAATTACCCCTACCTGCTTCCAGAGACGCCAAGATATTGCTGTCCGCTTGTAATTTAATAGAGATATGACCGAAATTTGGAACTGCTTGCAAGACCACCAAGCAGGGAAAAATGCCGTAAAGTGTCTCTTCCAAAGACAACAGAATGGCTTGAATAGGTTTTGAACCAAAATCATGTCGATTACAATCCCGGCGCTTTAGCCACTAGACCACAATAAGCAATTAACTTCAACATGTCTTCGTTTAGCTCCTTTTTTCATGTTGCTGTTGTTTTGATACAGCCATGTCACATTACTTTCCTCTGTTTGACTGCATTAACCACTCTGAATTACATTAATATACATTTTATTTAAATAAAACAATCTATAATATTAATTATTCAACGACAATAGCTTTTACCTTTAAAAACAAGCCGTAAAATTTGCTTGATAATTGCTACAAACTTCACGCTCTTGGTTTTGTTACACGTCTGAAGAACAATATGACAAGAACCGCAATTAATTTTTAATTATTTTATTCCCAACAATTGCGAGCCAATTTTGAAATCCTATTATTTGATGTCAACAAAACAAAAACTTGTCATAATAAAAGAGAATTAAAATTTCTGCTCTGCAGCGGCTGGAGCATGCTATCAAGCCAATCCTTAAGTTGGAAAAAAACCGACCTAAACCCATAATAAAAAAAAAAATAGAAACAAACACATGGTGCAACGCACTTAAATCGACTGTTCAAATGTCGTTGAATTTAATTTTTGTCGACCGTGATCTTATTGATAGGTCACAACGCTCTCCTCGTTGTTTAGAAACGGGAGAAATGAGGCTGTTGACTGCAAGTCAACTCGACTTCTCCAAAAAGTGTCTGAATTTTAGAAGGCATCAACACCAGAACCATCGTAAGAATTAATTTTTTATACCGAGAATTTCCTGCTGTCCTGTAATACTTAAGATAAGATAGACCTAAAGTCAGTGCCGTCACTAATGCGGAGTTATTTTTAATTTCTAGTTATTTAAAATTTCCAAAATTTGAAGAAAAGCGCTTGTAATCGTGATTTTAAAACCGATAAAACCTGTAGAGAATTCCATGAGCTATCACCCGGTATCTCTCCTCCCTTTACCCTAAATGATTTTCTAGAGACCTAACTAAGGCGGCGTCGAGCAAAGCCAATTATTCATCCCTTGCTTTCTAGAGAGCAAGCTGGATTTCGTCGCGGAAAGGCAACCGTGGATCAATTCGTTCTATTGTTTAGTACCGCAGATATCGAGAATTCTTTTGAAGCTAAGAAGAAAGAGAGTGTTGTAATCCTCGCTCTGACAGATTCTTATCACTTCCTGGCATTGTGGCCTTACCTGTAAACTGCTGATATTTCTTCCAGATAAGTACATGGCTAAAATGATGAAATTTGCCCAAAATTAAATTTTACCCTTGCTACTGGTAACAAGCAAAGCAAGCTTAGATATCTGAGAAAAGGCTTTCCTTAGAGATCGGCTTTGGTTCATTTCTCTTTTAACCTCTCTACATACTATTTGGCTTCCACAATCTTCAAAAAGCTCGCCTGTGCGGACTATCTGGTATTGTAGCACTTTTCTCGAAACTGGAAAGACTTTAAATCAAGACATATTTACTCTCTAACCCTTTCTCCAACCTTGAAAAATGAAACTCAGTCACTCAAAGACGGTACCAACAGCTTTTTATTTTCATAAGCGAGAAGCCAAACCTGAGCTAAAAGTTTACAACGAAATCTTGGGGTAAATCTGAAAAAGTCGCTCACGTTTCGTCACAACCTTGTGGCATTGCGCAAACAATATCTTCCCGCGTCTTGCTGTTGTCCTCTATTTGGTCTACTTGACAGTTGAATACTTTGCAGCGCACATGTTCGCCTTACAAATAGTGTCTTAAATGACGCTTTAAACAATTGGATGCCTGCGTCCCATTCCAACAGACCACTTACCAATTTTTTAGGCATCAAGCCAGCTAAACTTTGCTAACTAAAAGTTCTTTTCCATCAAAAACCGAGATATTGTCGCACAGCTGATAATGTATAAACAGAAAAATCTAAGATTTATAGGCTTCTATCAGATGCATTGCTACACTGATAGAAGCGGCAAAACCTAAATAAGTAGACTGCTCCTGACGAGAGTTTAAAACTCGAAACTAGGGTCTCGGGTTCGGCTTGCATGCTGTACAATGCTACAGATGATACTACTTAATGTCACCTGTCTTATAACGCGTGATGCACAATGCCGCTTCTATTAGTGCAGCAATGCATCTGGTGGAAACCTACAAGTCTTAAATTTTTCTCTCAACATATGACCAGCTCTGGGACAAAACCTGGGTAAACTGACAGCCAAAATAAAAAATTAAAACTTAAAACTAAGGTGTCGGGTTTGACTTGCGTGATGTAAAGTGTCACAGATGGTGCTTTCTAGTTCCATCTGTCCTATAACTCGATATATATGTCCTATTTTTAGTTCCATCTGTCCTATAACTCGTCTCCGAATTTTCCATAATATTACCGTTTTCATTCTTTAAAACTCTCACGTGCTCATCTTTCCTGTGATATATTGTCGTTTCTCTCTTATAAAGCACAAGTCAGTCTTATATGTTTTGCTCTTCTTTATTATACATCGTCTTCTTGACTAGTCCGTGATAGTTACTAAGAAATACAAATTATGTGTTGCGTGTTGCCACATTAAAATTACCAATATATTACATCCCCCCCATATATTGAAAGTTATTTATATCAAGGCTTATAGATGATCGAGAGTTAATATAGTTTTAACGTAAAAATTAATTTCAAGATTGATAAACCCGTTATAGCAATAAAGGATTAAGAAAGCACATAAATAAGCAATAAACAAATAAGAAAACATACAAATAAGCAAGCAAAAGGTTGTGTGATGAAAATAAAAGGTCCTTTCGAGGTAAATGTTTGAATTATTCCATCACATAATCATCAAAACGACGAGGTCGCCGATGTTTACGGTCAGATCGTTTAAGTTCATCACATGAACTTTCAGTCTCGGTTACTGCTCGGTTGAAGTTGTTTCCGACTTCGTCATCAGAATCATCGTTCAGTTCATTGTTTTTGACGTCACCATCATCGAGGTAATTGCTTGGTTCAGTGGAATTAGTGTTATTCTTGGGATGAGAATATCTCTTTCGAAGATGAATTCTATTTCGTCGAATCATTAATCCTGACTCGAGCTTAATCAAGTATCGGCGTGATTGGTGGTAGCATTCCATTACCCGTCCATATCTATCCCACCTCTTAGTGCGATTATTTTGTATGCAGACTGGATCATTAACTTTAAGCTGTTCTAGGTTTCTTGTGCCTCTGTTATAGTATTTTTCCAATTTTTCTTTTCTTTTTGCTGCTTCCCTGTCAACTCGAAGTTTTTCGTCATGCCTACTTCGTGATAAAGAACTTTTGTGACAGGGGATAGCGTCCTGTACGGAATGACCATACAACATGATGGCTGGAGATAGACCTGTGGATTTGTGAGGTGTGTTTTTCCACTGCAGAATTCCTTTGATCCATTCTTCATTTGTTCTCAAAGGCTGTCCTCTGCCATGCCAACATTTTCGAAGAAGACTTTTTGCCCACTTAACAGCTGATTCAGCCACAGAGTTGCCTTGAGGGTACCGTGGGGACGACGGACGCCACTCAACTCCCCACCTTTTTAAAAAGTCGTTAACATCTGATGAGCCAAAAGGAGGGCCACCATCATTCCAAAATACATCACAAACTGCAGTGTTTATAAACCATTCTCGCAAACTGCTAATTATCGCAGCTGCATCAGGGTTGATAAATGGACCTTTTACGTCAAAGTATCCCGAATACCAATCTACTATTACTAAAAATTTATTTCTATTTAGGTCGAACCAATCAGCTGAAATAATCTGAAAGGGATATTCAGCAACTGGCAGACGTTGCAACGGCTCTTTGATGTTACTCGGTCTGTCAAATTCGCATTTGGGACAGCTTCTGCATTTATTAGTAATGTCGTTATCCATACCAGGCCAGTACATTATTAAGCGGGCTCTTGCTTTTGTGCCTTCGATCCCCCGGTGACTAGCATGCAAATCTGACAATATGCTTTTTCGTAATTCATGGAGAATAAGTAAGCGTGTCCCTTTAAGAACAAAGCCATCATCACTTACTAATAAGTCTTCACGAACGTTCCAATAAGGGTGCAGCAAATCGGAGAGGTCGCATTTGTTTTGGGGAAAACCTTGGTTAATTTGGGCTTTTAAAAGTTGATACTCCACGTCGTTGTCAGCAATCTCTTTAAGCTGTTCTAATCGAAACGAACAATCTGCCATTTCAGCTTGGGATAAACGGCAAATTCGAAGAAAGAATGCCTGTGAATCGACATGCTGTTGGTCAGTTTCATCAGGGTTATCAACAGGGTTGCGAGAAAATGAATACGCAACTTTATTTTGAGGACCTGGAATGTAGTTTACTGTAAAATTATAATCCATTAATTTTAAGAGGCTTCGTAAAATTCTGGAGTTGTTTATGTTATCCAGCCTTCGCTTATTACAAATACTTACAAGGGGACGATGGTCAGTGAATAAATTAAATTTGGTCCCGGCTAAGAAATTGTGGCATTTTTTCGTGGCATAAACAATTGCTTGCAGTTCAAGTTCTATAGGAGCATATCTTGTTTCAGCTGGTGTTAGGGTTCTTGACCCCGTTTGGATCGTTTTCCAATCGTTGTCGGTTTGTTGCTGCTTTAAGTAAAAACCAAGACCATGTTTTAAACTAGCATCAGTGAACAATCGCAATGGCGCTCCGGGTTGATAATACGCAATCACATTGTTACTGGTGAGAATTGCTTTAGCATTTTCAAAGGCTAATGTTTGTTCATCATTCATGTGAAAGGGTTGCGCATTTTTTTGCAGCAAGGGTCTTAAGGGTTGCAAAGCGGTGGCCAAATCTCGGTTAAAGGGAGCCAGTTGGTTAGCCATGCCTTGAAACGATTGCAAATCGGTCAAGCTTTCTGGCTTTTTAAAGTCGCGAATAGCTTTGATCACTTTATCTTGCATTCTATAACCGTTATGATTAAGTACTATGCCAGCGAAAGTAATTTCTGGTTGAGCAAAGATGAATTTATTGCGCTGTAAGCGAATACCTGCTTCTCGACATCGGGTTAGAAATTTCTTTACAAGGGCAGTATGCTGTGCTAAACTATTTGAAGAATATACGATATTATCATCAACAATTTTTTTAGTATTTGGCAGATCGTGTAACTCTTCAGACATTCTTCTGTTGTAATGCTCACTAATCGAATTAATGCCAAAGGGGGCGCGTTCGTATTGAAAACGTCCAAAAGGTGTCAAAAAAGTAGTTAAATGCTTACTCTCTTCAGCGAGTTCTATTTGGTGGTACCCCTTCCATGCATCAAAACTAGAAAATAAATGTGCATCATTTGCTTGAATACTTTGAACTACGTCAAGCACACTAGGGCTGAAGTAGTGCTCACGTAAGCAGTATTTGTTTAAGTGTCGAAAATCAACGCATAGCCTAACTTTTCCATGAAACTCCCCGTTTTGGTCGCGTTTTGGCTCTACAACAATTGGATTAACCCATTCTGTTGCCTCTGTGACAGGTGTTATTATGCCTTCTGCTAAGAGCTCGTCGAGTTCGTTTTTTAGAGCTTGTTGAAATGCAACAGGAATTTGTCGTGCTTTAGAAATACAACACGGTATAGCATCATCGCGCAAAACAATTTAAAATTTCTCACCTTTCATTGGTGGTTGGGATTCGAATACATCGTCGTACTCTTGAAGGATTTGCTGTTTCAATAGTTTGGTATAACCGCCCTCTGGGTCAATTGTGCTCGAGGAGCAACGGGTTTCACAGTTTAAAAAGATTTTACCTTTATTAAACGGAGTTAAAATTGACTTGGTATTCTGAGTAGCACCCGCCGCATATTTCTTTGCTTCAAACTCAGGGTGTCCTGGGGACCCTTTGGTGTTGATATGAACAATGTTTAACTTTTTAGCAACATCGATGGAAAGCAATGGGGTTTTAATGTTTCTAAAAACAACCAATTCTGAATCAACATATGACTGGCCAAAATAAAATCTGGCGTAAACATAACCTTCCGGAGTCATTTTTTCGCCTGTGGCTGTAACAGTGGCTTGCATTTCTGCTGTAGGCTTTTTTAATTGGCTCGGCAGTAGATGCAACAGAGTCAAATGATGAAGTCCGATTACCGTCCAATCAGATCCTGTATCGATTATAAAGCGCAAAATACCGGAACAATCGTTGTCAATGGCTACGCGTACCTGAACTGTTTCAGTCCTACTGCCGACTTGCGATACTATTGCTCCCGATTGGGCTTCTACTTCACTGATTTTTGATGAAAAGGTGTTAGTTGTCGGCCTCCGATTCTTTTTGAAGCACATTTTCTCAAAATGACCAACACGACGGCAAAAATTACAACGTTGTCCTTTCGCAGGACATGTACGCAAGGAACCATGTATATAACCGCAGCGTGTACATATTCGTTCCTGATTTGATAAAGTTGATCGATAACCACTTGAAGTTTGTGTTACCGGTTGTTTTGCGATTCGTTCAATTGCGTTAAAATCATTTTCAGTTAGAGCGTTGGTAGTTTTTTGTAGCGAGTCATAGGTGTCTAATATTCGCACGGCGGCTGGTAAATCTAAATCCGGCACTTCCATTAATTTTCTTTGGGCAATTGAATCGCTTGTGTGAAGCACAAGCTTTATCAATAAACATTGATCAACTGCACGAATTTTATCGTCTTCACAAAAATCTTTACCAAATTCACACATAGACGCAAGTTTCACAATTTCAGCATAAAATTGTTTAAAGGTTTGGTCAGTTTGTTGCTTATAAGCATCAAAGGCTTTTCTGTAAACCCAAACATTATCTTTCGCCTTGGCAACGGTGGCAATGATGTCGAGCACGGCATCGATGTTTTGCCGTTGTTCGCGCGGCAACTGCAGTTGAGCGGCAGTGATTTTCTCGAAAGTTGCGCTCGTGACGCACGCTTCAATGGCTGCCATTTTGGTCTTCCAAGAGGTTGCCTCAGCTTTAATGCCAGATTCTCTGATAAAATTGTTAAATTGTCTTTTCCATGACAAAAAGAATTCTCCGGAGTGTGTGGATAAATCTAAATCTTCTCTAATAAAAACTTTCTTTAAAGACCAGTCAATTGACCGCGCCATCTTTTCAACAATTACTTTATATGATCTTTTAATGGAATTGAACAAAATATATCTGATAAACTGAGACTGGCTTTTTAAAATTGATAATTTTACTTGAAGTTCTTTAGACTATTTTTTGACTTATTTATGGCTAACTGCCGACGACGCCATGTGATATTCTGTCGTTTCTCTCTTATAAAGCACAAGTCAGTCTTATATGTTTTGCTCTTCTTTATTATACATCGTCTTCTTGACTAGTCCGTGATAGTTACTAAGAAATACAAATTATGTGTTGCGTGTTGCCACATTAAAATTACCAATATATTACATTTCTCTGCTCTGTCTCTCTGCCTAGCCAATCTGTACAACTCCTTCTCACCTTCTTTTATTTCCAATCTAGCATACAAATCTTCATACGCACGTCCCTTCGCCATTGCAACTGCCTTCTTTGCCTTACTCTTCTTTTCTTTATACATGTTTTTACTTTTTTTATCTCTTATTTTGTCCCATGCTTTCTTCGTCTCTTTCTTTTCTTTTATGCTCTCCTGTACTTTCTTATTTCACCACCATGTCTCCCTGTTTCCTTTTTGTTTTCCAAATGTCACTCCCAGCACAGTTTCAGCTGTTTTTCTTAGCGTTTCCGCTGTTTTGTCCCACTTATCAAGTACTATTTTCGCCTCCCAAAATCCTGGTCACTTCTTGTATAAACGCTTCTTGACAGTTTGTCTCCTTCAGTTTTCGGCATCTTATCTTTGGCTTTAGTTTCTCTGTTTTTTTCTTTTTCACCATAAGAGCCATTTTGTATACTAGCATACGGTGCTGCTTTGCGACGCACTCATTCACTATTACCTTACAATCGCACATTTCCTTCAGGTTCCTCCTTCTGCACATTACATAATCTACTTGGATAATTTTTCCGCCCCTTTTTCATGTCACTCTGATTCGTCTTTCTTCTTGAAATAAGTGTTGACAATCGCCAAATCCATCCTCTTTGAAAAATCCACAACCATTTATCCTTCCTAATTTCTCGTTCCAGCACCGTACCTCCCCATTATTTCTTCAATCCCCCTGTTTCCTTCGCCCACATGTTCATTAAGGTCTGCACCTTGAACTATCCTCTCTGTTTTGATATACTTTCTATCAAACCATTCAGGTCTTCCCAAAAATCATTTTTCTTCTCCATGTTGCTGTTGACCTGTGGAGCATGCGCGCTTACTATGTTTAGAATGGTTCATAGCCATTAGTATGTCTGATACCCTCTTCACCTCCAAGACACTTTTAACCAGCTCCTCCTTCACCACTAATCCCACCCCATTTCTTCCATCAGCTCCGTTGTAAAATAGTTTGCATCCACTTCCAATGTTCCTCGCTTTACTATCTTTTTACTTTGTTTCCTGTAGGCGCAGTATGTCTGCCTGCAGACTGGTGTTGGGCGATTCCATTCGTCCATGCACAAATGGGGTCTCGCTCCTTCACCGAATTACGAGTGTGGCGCTTCTGAGCAAACCGCAGACCATGTACTAACAGCGTGCCCTATACATCGGGAACTATATGGAGCACGAGGTCTGACAGTTTTGGATGACGACACTCAATGCTGGCTTAATAACATCACTGCCAGCATCTGATTCAGGCAGTGCAACAGCCTGGGATAGTAAAAGAATAAACCCTCGGCTCCAGTCCTGTTTGTGTCTGACCTGGAGTGGATACCCTTCAAACGACAACGACAATGACGACGACGACGAATGTCTCTGTGGTGCATTAAGTTATTTGTAATTCTCTGTGGTGCAGTGTTTCGCGCATTAGAATTAAAAGAAGATAATTTTGGCAGTGGTAGTTGTTTATACGCTTCCTCTAAGACTTCTACCACTGAGCCTGCAGACAATGACGTTGTAAATGAAAATATATTGAAAATTGATCCATGAAGATTAATTTGTAGATTTTTTCACTTTGACGTTTATGGTCAAGTTCTTAGATCTATTTTGTAAAAAGTTTAAATCGTTTCTATTTATAACCAAAGTCTCGTATTCTGCAGCTTTTAATCAGAAAACGCGAGCTGTTAAATACCTAAATGAAAAACCGTGAACACGTTTTTGATTAATTGATACGTCAACTATGGATAATGTTTGCAAGTAAACAAAGGAAATTAAAATCTTTTTATTGCTTAAACTTCAGTTACTTTTAAGTCTGCAATTATGAACTTACCGTTTCGTATTTTGAAACAAAGAATTTTAGAATCTACAAACACAAAAACTGCCAGAATCCAAAAAACTTTGTTTTATTTAAGATTTTTGCCGTTCTTTAAGGTTTTTCAGCACGCATTAGCATAGGAACAACTCGAAACAGAACTTCAGATTTTTGTGCAAAAACAACATGAATTCATTTTCAAAGTTTTGACTTAAGCCATTTTAAGTTTTTTATTGAATCTAGTAATTTTGTCAAACAAAAAAAACTTGAGAGTATGAATTGCTCAAAGTATAAATCGTGTTGTTAAACAGAGGCAAAAACTTTTCTACATTATTTTGCACGGCTCAAGAGATCGGATCTTTGTTTGCATTTCTCTTAGTTTTTTTTTTAAAAAGCGAAACAATATCGTTTAAAAGCAACGGAGTGTTTTTAACTGTCTGTTAATCCTTTTTCAAAGTGAAGTCGAGTTTTCTTCAAAGATTTTTTTTAAAAGTATCTCCAACTACCGAAAAATCACAAACCAACTCTAATTAGGTTCATCTCTTAAGAATTTTTTGTTGTTTCTTGCGGACTATTTGCTTATTGATAAGTTTATGTTTGAAAAAAACAAAATTGGGAGCAAGTAGGCAAGTAGCTCTTTCATAACTGTGTAGAATTTGATATCATTGCAGTCATGGTAAAGTACAGAAAAGCAAAGTAAATAAATCAGTTGATTACTGCTGGGTCGAGTGACGTGCATGAACTGATTTATGAAAACTTTTTGGCAGAGTTTGCTATTAGAACATTTTCCCCAAGCATTGTTTGCAGTATTTATAAGGTTTTTCGATCTAATTCGTTGTTTTTGCAATCAAATTCGTTTTTTTTGCAATCAATTTCGTTTTGAAAAAGCGTTTATAGATATATCTTTGTATAGGGTCACCCGATAGGGTCTCTATACATATATCGCAGATAATATGGGGTCTTTCTATTAGGTCTCCAGAATTAGGTCTCCGTAATCTATAGTCTCCATAATTAGGTTTCTGTAATATAGTCTCCATAAAGTATATATAGATAGGTATATAGACCTATAAGAGATCCTATATGGAGACCCAATATTATGGAGACTATATTATGGAGACCATATCATGGAGACCTAATATCTATTATTGAGACTACATTCTGGAGACCTAATATTATGGAAACTATATTATATAAACCTAATTATGGAGACTATATATATATCATGGAGACCTAATTATGGAGACCTAATATTTATTATTGAGACTACAAATAACATAAACTTATCAACAAGCGAATACTTTGTAAGAAACAAGAAAAAATTAACATGATTGATTTGCTCTAATCTATTTTTCTGACTAATAGCTGGGTTACGTTGTCAATTGACGAAACGCTTGATCGAAATTCAGTTAGGAGTGTATTGAACGTTATTTTCGTAATTCTAAAACAAAGATACAAGAAGTAAAAAAACACAACAATGATGATTTAAAAATAGTTAACTTAAGAAAATTTTCCAACGCACCCAAAGTTTGATTAGAACAAATAAATAAATAATAACTACTAACGATTCTGAACACATCAAATAGAAAAATTATCACTATCGATTTAACAACCATTATCTGACTTCCAAATTATACTTTTAACTTGCAGCGCGTATCCCCGCGAGTAATCAATAAACAGTAAATCAATTTATCTTTGATGTAACAAAATTACACGCTTTTTTCTTTTTCTGATTGAGCTTGTAGAAAAGAACAACTTGAGAAGATGCGAATTTGATAGAAACAAGCAAACCAAGCGTACGTTTGAATCTTTAATTGCCAATTTGTTAAATCTGAAACAAATCAATGATGCTAAAGAAAATGTTAGTGATGGAATTTAGGGGGTTTGTGCAAACCGGTTCTAAGAATTTCAGCATGTTTAGCAAACCCGATCTTAATTTAACGTAATATCTCTATAATGAGGGAATCTGTTGCTAGTAAGTTCTATACCAGCGTGGTCCAACTACGGGCCCGCGGAACAATTTTGCACAAGTCTTGTCGATTACAAGCAGCGGCAACCTTTTTTTTTTGAAGAACGCTATGATTTTGGGACGAAAATAGGAACTTCGTTGATCGATTCCAATTGAAGACCTTTTTTTTTTAGAGAACACCCTGATTTTGGGACCAAAATAGGAATTTCAGAGATTGATTCCAGTTGAAGACCTTTTTTTTTTTTTTTAGAGAACACCCCGATTTTGAGACGAAAATAAGCGTTTTTAGCCGGTTGAGGCGCGCAAACTCAAATAATTTTGAAAAGTGGCCCACAAGAGTGGAGACGTTGGACCACCCTGACCTAGATTTTATCTTTGCGGCCCGCGAAGCTTTTTCAAACCTTAATGCGGCCCTTCATGCTCTTAGCCTTGGACCACACTGTTCTACATCAACGAGAACCTGTTCTTACAATTTCGAATCCCAATACTAGTTAGGCCAAATATTAATTTCAGTCATAATGTTATTATCACATCTTAGTCGCAATGTCATTTATGTATTACTTTTTCAGGGTTTTCGAACGAACCAGAGTATGCAAAGTGGATCTTTTTTTGAAAAAAGCAAGTTAACTTTTTTTAAATTATGATATAGCAATCTTCTTTTGGTCCATAAACGCACCGTTATGTATTCGTATAATTGCATCCCAAGCAAAGATAGGTCAGCCCACGGCTGCGGGTTGGTGTCTATTCATTCGGGAAGTAAACATTTCAAAAAACTAAAAATCATTCGTCAAAAAATTGCTGCTCGGTTCAAATGTCAAAAAAATTTTTGTGTGCACTGCACTGTTCTTTACTTCTTTGATTTTTTTTAAAAACGAGGACAGTTTGCGACAAAATCTGCTATGAATTACGTGGACGCAACTTCCATACAAGCCTTTAAAACCATCTTAAATGTCCATTCAATAAGCCAGGTAACATTTGTAAAAAAGGTGTTTATATTGTATTAGAAATCATTACGTGCTTTTATACTGGTAAACGGTAAATAGTAATAGTAAAATTTGCAAAAAAAAACAACTTTTATCAACTTTCTAAGTCCAGGGCAGCGCCCAGGAACAAGCAGCATGAACCAAGGTAAGATTTAGCCTGGCTTGGATTTCATCCGTGGAATATTGGATTTGGATTTTAATATTGGATTTGAATTTGGATTTTCGTCCATGGAATTCCTGACCTCTTTCGCTCCGGGAAACCGACTCAGTCGGCTTATGTTTTGCATCACGTGCATAGCATGCAATGACGTGCATAGCATGCAAATTAGTGCGGTGCTATGCTTCAACGCAAAGAATTAGCGACTGTAAACGATTGGCTGCACAAACAATTGTTTGCGTTTCGACGCGGAAAATCTTTCATTGTGCGATTATTTAGTTCTCTGGCTTTTTCGCTTCAATTGGATCACGTGACTTTAGCCGCGTGTAAACACACACAATTTTGTCGAGATCACTCGCGTGCGCGAAAATATGCGAATATGTGGATGGCTTTTTTTCAAACCAGTCGTTCGTTTCTTATCTTTTTGAAAAACTTTTTTTCCAATGTTAAGTTTAGATTTTTAGCTACTGTTAGCGACTAAAAAAGTTAAAATATTGTGCCACACAGTGGTACAAGAAGAAAAAAAGACAATTTTTGAATGAAAACTAGGGTCAATATTTTTAAATTACTAACTCATTTTTTATTCAATTTTTATAAATTACATATCATTTTAATTACAAAAAAACAAGCTTTTAGATTATATAAAATTTAAATTGCTCCTTAAACAAATACAATTGGAACTAATTAAAAAACTTAGAGAAAATTTTTGTCTTGTTCGGTACCGAAAAAATACCCCGAGCAAAATTGTCGAGGTAGTGTTTTCTCTGTGTTTTGTTTTTATAATTTTTGTTGTTTGTTTTTTATTACTAAATAGCTGTGTTAAAGTAGTATGAGTTCATTTGCTTGCATGATAGCGTTACTGTTTCCAAACCCAACTAGGTTTATAATTGCCGGACCATCTGGAGTTGGTAAAACTTTTCAGGTGCTTCGTTTCATAGATAGCTTAAAAAGAGTTTGTATGGAAATGCAGACAGACGACTTCTTTCCAGTTCTTATCAGCGCCATTGTTAGAGTCTTTTCCTTAATAAACGGGTTTGAAAAATGAAAAACTTGGTAACGCTGGAGCCGTTTGGTAAGTGCAAACAATAGAAAATAATTTTGAGTGAACTTGAAATTTAATTCTTCATCACCAATTTATCAGCAACCGCTACAACGCAAGCATTTGTTACCCCCTTTTAAAACACAAACAAATCGTTCAAAAAATGTGAGTTCGACAGAGAATCAAACTATAGTCCGTCTGTTCTCAAATATTACTACAATTTTTATGATTATAAAAATAAGCTGCTTAATTACATGCTTTACCAGCCGATGCGAAAACATTTTCAAAGAAAACGATTGGCAGGTGCCAAATTTTAAGAGACGAGCTTGGCTTTTTATGCTCAAACAATTCATAACAGCGATTACCAATTTTGGTTGTCATTGAATAATTTGGTTAAGAAAACAATTAATCATCGCTAATCTTTCATACACCACTCTCAGTTAGCGGAACTGCCTCATGCAACATATTCCAGTCGATTAAACACAAAATTTTATTCTTCCTAATCCACGCTTCCAGGCTCATAGGAACACTGAGCGAAGACTTTCCGAACTGACCAATTAGAACCTTGTTGTAACAATGGGAATTATAACCCTCGAATTCCGAAATAATTCTTCAAAATGTTTTAGTGTTCACTCCGTGCGATAAGGCAGTTTCATCCTTGTAAAACTGATGTAGGCTAGGGCTCTGTCAGTGCACCTACCCATTTATTAAACACCATAATACTGAAAGAATAACTTTATTTACAAAGACAAAATGATGTAATAGCAAATTCAAACATTTTAACACTACCACACGTTACAAGGAGTTGAGTATTTAAAAAAAATTTTTTTTTTTTTGAAGAACTGCATGCAGAACTATTCCAATTCGCAACTAACAAAAGATATAAAATATGTAGTTATGTCAGCCATTAAAATATATTCTACTTGTGCTTGATATGAATCAGTTGAACAAAGTTTAATAATTTGAAAAAATAAAACAATATTTTTTAAAGAATAATATTAAAACTATAAAAATCGTAAACTTCAATAAGATATCACAATTGAAAATAATAAATGGAGTATTGATATATTGATTTCTGGTTTTTTATTTGATTTTAACTTTGACAAAATGCTCGTGTAAGTGGGAGGGCGAAAGAAGGGCAATCGCAAAAATACTTTTTGACTCGACCAAAATATTTGCGACCCAAACATTTACGTGCTTTTTCTCCAAAAAACTCCCAGTACCTGAAGCGAAAGCTATAAAAAAATAACAGATTTGGCTATCAATCTTTATTATAGAAACATGGAGCAACTTTTTCATTCTTTTGTTACCTATAATTGATTTTACACCCCAACTTTGGGTCCAAGGCAATATTTATGGAATCTTATGAGATATTATTGTTAAACCTTTAAAATAAAGAATTTATTTTTGAGACAAATAAGCTAAAAAAAATTAATAAAAAAGTCGAATATACGTATACTAGTAATAGACCTATATAATTTATTTTAAATCAAATCATTCACAATTAACACAAAAACGCAATCAGGATTGCCATAATCAAGGTTGCCATAATTCCTGCATTTCCGCTGAATTTCACTCCAGAGTTGCTCTGTGAAAATATTAACTTTTATTTACTATTAATTTTTCAAACATCTTGTTACATCTCAACAAAATCAAACAAAACTTGCAAAAAAAGAGTTTTTATTACTCGAAATGGTTTCTAAGAAACAAATGTAGGCAATTGAATTGTCTAGGTCGGAGGTTTTCAACCTATGGGCCATGGCCCAGTAGTGGGCCACAGAGGTTTTTTTAGTGGGCCACAGAGCATAAATCAAAAAAAAGAATATGTATAATCAGGATTACCATCCGTCCTGTTTTTTAGGCATTTTCCCCGGCGTCCTGTCCGGTGAATGACAGCAGTTCCAAGTGAAGACCTTTTTTTTTTTTTTTTTTTTTTTTTTAGAGAACACTATGATTTTGGGATGAGAATTTAATTTCGTTGACCAAAGTGGGTTCTGAAGTTAACTTAGGTTGAAAAATAGAGCAATGGTTTTCAACCAATGGGCCATGGCGCTGTTTTCAGTGTTTCAGTGGGCCACAGAGCATACCTTGGGTTGGAAAGTGGGCCACAGTATGAAAAAGGTTGAAAACCACTGGTCTAGGTCTTATCTGAAGAAAAAAATTAAATTTTTTTCGCCAAAGTTGTAAAAATATCTTTTTGTAAAACCTTTTATTAATCTTTATTATCATTTTATTAAAGTTTTTTCCTACTTATTTGGTTTGGAGACAAAATATTAAAATTAGGTCTATTTTTAGAACGGCAGCTTTAATAAACCAAATAATTAACTTGACCGATTCTTTTTATTAAATTGAAATTTTGTTGTAAAAAAATTACACTTAAATCTTGGATTGTGTCCAAAAAAATTCTTGCTTGTTTATATTGTGATGAAATAGGACATACATGTGGAAAACCTTTTCATTATTTGAGCCTACATTTAAATTAGGCAATAATAAAAGAGGCCGCATAAGTTGAAATATCTATAGGCCTGAATGTAACTTTTGTAAATAAATTATAATTTTTGTGTAGTTTTATCAATTTATTGCATTATCTAAAAATATAAAAAAAATCATTAAAATATTGATTTTGTAACAGAAAAAGTTACAATATGTTTGTTCTATTCACATAATAACTAAATTGCGTCGCTTTGAATGAAATTTTTCTGCATTAAAAACGACTCAAGAGGTTGTCAAGTCAAAATTAAAAAAAAATTTTTCTTTAAAATCCCGACTGCATTTAAATTTATGGAAAGAAAATCAAAAAAAATTGAAATATATTTTAAAAAATGTCTTTAATGCGCAGCTGATAATGTTTACAACTGCTACGCAGATATTTGGGGGTGTTGCAGCACTGCAGCATCTATAAACGAGTCACCACTGGTCACAAAACGTTACAATAAGATTGACAAATTATTCACTTGTTTTTTTTAGAACAGTCAATTGTAGAGCGCCATTTAGCTACTATACATTGGCAGCGTTTTGCAATTGGCAGTGATGGCTTTAGTACGGTGCGAGTGAAGCATCAGACCGCCCCTTAAAAAACGTCAAAAAGTGGCCTTCCCTAAGCAAGATATTTCTCTGTTTTTTCGTGGTGGCACCATAACGGCGGCGCCTTTGAAGTGATGAATTTTTTTTAGAAATCATTTTGTTTCGAAACAGTAAAAAGTGGCCCCCTATTTTTTTGCACCGAGCCTCCCTTTTTGTAAGTCCATCACTGCAATTTGCTATTAACACCTGTAGTCGTTGGCACATACATTCATACATATATTGGCACATACATTCATACATATTTCATTTGGTATAAACTTTTATTTGTTTCTTTCACCCTATAGTTACATTTTTTCAAACTTATTTAGTTGGGAGCCAATTTATTAAAATCAGGACAATTTTTAAAACGGCAAACTTAAATAAACCAAATAATTAACTTGAGCAATATTTTTATTAACATAAAATTTCGTTGTAAAACAATTTACACTTAAGTATTAGACTTTATTGAATTTTTAAATTTCGAATTCTTGCCTTTTTATATTTGGATTAAAATAGAATACTTTGCAAATTTATGCTTTTCTCCATTTCTTTTCCTTCAAATTCAAGTAAAAGATTTGTCCAAAAAATCTTGCCATCACTTAAATTTATAATAAAAAAAATCAAAACTAACAAAAATAACATAAGGTTGTCTTGAATCCCCTCACGATAATATTATACAAACAAACCTGAGCTAATTTCATCTTAAATAAAAAGTTTTACCTCGTGAAAGTTTCGTGTAGCAATGTCATAGAGCAAAAGCTAATTAGCTAGTTTAAGACATTTTATTGTCTCTTGAAATATTAGTTTACGACTTAAATGAATAACAAGGTTATAAAAAAATTCACTTGATGTGTTTTGTTAGTCGGCAACATGCAGTTAATGTAAATACAGTAGAAGAAACTATTTCGAAAAAACCTGCAGCTTATTACTTTCATATCTGAAAATTTTATAAAGTTTGGCTCTTGTTAATCAACTAAAAATATCAATTTTGAAATCAACTAAAAAATACAAGTAATTACACAAAAATAAATTTGCAGTAGCGACTAACCGCTCTTGTGGGGTTTGGCACTGAAGTAAATCGCAGTGGTATCGGGTCGGCGCTATTAGAAACAAACGCGATGTACAATGAGTTGTCTGTTGTCTCTGCATTGCGCTTTCGTCTGTTGCTGGTCGTTTGCGTCGTGGCACGGGAATTGTAAATAACCGATGTAACCCCCTAAAAAATTCAACAACTTAAAATAAACGAGTAAACGCAATTTGCAAATCATAAGTAAGCATTATAATTGACTATTGTAAAATATATATCAACCGAATATTTTTGTATTTCAATTATAATTCTGCATTCGCAATTGCAATAATAGAATTATTATAATTGGAATCTTTGCTATAAATTTTGTATCTTTTTCGTCATTTACCACCCTGACTCGTATTGACAACGTCGGAGGCTTTTAAACTGAAGACAACAATTAAGCAATTCTTTAAACATGTTTTCAGAGATGCCAAGAAGCTCTTGTTAAACTTTTTCATTTGTTTTTTTTCCATTTTTACAAACTTTACAGTTATTTTAGTTATATATTATATGATCGTAATTTAGATGTGTTTGTTAAGACTGACAAGCTAAGAAAAGTGTACTGTATTTTTCAAGAACCGAACAACAGTACCAAGGTAGAAGTCAAACGTGATTCCTCACGATAGCTATCAAAGCGGCACTTTGACCCTTTGACTCTTTGACCATTCTTTGACCAAAAAAAAGCAAAAATTCTCACCACTTGCACTATAAACCTCGCGTCAAAATAAGCCGAGTTGGGATTGGGCACTGATTCTGAAAGGTAAACAACAGCAACAGCTGTAGTCACTGACACTTCGTATCTCAGTGTGACCGATCCGTTGCTAGGAAGTTGAACTTTTGAATAAAAAGTCGATTGCGCTTCGACAGTCAGAGAAACTGCTGTATTGTCCTGAAACAAAGATAAAATTTGCGAATACTTACGCCCGCAATTGAACAATTAAAAATCAAAGTTGTTTTTAAAAGAAAACAAAATCACAACCTTTGTGTGATTTGCATTTACGGTAATCGATCATTGAGATGAGATAAGGTCAATAGTTGATATCTAGATCAATCGCGCTTGCTTGATTAAATTCCATGATTGATGTCAAACACTTTTATTGTCCACTGCTGTTTTTGTAACTAGATTTTTAAATTCCAACATTTCAAAAAGAACAACAAACTATTTATTTTTACTGTTTTTACAGTTAGGTAATGCTTGAAAGACAAAAAAGGTAGATTGTTTGCTGATAAATAAGTGCAATAAAAGACCTGTTTTTCTTCTAGTCCTTATCAATGTTTCTATTAAAAAAATAAAGGTTTTTGTTGAACTAAAGAATTTTAAAAAAACATGTTTTTGGCGCAAAACGGATTTAACAAATTAAATACAATTTTCTTCATTGTGTGGACCAACCACCGTCTTTCATTCAACGTATAAACTTAACCGCTTTAAGTAAAGCTGCTTTTTTATTTTGCTATAGTACAGATTGAAAACAGAAATAAAATATCCAACAAGGTAACATCGAAAAGGTTTAGAGTAAAATCTGGTCATAAATTTTTTTAAATGTTTTTAATGTTTGTCCAGTTAAATTGGTAAAATATCTTTTAATTTTACAGAGATTTTAGAAAAATTTTATTTTTCATTTATTGAATTTACATAATACCAAAAAAAATCTTTCAATTCTTGTTTATAAGGCCGGACGACACAAAGACTTTTGGGCTTTATATTGGTTAAAGCAAAATAAAGTTTAATATAATCTAAATGCTAAACTATAAGCAAACAAATAGACTAAAACCCACTGGTAACTGAGCTGGAACTTTACAAGCTTGTGCAGCAACTCTGTCTCGTAGAACAGAAGACAACGAGTCGAATTGTGTGAATTCGAAAGCATATTTCGAGTCGGGATCACTTGCGATTTGATTTATTTCCAATTGATTGTATCCGCTGCCGACTCCGACTCCGAATACAGTGACTCCCATGTTTTTGATCTGTTTATGAATAGAGAGAAATTGGAAAAAATTAAGTAAATGAACGAAATACGTAAAGAAGCAAAAAAATTTAGAAAATAACTACAGTAGACCTCAGTTAATCCGGATTAGACTTGACAAACAAAATCATCTGAACTAGGCGAAGTCCGGATAACCAGAAGCTTTTTATTACAAATTAAAGAAATTATTTGAACTTTCAGTTTTATCTGAATTAAGCGAAATTCCACATTAACCAAATTAATCGAGGTCTACTGTAGTTAACTTGATTATTTTTTTCGACGTTTGTCTCGCCTTGCTAAGTTGTTGGTCACGGAGACACTAAACCTCTTAAGTATTTCACTCTCGTATGGATTTAACTCGGATGTAAAAATTTTTTTGTGGAACTAGTTAATTTCGGTGCTAGTTTGGAAAGGGATTTCACTCTCGAAAGGACTTGATTAATTTGTTAGTAAATTAAACAACATAATCCAATTAAAACTGAAATTTACTGAGTTGCAGTCAATGCTAATTTGGTTTTATGACCACAGCAATCTAATGACAAAATCATAAATTAATCTTTCTATAAATAAGAGAATTTACATTTTCTGACGGTTGCTCAACGGAATCCCCGCTTTGTCCATCAGTAAGTACAACCAAAATTCGAGGGACTCCTTCAATAGCTGGTCTTGCTCCATTTGTTTCGTTAAATCCGATTGCGGCAATTCGGTTGATTGCAGCTCCAGTTTCCGTTCCGCCTTGAAAAAAACAGTTTGATCAAATTATTTTATTATTTATTTTATTGATTGGTCGCAGCTCTGGTCTTCGTTCCGCTTTTTGAAAAAAACAGTTTAAAATTATTTAATACTTTTTATCGGGATTTGCTGTATGCAAAAGATTACAAAGTTTTATTCCAAACATGTTTTCGACACTTTCATTTGACTGGTAAAATTGACTTTCCAGTTAGAACATTTTTTGTTGGCAAAGTCCCTCAGGTGATGGTACATTCATATCAACTTTCATTGTGTCAAAGCGGAACCATTTCTCATGTGAAACTTTACGATTTTGACCCCGAAATCAAAGTTCGGCAGAACTCAATTGGTTATTGTTACGCAAACATTAATAAAAAAACGTAAGAGTTTTACAAATTATTCTTACCAGTAGGATAACTTGTTGATGTAACCACGTTTGAAAACTCTTGGTTACTTTGATTCTGATTTAACAGGCTCCGAGTAACAGTGGATGAAGAGTAGATCATCAATCCAGTCCGGACTTGATCGGAAGAAATTGAAAAACCGGATGCTGTTTGATTGACAAATTTCAAAGATTTTTGGAAATTGCTTCTTCCGACGCTTCCGGAACCATCGAGGAGGAACCAAAGATCGAGTTTTGATACCGTGCAAGCTGTGCAATGTACGGTGCAGTGCAGCTGTTTACTTATGAACAAGATATACTGTAATTTGTAAATATTTACTTAGGGGAAAGTTGGGTAATACGGACCCCGAGATAATATGGACCCTTCTGATTTCTCGAATATGAAAAAATTTTAGAAAAAACAATTTACATTGTTAAAAACTACATAAAAAAAGTAATCAAAAAATGTTTTAGGAAAATTAAATCTTTTTTTTTATTTTTTGTATTATCTTTATTTTTTTGCATTCAATTTTGCATATTGAAAATAATATTTTTGTTTATTTTATCTAATTTTTGGATTAGATTGATGCCAAGGGATCACATTTTGTATTTTAGCGTCACTTTTTTCGTTGCTCGATTTGACATTATTTTGTTTTGTTTTTAATAAATAAATTCTTACATCATAAACAAAGTACTATAAATATTTTTAAATACATCACTTCCGGTAGGATCCACATTACAAGCACAGCTTCTAATATGGACCCTTTTATCTAAAAAGTTTGAAGGGTCATCACAGCTTACATAAAACAATTTACGAGCTGGTATTTGTATAAAAGAAAGTATAGACTGAGAACATTGTATCAAAATAGCTTTGTGTTCGAAAAATCAAAACAAAAATCTTACGGGGATTTTCGCTTAAGAGGTCCATAAGGGTTAGGTTCATAAGGAGTATTTTCGATTAAGGGGTCATAACCCGACTTTCCCCTATAAAGCAAATTAACTCGAAATGTTCCACAACTTGGTAAAAAAGTGATTTTCAAAAGTAAATACAAAAACGGTAATATTTATTGAATAATTATTTTGGAAACTATAATTCAAGTTGTTTTTAATTGGTTTGGTGAGAATAAAAAAAAGTTTTTTTGTCGTTCTTTTCTAAAACGATTATACGTTTCTGGGTCTTTTGCTTTTCTGTATTCTAGTCTTACTTAAAGTGTGGATTAATGACGTCATATTTCTAGATTTTTTAAAATCTTAATTAGCATCTCTTTCTTATTATACTTACACCTTCTTTAAACAATTGATGCAAACTTTACCTTGATCCTTTACTAGATAGTTTTTTAAGATTTTGTAATTAAATAATTTTCCAAGGTTAAATATACGTTTAACTCCAATTTACATCCTATCTAACTCCAGTTATTTTCCGTCTTTCTTTACATAAACTGATAACAACACAAAGCAGTCAACAAGTTCATTTGAGCTCACAAATGGGACGCTTGTGCCATATTGTTTTTGTATAAGAACCGCGTTAATCCTTAAATTTAATCTCTTGTATCTCTTCCTAATTTTTAAATTTGTTTTCCTATCTTATCCTGATTCTTAAAGTTAATCTCCTATCTCTTCTGATTCTTAAATTTATTTTTCTATTTTTTTTTTCTAATATCTCGACCGCTCTAATTACCAATATCTTTTTTACACATTCAACCATAATTAAAGTGGATCTGTTTGGTATTAGCCCTTGCTTCAGAAAGACTCAAAAACGTAGGACACTAAAAATGTTGCCATTATAATTAAGTAGCTATTTTGTTCTAGTCGGGATGGAATTATTTGGCGAAGTCGTTTTGGCGCGGCCGTTTTGGCGCCAGCCATTGCGGCAGTGTGTCGTTTTCTTATTAGTAAAATCTTAAAAATTTTAGGATTTAGGGTTAAGGGGTTAGGGTTAGGGTTAGGTTGATGATTATACTGTTTTATTCAAACCTTCCTGCTAGTTTCAAATGGACTTGCGCCAAAACGGCCGCGCCAAAACGGCTGCGCCAAAACGGCTTCGCCAAATAGTCCCCTACCCGTTCTAGTTGTGGTTTCGAGTGTAAGACAAAATAATTTGGTATTTGTTTGATTTACTGCAAATTATATGGTTTAAAAATAAGATGATTACAGTGAAATTAATTAAAAATGCAGAATTAAACTTTAAAAACTTACAGTAACTGTGCGATGTAATGGGTACTTATCCATTAACGTTGTTTAACAATTTGCAAAGTTAGGATAGTTAATCCTTTTTTCCAAGTTTGTTTAAAATCAAACTTTAAACTCTTTGATTTTTGTGGTTATAAGATAGCTTTAACTGGAGTACAACAAAAATGCAAACACCGCATTTTTTAAATTAATCTTTTTTTGTTTTTTTTTCTGTGAGATTTTGATAAAAAGTTGAAAAGCAGTTATTTATTTGTTTTATTTTTCAAGCTTTACAAGACAATATTCTATAGACTTTTGCAAATATCCTACACCTACTTTTTTCTTAAATTACTCAACTTACAAGCGATGTTTTCGAATGCTTCAACCGTGGAAATGAAAGTTTGTGATTGGCCATTCGTATTGTAATTTGCAAACCACCAAGCGGCTTGATCAGAAACAGTTCCAGGAAAACTGTCGCCTGATTGAAATTGTATTTCGAGGAAGACTCTGACTGCAATAGCTGAGCGCAGAGGAACCCTTTTGAAAAAATGGTTTGATAAATGTTTATTATAAAACATTATTTTTTTTATAGTTACGTATTTGCCTCTTTCACAATAGACGCTAAAAATTTTCAAAGTTTGACTTAAGACCCAGTAAAGAATTTTGAAAGCGTACTCTTTTTTACTTAAATAAATAAAAATAACTCTAGGTTCAAAAAATATTTTGGGAGCTAATTAGAAAAATTAAAGAAAACTTTTTCAGAATCTCAAAACGTATTCTAAAATCTTTTAGTCACGTAAACAGAAGTAAAAAAACCAGAAGTTGAAAAAATATAGAAGCGTACAACCCAGAGCTCCAACTTGCTCATTACAGAGATCTATGTCTCTTGTCGCTTCTATAATTGTCCATATTTATAACAAAGATCTTAAATTGAAACAGGAAGACTGCGACTGCGTCTGTACCGCGAAAATCAACCGAAGGCAAAAGGTTTTCATTCAAATCAGATCAACTTGACTGGATATTATCAATCTGATATCCAGTGACGTGCCGTGAAGCCTATGGTTGGTGAGGAACTTATTTGTAAAAATAATATTACTACTAATTTTATTGTTTGCCAAGACCATCAAGCAGGGGAAAGTGCCGTAAAGTGTTTTTTCTAAAGAATGGCGCGACAAGGTTTTGAACCGAAACCATGTTGATCACAAGCACGGTGATCTAACCACTCGACCATGCTGCCGACGAAGAAATTTTTTCTGTTAATAAAAACCTTGCAAAATTTTTCAGTTTTCTTTAACATTAGAATTGCAAAATCTGTTTATTTAGAGAAAAATCAGTTCTTAAGGTTTTAAAAATCTAAAGGAATTTGATTTTGAATGAGAGCGTTCGATTTCACATGCTTGCTTAAGCTTTTATGATTGGATCCAGAGGGCAAAAAGAGCTTAAATTCTTATATTTTCATGCAGATAACCTACTTTTCTTGCACAAACATGACCTCCTAAAGATATCTTAGCAATTCGCAAAAAACTTTTGATTGCGCGTTGACCCATGACCTTCTAAAAATTAAACGTTTTTCGGTGTTTCCTAAAAAATTTCTTTTGGTGAAGTAAAAAAACAACATCGTAGTATAAAAAATTAAAAATCGTGAAGAGAGGACTAAAAAGTATTTTTTTGAAATGAAAGACGAGACTTTTAATTTTCATGCACACTTAATTGGAAACAAATAGTATTTTTGAAGTTGGCAAAATATATGCATTGTTAAAAATGTCTAATTAAAACTGACCGCTTGAATTTTTTAAACTCCCTTTAAGAGAGGCGTGTCTTTTGCTAAGAATTACTGGCTTTAAAGTAACTTGAAACTTAGTCCCTGACGGTCGTCTAAAGATACAGCCGGACATTCTACATTTTCAAACTAAAAGTTGGAAGGGTTATTGTCGTTCACAATGGCAATTATTTCATTAGTTTCGATTGTCTTCACAATGGAAATAAAAAATTTCGCAATCAGTTTTTACAAGTTAAGATAAGGGATAGTTTGTGAATTAGCGTTATTTAGAAATGTTTGTTATAAATAAAAAAATGCTGCCGAAAATTGAGGTTCAAACACTGAATTATGAATATACCAAAATTAAATTGAAAGCTTAATGTTAAAAATTTTCTTAGCTTAGATTTAACTAAATCATCTTCCATTACTAAAGCTTACAAAAAATTTTTTATTTTGCAGTTGCACAATGCGTGTATTCCGACTTACTGGAAAAAACCGATTTATCTTGTTTTAGCAAACGTCAGCAGTAAGAAAAAGTTTTTTTTTTGTAGGACGTCACAATTGCGGCATGCCTCAAATCTCTCATTTTAAGAGATATTTTTCACCAATAGAGAAAAAACCGCTATAATGTTTCACTTTTCTTTCTTTTTTTATCTGAAGAGAGGCAATCTTGAAGCTGCCTCACTAGCGTGTATTAGCGATTTTGTTGACAAGAACGCTTGACAAAATGATAAAAGCGCTAAAATACAACAATTAAACGGTCAAAAATTAGGGTTAATACGCAAAACCAATTAAGCTACTACAAGTACGGAATGATTTTTACTAATTTTTTTCAACCAATAGCAAGTTGCATCTATTTTCCAAAGACTATGACCTCAATATTTTATTTTTGCTTTATTTGATTTCGATAGGTGAGGCACTCCCTCACTTGCCTCCCCTGACGGCATGTCCCTGCTCATAACTAAGCCCTCTCTATTGCTCAAGACTTCATTCTGTCCCGACCAAAGAGGCCATAAAGCGCTGATTGGCAAACGCTAAACGGTGAGATTCAAAAGCTGATATTAATTGCTCTTCAACGTCAATTTTATTTTGTGTCAAAAACTAAACTTGAAATTTGAGATTTGGTTAGATAGTCCTTTACTTGGTTTCTCAACTTTCTGTGAAAAAAGATTCAGTCTTGCTTATGCAAACACAGAAAAACCTCTACACGATTGGTTTGAAATGCATGTAATAATACAATTCTAAAATAACACAAAATTCCAATTTTGGTACAACCAATATAATTGAGAAAAACTTTACTATCATCAAATTTCTCTCTTAAAATGTAGCCATTTGTTTGCTTACTGACCAAGTAAAATCGAACAGAAATAAGTAGTTCTAAATATGCTTCTATATGTTAATATGTTATTTCTTTTTTTTTTTTTTTTTTGTAATAAAAATAAAGAATTAAGTAGATGCTTTAAAATTGAACCGAAATTGTATCAAGAAATGTAAAGAAATATAAAAATAATAAAGAGCAATTAAACTAATACTTAATTTTGTCTTTGCTAAGCATACTCTAACAAAAAAACTCCCAATAAACGTCATGGTTTATATGTGGTCCAAATGTATAGCAAATGATTGTGAATAATTCGGCGATATCAATATAACGTAAGCCTTTTTTTTTGTTTTGAATATTTAATGCTAAAATAAAAACTTCAAGAATTTATGTTAATCTTCATTTCGACATCCTACCTGAAGTCATTGTTTGTGAAATCAACAAATTCATTTCCAAACGCCGTGGATATTATTGCAAGCAAACTGTTCAATGAGCTTGGAATGTTGTTAAGAGTTAAGATAATTGATGGATTAATCTAAAAAAGTACCGAAAAGTTCAAAGCTTTACTTTTGCTTTGTAAACGCGCCTTAACTCCTATTTAAAGGAGGATTTAAAAGAAAGGAAATTTAAAAGGAAAGAATTCATAATCATAAATATTAGAAAACATATAAAAAATGATAAATGTTAAAAAAGATCAAGAAAAAATCAATTGTCAAAGTACCTTTTGACTGCTTACGTCAATAAAAGTAGCGTAACTTAAGCAAGCTGTTTTAATAAGTTTCTTGATGACTGAATCAATTTATATTAATAAGACTAAAGTAAGAATATTTCAAATTGTTGAGCTTCGACGTACGCGAGTGCCATAGTATCCTTTTTGGCTAAACGTTGTTGGCATTTTGTACAGATAAGATTTTTATTAATCGGCATCTGCGCAGTAAATTTTATTTAAAGAAAAAAATTTTAAAAAAATTTTTAAATCAACATAAAAATTAAATAATTCAAAATAGTCAAAAGCTAAATCAACGTCAAACTTGCAATAGTGGTAGATCCTATAATACAAACTGGGAAAATGATTAAAAAATAAATTCTAAACAAAAACTTTTTGCTAAATACGACCAAACTCGATGGCCTTTCGTTTATTATAACTTATTCAGACACTTATTCAAATAAAATCAAAAATTAGTTGAAAATAAAATGTAACCTGCCAAATCCCTCCTAGCGGAGAAGTTGGGTTTTGTCCGAAATTCGACTCAACCAAGGCGACTCGTTTAAAAAATCCCAAATCATTCTTGAGAATCGATGAAAGTGCCGGAATACTGTTAATTTTTTGAATGCAAGCATCCACCACGTCTTCACCAAAAGAGCCGGAGACAAGAGTTAGATCACCCGAAGGAAAACTGAAAAGTTAACATAAAAATTTGTTCATAATTTTAAGCTGCATTCAAGAGATGTTTAAAGCTGGAAGTAAAGAAAAAAAATTGAAAAATGGTTTTCTTCGTTGAAAAACAAAGTTTTTTGAATTTAAATTATTGGAGAATGAACCGCGATGACAATTTTTGTAGACTAAAGAACAAACATAGTTCTGCTTTAAAAAAGGTGTTGCCTATTATTAGGCACTCCAAAATTATAAAATGGTTCGGCAATCTATTAAATTTAAGAAATACTTTCAAACTGATTTTATTTCATTGCATTAAAATTGTCTACGGCTGAAGTCGTATAACTGCATGACTGATATATGAAAGATATATCAACAGGGGCATCTTACATGATTCTTTCGTTTTTAGACCTAATCTTCTTCTCTTAAAATTGACTCTTATATCTTTTTTCCTTTTATAATAAGCTCTGTCAACAAAACTCGAAGCAAGAGACTGTCTAGAGCAGTGGTTCCCAACCTGGGGGTCGCGTAGCACTTTTCAAGGGGTTGCTAAAATTATGATTTCAAGTAAGACTTTTTTCTGAAATACTCTTTTAATTAGTGATGGAAAAAAGTAGTGCATATCAGTGAAAAAATTAAAACAAGAAACACTGGAAACCAATTTTTAATGCTTTGATTTGACTAGTCATTGAATCGAACTCGAGTCTACCACTTCAGAGTCGAATACTCTTACCACCATGACGTTTCATCTGTTGACGACACACATTTTAATTTATAATTTTGGCGTCGGGTTTATAATTGGCAAGAAACTTGGCAGCCGCGGTGGAAAATTTTAGTAGCTGTGACAGCTTCAAAATTTTACCTAAGTTTGTTCTGAATTTATCTAAAAATAGTATTAAGTAGATGTTCCTAAATTATTGCGTGTAAATTGGGCAACTGTAAAGGCCCTCTTGTTACGAATGAATTTTCGTTGGCTAGAGTGAGTAAGCTGCACGCGCTTAGGTCATCTCGTTTATGTAATTCAGCATAATAAAAATTTATCTCTAATCTCAGTTCAATTGTTGATCTGTAAGTTTATAGGCCGCAGAAAGCAATCTTTCTAATTACAATAAAAAGGTGTCTGAAAAGTACTAGTTATGCATTCTCTTTAATTAGTAACTAGTAGTGATAATATACTTTAAGACAGTTATATATAGAAAATTTAATTTTGGAGATAACGGGATAATAAAATAATTGATAATATTTGAACTGGTGTTTCATTGTGTTAATCCGCTACATTTACTGCACCATCTCGCATATCGTCCTTAGATCTTTGTACATTACTGGGACTTCAGTTTGCAACTACTGTATTATAATGACTTCAAGCAGATTGTATTGTACTGTTTCGTAGAAAACGCATTTCAGCTTAACATCCCTTCTTTTGTAGTACCTACAGTATTTTTTTAAACTTTCGTCCTTTAAGCAATTTGTTAGTTTTGCCATGGAGAAAGAAAGAAAATTTTTGGATGACCATATTAAATTTGGATTTACCTCCTTACTTAGCAACGGTGTTGAGAAACCTCAATGCGGTCTCTGCAGTGTTGTTCTCAGTGCAGAGTTAATGAAATCTTTAAAATTAAAGCGTCACTTAGAAACAAAGCACTCCCAACATGCTAAGAAGAATGTAGCTTTTTTTCGACGTCATGAAGCTGGCTTGAAACGTCAGAGACTTAATTGTACTGGAAGTTTTAATCAAAGCAATGTGGCAACAATCGAAGCATCATATGTTGTCGCACTGGAAATCGCTAAACAAAAAAAAACACATATGTACAATTGGAGAAACACTTTTGAAGCCGTGTTTGTTGAAAACTGCAAAATTAGTTCTTGGAGATGCAAGTGTAGCGAAACTTAAATAGATTTCTCTTTCAAACAATACTATCCAGAGGCGTATTTTGTACATGTCGGAAGATGTTAAGAAACAGGTAGTGAATGAAATTAAAGCGTCTCCAATGTTTTCGTTTCAAGTTGATGAGTCAACGGACGTCAGCTCATGTGCACAGCTGCTTGTCTTTGTAAGGTATATTCGTTCGAGTGACATCAAAGACGAGTTTCTTTTTTGTAGTGAACTTGACACGACGACAACCAGTGCAGATATTATGAAGAAAATAAAAACTTTTTTGAAGCAGCTGGACTACAATGGAAAGATGTTTGTGAAGTTTGCACCGATGAAGCTCCTGCTATGTTTTGTAAAAAAAGTAAGTTGTAGGCTTTGTAAAAAAAGTAAAGAAACTTGCTCCAGAAACAAAGGGTACACACTATTTTATTCGTAGATACGCACTTGCCAGCAAAACTTTACCAACTGAATTAAAAAATGTATTGGATTTGGTGGTAAAAATTGTGAACTTTATTAAAGGGGGAAGCTTAAATACACGCCAATTTAAAGAGCTTTGTAAGGACATGAATGCAACGCACGAAACTTTACTTTTTCACACAGCTGTACGTTGGCTTTCAAAAGGCAACGTTCTAAACCGCGTTTTTGAGAAGAAGGATGAAATAAAGTTATTCTTGGAATTTAAAAATAAGGATGAAATTTTATCTTACTTCAATGATAACAATTGGATTACCAGTCTTGCATACTTAGCAGATATTTTTGAAAAGTTGAACATACTAAATTTTAAAATGCAAGGAAAGAACACAAACATTGTACAACTACGTGACAACTTAAAAGTGTTTGTCGAAAAATTGCAAAACTGGCGCCAAAAAGTAGTTGATAGGAACATTGCTATGTTTGATAGATTGTCCAGTTGTTACAGAATCAACGAGAATTTAAAGACACTTATTATAGAACACCTTCAATCCATGGAGTTAGAGTTCCAGCATTACTTCCCTGAACTTAGAGAACAAGAAGCTACTCTTGCACGAAACCCGTTTTCCGACTCTTTGGATGTAAGCGACGTTCTCGACGAAATGCAAGAGCAATTTATCGAGCTTAAAAATGATTCAGCTTTCTTTAACATTAGAAATAACGTGCTATTTACCACGAGAAGTCACTATCACAATTTTGGTGTGATATGTCTGAATCATATCCACATATATCGAAACTGGCATTTCGAATACTGCTGCCTTTCGCTACCACATACCTGTGTGAGAGCGGATTTTTGACTCTTCTACATATTAAAACTAAGGAAAGAAACAGAATGAAAGTAGAAAATGACATGAGATTGGCTTTGTCTAACACCCCACCACAAATTTTAAGGTTGGCTGCACAGACACAAGCCCAACCATCGCATTGATTGTAAACAGTTGATCTCGAATAAATATATATGGCTGATTTGCTATGCTATACATTTTGTTCTTTTTCTAAAATAAATTTAGCAATATCGTGAAAGGGGTCGCGATATGTTTAAAAATATTCAAAAGAGGGTCTTGAGACAAAAAAGGCTGGGAACCACTGGTCTAGAGCAAGAAAAAGAAGGTTTAAAACCCGACACTATGATATGGGACTAAGTTCTGGTTTGATGTTCGTGATACACGATGCTGCAGACGGTAAACTTTAGAGCAGGGGTGCCCAAACTTTTTCGTTGTCTATACTCCTTTGTTTCGTTAAAGAATTTGTCGTAAATCTTCAACATTTAGCATAGTTTTTTTCTATTTTAGCTATATTTCCCTGAGTATGTAGATTTAATTCAACACTCTGTATTCAGAAAATAACAATATTGCATGTATTAATGCAATGTATTTCTTTGTAATAAAATTCTAAAAGCAAATTATAGGCCCAATTTATTAACACCTTCATGATGCATTATAGTACAACTTTTGTTGTTAATTCATTTCCATTTTCTTTCAAATATTATTTAGTTTTAGTTGCAGAGAGTTCTCACACTTATTCCATAACAGAAAACCTGCTTTTATAAAACTAAGTTGCTGTTGTTGTTGAAAAAGGAACTAACACTATCATAGCCGCCTTTGCAAGATTTGGGAAGGCTTTTCTTTGCAACACATCAAAAATCGCTTAATTTGTCAGAGCAGTTGAAATCTTTGGCAACTTTTAATTTCAATAAGATTTTTCTTCAAATTATTATCATCAGACGTTGTAGTTATATTGTAAAGACGTAGATTTATGATTTAATGGTCACCATCTAAAAAGTATCCCTTGAAAGACTTTTAGCCAGTGCCATTAAATGAACAAAATTTCAGTTTTGATGATTTGCTGCCTATAATTATTTGCAAGTGAAGAAATATTGGCAAGATTTTTCTTTTCAATACAGCAAGACCAAACACATAATTTTTGCTTGAAAGCTTTAAGTTTTTTACAAACTCTACTAATATTTAATTATTGATTTTTAAGTGCAAGTTTAACTTGTTTAGATGCTCAGAACATTGGCAATGTAAACCACTTTTTGGATAAATTTATTGTTTTAATTAAAGCAAAGTAGCCAGATTAAGATTTTGATATTGTAAAATTAACTTGATTGTTTCTCAAAGTTCCAAAAATCGTGTTATTACCCGGCTTTGAGAAAATGACCTTAAATTAAGTCAGTGTGGTACAGCAGGATGTGGTACTCATCTACGAACACGACACAAAAAGACTGGTGAATTATACATTATGCATTAAAAACAGCGCATACAGATGAAGTAAGTGTAATAAGGCCTAACAAACAAGTGAAAATAATTCTACAGATCTTTAATGCAAATAAAAAGTAAAATACTACCAGACCAAACTGAATAATCAAAAACGTCTATAAAAACTAACCAAAAAAGCTCGTACCCCTTGAAATTTAATTTCATACCCTTAAGGGTCACGAGTACTCCCAGTTGGAAACCACTGCTTTATAGAAATGTGCTCTCAAAAAATATAAAATAAAATCAATTTTGCAACGTAAGAAAAATAAAATCAGTTTGTAATCTGTCCTTGCTTTATTAAAATTACGCTATAAACCTATGGACTTTAAATTTTTTGAACAGAAAAATAAAGCTTTACTGAATCAAAATTGAACCGTAATGCTGGATGTAGATCTTTGTTCAAAAATCTTGCTGGTCAAAAAACAAAGGTTTTTCTTAAATGTTGATAAATCTTACTTGTTTAAAATCAACTGTCCAGAGCTTGTTGCAACAAAGATTATGAATATGAAATGCAAATTGAGCATTGTTGATTATAGAGCAGCAAACAAACGTATAAGAAAAAGTAATTCTAAATAAAAAATTTATTTATAAGTATCAATTAAATATGGAACATGATGAAGTCTATAACATTTAATTTTTTTTCTTAAATGATGTAAAATGTTCCGAAAACTTGAGAAAATTACTGATCTACTCTTAAAACTAAGTTGTTCCATACTTTTATAAGTTCAGAACCCTAGCCATAAGGCTTAGAAAATCTTTATAAAGAAAAAAATTTTAACATATCAAGTTTGTTATGTTTAAGGTAAGTCAGAAACTCCTACAATACAAATGTGAAAACTTTTTGTCGAATCTTTGCCCAATTTCACTTCATTTCATTTCTATATTTAACCTCCTGACTCACAGGAAAGCGACTGAGGCGCTGTACAGAAGGCAAGCAATTACCCCGACCTGCTTTCAGAGATGCCAAGATATTGCTCTTCGTTTGGAACTTTTTATTTTTATTTTTTGTTTTACAGAGATATGACCGAAATTTAGAACTGCTTCCTAAGACCGCCAAGCAGGGAAAGTGCCGCAAAGTGTCATTCCCAAGGACACACAGAATGGCAGATTAGGTTTTAAACCGAGACCACGTGGATCACAATCACGGCGCTCTTCATCACTCGACACATATTTTAATTAACTTTGAATACGCTAATGACTGACACTAAGTCTAACATTGTCGCGATTCCTGGTCAATTAAAATAAAAAAGAATCGAAAGTTGAAATATTTAGAATGCATGAAAATGTCGGACAATGAAATACGCAAACCTAATTGAGTTTTGTTTTCAACAACACTGCAGTTAACTCCGGTAATAAAGCTTTCTTATATTACGTTATTTTATACAAACATGAGTTTAACAAAATTTTAAATAAAACTTAGGGTGAGTACAAACCATTGACACAAATTTTAGAACTCTGTTATAGCGATTGTTAATAAGCATAACTAGAAGGAAGTAAAACTTAAAACACAAACACTCTCATGGAAGCAATTTTTTAAAATGCTCTATGGCACGTATTAACATTGCTTTTTAAAACGAACCAAAAAGTGAAGTAAATACTTCAACAAAGTGCACCTTTATGTGCACATTAATTACAATAAGATTGGGGAAACGTATTAGCCTTAGACAAATTTTCAACAAACGGTTAAAAAACATTTTTTTTTTTTTTAACAATGATGAAGAATAGAAAAAGAAAAGCTGAATGGGAATAGATATAGGCTTGGCTTCAACTTACATTGACATAACAGCTTCTTACTCATCTTTTAATAAAGAACCAAAGCCCGTTAAAGTCAATAAAGACAAGTTTTCTCAGGACTTTGCTATATCATGAGATGTTTACTGGTGTTGATTTTGGTTGCTCTGGAGCAGGCTTGCCCAACCATTTACATACGGCGAGCCGAAAATATTTTGCAAGATTTTCGCGGATTACAAGGCTATAAAGAACAAATAGCGGAATTTCTTTATTACCAATGTCAACAGCGATCAAGTTGGTACGAGGGCTGTGCTGATGGCGAACGAGATCAACACGGTCTTGGTTGAAAACCTACTCTCGTCATTCGGCTGCATCCTTGGAAAAGACACTTTACGGCACTCTCCTCTGCTTTGCAAGCATTTGTAAAAATTATCATATCAACAGATTGTACCTAGATTTAAATAATACCTATCATTATCCATATTAAAAAATTGTAATTATTGGTTAGATTATACATAGAGTGAAAGAATTGTACCAAGAAGTCGTAGCTAAGTTTCGGGATTTAATGAATTTCGCAGCGACAACTTTTGACTCTCTTGTGTTAAATAAAATGTTGGTCTTTTTTTACAAAATTACCCAAAATGCCATCAAACAAAAGGCTCCAATATATCGCTATTGTTTAGTCATTAATTAGTAAATTTTTGATTATTTTTTTTATATCTTTAAACAAGCTAATGATTTGGCCAGCTAAATTTTTTATAAGAAATGATTTTTTTATCTGGCCAAAATATTAGTTTGTTTAAAAACTTGAAAAAACAATAAAAATCTAATGAATACTTAGATTGTTTTTTCAGGTCTTTAAAAAACTAATGTTTTGGCTATTAAGTTTTTTTTGTTAGTAATGAATTCTCGATCAAAATCAGCTTTAAAATATATTTGGAAATTTTGAAAATGCAATTTTCATGTCATTGAATTCCATTACAAGTCATTTTTGTTTTAACTTTTTAGAATCTATAAAGTCAACTGATACTTGTAAAAGCGTTTTTTTATATAATTTCTAAAATTGTTATTGCACTCAGTTGACTACTAATTGTTTTTAACCAACAAGAACAAGTTTAACAACTAACAACATGTTGGTTAGACCGCGAGGAAAAATTCGCACTTTGATTTCTAAGCCGATCAATTGTATTTTTCTTTTATCCCAAGTTCCGACGTTTATCTTCTGACAAAAGTCGAACGAAAAGCTTAGAGATGAGCTTTTTGCTGGCTACGTCAAGTATCTTTGTTTTTTTGGTATAGACCTAATTACCCTTAGTTTTGGCATAGCCCTTAGTTGACAGAGAAATGCAGTCATAAATAGTCAGCATCCGCAAAACAGCAGATTAACGATCTGATGCAAACACAGGCGTACCAGCCGAAAAAAATTTGTGGATGCATTAGAGTTTTGCCCAAATTTTGTGACATTTGTCCGAATCTTGATTTCCTAAAAGCAAATGTTTCATTTAAAACTCTTTTGTTAAATGAGTAGCCTTACAAAAAGGCTGTTTTGAAAAACTCAAACGTTTTTAAAAGGTACGATTTTAAAGTTTTGTACCAGCAAAAAACTTTTTAAATCTTGATTTCCTAGAACTTTACGGATATGAGAAGAAAATTTGCCTAAAGTTTAGGGTGAAGAAAAAAAAAAGAAAAAGTTTTCACTTTGTATCTGTCTCTTTTTTGTCAATTTTTTGTTCCAAAACATGATGACCTCTTCAAAAAAAAAGTCTTAACGTAAACTTTTTTCTGCAATTAGTGTTCATTTTTGATGTACAAAAAATTCTCTGTCACTTTCCAAAAGTTTCCAATTTTGTTCAGATTTTTCCTATCGCTACCCAAAAAATTCTGGTTTTACCCAAACATTTCCTTGTCGTGCCCGAAAAAAATTCTGATTTTGCCCAATTTTTGAAACCTAGGAGGGAAATTGCCTCCTCCTTCTTCATCGGAAGCTACAGCCATAGGTGCAAACCTTATTGCAAACTTTTTTTAGCGATTCTGCTACTAAATTTGCGACGTATGGGCCAGGTCACATAAACGAGGTCGCAGGTTGTGCGCCGCATCTGAACATCCATCTATATGTGCAGTAATGTAAACAATCATAGTCATACGAGCCGGGAGGCTACTGGCCCCTGAAGTCTCAAAAATTGGGCAAAACTAAAATTTTTTGTGCAGCGACAAGAAATGTTTGGACAAAAAATTTTTTTGGCACCGAAAACGAACTACTTTGCTGGACAAAGTTCTCAAGTCTAGAAAAACGATTAAGATATAAGGCAAAGACCTTTTTTTGGTCTTCACCCAAAATTTGGACAAAATTAAAAATTTTTTCTCACGTCCGTAAAGTGCTACACAATCAAGATTTGGGCAATCGTCGAAAAAATTTGGGCAAAATTGTATTGCCCCAACATTTTTGCGATAGATACGGCTAGTAAACAATCATTGGTAGAGTAACACTGATCATAAATTGAGCCACAATATATAGCGTTTGGAAGTGGTTTTTAAAAAATATCATTTTATTAACTTTGAATGCTTTACAGATGATAATACCAAGCCAAAAATTAGCAACGTATTTTTATCTAAACTGATGTTGTGTCGGTCAGCACTCAGTACTGCTTGCATTGCAATCATTACACTGCTTGCAGTAACAAGTGTTTAAAAGCTCGTCATCACTACCCATAAAAATAAAACCAACGTCGAAAAGCACGTAAGTTTCCTTATTGATTATGTAAACAAATAACAAAACGTAACTGGTCACTAAAGAAATGAAACAACTGCCCACGAATGCCCCACTCGCAAACGGTAAAAACAAAACCAAAAACAATCTAATTATAAAATACAGGAAGTAATCGTTCAATTAAAATATTAAAAAACCAAACCAATTAATTAAGTAAAATTGTAAAGGTTGATTGATTCTCATTTTAAAGGTTGAAACTGATTGTGTTTAGACGTACCATATTTCCGAAGTGGTAAATCGGGATGTTTGTTAAAAAAAAAAAATTATCGCTGTAAAGCAGTGTTCTCTAAAAAAATGTCTGCACTTTGAATCTGTTTAGGATTTCTTGATTTTCGTCGCCAAAAAGCAGTGTTCTTTTCAGAGAAAAACTAAAATTGGAAATATCGAGACTTTACCTAAAATTGGAAATATCGAGACGTAATGGTCTAAACCAGCATTTCTTAATCTGGGGTAAATTTACCCCTGGGGGTAAATTTCTTTGTTTTGGGGGGTAAATGAGCTACCTATAGTTTTAAATTTGATGGTGGCAACACATAGCCTTAGTTTCAGGCATGGTTTCAGCTAGAGAAGTTGACGGGACAGAAAAATTGGGGCAGCTGTAGGTATTGGTAGTCTAGTATCTGCGATGTAGTGCTTTAATGTAATAAAGATAATGGCAACTTCAGTGCGCATTCACATGATGCGAGATAACAATGATCTTTATCGCATAACAATAACGTACTGGATACTGTAACTTGCTAGTAATTGGAATATTAAATTGATCGAAATAATAACGAGTGTCGTCAGACGGTGATCTGTGAAAAGCGAATTAATTGTTAACGTGCTCTTGAAGACTTCTGTGAGTGTTTGAATTACTGCTATTTATAATAAATACAATAGATAAAGACTTCTTTAACGAAATAAGAACATAACAGTATCCTTCCTGGTTTAGAGTAACTGCTAATGCGAATTTGAAGCTAGCCTATTATTTGGATTTTGCTATAAATTTAGTCATAAATATAGCATGTCACAAAAGAAGAGAAAGTATCAGGACAATTATTTGGATTTTGGATTCACATATCTTATTCAAGATGGTCTTCATATTTCTCAGTGTGTCCTGTGCATGAAAACATTTTCAAACAGTACCATGAAACCTGCTCTGCTAAAACAACACCTAGCAAATGCTGATCCAATAAGCAAAAACTAGTCCTTTTTTGAGTTAAAACTGTCCAATCTAAAAAACAAAAGTTGGACAGACTAGCAATGCCGTTGTACATGCATCATTTGCTATTGCTTTGCATGTGGCAAAAGCTAAAAAAGCACATACGATTGGTGAAACCCTTCGGAAAACTTGCATATTGGAAAGTGTGAAGTTGATGCTTGGAGAAAAAGCATCTCAAACAATGAAACAAATCTCACTGTCCAATGACACAATAAAATCCCGAAACCATAAAATGTCTAAAAATGTTAAGAGCAAGGTGATATTGATAGTAGTATGTAAGGACTGGTTTGCTTGGTGTCCGATGGAGCAGGCGCAGGCGCACAGGCGCACCGACGTCAGTGCGTTCCGAACCCTAGACTCCATGAGACAAGGTCCAAACCCTATCTTTTAATGTTTCAAATCAATTTAGTTTCAAATTAATATTAATAAATTCTAAAATAAAAAATAAAATTAATAAATTCTAAAATAAAAAATAAAATTAATAAATTCTAAAAGAAAAAATAAAATTAATTCTATTGAAAACGATTTTAAGTTCTAGTCAGTTACGACGAAGCGCGTCATTTCCTGTTCTGAATCGTATCAATTTGACCTTAAGTAAACTCTAAGTCCAAAAAAGCAATTTAATATATTTTAATCTCAAAGGCAATATTGGTGCACGTTTAAGCATTAATTTTTGTTAGACCTTTGTTGAATTTTTCTTGAAAACCTTAATTTTTCTTGACAGCCTCGAATTTTAGATACCTTTGTTCAATTTCTCTAAGCAACCTTGATTGTTTGTTATACCTTTGTTTAATTTTTGGCAACCTTAATTTTGTTATACTTTTGTTGAATTTTTGGCAATCTTGTTTTTATCGTATGTTTAATTTTTTCTAGGCAACCTTTTTGTCGTACCTAAACTCAATTTTTCTTGACAGCCTCGAATTTTAAATACCTTTGTTCAATTTTTTCTCTAAGCAACCTTGATTTTGTTGTACTTTTGTTGAATTTTTGACAACCTTGATTTTTAGATTGCCTATTTTTTCTACAATACCTTGTTTTATTTATGTTCAATTTTTTCTTGAAAACCTTGATTTTTGTCACACCTAAACTCAATTTTTTTCTAAACAAGTTTGATTTTTGCTATACCCTTGTTGAATTTTTGTCAACCATGATTTTGTTATTCCTTTGTTGAAATTTTTTCTTTAAACAACTTTGATTGTTGTTGTAGACCATTCGTTTTTTACGTTCTAGTATTTATGACAGTAGACCATTCGTTTTTACTTTCTAGTATTTATAACACCATTCGTTTTTACTTTCTAGTATTTATGACACCATTCATTTTTAGTGTTTATAACACCATTCATTTACTATACGTTTCAAGTCGATTTAGCTTCAAAAATTATTTTTAGTCTTAGTGTTATGCAGCTGTAAGATTTATTGAAAACGATTTCTAAACAGTTACGACGTATTTTCTGAAGCCGCGTCATTTCCTGTTCTGAACGCTATTGATTTGAGTTTATCATCTTTAAAAAGAACCAATACCCTATGTTGCTTACTTTTAATTAATATTGGTGCACGTTTAAGCGTTCCCTAAACAATCTTGATATTTAGATGCCTATAGTCAAAAGTTTTTCTAGATAAGTTTAGATTTTAGATGAATATCAACTTTAAACACTTTTCTAGGTATACTTAACTTTTATTTGTACGATATTTTTTCTCTGTAACCTTAATTTGTGTTAAACCTTTGTTTGATTTTTTCTCGACAACCACGATTTTTATTATTCTTTTGTTGAATTTTTAAAAGTTTATCTTGATTTTTAAGTATCTATCTTCAATTTTTTTCTAAACAAATTTGATTTTTGTTGAATTTAAAGTTTATCTTGATTTTTAAGTATCTATCTTCAATTTTTTCTAAACAAGTTTGATTTTTGTTACACCCTTGTTGAATTTTTGGCAACCTTGATTTTTATTATTCTTTTGTTGAACTTTTATTTAAGTTTATCTTAATTTTTAGATACCTATAATTCTTTTCTAGGCGAGCTTGATTTTTGTTGAAATTTAAAAAATTTTTTCTTTAACAACTTTGATTGTTGTTGTAGACCATTCGTTTTTACTTTCTAGTATTTATGACAGTAGACCATTCATTTTTAGTGTTTATAACACCATTCATTTACTATGTGTTTCAAGTCGATTTAGCTTCAAAAATTATTTTTAGTCTTAATGTTATGCAGCTGTAAGATTTATTGAAAATGGTTTTATTGATTTTTGTATAGTTTCACTTTCTAGTGTTTACAACACCATTCATTTTTACTTTCTAGTAGACCACTCATTTACTTTACGATAAAAGCAATTTAGCTTCAAATTATTAATAAGTTCGAAAAGAAAAGATAAATTCTATTGAAAACGATTTTAAGTTCTAAACAATTACGACGTATTTCCTGAAGCCGCGTCGTTTTCTGAATGGTAGCGTGACCTTATGGTCTTTCAAAAGAATTGTTGCTAGCTCTTAATCTCAAGTTTTATCAACAAAACCTTACTTTCTAAACCAAAGAAATTATGATTTTTTTGTATTTAATAAACGATATGTGTACAATCAATGTTGTGATATATTACGTATAAAGCGAGAAATAGAGCGATCGTTTTCTGTTAGGTTTGACGTAAAATCAGATACAATAGCATGCAAAGGTACGCCACGACAACGAAATAAAATAAAATAGACACAATAATGACCACAAAAACTGGAAAAGTACGCTTGTAAGGTTTTGCGATTGTAAACCCATCCCGATAAGGAGTAGGCATCCATGTAAGAGTCGAGACCGACCAAGGTAGGGGGTAGTCCATTACAAAGTATTCTCCTCGACCGCGTTTGTCGAAATAAACCGCAACCCAATGTTCTCCAGGTTTACTACTCGGGTCCGAGTTGATGACGTAAGCAGACGGAAAAGTAGGTTTCTCCAACTGATCCAAAGCACAGACTTTTTTAAAGATGGTTTTGCTTTTCAAATCCTTCTTGAGCAAGCGTTCGATTTGCAACGTGTTCATGCTGTATAGTCAAAAGCAACGTTTCTGTCTTGATCAATCTCCAGCAGGTTGTCGTGTTCGGAAAACACAATGACCGTACGAGTACGTGCAGTAGCAATAGCAAAATGAATTTCGATGCGTATGTTGCCATGCTTTATCAATTCAAAACCAACCTCGCTGGAATCCATTTGGGGTGTGAAATCAAAAGCAAACAAAGCACAACCGTCTTTGTACTGTTCTCGCGAAATAGCATTTCCTGTGTCACGATAATATTGACCCGTTTGCGTAAACAAACGAACGTAACTTCGAACAAAACGATCGTTGGTGAAATCTGGTTGCAGTGGTTTGGAAGGGATTTGAACTCCGTCACGGTAAATCGTCATGAAATTGATGTTGTTGTGTTTGAAATTAAAAGGAGATTTGGTGATGACACCGTTGTAAGCGTTATTGTCCACTACACCGACCACCATTCGTGTGGGCAATTGAACCAAAAATAAATTTTCTTTGGTAATGCTTCGATTCTCGGTCGGCACAGTAAAGCTCTTGACTTCCACACGTCGAAGCGGGTATTTTGCAGTGCCGTGTTGCAAGGCTTTGACATGAACAAGCTGTACGGCGGGATTGGGTTTTACTTTGCGAACAAACAAGGTCACTTCTTTCAAAGACACTTTGTTATCTGCTTGGTTTGCGTTTCCATGCAAGCAAAAAAGATCGTTGGAACGAATCAATCGCAAACGTACTTCGACACCATTCAACAAATATCGATTTTGAAAAAACAAATCAAGATGCAATTTCCCCATCATATCCATTTCTTTGCTTTCTGCAGCCAAAGCTTTTCGTTTGGTATAACCTAGGTTGGTAGCTCCACGACTATCGAAATGTTCTGACGTGTTACGGTGCCACAACAGAGCAGAAAGTTGGGAATTTTTTGCATCTTGTCCAAAACTAAGCAAGTTTTCAATATAAGCTCGATAAGGGTAATTGTTGTTGGATTGTGTCACAAGCGAACCGTTCAAATAAACATCCACTTGTGTCCATAGTATATGTAAAAAATTACATTCAGGTGCAATTTCCACATTCTTTGCCAAATCAGCTCCGGCTGCACTAGTTACGCTTGCACGCACATAAAGAAAGCTATTGGCAAGATCAATGTAGTTGGAGTTTTCAGCACTAATTGTAAATTCAATAGGACCTGTGGAGGTCAATACAGATACAGGATGGTATTCGGTGAAACTTCCTTCCTCCAAACTAGTTTGACTTGGTGGCACCGAAAACAAATCCAGTTGAGAGGTGGTGGATTCTGCCGAACTGGGGTGTACTAACGTCGCCATGGTTTACGAGAAAATGTCGTGATGTCTCTTGCGTTTCTTCTTTTGTACTTTTCTCGGTGCTGCTTTTCGTTTTCCTATTTTTTGTTGAGCTGCTTTTCGCTTTCCTACTTGTTGTTTAGCTACTTGTAAGAGATTGGAACCGGCAGCTCTTGCTTGATCGATGGCAGCTTGTTTGGCGTTTTTACCGTGTAAGACATCGGAAGCAAACTCGACACCGCTTTGTAAAACTTGTTTTCCCAGGGTTTTGGCACCTTTTTTGACCAAAGGAAGGACACTTTTGGCAATGGAGCTAAACAGATTACCTAGTCCATAACCTTGTTGCACTCGTGCCCCTGCAAAATAAGGCATTCCATGACCGACTTGAGACAAATAATAGTTTTCGTAAGCCTTTGCGTCACAACAATATTTGACACGCATGTTTCTACTACCGTTGATTTCTTACAATAAGCCCATTTTCCTTTGTATCTGTTTTTTATAACGAATTTAGCTTTTTGGGTCGTAAATGCAAAGTCACAATCACTTTTCCCTTGCTAAAACGAATTCGTTTTCCTTGATCGTCACGAAGCGAGATGTGGATGTCACTAAGATTTTTCTTCAAGACAGGATGGTATTGTATTTTGTCGTATCTTTTGGAGACATAAGCACCCGGCTTCCCTGTTACAGGAAGGACAGCAAGCAAGGGTGCGAGCGTGTGACCAACCGTTCTGTGTTCAATAACATCGCAATAGACATAGATGGCGTTCACGGTGTCTACGTTGGCAACGCTTGCCGAAGTGTACTCTCCGATTTCCCGATACCAAACCTTTCGGAAACCCAAAATAGAAGCCAACTCATTCGAAAGCGTCACCACCACATCCGGTTGTGCGGTACCATTACGGTCGGTCGTAGGTGCTCCTTTTTTGTGTTGGATGGACATGGTGGTTAGTTGTGTTTGAGGATTGTAAGTGAGATCAAAGAGAAAGTCGATTGGTTGCGTCAACACTCCTTCGCTGACCAACGTTTTGTTTCTATTTTGAAACTCTCGTCTCATTTCTTGAAGTATCTGACGCACGATATATTGAGGTTGTTGGTAATAACCTGCTGGAAGCACTGCTACAAATTCCAAAGCACCGCGTTGGTAGAAAATGTAAAATTGGTTGGTGTCAATGTTGTACCAAGTGTTGGGGTACAGAATCTCGGACAAACCCAACTCTCACGATCCAGACAAATTGATTTCTTTCGGCAAGTGAACCATGTAATGGCCCAGATGGTAGGTGCTTTCACGCAGCCTGGGCCGTGAGTAAGTCTGCTCATTGATTTTAAAATGACAGACCGAAACCGAACCTACCAAAACGGAAGGGTATCCACCCATTCCGATGTTCAGTGTGGGTCTGTTAATCGGCAAACTTCCTTTTCAGGACGGGGCAATGTCAGGATAAAACTGCCCTTTTCAGGGCACATTGCCAACAAGTTCCCACTATTCTTCAGCTGAACATCGAAGGCCTCACTGCAAGCAAGATGAATGTTCTTCATCACCTCGCTATGCAGTCTGAGGCACTCGTCATCCTACTGCAGGAGACCCACTGCACTGATGCAGAGAAGTTGGTACTACCACACTACCAACTAGCTGGGTCTTCTTTAAGCAGGAAGCATGGCCTTGCCACGTTTGTCCACGAGCGACTGAGATACACGCTTTTGGACCAATCTCCACCGACATCGGAGATCGAGTGGCTGTGTGTGGACGTTGATGGCTATGAAATAGTCAACGTCTACAAACCACCGCCAACGCGATTGCGAACCCTGGATCTCCCAGTGTTTCCTCACCCCTGTCTGTACGCTGGCGATTTTAACTGTCATCATGCTGACTGGGGTTATGATGACAACAGTCCGGATGGTGAGTGCTTGGCTGGCTGGGCAAGTATTAATTGTCTTGCCCTCCTATATAATGCCAAGGACGCTGCCAGTTTTTATTCCGGCCGCTGGAACACTGGCACCAATCCAGATCTAGCTTTCGCTAGCGTAGGTCCAAACAGTCGCTTACCGGATAGACGTGTCCTTGACAAGTTTCCCAGGTCACAACATCGACCCTCGCTTATTACACCACCAAGGTTTGCTATGGCAGTGCCAAGCATGCCTGTTAAGCGATGGAACTTCCGCAAGGCCAATTGGAGTCACTACATTGCTTTGACGAATAAATTCGCAAAGACTTTGTTGCCGCCTGATTCACTTGATGTGGATGCGGCTTACCAGGACTTCTGTAACATCATTAAGAAAGCAGCCAAGAAGACTATCCCACGCGGGTATCGAAATAACTATATTCCGTGTTGGGATGCAGAGTGTGAATCCCTCTATAAAACCTTTCTGCAGTCTCCTCAGGGAGACGACTCAAGTTTGGCTGCTACAACTCTGCTTGCCAAGCTTGACAGAAAACGGAGGGATTGATGGTCCGAGGCAGTTCGGAGCATTGACTTCTCACACTCTAGTCGAAAAGCGTGGAGTATTTTGAACAACCTTACTGGTAGGTCACGACACTCTCCTCGTCATTGTCCCGTTTCAGCCGATGCTATTGCATCTCAGCTGGTTAGAAATGGGAAATACGAGGCTGTTGACCGCAAGTCATCTCGACTTGTCTTTTAAGAAGTGTCTGATCTTTGGAGGGCCACAACACCAGACGCAGTAAATATCTCTGACAATTTTTCACAGAGAGAATTTACTGCTGCCCTTCAACATTTAAAACCAGGTAAAGCTCCGGGTCCTGATTCCATCTGCCCCGAGCTTATACTCCATGCCGGAGCTGCTTTGAAGTCCTGGTTACGTGACTTCCTTTCTTCCTGTTTGCGCCGACTCAAAATTCCCAAGATCTGGAGAAGAGCGTTTGTGGTCGCGATCCCAAAACCAGCAAAGTCCGTGGGGGACCCAAAGAGTTATCGACCGATATCTCTGCTCTGTGTCCCCTACAAGATCCTCGAGAGGCTTATCTACGCCCGCGTTGAACCATTAATCGATCCACTGCTCCCTAAAGAGCAGGCTGGGTTCCGACGCGGGAAGTCAACCATAGATCAAGTTGTTCTGCTAACCCAGAACATCGAGGATTCTTTTGAGGCTAAAAAGAAGGCCGGTGCCGTATTTATCGATCTGACAGCTGCTTATGACACTGTCTGGCACCGTGGCCTTACCTGCAAGCTGCTGAGACTACTTCCGGATAAGCACATGGTCAAAATGATCATGGAGCTTGTCCGAAATCAAAGTTTCACCCTTACCACCGGTGACAGCAAGCAAAGCAGGCTACGCCGTCTTAAAAACGGCGTTCCTCAGGGATCGGTCTTGGCTCCCCTCCTATTTAACATCTATACGTACGATCTTCCTTCCATGATTTCCAGAAAGTTTGCTTATGCTGATGATTTAGCATTGTTGCATTCTTCTGGAAACTGGAAGGACTTGGAGGGGACATTAAGCCAAGATATGTCCACACTGTCAGCGTATCTCCAGACTTGGAGGTTGAAGCTCAGTCACACTAAGACGGTGACGACAGCCTTTCACTTAAACAACCGAGAGGCCAAACGTGAGCTAAAGGTCTACAACAACTGTAGACTTTTACCGTTCTGTCCAACCCCTAAATACCTTGGGGTAAAACTGGACAGATCGCTCACGTTTTGTCACCATTTAGTGGCATTGCGCAAAAAACTATCATCGCGCGTCACACTGTTGAGGCGACTCGTGGGCTCGGGATGGGGTGCTGGTGCTAAAACACTACGCATAGCCACCTTGTCTCTAGTCTACTCAACAGCTGAGTACTGTGCGCCAGTCTGGTGTCGCAGTGCTCACACTCGCCTCATTGACAGTGTCTTGAATGACGCCTTGCGCATAGTTACTGGATGCCTGCGTCCCACTCCAACGGACCACCTACCTGTACTTTCAGGCATCCAGCCAGCTGAGCTTCGCCGAATGGGAGCGACACTCTCCTTGGCTTACCGTGGATCTCTGGACCCCGATCATATTTTGCATGGTCTGTTAAATGGGTCCTCAGATACTGGCCAAGTGAGACTAAGATCCAGACGCCCGTTTGTGCCAGGTGCGCGGAATCTCTTGGACAATCTTGCCAGACTTGGCATCCGCGCCTCTGAATGGACAAATCACAAATGGAACGCGGAGTACTGTGAAGGTGCTTCCAGGCTCCGTGCTTTTGTGCCCGGGACCAGTGTCAGGCCTGTTGGGATGGGCTTACCCCGAGCAGCTTGGGTTAAGCTCAACCGCCTGCGGACTGGTGTTGGGCGATTCCATTCGTCCATGCACAAATGGGGTCTCGCTCCTTCACCGAATTGCGAGTGTGGCGCCTCAGAGCAAACCGCAGACCATGTACTAACAATGTGCCCCATACATCGGGCACCACATGGAGCACGAGGTCTGACGGTTTTGGATGACGAAACTCGATGCTGGCTTAATAACATCGCTGCCAGCATCTGATCCAGGCAGTGCAGCAGTCTGGGGTAGTAAAAGGATAAACCCTCGGCCCCAGTTCTGTTTGTGTCTGGCCTGGAGTGGATGCCCTTCAAACGACGACGACGACGACGAACCATGTAATCCGAAAGTCTGTTTTCAGGATAAATGTCCATGGACGAGTTACTGGGGAGCGTGAGGAACATTTTTGCTGAGAAAGGGTGACGGGAGCAAATAACCTACAGAGCTACTAAGCAGACTAATCCAGAGTTCTTTGTTGTCGTTGCTTTGTGATAAATTATACAAACTGATGGAAACCACAATGTAAATCACCAAAACTTGTGCACCAAACAAAACAATGTCAAAGGTTATTTTCATACAATATCTTTTTCTGACACCCAAGAATTAAAAGAAGCAGGATATCCAAACCACTTTACTAAAAACTCAACACCCTTCTTGCGCTTGCGTTGTTGGAGAATACGCTCGATTCGAAACACGTCATCCTTTTTATAGATTTTTTGCAACTCTTCTTCGTAAAAAGTTCCCTCCAACCACTCGTCTTGTAAATCTTTGATCTTGTAATAGGGAGGATTGTCTCGAAACACTTGAGCAACTTGAAACAACTCATCCGTCCAACCGGGTAAGTAGCCTTTGCGGAACCGCATTCGAGTCATGGACAGTCTGACTTGATCACCTACTTTCAATTTTGGTTTTCTCAACTCGGGGTCGACATAGAGTGTGAGCCAAACCGTTTCTTGGTTTTCAGAGTTGACTGAATTAGGAGCACGTCGAATGGATCGGTGATAGGTGTTGTTGTAAGATTCAACCAGAGCAGGCAGCACTTCCATGTATCTTCGGTTGTTGGTGTAGGTAAAATAACGCCATAGTTTCTCCTTTAAAGTGCGTATAAATCGTTCAGCAATGGATGCTTTGGTGTCAAAATTTTGAGTGTAAAAGTGCTCCACGTGATGTTGTTTTAACCAGGTTTGAAAGGGTCGATTCAGAAACTCACGTCCCATATCCGTCTGCAATTTTTGAAACTTGCCAATTTCAGGCATCAACTGCTCAAAAGCCTGGATCATGTCCGAGCTGGTTTTGGTTTTCAAGTAAGCGGTAAAAGCTTTTTTCGAAAACACGTCAATAACCACCAAAATGTATTTATAATGATCGTTGTAAGACTTGAGCAAAGAAAAATCAATGAGATCGGCTTGCATTTGAAAGTTGGCGCCAGGTACAATTGTTTTTCTGCGCTTGAAATTTTTTCGTACGGGTTTGTGAAGCATATAAGTGTCTTGTGATTGCAACCATTGTTGGGTTGCTTTTGGAAAACGATGTGCTCCCGAGAAAGAAGCTTCTTTTTTAGGATTGTAATAATTTAAACGCTCTCCCATAACATCGATTCAAACTCGCGTGCACCGGGTAAAGTAGGGTCTCGTTTCTTTAAGTTGGATTGAAACAAATCGTCGATATGAGATCCAGATACCACTCGATCGTCTAGAAGCATTTGACCGTCTTCGTTCCAATCTAAATTCTTTTTGCTAGTGGCGGCTTTGAATAGTTTTTTCGCTTTGGTTCGTTTTTTAAAACGCTTTAGCACTGCACTTTCAGACAAGGGTTTTTTCACTGGTGTTTTCGGTTGAAACTTTTTCAGAAATAACTTTGATTTTTGCAACGCCTCATTATATAGAGTTACTTTCTCGCTGTCGGGTCGGTTGGAAGTTAAGATTTTTTGCATTTTAGCATCCAGTTTAGAAAGTACTTTTTTATCCGTGACTTGATGTTTGTTTTTGAGTTTTTCGTACACTTCAGGTTCCAACGCGATTAATTTTCTCATTTTATAAGAGTCCCCAACACACCACTAATGACTGGAGCGAGTGCAGACAACAAGATGGGTAAAAATCCACCTTTTTGTATAATTCTTTGTTTTGTTTTTAACGCTACCTTACGATCAGCCAACTTTCGAAGTTTGGTCTTGTGCGGTTTTAATTTCTGCTTGTGATGACGCGATATGTTGACGTTTCCTTGCAGCACGTTGTGAGCGCAATCACAAAGACAACGTATTAACTCGGACGACGCTTTGTCTAGAATACGCTTTTGCAAAGGTGCAGGGGCTTTTTGTAGCAAACGCAAGGTGGGTCCGTTTTTTCGCAAGCGGTTCATTGATAAAGATAATGCGTGTCTTCTGGAAAAATCCCTGAACGCAGACGTTGGTTATCGTGTGTTTCGCAGCGTAAGTCAATCACCAAATAACCTCGTTCGAAAGATACAGCGTTTTTATATGCTTCCAGTGCGTTTTTATAGGTTTTGGGGTAGATCTGTCGTAAAAATTGTGCAATTTGGTTTACGTCCCTACAACTTTTAAAGAGTACCATAATTTGTGCGTTGAGACTTATTTCACGCAAACCTTTATGAAACAAATTTTGTACGGTCATGAGAACACTGAAATGAAAGTGATGGGAGTAGACGCTATAGATTTTGGATAAAAATTCAAAATTGGCAAACATCAAATCGTCTAGTACTAAAAAGGCATCTCGACTTTCTTTTAGATCTTCAAGACTCGGCATGTTTTAAGTTTTGTAACGATCAAACATTGCTTGCCATACCTCGTAAATAACTTGTTTGATTTCAGGGCAGAGTTGTTTAAGACTGTCTAAGGACCCAATAAGACTTTCCAACTCCGGAAGGTCCGCTTACCACAAAACTAGTTGGATTTTGAAATCGCAAAGACATTACGCTAGCTGGTCGTGGAACAAAATGAAAGCAAACGTTGTAACATAACCCTTTTGTAATGAATGCACAAACTTCGATAGTTAAATACATTGACAGAAAAAACATGGATGAAAACACAAACTTCGATGGTTGAAAAAATTCACGAAAAATACACAAACTTCGATGGTTGAAAAATTCACGGAAAACACAGAAAAACATGGATGAAAACACAAACTTCGATAATTAAATACATGGAGGAAAAATTCACGGAAAAAAAAACCCACGGTGCGTGAGGAAATAAAATTTACAAATCTAACGGCTCGGTGTGAACCCCGTCACTCAACACTTTCCTCTTGGGATAAAAATTACTTAAACCTTTTTTCTTTTGTACATAACTAAAAATTTGATGATTTTTGCTTCGAAAGCCACGGTTTTCTACAAGAAGCGGTTTGTTGGTCTCTAAAACATTCAAATATTCATCAAAGGTGAGAGGGTTTTGGGCAATAGACACCCCTTTACAAACTTGTTTGTTCGTTTCTCCTTGGCAAAAATAAGATTTGGAAGCAAGGCAAACTTGGTTTTTTCCTTCATATTCCACCTTCATTTTACCTAACGTTCTTTTGTCGAAGGCTTCAAAGGAAGAGCAACAAGGTTGCGCGTCCCACGCTTTGTTTTCAATTTTACACTGGATGAAGGCTTCCTCGTGGTTAGGGCACACTTCGGAGGTCAACCATTTTAACTTGTCACGAAAATAATTAGGTTTTAAATGCGAAGGAACACAGTCATCTAGATTTTCTCTACTAATGCTAAAATAAATGGAGTCTGTATCGGTTTCTAACAACTCAAAATGACGATCTGGAATATATTTTTTGAGAAACAAATAAAAAAATTTTAACATGTGGAGTTTGGAATTTAAATAGACGTTGAGACCAATTTGGATTGGAAGATCATTAACAATTTTGTTTTTTAAACTTTTCACTTCATAAACATTCTTTTTAATTTCATCTAAATGAACAAAACGAGGATCGTTGATAGTTTTGTTGACTGTTTCCTCGGAATGGTATGTAATGTTCCTATGCTTTTCTTTATTTAATAAACTAGCGGAATAGAGAGAATTCCCAGTTAGTTTATTGGTAAGAGCTATCACCGCTTTGGATTTATCTGTGTCGGCCAATCTTCTGGAGTTTACAATTTCTTGTGCCAGAGGAGCAAAACATTTTTGTGGAAAAAATTCGATGAATTCATAAATTTTGGTAATTTTTAATCCCATTTCTAAATAAAATTTGGCCATTTCCGAGTTAATTAAAAATTTTTCTGCAAAGTAACTACTGATTAAATATTTTTGTTCTTTTTTTAAAAGGTTATGCTCCTCTGCCACGTTTTGCATATAGTCACCAATGTCTTTTCGAGAAATAAAACTGTTCTTTATGATTAAAGGGAAATCTTTGAATTTTTCTTTTAATTCGTTGGGAGTGTGAATGTCAACGATAAGAAAACCGTATGCCTTCTATTATTTTTTCAAAAGTTAGTTTTCGTTTGGGTGTTATCGATTTTAGTGTTTTTAGAAAACGAGAAACTTCTGGTTGTTTTCTTATCTTCAACCACTCACACTCCCTCATCTCCACCACGCGAAACCCTTCTTCTTCCAACTTTTTTCTGTTGTCTGCTGTTTCTTTCCGAATATCTTCATGAGGAATGTTTTTCAGGGGGTGTGTCTCTTCCAAACTTCCGTCAGAGTTTCGATTGGTATTGCATCGATCGCAAGAATGGAAGAAACAACCAAGAAATTGATATACGGTGTTTTGTTGCTCAGAATAACCGTCCACTGGCAAACTATACTTGCTGACTCTTCTTTCCCCCATATTGAAACGTGTTTGCAAAAATGTGTTTTCTTTGTAAGCTACATAACTTAACCATTGATAAGATTGAAAACCAAATTTGGAGCAGGGGTCAGGCCGAAAATCTTCTTCTTCCTTGTAACGACAAAAATAGCCAGTAGGGTTATTCTGAGCAATAGCGTAAAGGTAAAGAGAATTGGCGTCCAAACCAAGCACCTTTTTGACGGTTTCAGGATTATCTATTTCGTGGGAGCGGATTTTGGTTTTTCCTGAAATTGCAAGGCGGCAGAAAATCAAACTTAACCCACCTGTCAATTGAGATCGAAGGGTTTTGTACAAATCCCCATGCCGCTTGGGAAACAAACAAAAGAAAGCATTTTTTTCGATTTTTTTCATCATCTGTAGTTTGGCCACTCCGCTAACTGAAAAAGAGGTTTTAAATATATCCAAACCTTGTTCAAGATAAGGTCGGAGCAAGTTTTGAACGGCTTGAACAAACGGGACGCAATCCAGAATATTATAGTAAATGAGCATCTCACGTAGGGAGCTCCATCCTTTTTCCGTCCAAGTTTTTACCACCAGATTGTATTCTTCTTGGGTGATGTTCGATTTGGAAAGAGAAGAATAAAAAACGTTGTGTACGGGTAACCCACTATTTAATTTATCGAGATCAGTCACAAATTCATATGGAAAATAAAATTTTCTGAGCTCTGCCCCATAAGCTACCAAAAATTTGCGGTAACTAAAACCGGGGGCTAAAAAATTTTTGATGTCTAAAAACCTTAATTTGGATGTTTTTAAACAAAGATAACTGTTAGTTCTTTTTATAACAAATTGGATGTCTTTTAAAAGAATTTGAATTAATGTTGGTTTAATAAGGTTTAAATCATAGGAAGCCGAATTGAAACCGAGCACAACCAATTCCTTACAATAACAGTTAAAGTCGTTTAAAATTTTTTCTTTTCTGACATTTTCACTCCTTTCCAACTGCTCAAACACGTAATTGAATTTTTCTAAAAGAAATTTATAAGAAACTTCTGACAGGGTCTCCAAGTAATCGACTAACTTTTGTACCAACTCTTCTTCACTGCCCTCCGTGACAAAACAAACACCCGATTCGTAGCCAGGGATGTTGCTCGCTACTGCAACGCTCAAAGGGATGTGACAAGCATCCAAAGTTAACATGGAACTATTAGAAATTTGTTTTTTGGAAAAATAGGCTTCGAAATCATAACACGCAAAGAAAGGAAAATAACGATCACAGTGAGGCACAACAATCCCTATTTCCTCCAATTTCTCAAAAATAGTGGCAGGATTTTTGTGAATGCCACCCGGAAAAATCTCACGCACCGTGGTAGTACAAATTTTGGTGTGACGATAATAATTGCTGATGTCATTCCACAACTTATCACAGTGTACGCATTGGTACACACCGCAATAACTCTCAAAATTTACAATGACACTTAGATGATTTTCGTAAACGTTCAATCGCATTGTCTCCTTGTAGAACTCGCGGCTCCGTTGAACCAGTTTGGCAACCTTACCGTCGAGCTCATATGCAATGAGATTCAGTTCAAAAAAATCCTCTAAGTGGACAAAATCAAAAAGTTGAATGCCTGCAAAATCTGCAGGCGCGACACCAAAATGAATACAATATGCACGAAATAGATTTTTGGCAGTCTTCTCACACCAGTGAGGGTCTGCACCTTGGTGCACTGCCAAACAACGAAAAAAGCATAAGTGATCATCAGCACTGACATTTCGTAAACCATGGTTATTTTTTATGTAATCAGGAAGAGAAATTGGGGCACCAAGAGGGGCATCTTTTAAGTGATTGATATAAAAGGTGATATTGGGGATGTCTACCACTTTCCATTTGCTGTCGGGGCGGTTCATTTTTTCAAAAAAGGATTCTTCGGATAACGTATTCAAAAACTCTATTAATTCTTGGCGGTTGCTAATTAAACGCGCAGTTTCCATCATTACACTGTTGTTGAACGATGAGTGGTAGTACCGTAATTCATTATCATTAATATTTTTTAGAATATAACCGAAACTGTAATTAATTTTAAAACGGTGGAATTGAAATTGTAGAATTTGATGAATAATTTTTCGAATTAACACTGTTAAATTTTGATTGTAACAAAAATTAAATATGGATTGCACTTTGCCTTTTTTGTAAAAAGTCCGAATACTTGTCCAATGTTTTTTCATGAGGGTGATGATCTCATCTTCCACTTCTAAGAAAAAACAACATTAATTTCAAATCAAACTCTTTTATACAAAAAACGTACCATTGCTAGTTACCACAGATTTCATTTTTGGGGGTTCCTCTATGATTTCTGCAAAAATAAAATTTTATAGTATCTCAAAATCAAACTGTGAAAATAGACTTACCGTGTGAAACCGAATTTTTGGCCGGAATTTTTGATGAGTTTTCCGGCGAGGCACTAGTTTGTGACCGATCTAAGAAAAACCAACATTAGCTGTAAAATAAACAATTTTTATCCAAACGTACCATTTGAGTTTAGCTCTCCGACTTCAAGTAAACTTTTAGCAGAATTCTGGGGTTCTACAACAAAAACAAGAATTATTTCAAAGTTAACTCACTTTTCATAAAAACTTACCATTGGTATTCTGAGAATCAATTTTCGCCTTTTTGGTTGGGGGTGCGCTATCTATGAGAAACGATTGTGTTCATTTAAAATTAAACCGTTGAAAAAAATAAACTTACCATTTGAGACCTCGACCGAATTTTCAACCGGAATTTCTGATAAATTTTCCAGGGTTTGTGACCGTTCTAACAAAAACACAATTAAATTTCAATTAAAAATTTTAACTGAAGATTTGCATTCGCATAAAATATTTTATTTCAAGATCAAATAAATTAAAAAGAAATACTTACTACACACTTTCAGATGCGCTTTCAAGTTATCAGCTCGAGTAAAAGTTTTGTTGCATTTGTTACAGCAAACTCCAGTTGACTTTTCATGAACGGTTTTCTTGTGACGGCGCATATCACGCTCTCTTGTAAAAGTACTCTTGCAAATATCGCACTTGAACATCTTGAATAATTCTTCTTTCTTCAACGACTTTAAAGTGGAATGAATAGTTCACCTGAACCGTCTGCTTATATACCTGTGGAAAGTTATTGCGCAACAAACCTCTGTGCTATTTTTAGTAATATTCTTTTAATACCCTAGGGAAATCCCCATGGGAAATCCCCATGGAAAAACTGAATATTGCGCAACACCTCTGTGCTATTTTTAGCAATAGATTGCACCAGTATTGTGCAATCTTCTTCTAAGGGAAACATTTGGTGAGTTTTGCAACTGTCTGTAGAGATAACTTTCTTACTATGTTTTTCTTTGATAAAATCTTGAAACAGACATTGAATTCGCTTTACACTTGGTGATAATTCTTGATGAACATACGTACATATTGAAAAACTTCATATCACATTGCTTCTTTTGAAAGACCATAAGGTCATGATACCATTCAGAAAACGACGCGGCTTCAGGAAATACGTCGTAATTGTTTAGAACTTAAAATCGTTTTCAATAGAATTTATCTTTTCTTTTCGAACTTATTAATAATTTGAAGCTAAATTGCTTTTATCGTAAAGTAAATGAGTGGTCTACTAGAAAGTAAAAATGAATGGTGTTGTAAACACTAGAAAGTGAAACTATACAAAAATCAATAAAACCATTTTCAATAAATCTTACAGCTGCATAACATTAAGACTAAAAATAATTTTTGAAGCTAAATCGACTTGAAACACATAGTAAATGAATGGTGTTATAAACACTAAAAATGAATGGTCTACTGTCATAAATACTAGAAAGTAAAAACGAATGGTCTACAACAACAATCAAAGTTGTTAAAGAAAAAATTTTTTAAATTTCAACAAAAATCAAGCTCGCCTAGAAAAGAATTATAGGTATCTAAAAATTAAGATAAACTTAAATAAAAGTTCAACAAAAGAATAATAAAAATCAAGGTTGCCAAAAATTCAACAAGGGTGTAACAAAAATCAAACTTGTTTAGAAAAAATTGAAGATAGATACTTAAAAATCAAGATAAACTTTAAATTCAACAAAAATCAAATTTGTTTAGAAAAAAATTGAAGATAGATACTTAAAAATCAAGATAAACTTTTAAAAAATTTAACAAAAAGAATAATAAAAATCGTGGTTGTCGAGAAAAAATCAAACAAAGGTTTAACACAAATTAAGGTTACAGAGAAAAAATATCGTACAAATAAAAGTTAAGTATACCTAGAAAAGTGTTTAAAGTTGATATTCATCTAAAATCTAAACTTGTCTAGAAAAACTTTTGACTATAGGCATCTAAATATCAAGATTGTTTAGGGAACGCTTAAACGTGCTCCAATATTAATTAAAAGTAAGCAACATAGGGTATTGGTTCTTTTTAAAGATGATAAACTCAAATCAATAGCGTTCAGAACAGGAAATGACGCGGCTTCAGAAAATACGTCGTAACTGTTTAGAAATCGTTTTCAATAAATCTTACAGCTGCATAACACTAAGACTAAAAATAATTTTTGAAGCTAAATCGACTTGAAACGTATAGTAAATGAATGGTGTTATAAACACTAAAAATGAATGGTGTCATAAATACTAGAAAGTAAAAACGAATGGTGTTATAAATACTAGAAAGTAAAAACGAATGGTCTACTGTCATAAATACTAGAACGTAAAAAACGAATGGTCTACAACAACAATCAAAGTTGTTTAAAGAAAAAATTTCAACAAAGGAATAACAAAATCATGGTTGACAAAAATTCAACAAGGGTATAGCAAAAATCAAACTTGTTTAGAAAAAAATTGAGTTTAGGTGTGACAAAAATCAAGGTTTTCAAGAAAAAATTGAACATAAATAAAACAAGGTATTGTAGAAAAAATAGGCAATCTAAAAATCAAGGTTGTCAAAAATTCAACAAAAGTACAACAAAATCAAGGTTGCTTAGAGAAAAAATTGAACAAAGGTATTTAAAATTCGAGGCTGTCAAGAAAAATTGAGTTTAGGTACGACAAAAAGGTTGCCTAGAAAAAATTAAACATACGATAAAAACAAGATTGCCAAAAATTCAACAAAAGTATAACAAAATTAAGGTTGCCAAAAATTAAACAAAGGTATAACAAACAATCAAGGTTGCTTAGAGAAATTGAACAAAGGTATCTAAAATTCGAGGCTGTCAAGAAAAATTCAACAAAGGTCTAACAAAAATTAATGCTTAAACGTGCACCAATATTGCCTTTGAGATTAAAATATATTAAATTGCTTTTTTGGACTTAGAGTTTACTTAAGGTCAAATTGATACGATTCAGAACAGGAAATGACGCGCTTCGTCGTAACTGACTAGAACTTAAAATCGTTTTCAATAGAATTAATTTTATTTTTTCTTTTAGAATTTATTAATTTTATTTTTTATTTTAGAATTTATTAATATTAATTTGAAACTAAATTGATTTGAAACATTAAAAGATAGGGTTTGGACCTTGTCTCATGGAGTCTAGGGTTCGGAACGCACTGACGTCGGTGCGCCTGTGCGCCTGTGCCTGCTCCATCGGACACCAAGCAAACCAGTCCTTACATACTACTATTGATAATTAATTCCTCTCCTGTTTTTGCTCTTTAGCTGGATGAAACTACCGATGTTTCCAATCTCTCACAGCTACTTGTTTATAACAGATATGTTGCGGATGAAAGGATTAATGAAGAATTTCTCTTCTGCCAACCTTTGAAAACCACATCAAAGGCAGCCGATGTTTTTCAAGTGTTGATTGATTTTTTTGACAAAACCGAATTGAGTTGGAGTAAGCTTGTTGGGGTTTGCACTGATGATGCTCCAGCCATAATTGGTGCAAACTCTGGATCGGTTTCCCTGGTAAAGCAGAAAAATCCAGCAAGTCAACGAACGCATTGCATAATTCACAAAGCGGCACTCGTTTCCAAAACCATTCCGAAGAGACTTCACGAGCATTTGTCTGTTGTGATTAAAGTTGTTAAAAATGTGAAAAGTTTAGCGTTCAACACTCAACTTTTCAGCAAGCTTTGCAAAGATATGGATGCCAATCATACCGCACTTTTATATCACACTCAAGTTCGTTGGCTCTCAAAAAGGGAACATGCTCTCTCGCATTTTTGAACTAAGAGAAGAAGTCAAGTTGTTTTTGCTTGCAAAACAAAAAAATGATCTATTGTTAGCATTCGGTGGAGTCGTACTTGGTTTCTACGTACTTAGCTTATCTTGCTGACATATTTGAAACATTAAATCAACTAAACAAAAAACTGCAAGGTTCAGGAAGTAATGTAATCGTGCACATTGATGCCATCAATGCGTTTTTGGCAAAGCTCAAGCTTTGGAGTCAACAAGCAAATAATGATAATTTTGCATCATTTCACCGCTTGACTGAGATAACTGGAGATGATTTTGAACAAAATTTGAAGGAGGACATCATTAGCCACCTACAAAACTTGCAAAATAAGTTTGAACGATATTTTCCCGAGATAAATAGTTCTAGCATTTTGATGAAAGTAGCTAGAAATCCTTTTGTATATAAAGTAGAAGATGTTCCTGAAGCAATTTAAGAAGAATTTATAGAATCAACAAACGATTCTTTTGCAAAAGATGAATTTCACACTTGCGACCTAGAAGAGTTTTGAGTTAAAATACAACGTCTCTCTCCACGACTAGGTATCATGCTCTGAATATTCTGGTTCCATTTTCTTCAATTTACCTGTGTGAGTGCAGCTTCTTTGCGTTGTTTGTTAGCAAATCTAAAACATGGAACCAACTTGACGTTGAATCTGACATTCATTGCACATTATCTACTACTTCATTAGATACTGAAAAGCTTATTGCCAAAAAACAAGGGCAGCCGTCACATTAAATATGTATAACTGAAGTAATTTGCTAATTTTGTTTTTTAATAAATAAGCATCATTAAGTATATTGAGGGTAAATCTAGTAACCAATTTTGTTAAAAGGGTAAATATGTAAAAAAAGGTTAAGAACCGCTGGTCTAAACCGAGCGGGATGCCAGCACAAGGTCTAAAAACCGGGACTGTCCCGGCTAACACGGGAAGTATGGTAAACCTAATTATGATAAAAGATTGTTTGCAGAAAGTTAGTAACTTGTATAGAATCAAAACCTAATGTAATCAACAGAAAGAACTGTAATAGTTTTGCTTTGTTTATAAAAAAATTGATTGATTGTGTTTGAATATTTCAATTTCTGTCTTATAGTTTTGACTATCAAAATTTTGATTGATTGGTTTGGTTCTTTAATATTTCAACTATACTATTACTTGTTGTGTTTTATAATTAGATTGTTTTTGGTTTTGTTTTCGCTGTTCGGGAGTGCAGCATTCATTGGGAATTGTATAGTTTCTTCAGCGACCGACTATGTCTTGTTACATAAGTTTTGTCGCTGGGTGATCAATGAAATCGACTTTGGATCAATTTCTACGGACAGTGATAAATGTCTCTAAAACTATCGGTTGAGTGCTGTGTAGTATTGAAAATATACTTTGTCCGCAAGATTTCTGTGCTCTGAATCACTAACAAATCGTGCACTTAAAGGTTGGCTGATTATTACGATTTAAATGCTTTAAAATTGTGGCTCCATACAGCCGGTTCCAGGGTTAAATTCTATTGATAACAAAAAATACGTTTTAAGTACTACAGTAAAATAAGTATATAGAGTTAGGGAAGGACAAACTTAAATTGTCGAAACAAAATCTTTAATTAGGTAATTCTGGAAGGATTGATTCCTAACAGATGGATGGTTGGCAGTAAAAGTCAGCCATGTGGTCCTGAAAAGGGTAAGAAAGATTGACTGGGCATTTGTTAAACTTTTTTTTGCGCAGACTGTCCAATTATTAGTTTAAAGAGGAACTAACATTTAAGAGGGGTAGCAGTTAGTTAGGTAGGTACAGTTTGACTTTGTTAGTGTTAGTGTTTAAAGAGGAACTAACATTTAAAAGGGGTAGCAGTTAGTTAGGTAGGTACAGTTTGACTTTGTTAGTCTTTAGACTTTGTTAGCCTCATCGACAGTGTCTTGAATGACGCTTTGCGCATAGTTACTGGATGCCTGCGTCCCACTCCAACGGACCACCTACCTATACTCTCAGGCATCCAGCCAGCTGAGCTTCGCCGAATGGGAGCGACACTCTCCTTGGCTTACCGTGGATCTCTGGACCCCGATCATATTTTGCATGGTCTGTTAAGTGGGTCCTCAGATACTCGCCAAGTGAGACTAAGATCCAGACGCCCGTTTGTGCCAGGTGCGCGGAATCTCTTGGACAATCTTGCCAGACTTGGCATCCGCGCTTCTGAATGGACAAATCACAAATGGAACGCGGAGTATTGTGAAGGTGCTTCCAGGCTCCGTGCTTTTGTGCCCCGGACCGGTTCCAGGCCTGTTGGGATGTGCTTACCCCGAGCAGCTTGGGTTAAGCTCAACCGCCTGCGGACTGGTGTTGGGCGATTCCATTCATCCATGCACAAATGGGGTCTCGCTCCTTCACCGAATTGCGAGTGTGGCGCCTCTGAGCAAACCGCAGACCATGTACTAACAGCGTGCCCTATACATCGGGCACCACATGGAGCACGAGGTCTGACGGTTTTGGATGACGAAACTCGATGCTGGCTTAATAACATCACTGCCAGCGTCTGATCCAGGCAGTGTACCAGTCTGGGGTAGTAAAAGGATAAACCCTCGGCCCCAGTCCTGTTTGTGTCTGACCTGGAGTGGATACTGCTTCAAACGACGACGACGAGTGTTTACTTCGATCTAATATTCCATCTAAAAAAGCTATAAGCGTGGCCAAATCGTTAAAGTGCCGTGATTATGATCGATATGGTACCATTCAAAACCTACTCGCGCCATTCTATTGTGTCCTTGGGAAAGACACTTTACGGTACTTTCCCCTGTTTGGTGGGCTTGGCAAGCAATTCTAAGTTTCAGTCATTTCTTTAAAAAATAAAAAACCAAAATAAAAAATCTTAATCGGACAGCAATATCTTGGCATCTCTGGAAGCAGGTCAGGGTAATCGTTTGCCCTGTATATTAGCGCCTCCGTCGCTTTCCTGCAAATCATGAGGATAAATATAGAGATAAAATAAGATATAAAAGTGGGATACACAAGTTTCATTGGTGGTAAAGGGTCAACTTTAAAATAGCGGTGGATAAGACCGTCAAATTGGTGTAAAATTAAAAGTCAATTGTTTTAATTTGAAAAATAACTAAAATGCTACATTCCCATTCATATCTACCCTTTACATCATTTTCAGAGAAATCTTATAAAATTGTTTAATCAAGCTTAAAAAAATTAAAAATTTATTACGGGGTGGAAATAGCCAGACCTAAATTTAGATCTTTTTAACTTAACTCCAAAACTTAGAAAAAAACTTTTATTTTAAATTTACCTGGCTATTCCCATCCTGTATTAATTATATTTTTTTGGTTTTCATGTTATTTATTTATTATACTGTAGGTGTAAAAAATTTTTAAGTTTTTTTTATTTTCTTGCCAAGAGGGAGGTAATTTTGTTTTTAGCTCAAAAATTTGTCGTTTATCATTGAATTATAAAACATTTAAAAAATATTGTTTTACTTCTCTTTAACAATCAATCAATGTATTTCTTTAATATTTTACCTTATATGTTAGTCTATGATCCAGCACACACTGGAAATAAGCTACTTTGTTCTCAACTGCTGACCATCTTTCTTTGCTCTGTGAATATCTTTTTCCGAGTGGTTCTTGGTTCTTGGTCTTTGACTTATTGCTAAAAGGGGCCGGAGCCGGAGCTGGCTCACTCCTGGTTTAAATAAAAATACTTGACGGTTTTTGGTTTGTTAGTATCACCAGCAGAGCATTTCAAGTTATTGCAAGCAGAGCTTCCTGCGATAGATTTTGCAAAACTCCGGATTGCATAAGAAAAAAACCAGACTTTTTCAAAAAATCCAGATGTCACATTTTTCCCAAAAAATATATTAAATTTGAAACGAGCTTGTTTATTATTGAAAATTGCAATATTTAAAAAAAAATACGATACAAAATATTTGTCAAAATGTCCAAAAAAATTAGCAAAGCGTTACAATTAACTTTCTTCAATCCATACGTTCAGAGCGCGTGCCGTTTTTTGTCATACAAATTTTGTTTTTACAGTTTGACATGATTTACTTTTCCTGATCAAGCTTTTCTTGAAAGACACAGAAAAACGAACGAAAATTGTGTGTCGTCAAAAGTTCGAACAAAAGTCTTTTTTTTAGAATAAAAAGTAATGCCAATGTACTTCAAAACCTAGTTCATTGAGAACTTTTTGGAATTGTTTTGGAACTTATTCCATCATCAACTGCATTAAACTGCAATGTCTTTGATGTTGGAATGAATTACAATTCCGAAACGTCCTCAATAAACTGTTTCAAAGTACATTGGCTTTTACTTTTTAATCTGAATTTAGTCAAGCGTTCCAAATTTTATGCTTCGAGGAAACTTTTTTTGTTGTAAAAAATAGTTCAATATTGTTTGTATTTCACTTGTTCTGCAATGTGGAGATTACTACGTCAAGAATTTTCAACAAACTTCATTATAATTTAGGCCTTCTCAATGTGTGGATCGCGATTATTCAATGTATGGATCGCGATTATTCAATGTGTGGATCGCGATTATTCAATGTGTGAATCGCATTAAGATCAATTTGAAAAACAAATTAAAATGCAAAATAATAAACTTACCGTAAAACCTCTAATTTAGCGCCACCCTGTCTCTTCAAGAAGTCGCCGTAAGCAATTTCTTTTTGCGGTGAAACTAACCTGAAATCCCTCTTTTAGCATCAGCATTAGCATGGAATAAAAAAATAAACCAAGACAAAATGGATCTCTGAAGAAGCGATAGAAACCGCAGGGGAATCCGGATTAGTAAATCGCTTACGGCGATTTTTGAAAAAACAGGGTGGCGCTCAATTAGAGGTTTTACGGTAATTTTTAAAGCTGGGATTTACTTATGTGGCACTTTCACGAAACGAATGTCATTAAAAACTACTTTTTTGTTTGTTTTTGTTATTGAGTAGAATTATTTAATAAGTTAATAAATAATTTTTTTTGTTAATACGGAATCACAAAAATTTATCGAACTCTTAAACGAAAGTCTGAGACCCTAATTCAATTAATCGATAACGGGTCCCCAAATGTTTGTATGTCTGAAACTTAAAGTTTCACGAAAATTCGAGAAATTTTTTTAGAAATCACTTAAAAAGTGTAACAAGAAAATACGACTTGGCTATTATGACTTTGCACTTTCTGTGATTAAAAAATTTTGATTAGTTGCCTGTTTGTCCTACTTGCAATTACTATTGTGGAGGCGGCAAAAAAATATCAGAGACATGAATAGGTTCTCTAAATTGAAACCCAGCCAAGCCACTTACAGATCGGAATTTTTAACTTGTGATTTACTCCCTTATTTTACATTGGTAATACATGCGTAGCATGATAACAATATACGAATATTTTTTTTTATTTGGCAGCTGTTTGAAAGAATCCGTCCATATTTGAGGGAACAGATTAGGAAATAGAATGCCATAAGAAATTGTTAAAATAGGCTAATAAACAAGAAAAATCGAAAAAAGTTTGCTTGCATTCTGTTTCTTTGCAATAAATAACAATCATTGATAAACTAGAGTATTGCATATGAAAGGCTTATGTAGATGTGGTAGCTCAGCTTTTATCGACCTTGTTATTTTAATGTCGACATGCATGGTTGTTTCGTAATCGACCCTTTTTTGGTAAAAAATTCTATTTAGCAAATGGTTATTGTTTCTGAAAATTTGATCAGCGTTGTTTGGCTTTAGAGAATTGAAATTAAATAAGAATCGTCATGAATTTTATCAAAGTCTCATTGTATTTAATTCACGTTCGTATTTGTACTCAGTCGCGCCAAATTAGTTCGCATTTATTTACTATTGCTAAATGCAGTGACGCACATTCTTTTGTTCTTTTTGTTATTGTTAATCGATAGAACCACGTATTGCGTCACAAATGCTTTGTTCGCTCGCCGTAACTTCTTAAAGCTTCTCTCTATAAATTGGAGAGCTGACATAGAGGAATTTATTCAGTTGAAGTCTTTCGCGTAAGACAGTGTTACGTTATTTGTAGAGGGTCATTTAAAAATCGTTTGAATTGCCCGGTAAAGTTGTTTGCTATCGTTATTTTAAATTTCCTAGTTGGTTAAATTGGGGAAAATTTTTATCGAAAACTCTACGCTCTGTGAATCTATACGCTGACTAATTTAGTTTAAATAAAGGTTGCGTTAAATTTCAAGTCGTGAATTTGGTAGCTATAAGGAAGAGGTAGGATTGGAGAGATTTATCCAACGAACTCTTCCGAAGACACTCGCCCAATAGAAGACGGACTTTTTGAAGTGGTGCAGGATCTTCGTAAAGAAAGCATTATTATTTTCGACAACAGGTCATTAATAGCCGTAATCTTGACTAGGCCGGTCTGATTGACTTACGTTGGCAGTGACGCCAGTTGGATTATATCGAAATAACCAATGTAAATAATGTTTTGGCGTTAAAAAAGGCTGAACTTAATCTGTAAATGTAAGCTTTGTCAATCTTGAGAGTATTTGAATTGAGACATCTGCGATTCAGACAAAATTAGATTTAAAACTTTTTTTTATAGTTGTTAACGTAATGCATTAGCACGAACCAGAACAATGTAAACATTCATTTATTTACAATTTAAAGTAATATTTATTTCATCATATTTTTGCAAAGTTGTTTTTCTGTAAATTGGGACGCTATCAAAACATTATGTTTACAACAAATTATTATTAATTGCTCATCAAAGTAACATTGAGAAACAATTTCTCGGCAAATAGTGACCAGCATTAAACGTTATTCAACATTTGTAAAGCCATTTAAACTATGCCCTTCTAAAGGTAGAAAAACTTAGAAGGTAATGTTAAACTAGCATCACAATATCCATTAGTTTGAACCAAAATTGAATAGTAACTAATAACAAGAATTAAACGTTTTTTGTACTAACTAAAATAACGTCAAAATAACAATTAGTTTAACTTAAAATTTAAAACATCTTTTTGGTAACTAGTGACCAAAATTGAGCGTTTTTTCAACTATAATTAGAATAAGGCATACAATAATTGTTAGTTTACAGTTACACCGAAATTGAAATTGTTTTTTCGTAGCTATTTACCAAAATTGAACGTTTTTTGAACTAAGTAGAAAAACGTCAATGTAACTGTACAAACCAAAATTCAACCGTTAGATGAACATTTAAAAAAAATTAGCAAACGAACAAAACATTAGGTTACTATTTCAACCTTAGCAAACGTTATTTTTCCATAAAATGTTTACTGTGTATAACGTATATATTGATCTACGTGACTTTTGACAGTATTTAATCTACAGTCGAGTTTTGCAGTAGTTTTGGCAACATGTCAATAATATCTTTTCTCAAACTTTCATTGATGTCTTTTTAGTATTAAAATGCTTTTCAGCTACAGTTATCGCAGCCTACTTAGCCGATTGTGTTCGAGTTTTTTGATGAACTTTCTGGTAACTGTTTGCTTAACAAAGTTTAGCAATTAAAATTCATTCAAATTAAAGATTCTAATTAATCAAATACCGGTACAATTACTTTGTTTCAATAGAATTCAAAATAATGACAAATTACAATAAAAACATATTCGAAAGGCAATTGAAAAAATGCAGCACAAATTCTTATAGCATACATCGGACTTTATAGCCTATTTGCTGAAATATTAACTTTACGTGGAAGCTTTTAAATCTGAATCAAGGCATTACAGCATTCATTTTTGAGAAGTTTTTTCTGTTAGGAATTATTTACTAGTCGATTAACGGGCTCAGTGACGCAAAATAGTAAAGTTTCGAATACGCTTCTCTAAGAATAACTCACAAACAACCATCATTACGAAATACGTTACGATAGTCTTGAGAAACAGAAACATTTTTAGATACTCTGCAACTATTTTAGCTTTTAGATTTAGAATTTCATGTCGTAAAAAATTCAAAAATCGAGAAATCAAAAAAACACGGTTATTTGCTTCAAACCAGGAACAACATGTTAAATATTGATGGAGCAGAAACGGCTAATAAACTTTTGAAGTGCTTTTTTTTTTAAGTAAAAGTTGCCACTGTTAGATACTAATTTTTTGCATCTATCCAATTAGGTAAAGTTTTTAACAAGAAAATAATCCCGAAAGCTTCAAAACATAAATTACTTTCAAAAACACGCTGTATCATCATAATCATTGTTCACTTGGTATACTACAATATGAGTTTTTAGATTGATGTAAATGAATTTTTCTTCAGTTATCGTTTTAATACAAAATTTTTTCACTTACCTTCTTGGTGCAAGCAACTAACGAAAGCTTTTCGTATTGGTTGCTTTAAAACCACACTAATAAATAGTTTTTTGATTTTTTATTGCATCATTATGAACTTGTTGTACATTCGGTGATCGATTTAAGATCAAACGAACACAATTTTAAAGCTCAGGCTGAGCACAGGATTTTCGCAGATCTATTGTTGAATTTTTGAAAGTTTAGCAGTTAATGCGTTTTAAAAAGTTATTTTTTGATACAAAGTGCCTTGCCAGATTTAGGATTAATTTTCCAAAAACTGTTTTTTTCTAAGATACTTCAATCTTTTTAAAATTCGAAAACTTAAAGTTTTTTCAAAGATGTTTGGATTCACGTGATTTGTCTATGAATTTGGTAAAATTTTTTCCTAAGTGGAAGAGATAAAAAAACGACCGCCAAGAAAAAAATGCGTAAAGCAAAGCTTTACGCATTTGAACGATAACATTAAATTTAAAGTTAAGAAATCTAATTCAAATTACAGTTTTTTGTTATAGCAATCAGGCAGTCGAAATTCCCAAAACAACGTAATAACAATAATCTATTGCATTTGATGAAACGAAAGAAAAAGAATTGACAAGATAATGGTTGAAATTATTTTTTTATCTCCGGAAAATTTGACTCCTGAATTTTCCTGTAATAAAATCATATTTCAAAATTAAAATTTAAAAATGTATTGTTTCTGCAACAATGACAGTAAGCTTAGAATTAAACTCAAACTTAATTTTATTTTTTTGTCTCTATATTTATCCTCCTGACTCGCAGGAAAGCGACGGAGGCGCTAATACACAGGGTAGGCAATTACCCCGCCCTGCTTCCGGAGATACCAAGATATTGCTGTCCGCTTGTAATTTAATAGAGATATTACTGTAATTTAGAACTGCTTGCCAGGACCACCAAATAGGGAAAAGTGCCGTAAAGTGTCTTTCCCAAGGACACAACAGAATGACGCAAGTGGGTTTTGAACCGAGACCATGTTGATCATCAGTCCGGTGCTTTAACCACTCGACCACGCTGCCAAAAATTTTTTAGATTACATGATTAAAATAAAACCATGACAAACAATTAGAGAAAAAAATTTAATAGAGTAAAAAGAAAACTTTACCTTTCTTTTTAATTTTTTTTTATTTAATGAGAAACTTTCTAAACTTTGCACAAATTTTCTAAACTTAACTTCACAACTTTAAACAAAATTTTAGTTGTCGCAAGTTTCGCACTGATTTGGAGGCACATAGATCGTCAAAAAATTGTGCAACAGTCGTCTTTAATTAAGACTACGCTGCTAATTAAGGGAAAAATGGTTCATTTGCTCCAGAGTAGACAAAATTTAGGTCTACATTTGCTTGACAAAGAAAACAAAGTTTATTCTCCCTTTCAAAACAATTCTAATCAGTGTGAAGAATTAAAATTATACTATTAATGAATTTCACGATATCTTCACTGATAAAGAATTTAAAAAAAACAAAAACTTTTTCATTCAAGAATTTTTTCATTAAGTTGCATTTTATAATCTATCTAAAAGAAAAAAACAAGATAAACTTAAACGATAACTTTTAAAAGTCCTTCGACGTCTTGGATAAAAAAGAATAAATAAACTTTTTTGCTATGGAATTACTTGATTGATAATGAAAAAAGGACCCGTTGAGTGGTCCCCAACACTATGGCGCAAAGATTTTTGAAATTTGGGCAGCAAAACTTTTTGAAAATGCGAATGAAGATTAGGAAACAGATATAGGTTATAGTGTTATCTCTTTGTTTATTTCGAACTGTTTATAACTTGACCGATTTGGACCAACATTTAGTGGCAACTTCACCTAATGCCCACTGCATATAACGTGCTGTTTAAAGAGTAGTAAACACGCCAAACAAAAAATGTGAGAAAATTGGTGTTTAATGTTGTCTAGTCAATGAGACAAGGTTTATCTAAATAGCCATCGGCAGAATGCTTTTGTTTTTTTTAGTATCTAGTTAGGCTTACATAGAAGCTGGATAAATTACGGTAAAGCAATTGAGACATTATTTAGATTTTAGTGGACTGAATCTTTCCTCGGGAAACAGTTCCGCATCCATGTAGAGTGATGTTGAGCACGTTAAGCATACCCAATACGTATGTCAACAAAGTAAGGTAGCCTGAAAAGCCAAAACAAATCTTAAATCAAATGAGCTCTATGTATGATCTTCTTGCCCATTGAACCGCACAACAAGTTCTTCTCATAATTTCCCCACTCACTTCCAGAGACAACCACCTAACTTCACAATGATAAACAAGAAGCCCATCATCTCCCATTTCTCTGTTTGTTACAGACTTTGCTTTGGAATCTTAGAGGACCAGTAGAACAAGGTAACCTGAATACCTGCGCTGAAGTAAAGCTGTGTCTATTTTTTATTTATTCCGGCTCAAGAAGTAGTTTACTACGGAACTGAAGCTTCTTATACAGTTGGCTTCAACTAAGTTCAGATTGATTTTTTTGAAAAGCCCTCTCCGCAATCAGACAGAGACTACTGTCTCTATCAAGAAAGAATGTATTACAAAATTCACGGAAAAACCATCATAGACGAAACTCTACCCCCACGCTCTGCCAAACTGCAAAGCGAAATCAGCGCTACGACTTAAATTCGTCCAACACAAATAATTTTCCCTCCGTAGAACTAATCTTCAAAACGCTGCATGGCGCAAAACAATTACAACACTTGTTAATCAACACAATATAATCACTGGCCCTACTGCCCTCGCTCTGCGCTCGAACCAACACCGGAATTTCACTCGAATGGAATGGGATTTATCACTGGAATAATCACTGCGCTCTGCGCTTGCTTATATAGGATAGCGTCACGTGATGTTTCATTCGAGTGGAGCAGTGGTTCTCAACCTTTTTAAGTTCATTCGAGTAGAGCAGTGGTTCTCAACTTTTTTAAGCCTGTGGACCGGTAATATATCAAAAATAATTTGGCGGACCAGTAATCTTTTTAATGTCTGAAAAGTTTCTAATAAACGCAATAAATCGATAAAAAAATTTTTATTAAAACAAAAGTAAGCATTTAGCATCAGAAAAACTATTTAATGTGAAATTTGCTGCCGTCTTCTTGATATAATACGTAGTAAATGTGGCTGTATTGAGGTTTTTAATGGCAAAGTTATGGAAGCCAGAAGCGGGGGGGGGGGACACCGTGGTGTAGAAAATTTACAAGAAGATACAAGGTATTTTTTGATATCATTTTTTCAAAATCAAGCTTTCCAAATTTTCTTTCTTGATTAGTATTGATTTCTGATTGTTTCTTTTATGACAATGCCGGTACTCTCCATCTTTACTACTCATATTTAAGTTTGAAATTGTAGATTTTTGGTTAAAATTCCAAATTTCCAAAAAAGTTACTTTGTGGAATTCTAATCTTTTCCTGCTTAGTTTTTTCGGATACTGTCTTAACTCAGGATAGTCTGGCACCATTCCTCTCAATAACTAGAGACTGATTTCTTTATTCATTTTTATACTTTTTCTTCACCACTTCTTTTGAAACCATTAGTTTTGTTGCACACTGTAAATATATTGATGCAATAGCCATAAGAGAGCTATTAAGGTCATTTAAGCGGCTGAATATATTCAGTAAATATGCAAGTTTACTTATGCACATTTTATCGGATAAAAATTCTTTTAATGTGGAATGTTCATTCACGTAAAAATTGATTTGCTTCTTCCCTCAACTCAAAAAGACGTGCAAGAACGCGTCCTCTTGAAAGTCATATCACTTCTGCATGAAAGATGAGATGGCGATTTTGCGCAGCCATACTCATACACAGTGTCTCAAGAAGCCTTAAATGCGAGTATTGATAATCTTAACTGGTCGGATCATAATGTCATTTAATTTTGGTGACAGTTTCCGGGAAGCTATATGTTTACAGCAATACATGCAATGTGTAGAAAGGAGATTTTTGTTTGCAACTTTTTTATTTTTGCGATTGCACCCGAATGACAACCAGCCATGTTGGCAGCTTGGTCAATACACAACCATACACATTTTCCTAATTTAAGTCTTGATCTTGCATTTAGTTATTAAGAAAAAATCGATAATTACTGTTAATATTCTTCTGACATTGTTTTATTTCTGAACTCGTAGGGCCTTCCTTAAAGATTAGAATTGAAATAAAATGTTGCGGACCGGCAGAAAAGCTTATGTGGACCGGCGGTTGAGAACCACTGGAGTAGAGAACACTTTATTATACTCAAATCCTTTAAAGAGGAACGGTTCGCTCGAGTGCGCCAGAACCATAGCATCTCTTCCATCGCAGAGCAAAGTACACACTCGATCACTCCATGCGCTACGGATAAACAAGTCGATGGACCGCGACAAAGCCTATTACGTCATTACTGTCTGGCGTAGAACAAAAAAAAAAATATTTTGAACAATCGTAAAGCAACTTTCAAATAGTTTAAGTCACGCAAAAGGGGGAGCTTTACCGAATATGCAATTATTATTTTGCCGTAGGAATATTATGTCATAATAAAATTAAGATTATTTTAAACAGAAATTAACTAAAGTCTTGTGAGTTTAAAATTATTACGAACAAAGTGTGACACTGTCCAATCGATGAAACACGCAATTTGACTTAGCGTTTTCAGTATTGTAATCACAATCTTAATGACATCACAAATCACATAGGTAAGTTGGCAGTTTTTTTCGTCATTGACAAGTTTATTGGCTACCAATGCTTCACGGTGTATGATGCAGTAATACTCACAACCTTTGGTGCGACATGCTTAATAAGGGCAACAACCCTGTACTCCGACCATAGCCCTGGCACCGTCGGTGGGCACAGCCTCACATTTCGACCACATCATTTCATGTTCTGAGAAGTAATTGTACACTTTTGAAGATATACCTAAAGCAGCAGTGTCTATGCCAATAGGAAGACAAAACAAACATCGATCTATAATTTCAATGTTTTTCATGTCTGTCTGGAAAGCGAACATAAACAACCAATTGAGGTTGAGTGGAAATATCAGTCGTTTCATCTAATTAAAGCCCGAAACAGGGCGCATGACAAAGCTTGTGTGGAGCAATTTCTTTTAATTATACAGCAATGAGCGAACATTTTTTTAAATCGTTGTCGTCCTCGTTTGAAAATGTATCCACTCCTAATCAGACACAAACAGGAATGGAGCCGAGAGTTTATCCTTCTATTGCCCCAGGTTGCTGTACTGGCCAAATCAGATGCTGGTAGTGATGGTGTTGAGCTAACATCGGGTTTCGTCATCCAAAACCGTCAAACCTTGTGTTCCATTTGGTGCCCGATGTATGGGGCACGCTGTTAGGACATGGTCTTCAGTTTGTTCAGGAGCGCCGCATTAACAATCCTTTGCATGATATCATCGGACAATGCCAGTTTTTGCACTTTAGTTACAGCCAAGGCTCCTCCGTGAATTTTTGACGCTACTATCTCCAGACAGGGTTATACGAAGCTTTCTGGCAAAGTAAATGGCTTCGTTTGAGACATGAGGACATGAGCTATTTTTATCTGATGTGAGATTGATCAGAGCGTGCCACCATCTATTCCTCAAATTGTTGCTGTTATTCAGCAAATTGTCGTGTTTTTTGTTTAAACAACGGTGGCGATTGTTAACAAATAATTCTATTGCCGTGAAAGCCGCAGGCTTTTCATTTCTGATCGAGGTTAAATTTCATGAAACACATACTTACAACCTGTTTCAAAAATCACCTGACCACCTTATTTAAACGAATCATTTTTTTTTAAACCAAAACGCTCTGATGATTACTTAAATATGATAAAATATGTAAGAGCTTATTTTAATGAATTAAACAAAAACTAGGTAAACCCTAGTTCATGTAAAATTCGAAATTGCATAAAAATAGAGCATGTGAAAGTTAAATTCAAGATTTTAAACCAAATTTTATAACTCCGATAATAACTAAAACTGTGTTTCGTGTGAAAATATGAAATTATATTTGGGCTGTCCAATTAATCGCTACAGATACCCCTTGGCGGATAAGAAAAAAACAATTTCTAAATATAGCAGAAATTCTAAAAAATGCACTTTGCAGCACGACGACACGACGGTGAAAAAGGACGTACATGTAAATATAGAAAAAGATGATTATAGCGCAACTTAAAACAGAAAACAAAGTTAAATTTCTTTTTGTTAGTTCGTTCACTGATTAAGAAGTCTTGCGATGTGTCGAAATATAATCGCTGCGATGTCTAAATGGAGCAGTAAACACTTCAGTAAGTGCATTATGCTTCTTGTGTAGAGGAAGTAGTCAACGATTTGTTGTGTCGAGCGATGTGGTCATTGTGTCGTCGATATTGCTGCGTCTGTTAAAAGAAACTAACAGCAGTGTATGTTCAAAAATATTACAGTACAATATCTACACACAATATTGAATAGGCAAAAAAAAACAATTTTAAAAATAACAAATCTGGTTAATAATTATATCTCGATTAAAAATTCAATAAAATAGAACAAAGTCTCACTGATAATTTTTTTTTTTTTTTGAAACGTCGTTAAATAATCAAAAACGATAACAACCATTTTATATGTATTTCTAACCGTTAGTTCTGGTGCTATCTAAGAATACTTGAATGCGATCGATGCGAAGACTTGACGTAACCAAGGTTGCAAGTATTGAGTTTTTAATTGCGGTGTACGATTGGCTAGTGGTTGATTAACGAAGAGTCAGCAATGTAATTTTCCATGCACTTGTTTCATTTATTGGAGAAAAAGTTGGAGAGAGTTTGTTTTTTTTTTATATCTTGAGCAATACTAGCTAGCGTGTGATTTACATAAAAAATAGAATGATTTGTCAATTTTAAAGCGAAAAACTCGATGAGGAGCGTACGACTCGAGGAAAAACACTGTATCGGAGAGGTATACTGTAAATCTTTGATTCAATTGAAAGACACCTGGAAACGAATTAGTGAGGTGATCAGTCTGCACTGGTTTGAACAACAGTCTAGTAGCAAAAAAATTGCCATGAATTAGTTTCTTCTTTAAGCGCACTTTCGGAGGTGAGCAAGATAACTTGTTCATAACGTCAGCTCTTACAACAGAGGCCTGTAGTGCCTAGTAGTGCATTCAATTTTTTTTTTTTTTTTGAAAAAACAACTTAGATTGCATAGTTAACGTTGATGTTAAAGGTATAATATTTTGCACTATAAGAAATTATGAGACGCTTCAAGGCGTTTAATCGAGTCTATTAAATTATCCTCGAGGTCCTGTATGTGAGCAGCGTAAAGTCTCCCAGAGCGATGTTTTACTTGTCGCACGTTTAAGTAGTAGCTGCTTTTCTAGCTGGCAGTTGTAAAGGAGAATACAAATTGTGAGAACCGCATATAGCATCCGACTTCAAGCATTCTAACTTTGCGGAATCAATCGCTGGAATATCATAAAGAAAGTGTTCTGCTTTAAAGATACTTATATCGCATTGCTTTTTAAAGCGAGGTACATGTAATTTACATTTAACGTGATCAATAGTGTATTCTACTTTAGCGTGAAAATCGCTACACACAGGAAAACTAAATTTTAAACAACAAAATGTTTGAAATAGAGAAGCAAATAAAGTGAAAGAACTATACGCAAAAACTACATGCAATAGTCTTAGAATCGTTAAGGTGGTATGATTTGTCTGGTTCTAGTGCTAGTTGTGGTTTGAGTTTTAGACTTATCAGGTAATTGGAAAGAATAATGTTGTTCACCTGAAACAGATTTTTTGTTATTCTTTAAACAGTCATCTGAGTGTAAAAAATCTGTAAGTAAGTTTGCAGCTTTGATTCTGCAAACAGACACGGTATACTCTTTGCAATTTTTTAGCACTTTAAAATATTTTGGAGTGCGGTAAAGGACTTTAAAAGGGCCGTCGTACGTGGGATGAAGAGGTGGAACGTACAGCATCGTTTCTCATAAATACATGTCGGCAATGATTTAACTAGGGTCGACATAGGATTTACGAGTATCTGGAAATCGTGACTCTTGGTACTTAAAATTCGAAAAAACTTTTGCTGTGCAGCGATAAAGAGCGGTGTCACACCTTTTTTTGTTTGAAAACTCTTAAAAAATTCTCCTGGAAGGCGAAGTTGAGTTTCATAGACAATTTCACTACATGTACATTCCAAGTCTTCTTTTACTCGAGAACGTAGTGCTAGCATAGTTAACACTAGAATAGTGCTCTTCAACAGAGGTTCCGCAAAACATTTAATGGGGTTCCGTGAGTTTTAAGGGTTCCCCTAGGGTTCCTTGTTTTGTAAGGAAAATGATTTTTTGCTTCAGTACGTTGATGCGCCATTATTAAATTGTTTCTTTAGATCACCATCACCATGCCGTATTCAAACTCCAAGTAGGCCAGTTAGTTAAATAAGAGGTTGAGTGCAGTTTATAGCCGAAAATATTAATAGTTGTTGCGTAATGGTGCAACGTAATGTTCATTATTATGAGGTTAACAAGAACGTTATTCAAAACGAATAAATGTTATTGTTGCATCACATCTATGCATGGTGCTGCCGTTTACAGTAATTAAGTAGACAATGAATAGAGAATAGAATAACATACTACAGTAGAGCTGCAGCTGTTCAGCCTTTATGGGAATAAAGTAAAAGTAGTGCAAAAACCAACTTTTTACTATTAGCCAGGTCAGATGAAGCAAAGTAATATATTTTCTTATGTGAAGCGAAATAGTAATAAAAGCGAAGGTGTGGACAGTATTGAGCAAGAGGCCACCTCCTTCCAAGCGGACCAAATGTAATAAAACTGCCAAAGTTAGAAAATGGGATGAAGCATATTTAAAATACGGGTTCTTTTTGTCGGATGACCAAATTCCGAATGTAGCTCCTCAGGCCGAATGTCTGATTTGCTGTAAGAGACTTTCTAATTCTGCCCTGGTTCCAACTAAGTTACAAAGGCACTTGGAAGTCAATCATGCTGCGTACGAGACAAAGACTATCTCATTCTTTAAACATATGAAAAGCAGCGTACGCAAGCAGAAAAATTCTTTCTTAGGAGCAGTTAAAACTGATCAAGATTTGTTGTTGACTTCATATCAACTGTCGCATCATATTCTTAAAACAAAGAAACCGTTTACTTTGGGTGAGAAAGTTATTAAACCAGCGTTGCAAATTGTGGCAGAGCAGCTTCTAGACAAAGAAACTGAACGCAAGTTTCAAAACATACCTCTTTCCGATACCGCTGTAAGCAGAAGGGGATTTCATATGGCCTAAGATTTGTTGAAACAACTTTTGTGTAAAATCGGAAAAGTTCCTTGTTATGGACTGCCACTGGATAAATCAACTGATATTGGGAGAAGAGTACAACTGCTTGTGTTTATAAGAATTCCTGATATTGATTCATATAATATTGTTGATGAATATTTGTGTTGCCTAGACTTGGAAGTGAACAGAAGTGCTGAACAAGTGTTCAGCAAACTCAACGAATCTATGACTGAAAAGCAAATACCATGGGAAAAATGTTGTTCTCTAACTACAGATGGAGCAGCTGTGATGACTGGACGCTTTTCGGTAGTTGGTGCTCGTGTCAAGGCAGTTGCTACAAACTGTTTATTAAAACATTGCATTATTCATCGTAAAGCTCTGGCTGTAAAATCGCTTAGTTCTGATAAGCAGAGAAAAACGGAACTACAGTAGAAAGTGTTTTGGATATTGTTGTGAAAACTGTGAATTACATAAAATGTGGTGGTAAAGGCAAATCTGCTAGAGTTTTTCAAAAGCTGTATAAAAAAATGGATTCTGAGAATGTCATTGTTCTGCTGCATACAGAGGTGCGCTGGCTCTCTCGTGGCAAAATTTTGACTCGTGTGTTGAAATTAAGACGGAAAATATCAGTTTTTCTTGCAGAGAAAAATCACGAATATGCAACGAATTTACTTGACCATGAATGGGTCTCTAAATTGGCATATCTGGCTTCAGTATTCGATGTGTTGTCCATACTCAACATTAGTCTTTAAGGGAAAAGTTCAGATTTATTTTCTCAAGTTGGAAAAATTGATGCCTTTAAAAGAAAAATTGACTGCTTGGCCAATAAAGTGTCAAAAAATGATTTTTCTCCTTTTCAGTTTTTGAATGAATTTCTGAGCGAGGACTCCGAAGGAGTAATTGATGTTGGAACATTTGAAGCTATTGAAGAAAAATTTTAATCGGTATTTTCCTGAAGAAGAATCTGAGGCTTTCCGTTTGCTGAAGTGGGTAGTTAATCTTTTTTTTTTCACTTTGTCAGAACAAGAAGAACTTCTGGACATTTGTAATGATATCAATTTGGAGGAAATCTTTGAAAAAAATGGAAAGGAATATTTTTGGATTTTTCTGTGCAAAGAGGGAACAGCAATTGAAAAGGAAGCATTGAAACTTCTGTGTCAATTTCCCAATACCTATTTGTGTGAAACAGGATTTTCTGTTTTAACCACTATTAAGAACAAAAACAGAAGTTGTTTAAAGAGTGTAGATATGTGTATGAGGAATGCACTGAGCAACGAGCAGCCACGATTTACGAAGATTGTAAAAGAAATTCAAGAACAACCGAGTCATTAAATTTGTTGCTTTTTAACTTCTGTAATAACTGCTTGTTTGTGGAAGTGTATAATAATAAAACATTTGCTTTTTTTACATGTAACTCGTGTTTTTTTAACTTTTTGTTTGTGGGGGTTCCATGACAAACGTGAAAGTGCTTCAGGGGTTCCGCGATAACAAAAAGGTTGAAGAGCACTGCACTAGAACAACCAAGCGCGTCAATTGACGCATTTCAAGTATTCAATTTCCCGCATCTCCGTCGAATATCACTCTTTTCTGCTGAAACTTCTTGACAATTATTTTTTTGTGCAACGCTTAGTTTTGTGTGACTTTTGAAGTGCTTACTAATAAAACAACGAATTTAGTTATATATCTACCTAGAACGACCAAGCGCGTCAATTGACGCACACACCTGAAAATTTTACATAGAGTCTACAGAAAGTGTGATTTCAGCCTGCAGAATCACTTCAACGTGAAAAATAAAACAAGGTGATATTCTGCTTTGTCTGAGCGGTAATTAAGCATTGTGATGTCACAGAAGGATAGGATAATTTCTTTGCAACACCCTCATGCGCTGTAGAAATTCGGGCTTTCTTAGTGATTTTATTCGAGACTAGCACGTGCTTGTGAACTGTGGACATTTAAAAGGAAGAAAACCAGGTACTAGTGTTGTCTAGTGAATTTGCTGTTATTAGCAATAAAAGCCTTCAACTCCTGTTTTTTTAGTTTTTGATTTTGAAATGTGTTTTGCTAGTCATAGTGTATCCAATATGCTAAGACGTGTACTGCGCAGCAGGCTTTGCTGCGATTACAAGGCATTTCAGCAGACTGCTCATATGGTGAATACTCTGACAGCGAGCTAGATGACGCATCGACAAATGATGCACAAGCGGAGCTTGATTCAAGTGGGGAAAAATCAGACGTCTATAGCCCTAGCGAAGTCGATGACAGCAATTTACAGAATCAGGTGCTGGTGAATCAAGACTTGACTGGAAAAGATGGAATAGCTTGGCAAGCTATGGTTATTTCCCATGTGCAATGAGGGCGCTTGCAACAACAAAACATACTGAGCTTCAAACCTGGCCCAACTACATTTCCAACAAGCAGAATCACTAAAAGCAGTCCACTGTCAGCGTTTTGCGTTGTGTTTGACGAGGCAATGCTCAGAAATATAAGAAAATGCACTGTAGCTGAAGCCCATCGCGTTTTTGGCAGAATGAACTGGGATATGACACTTGATGAGCTGGACAAATTTATTGGACTGGTTATTGCAAGAGCAATTTTAGGACAGAGAGGTCTTCCAGTGAAGTGTTTGTGGATTACAACCTGGGGGTATTCAATGTTCAACAAAACTCTATCAAGACGCAGATTCAAAGAAATAATGCGTTTTTTATGTTTCCACGTAAAGAGTAAAAGGCGGCAAAGGGTGATTCTTGACAAGTTTTGCTTGACTTCCTCGTTGTGGAAACCTTTTGTTGAGAACTCTGAGAAGGCGTATGTGCCTAGTCCTTACATTACAGTAGATGAACAATTACTTCCATGTAAGGCTAAATGCAGGTTTATTCAATACATGCCGAATAAACCTGACAGGCAAAACTTGTCAAGAATCACCCTTTGCCGCCTTTTACTCTTTACGTGGCTGATGCAACCGATTTTCAAACGTGGCTATAATGTCACTTGAGACAATTTTTTTACAAGTCTTGATGTTGCTCTGCGTCTGGCAGAACAAAAATGTAGTATTGTTGGTACAGCTCGACAGAATCGTAGAGAACCACCACAAGCTGCAAAAAGACAGCAGCAACAGTACAAAACTTCTTTGTTTACATTTATTCAAACAGCTGTTGTTACTTTGACTTCATACCAGTGTGAAAAAAAAAAATCGGTAGTGATAATTGAGCATGTTACATCCTGATGTAGAGATTTTTTCTCACAACAATTTTCACACTAAGAAAAAACAGACAGTTTTATTTTATGATAGAATAAAGCGAGGGTTGACGTCATTGATCAGATGGCCAGGAAATACTCTGTAAAGGCTGTTAGCAGAAGATGGCCCGTTCACGTATTTTACAATATTATTGATCTAGCACTGACCAATAGCTGGATTCTCTTCCAAGATATTTGCAAGTCAGGAATCAATCGCTGGAAGTTCATACAACGGGTGGTTGAAAAACTTACCGAAACAACTCCAGGGGAAAATACTGGAAAAAATGCAGTTACACAAAGAAACCTCATCAAAACTGACAAACCTTCTGAAAAAAAGTGAAAAGCATGAGTAACAATAAAGTGCCGTAATAGAACAACGAATGTGTGCAACAGCTTCCAGGCCATGGTATGTGGGAAATGCGAAATAGAAATTTGCCCAAACTGTGTTGATTAAATGTAACGACAAGTCGCTTAACTTCGTAAACCGTTGCAGTTATTATTTTACAAACACTAACTTGTTTTTATATTTTTTCTCCTTTAAACGCCATTAAAGTACAAATTTTTTGGTTTATGCCTGGCAGGTTCAATTTTTAATTGTTCTATTTCTTCTTCCAAAAAAAGTATCATGTAGGTGTTCGTTATTTTTAAGAGTGCAATGAATAATGTTTAATGCTATTTCCACTTTAAGAATGCTTTTGACCAAATAAATGAAGAAATCGCAGCTTTTGTGCATTATGCGTCAATTGACACATTTGGTCGTTCTAGATCAAGGTTTCCCAAACTGTGTCCCGCGGCACACTGGTGTGCCGTGAAAGGGATTGAAGTGTGCCGCGAAATTTTTGTGGTTTGACAAAAAGCCATAGATAGAGTCTTGGTCCATCTTTTTTTTTTTACAGAACACTTGATTTTAGAGACAAAAATGAAGAAATTGCAGCGAGATTCTGCATGACAAGCTTTTTGGGCCCAGCGACTTTGGATTGATTTAAAATTTGGCCCAAATTAAAGCAAGGTTGGACACAATGACGGATATTTAAAGTTAGGGGCCCGAGGCAAGAATTCCCAAAAATTGGTGTTCTTTAAAAAAAGAGGGGCTTTGATCTCGTATTTCCCTTATTTTTCCCAAAATCATACTGATCTCCAAAAAGAATGAAAAATATCTTCATTTCGATTTGATCTCATATTTCGCTATTTTTCTCCCAAATCATGGTGATCTCTAAAAAACAGGTACAGCAAAATGAAACTATATGCGGTATTTTCAAGGAGGGCCCGAGGCAACTGCCTTATTTGCCTCACCCAATATTTACCACTGGTTGGACATCCCTGTTGTACCCTATATTAAAACAATTTCTGTAAGCACACCCTTTCATTAGGTGTTACTGTTATATATTAAATATAATTTTTGTATGTAAACTTGAAGAGTGTATTTAGTATTGTAAGTGTGCCGCAGCTTTCGTCTTCATAATGTAAGTGTGCCGCAGGAAAATTCAGAGTTTATTAGTGTGCCGTAGTGAAAAAAAGTTTGAAAAGCACTGTTCTAGATAGTTTGAAAGCGCGGTCGTCTAGTGTTAAGGCTCGTTTCCACTACGAGCGTGGAATGGAGCATTTTTTGTTTCTATTATCATTAAAATCTAAGCGAGCGCTAAGTGAAGCAAAAAAATCAACAAAACAAACAAAGAACACTCCATTCCACGCTTGTAGTGAAAACGAACCCTCAGCAATTTTTTTCCGATGAACGCTATAAAAGTATAAAAAAATTGATACTTAAAAATAAATCGTAAACCTTCAACAAGATGACCAACATTTTAGTTAGATGCTTTTAAAATCAGTTACGAGTATAAGGAAAGTTTTTAAGCCTTATTTTACCTGAAAAAATCTTAATTTTTGCAACAGATTTTTTTACAAGTTTGTTGCTTTTATTGACTGCGTAGACAAATTATCAATGTTCAGTTTCAAATTGCTATTCCTGATCTTTGCTACTACTACTACCTTTGGACAATTGATATTAAACAAGTAAGGTTTATCAACTAAGAGGTTGCTACGTTATGAATAAATAATCTTTTATTAACTGTACTTACATATATTTTGAAATTTTTGATTAAAGGCCCGTTTCCACTACGAGCGTGGAAAAGAGCATTCTTTGTCTCTTTTATTTATCTTCGATTGAAGCGAGCGGTTAAAATTGAAGCGAGCGCAAAAAAAAAGCAATAAAACAAACAAAGAATGCTTTTTTCCACGCTCGTAGTGGAAACAGGCCTTAACATTGTAAATATTACAATTTATTTCTATCTGATCAAACATTAAATTCCAAAAAACGTCATGATGTAAAGCAATCTGACGACCACAAAATGAAAGAACCGTTCACCTCCAAGTTATGACCAGATTTCAGTATACATAACATGTTTATGTCCAAATAATAATATTGCGTTATTTATAATTTTCTTTTTTACTAAACGCACTGAATATTCTCAAGACATGAAAAGTCTATGTCACATGATCACTGCAGGATATCTTAAAAATTGCTGTTGAAGTTTTAGTTTCATATCTTTTTTTGTCGTAATGCAATAAAAACAAATGAAAAGACACGGCCAAGAAGAGTTTTACATGTCCAATCATAGGATTGCCGCAAAAGAATCACCGGAATGCAGTCACACCATAATATTCGATAAAAAAGTGGTGAATGGTCAAAAAAATATGCAAAGAATACATAAAAACATTAAAGGTTTCAGCTAAAAATAAATATTAAACAACTTGGTCCACTCCATTTATTCTCTTGACCAGCAGATCGGAGGGTGGACAATGTAGGAGGGGTTAAACTTGTGGCAATTGTTAAACGATTACTTTGAGCTGCCAAATTATTATTGTCCGATTAAAAGCTTTTTATTTATTGTTTTATTTTTTATATATGAGTGAAATTTAAAGAAGTAAATAAGATCATCAAGCAGATAAAAACGCCGTGAAATATTTTTTCAAAAAACAAAACAGTATACTGACTGCTGACAACTGTAGACCCTTAACCAGGAACACGTTGGCCGTAATTGACATTAATAGAAGGTTCCTACGTATTCAACTGTGCAGCCAACAGAAAAACTTTTGTAATAAAAAACAAACAAGCACAAGACAGCCGATACAAAACATTCGGGCGATCAAAAAATTTTAAAAGCAAATGAATAAAAAACTTTTATTTTCTTTTTGAAACTCACCAGATTTAATTTTTTCAAATCTTTTAGAATAAAACTCCAGGCAATATGAGGGCTATATTTTATGTAACATTGTTTCTTATAAGAAGTAAATACTACTACAAAATATATAGCTGATTTATTGTTGAAGGAATATCTCGGTTTTGTTTTTGCTGAGAGCAATAGCTACAACTTGATCATTTTTGTTTCATGAGCAGGAAGTAAAGCATTGATATTTAGATGATAAAGTCAGGCGATTTTTTCGTTAAGCTAAATATATAAAAATTTTAATGATTCTTGTAAAGTTTTTCGTACTAAAAAAAAGTTTCCGTCACTAATTGGGGCAAGTATAACAAAATCAAGGCTAATAAAACCTAATTTACGGCCAGCAACTTAAATGACTGTTAGTAAACGAGAAAAAGTAAATATCAGTTCGAACTAATTCTACATTACCGGAAGATGTCCAACATTACCCATTGCTTAAAATGAAGCTTTAAGAAAGGACAAACACTTTTTATTATTAGGGACACGATGTTTGTTCTACAATCTGCAAAAATTTTCCCAACAGTTCATTGCCCGTTAATCACTTTATTCAAATAAATTGTCTTTGTACAAAGAAAAACCACTTTTTCAGTTTTTTGTTCACCCCGAAATTTCCAATCTTATTGCTAATTATCAGTATAAATATACTTGTTGAATTTTCAGTTTTCCGACATTTGATCAAACTCTTGTGTCCGGCTCCTCCGGTGAAGATGTGGTGGATGCTTGCATCCAAAAAATTAACGCTTTCCCAGCGCTTTCAGAAAATTTGAAAAATGATTATGAATTGTTCAAACGAATCGCCTTGGTTGAATCAAACTTCGGTCAAAATACAAATATTTCTTTTCCGCTAGGAGGAATTTGGCAGGTTCGATTTTATTTAAAACAATGATTTATTTATTTTCCAATAAAATAGTATTCGGCAGAGTCTGTTTGTCTGCCCAAAAGTCTGTTTGTTATTTTTTAGAACACCAAAAAAATTTAAAGAAACAATTTGTATCAATTTTTAAGATTAAATAATTAAACTTTAATAAAAATATTGCACTAAACTTTATTTTTGCGCAATAATCGCGCAGCTTTTCAAAAAAACTATTTCTGGGAGGCTTAAAATTATATTTATTATTAACAACATATAAAAAACGCGTTGGATTTTTGGTACTGTTACAGATTAGTCCGTCAATCATCGCAACTCTTAATAACACCCCAAGCTCATCCAACGGCTTGCTGCAAGAAATATCGCTGCTGTTCGGAGACGATTTTGCCAATTTTACAAACAATGACTTCAGGTAAAATGTTGAAAAAAAGATGGTAATAAATCTTTTAAGTTTTTTGTTAACTATTATATTAAATACTTAAAACAGATTGTTCGCAATTGTCCGTCATACTATTGGATCACAAACAGACCACAAAGTCAATAAAAGTTATTATTTATAGCTTAGTAGTTAGCAAATTTATAGCTTAGTAATTAGCAAAATCTAAAAATTGATTATCAATTTTTGTTTTTAATTTCTTTACATTTTTTTCAATTTCCTTTCATTTTTTTGTGTAAAAATTAATAAAAAAAATAGGAAGCCACATGTTATGATTTAGAAACAAAGCGCTATCACGATCCTTTTAAACTAAATCCAGCAACTTTATTTTTGCAAAGAAAGAGCAATCGGCTAATCAGCGGGGTTTCTCATACGGTGTTCCACGAGCGTACTTAAAGTGCTCCGTGGTACAATTGTTATTTAAGATAGCTTTAAAAAGCGTGCTCGTTCCTCGAAGAGTTCATCTGACACTTTTCAGAAGGAATTGTCAGAATGGACTAAGAGCGATCTGATCGTGCTTATGTAAAAAATGAGAGCGCAACTGATTGGTCGAAAAAAGTGACCAATTTTTAGTGAAAGAAAGAGGGTAGGGAAATGAGTTTTTTATCAGTTTCTTTATAGTCTAAAAACTCATTTTATTAATGCTTTTTTTTTGCTTCTGATTGGTTGCTTTTCTCGACCAATTAGACGCGCTCTCGCTTAGTTTTTTTCTTTTTGATTGGTTTGTTTCTCGACAAATCAGACTCGTTCTCATTTTTTATGTAAGAACGACCGGATCGCTTTTATTTATTGTCAAATAAAAAGTTTTCGAGGAATGGAGACACTTTTTAAAGCTATCTTAAAATTTTTTACCACCAATCAATTCTTCAATTATTACTGTATTGAAAGTGTTTCGCTGATCTATGAAAATGATGGTTAGGCTTGACATACGTCCCGAAGGGAAGACTTTTTCTTTTAAATATCACAAGACATTTAGTTTTTGGGACGGAAATCCAGAAATCAGAGACAGATCCAAGGTGAAGACTTTTTGCTTTTTAAAGATCACTACGTATTTGGGACAAAAACTGGGAAATCAGAAACAGATTTCAAATGAAGATCATTTTTTTAGAAATCACTATGTTTGAAGAATTATGAGGAAATTTGAAATTAATTTTTAAACAAGCTGCATAAAGATGAGAAACACCAGACTCGAGTTTCGCTCTTGTTAGAGCTCGTCAGTGATGCTTATCTCACCGCGAATCGAACCTGGGACCTGGGACAGGTAACAAGAGCGAAACTCGAGTCTGGTGTTTCTTATCTTTATGCAGCTTGTTTAAAAATCACTATGTATTTGAAACGAAAATTGGGAATTCAGAGAAACTAAGACAAAGTGCTCCGTAAGCTACAATGATAAGGTTAAATGTTCCTTGAAGAAAAAAGTTTGAGAAACTCTGGGCTAATTCGCTGAAGGGCGCTTCTCGACTGAATAAAGTAGTGTAATCCACAAGGTGAACCCTGGTTTAGTTGCTAAACGGTCGCTTGACTAAAAAGATTGTAAAGAACGCAACTTTGCGATTGCTCGATGTTCTTTCAAAAAGTTTAATTTATTAGAATTAATTGTCAGCACAGATGCTAACATATAAAGAAATGCAGATTTGTTGAGCAATTCCACGTTATAAGATTTCAACCTCAACACTCTCGTTCGTCTGGGCCAACGTCGCCCACGGTCTTCAATTTTTTTCTGCGTCTCGTGCAGTCTGTCCAGTTTCATCCAGTTTTTAACACGAGGTGAAGCAATATACACGTTCCTGGCGGATGACGTTGACAGACGTACAAAGCAAAATAAAACAAACGAAGGAAATTAAAGCTGAACATCGATGTTACAAAAACCAGAACAACATACAAAAAATTTAACGAATACAAAGAACAATTGTTAGCACAATTATTGCATGAAGTTAAACTTGATTTCGTGATGCTCAGAATAATTATGAAAAATAGGGGTCAGTATTCGCAACAATGAATGGAGTTAATTATAATTAACTGAAAGAATAATGGGTAAGACATCAAAAAAAAAAAAAACGCAAGAATTAAAGTCGGGTAACCCAAATTAACAAAATGAGGTGGAGCTAAATTTTCTGAAGCAATGATGTGACGACAATTAAGATACGAAATGTGAGAAACCAAAGCGGCGCGTCTAAAATCAGAAAATGAGGTTAATCCCTGACGCAGAAACTCAATAAGCCACTAACACTTCACAGATAAACACGAACTTTAAAGAAAGCATTACTAAGTATATTATTGCGATTAGCACAATTGACTATCACAGTCTCAAGTCCAATTTTTTCTTTAAAACCATAATAGTGTAAAACAGGGGTGGGTAACCTTATTGCACTTTCAAGCCGATTTCAAGCATTACAGTAAAAGTTGGTGCAGGTCGCCCAAAGTTTGGAGAGCAATGTAATTTTTCATCCCAAAAGCATTGTGATTTCTAAAAAAAAGGTCTTCACTTGAAATCACTCTTAGATTCCTCTTTTTTCTTATCAAAATTATACTGTTCTCTAAAAAAAAGGTCTTCACTTGAAAGCAGTTTGAGATTTCCCAATTTTCTTCGCAAAATCATAATACTCTCTAAAAATTAAAATAAAAGATGGTCTTGGCTTTGGATCACCTTCAGATTTCTTTTTGGCCGCATTTTTCGGCTTGGAAGGTCGCAGGTTCCCCACCCCTGGGGTAAAATATGTTGACCTAACCAAAACTCTTAAATATTGTGTTGATTAAAAATTTACTGAATCATTTCTTCCCAGGATTCCTCTGCGCTCAGCTATTGCTGCCAGAGTCTTCCTCGAAATACAATTTCAATCAGGCAAAAGTTTTCCTGCAACTGTTTCTGATCAAGCCGCTTGGTAGGTTGCAAATTACAACACGAATGGCCAATTACAAGCTTTCATTTCCACGGTTGAGGAATTCGAAAAGATTAACAGTAAGAAACGTGATTTTAAAATTCAATTGATAAAATAAGTTTTCTGTAAAAAAAATAAAACAAATGAAATTCATTCACGTATTAATTTTCTTTCAAAATATGTTTTATTGTTTTCAAAAATATCTTCCAAGCTTCATTGCATTTGCCTTTTTAAACTATATTTTTATTAATTCTATGAATTTAAACCATAAATTAAAAAAAATTTTTTTGAATTACAAGCTTGATATTTAAATAAAACATGTACTATTCATGGTTAAACATTGTACATTGCACAGTTTGCACCGCATCAAGACTCGATTTTTGGTTCCTCATCGATGGTTCCGGAAGCGTCGGAAGCAGTAATTTCCAAAAATCTTTGGAATTTGTCAATCGAACAGCATCCAGTTTTTCAATTTCTTCTGATCAAGTCCGGACTGGATTGATGATCTACTCTTCATCCACTGTTACTTGGAGTCTGTTAAATCAGAATCAGAGTAACCAAGAGTTTTCAAACGTGGTTCTATCCACTCATTATCCTAATGGTAAAAATAGTTAAAAAATGTGAAGTTTTTGCTAGTGGGTAATAATTATTAATCAGTCTGATTAGAAAAATTGTAAAATTTCTCATTGGAGCCGGTTTGGCCCCGGCCCAAATTGACCGGAACAGCGTTCATCAATTGGTGGTCAGCAGAAAATTTAAAGTCAGAGTTGTTTCAAGTCTACCACTTCATTCCTAATAGTCTCACTTCTCACTTTATTCCTAATAGTCTAAACTCGAGTCAATCTGAGCCCTACAATGTCACACTTCATTCCTAATAATTTTAATCATGGCGATATAGCTTGTTTTCCGCCTTAAAATAATTCAAAGGTTTGTTATCACGCAGAAATCGCTTAAGCAAGGGATAATTGCTTTTGTAATGTGTTTTTTGATTATCTGCTTACAATTGTTCGAATGCAACTTTTTTTTTTCTTTCGCTAGACGTTGATGACATAATGCGCTTTGTCTGTATCGTATGACCGAGTTAAGTGCAGTCTGCAATGTTCTTACATACCATGGAAAATGCGTTATAACTTTAACGCGCGTGACCGAAGCATTTTTGAGATAACTCCAGCCGATTGCATCATGTGACCTTTTGTCTATTGCTCGCTCGATTGAAGGCATGCGACGACGAAGACGAAGAAAAAGACAGGCGAAGAAGGCGAGAAAGAAAGTAACGTAATCTGGTTGAGCGGTTGGTTTTGGGCGTAGAGCGAAGGATTCTATGATCGTATTGCATCGACGAGTGTTAAATTCATTTTACGCCAGTGTTTTGGAGTTTTGTTCTACGAAGGTACAGGGTGTGTAAAAAGTTCCCGGACTACTTTTTATTGATTTAATAAATAAATAGAAAGTAATATTTTTTTTATTAAATCATGAAATTAATGTTCTAGACAATTGTTTGTATTTTATGCATTAAAATTCACAAATTTTTAAAAATTAATCATTAAAAATGGAGAAAAGAAATGCGATCATTGAATTACACCTCGCGGAATATCAGCCCCTCTTATTACTGTATAAGACAACTTAAAGTTGCTAAATCGGCGGTCTATGATACAATTGAAAGATACAAAGAACTGGGAAATAACACAAGACCATCCCAGAACTGGTCGACCAAGAACGGCGCGTACTCCAAAGAAAATTCAAAGCCGTACGGGAGAGAATCAGGAGAAACCCACGAAGAACAATAAAGGGGATGGCAGAAAGCCTAGGAATATCTCCATATTCTATGCTTTCCATAGTCAAAAAAGACCCTATAAATATTTTGGAAATTCTGTCTCCGGCACTGATCGAAATGAAATCGAAATGAAAAAACAAAGTGTTTACCTTTCAACACGATGGTGCACCATCGCACACCTCGAAAAAAACTCAATCATGGTGCAGATAAAACTTCCCCTCATTTTGGGACAAAGAAATGTGGCCTCCTTCCTCTCCTGACCTAAACCCACTCGAATTTAGCATCTGGTCAATGCTCAAAAAAGACGCATGCCGCTCAGAAAAACTTTCTGTCAACCACTTGAAGAAATCCTTACAAAAGGCATGGGCTGATATTCCCCAGAAAAAGATACGTGCTGCGGTAGAAGCGTTCAGATCAAGACTGGAGAAAGTAATTGATGCAAATGGTGGCCAAATCGAGTAAAAATAGATTCCCTGATTAAACTTATATCTTATCTTTGCTCACACAAAAAATCATTCAAAAAGTGCATTTAATATCATATATATTTTATTTTAAACTTGTCCGGGAACTTTTTGCACACCATGTAGAATCATTTGTGTTGATCGAATTAAGCCCTACCGCCGATTTTCGCTTTGCAGTGGCAGAGCGCGGAAGAGAATTTTCGTCAGTCGTGAGTCGTAAATTTTATAATACATTCGTTTTAGTTAGAGACAGTGGTCTCTGTTTGTTTGCGGAGAAAAGTCTTCAAGAAATCAATCAGAACTTAGCCGAAACCAACTGTATAAAAGCTACAGGCTCATAGTAAACTACTTCTTGAGCCGGAATAAAATAAAATTAGACACAGCTTTGTTTCAGCGCAGGTATTCGGGTTACCTTGCTCAACTGGTCCTCTAGGATTCCCAAACAAAGTCTGTGACATACAACTTTCGAGTTTTATCTGCGTTTTATATTCCAGGTCAGGGTGGTCCAACTTCTGCACTCTTGTGGGCCACTTTTCAAAATTATTCGAGTTTGCGGGCCTCAGTCGGCTAAAAATTCCTATTTTCATTCCAAAATCAGGGTGTTCTCTGAAGGTCTTCACTTGGAATCGGTCTCCAAAATTCCTATTTTGGCGCAAAATCATAGCGTTCTCCAAAAAAAATTACGGCTGCTGCTTCTGATCGACAAGACTTGTGCAAAATTGATATGCGGCATGCGGCCCGCGAGCCCGTAGTTGGACCATGCTGTTATAGAAGATTGCCGCTACTTATGATCGACAAAACTTGAATTGTGCAAAATTGTTCCGCGGGCCGCACAAAATTGTTTCGCGGGCCGCATGCGGCCCGCGGGCCTGTAGTTGGACCACGCTGTTCCAGGTAATTTTAAAAGTAAAGACTTTTATTTTTTTTTGGCTTTCACTTGATTTTTACCTTCAACACGAATTTCGAAGCTTTCAAACTATTATCGTACAAATGTATTTACTATAGTGTTTCTTTTAATTGATTTTACTTGTCCGCAAAATTACAAAATTTACATTTAGCCTTCCATGAAGTTCTAAAAGTTGGCGACCGCTGGACTAGAACTCTGCGTTGAATGAATAAAGTTTAGCAAACAAAAACGTTCTTGTTTCTCTGTTGTTACTAAGAGTCAACTATACCAGCGAAACAAGACTGCTGAAATTTTTCTTTTTTTGTAAAGCATGCTTAGACTTCTATATGCAGCTAAGTCGAACATATACTATTAAATATTTTGAACTGCTTTTTAATAGTATTGAATAGTTTTAAATTGTTATTTAAAAGATGTAACGAGAACTGAAGCTAAATCAATCAAATTGCCACAGTTGGGTTTAACGAAACAAATTAATTTTATTAATGTATAAGGTTTTGCAACAAAAAAATTTCACTACACCATATTGTTTTAACTGAGGAGTCAACTTTACAATTAATATTACTTGAAAAATTTTTTCATGAATAAATTTTTAACTTCTGTATGCAGCGAAGTTGGATATAAAACTATGAAATAATTTCAGTAAACTGTTTTTTTTAAGGCGGAACCGAAACTGGAGCTGCGATTAGCCAAGTTGCCAGAATTGGATTTGACGAAACAAACGGAGCAAGACCAGCTATTGAAGGAGTCCCTCGAATTTTGGTCGTACTTACTGGTGGAAAGAGTGGAGATTCTGTTGTGCAACCTTCAGAAAACGTAAATTCTCTTATTAAAAAAACACAAGACAGCTGTAAAGAGTGCAATCTTCGACATTGCTCATCTCGCACGTCGAACTCAACCTCATTATCTGACCATACTTTGGGTTTTGAATTGTTATCAGAGAAAGATAGCATGCTTTGGATTATGTTTGCAGACCTGGTCATATGTAAAAAGAATTATCAAAGACCTGCATTGACCACAAATTTACACTTGCATAACTTGTATGTTCTAATTAATGCTATAAAGCTTATCAATTCTTTTTTTCGTTTTTACTAAAATATTAGGCAAAAAGTTCTTTGGTACTATCGCCTCTATTTATCTTTCTGATTGGTAAAACTAAAACGGAGAAATTTCTTTAGAGAAACTTTGACGTGCTTATTATGCAAAAATATTGTTGTCCGATTGAAATTTGAATTTTTTTATCTCATACTTAAAGATATAACTGAAATTTAAAATTGTTTGCGGAGGCCGGAAAACAGAGAAAACTGTTGTTAAGTGTCTTTCCTGAGGACTCAACAGAAAAACGAGAATAGGAAAAGAATCCTGATCGCGTTAATCGCGTTCGCCATCAATATGACGCTCCTATCTACTCCAGCATCATGTCGACGTGTGTTGCCATATGAATTTTCTAAATAATAAATAAATATCCTTTTAGGCTATTCAGGTTTAAGGAACTAATGTAGTTAATCAATTTTACAAACAGCTTTTGTTCATAATAAATTTATCTCAAACACATAAAAAATTTAACCTCGATATTTAAAAGATCTAAAGAGAGCGCACCTTGCAATAAAAAAGCCCATAATGTAAAAGATTTTCTTGAATTATAAAATTATGGTTTTTAGTAAAAAAAGATAAAAAATCTTGTAGCCTATTTGAAAATTTACAACATTTAAACTATTTATAAATAAGAAAAATTTGCTTTCTAAAAACTTTTAAGTTACGCAATCAAATTGTTTTATACCCAAAATATCTGGTAGTTTTTGAATTTTTTTGGTTTGTTCCGGTGATTTTAACTTTTGATAATTCTTTAAAAGATCAAAAACATGGGAGTCACTGTATTTGGAGTCGGAATTGGCAGCGGATACGATAAATCGGAAATAAATCAAATCGCAAGCGATCCCGACTCGACATACGCTTTCGAATTCACTCAATTTGACGTGTTGTCTTCCGTTTTATCAGGCAGAGTTACCGAGCAAGCTTGTAAAGTTCCAGGTTCATTGCCAGTAAGTCTACAAATGTTAATTTGTTTTTTGACGATAAAAGTATTTTACTAAATAGGAATTTTGAATTGATATTGAGTCGCTTCAAAAATGTATGTTAATTTTTGATACCCGGATATCGTTTGTAAGAGTACGAATTAAATATATTCTCGAATATTCTTACCTTACTGTACAATAATATCATATGTTCATGGGCGTCTGCTAAGCGCTAACCTTGATTTTTGAACTTTACTAACTGATTACAAATTTTAGCACTAAAATCGCTTTTTGTTTTTTCCACGTGTTTTGATCAGGGCGTCAAACCATTTAGAATAATGTTCCGGTTCAAATTCAGACTCGGCAAATTTTAATTTAAGGGTTTATTTCTGGTTCAGGTTCAGCAAATTTTATTTTAGTACCGGTTCAGCTCCGGTTCGGGTTTAAAGAAAATCATTAGCGATAAATGCAGATTTTCAATTCTAATTTGGTTTAATCCCTAATTTTATAAAATATTTTTTTGTCCATTTTTGCAAGCGTACAGTATAAACTAAGAACATAGCTCGTGGATCGTGGCCATAGGCATACTAGAATAAAGGGTTTGGGAAAGAGGACGAAACAATTTTGCTCGAATCATGTTTGCACACAATTTTACCAAAAAGCTCAAACGTAACAAATACTTTAAGTGAGCAGCAGAATTAGCTTTGTTGTACAGTATGTATTCAAAATCTTTTTGACGTCCAAAATATCAATTTAAAAGTGTTATACGTTGAAATAATCAATTTTACCCCCAAAAAGACAATTTTAAGATATCTTGTGTACAGCATTTGAAGAGCTTAGTTCTAAATGTACCTAAGTCACAAAATGTCATTTTTAGAAAATGAGGTTTAAAGTTTTCAAAAACCCTACTTTTAGAATGAAAATACGCATAGATTTCAAACCTCTGTGCTATTCAAAAAGTGATTTCCGTACATCATCCTGAAAAGATTTTTTGTCAGAATATTTCTGGCGAGTAAACAAACAATTTTTTCAGCTTATCTCATTTTTTCGAAAATGTGACTTAGGCGCTTTTACAGTACAAATAGGGTCTTCATTTTGAAATAAAGTATTTGGACATAAAATAACTTTTTTTTTTAGTAACTTTTTTACAGATACATTTTATGCCTTAAAAAACTTACTCAGTGCCGGAAAAATTAGATTGTTTTTGAATATTTTTTGCAGGTAAAGAGATTGAGACGGCGACGATAATCCTATTGTCCCCTCAATTTATAAGATTATGTTTAAAGCTAAATGATATCTTATGGGTATCAACTGACATGTTTCTTGAAGGATCAGGGTAAACAGTTGCACACCTAAAAGCTTTTTGGTGGAAATATTTCTGGTAGGCCTATGAAACTTAAAAAATTAAACAATAAATCTGTTCACAGGCAAGCTATTTAGATGGGAATTGCAAAACTAATTTAGCATATTTCAACAAGCTTAAATAAATGCATAATAAAGATTTTTCAAGCCTTAAAAGTGCAAGCAAAAATGTTTATATTTATTTTTGATATCAAGTTTTTTGGACTATTTTAAACCAATTACAAAGTCTTGAAACTTCTTTATGCTGATGTGTCTAAGCATTTATTAGATCCCTTTTAGACTAGCAACTTACATGCAAATATTTGACAAATAAGGTATAACTATAGTAGCTGTGTAAATTTTTATTAAGTAGGCTATTTCCGTTCTACTTTGTTTGCATGCTATAACGTTATAACTTGGGCCAGCTAAAGTCAATAAAATCAAATTTTTTTCGTGGCTTTATTACGTCATCAAACTTACACAAACGTATAGTTTCGGTTGCTCAGTAGTCTTTTTACTAAGTTTTATAGATCAAAATAAAGTCAAAATTTTAACTAATCAAATTTTACATACAAAAACTAATTTTTGCTTAATTCAGCAAATTTTCAAGCAGCTGTGTACAGTTTCAATATTTTGTTTCTGCATTTTATAGCAGATATTTTGAAATTTCAGGGGCTGCGACTCCTTAACGTCAAACTTTTTTGCCTCTTTATAATTTCTGAATAAGCAAAATAAATTTGACTTGTTTTACAATATTCCACCAGCTCCAAACCTCTCCTAAAAACTTTCAAATGTTTGCAACTACCCTTAGCAGGGGTTCCCGATTTTCTTTGATTTATATGACAAAATTGTTTACCAAGTTAAAATTCGGTAAAAATGAGATGTTATTCCCATGTAAGTGAAAAGAGAATATGTGTCTCCAAATGCACGTTTGTTATAAAAAATTGGCACCATGGCCAAGTAGTTCAAAAGCGCCGTGTTGATGACGAACGCGATGACGCGGTTGTGCTTCAAAATCTACTCAGATCATTCCGTTACAAAGCAAACTTAAATTTCTCCCTATTTCGACGCAATTATAACCAGGCTGCTTTAGGTCACCTTTAGTATAAATTAATGAATATACAATTTTGTAGCAGCTTTAATGGGACAATAGTACCCCAGGTTGATTGCTTTTTCAAGTTTACTTGCAAGCATGTAAGATTAAAGAAATCAGGCTTACAATGTATTATGAATTATGTTTGAATAAGTTTGGATAAAAATAGTGATATTTCGTTTCGTTACAATCGGTAGGAGAAGAAGCATAATGTAACCCAATTTTTATTTGGCTATTTTTTTAGTGCCTTTTTATGTATTTTGAGGTGCTGAGCTCAAAAACCTGGACAGTTTTTTGTATCGTTGTTACTTTTTGAGATAATTGATTTTTGTTTTATCCGACATTGCTGTAGCCAAGGAATTTTTTTCTAGTCTTGCAATAGATTTTATCTGCATATCAAGATTCCATTCAGTTTATTAATGCAAAAGTCAGTTTAAAAATGTTCATAAAAAATGGCTTGAAAATAAACATAGCACGGTTTTCTTCCAAATAATGATCGTTCAAAAATACACTGTTACGCAAGCTTTTCTTTTGTTGAACGCTCTTATTTTGCTTTACCAAAAATTAAATGCAATCTCCCATCATTGCACTGTCCCAGCGGCTCTATATTGTCTATCCATTTGTTCAATATTTTGGTGAAATCTTTCACCATGTTCTTCACTAAAGTAACTAAGATTTTCTTGAAAAAAATCCAAATGGAACCATAAAAAATGAAGTTATACAGACATACGACATTCCATGTTTTGGTGACTTTTAATAAGTTTTTTTACTAACTCTTTGTATTTTTGCAATCCCTTTTGTTTCCCAAAAATTTATCGACCACACCTAAAAATGCTTGCCACGCTTCCTTTTCTGCTTCATCCATTTTACTATATCTGTGTGCGAGTTTGTTTTTTCTGCTTTATTATTAGCAATCAATTTAGTTTCTTGCTTGTGGATACTAACTGACGAACGCTAAAAAGCAAAATTGCAAATAGCGTTACAGCAAGTTTAATACGTTGAAATAAATTAAAATGGAAATTTATTTTGGCCACATTGCTAAATATAGAGATTTTGTAGCTGACTATTTTGTTAAGAAATAAGCAGTAGACAATATAAGGTAATGTTTGATTTTCCATTAATGACAAAAACCCATTCATTGTAGTTAAATCTTTTCCAAAAAATTTTTTACACTGAAAAAAATCTACAAAACGGGAAAAGTAAAAATCTATGTAGATGATTAGCTTATATTTGTAGGCTGAGGTATGTCAAACTGCGTACCATGCAAAGCCAAAACAACAAACCAAAAGTACCTTTTTAGCTGAAAAAGTGTTTAGCACTAACATCATTAATAAATCAAGAATGTGCATACATACAAGCATTAATAATAACTATTGTACGATAGTTACATTAAGGATAAGCTGTGATTTTATTTTTATATCATAATCTAATCCAGAGGTGTAAACTCTGCGGCCTCCATGAGTTTTTTGTGCGGCCTGCATGACAATAGAATTATGTGAGAATGACTAGTGCTGATAGAAGAAAACCAGAGAACACTTCAATTTAAAGACAAAACTGAAGAAAATCGGGACAAATTTAAAGTGAAGGCCTTTTTTCAGAGATCACTTCAATTTAGGGACAAAAATCAACAATTTTGAGTCAGAGTTAAAGTGAAGAGATTTTTTCTCACAGATCACTTCTTTTTGGCGACGAAAATCAAAAAAGCCGACACGGATTTAAAGTGATTTTACGCAATTTCTTTAGGTACTTCAACTTGTGCGGCCTCATTTTTCAAAATTTTAAAATATGGCCTCCCATAACCAAGAAGTTTCCCACCACTGATCTAGTCTCTTATATGAATCCTGCTAAGTGCTAGCTGCTACTGCTTTTTAACTGTGTGTTACGTAGTTATTTTTGATCCAAATTAAGTGTAAAAGTGTTTATGAGAGGCTATTCATTAAAAGATGTGTTATATACAGTTTCATTTTTAATCAAACCTACTTCTGTTTTTTTATTAAAAAAAGTTTTAAATATCTGAGGCTCCATAAAAATTTATTTCGAAGTTTTAGTTATTTAGTAACCGTAATAGAAATAAGAAGACAGCGAATAAACTACATAGGTTACATTATTACATTGTGCGTTTATTACTCAATTATTCAAACGTGGGCCGAAAGAAACCAATTGTTAGATTTATTTTTGTTTCAGAACAATACAACAGTTTCTCTGACTGTCGAACCGCAATCGACTTTCTATTCCAAAGTTCAACTTCCTAGCAACGGATCGGTCACACTGATATACGAAGTATCTGGGATTACAGCTGTTGCTGTTGTTTACCTCTCAGAATCAGTGCCCAATCCTAACTCGGCTTATTTCGACGCGAGCTTTAGAGTGCAAGTGGTGAGAAATGAAAGTATTTTTATCAGTTATAAAAATATTACGATTTCAAAAATACTTATAAACTATAAAATAACAAGTTTTAAAAAATGCATTTTTCAATTTGGACAAATTCAAAAATAGCTAAATAAGTAAATTTTGTGTATTTTTTATTTATTTAGGGTAACGCTTCTTTTATATACAATTCACGTGATACGAGACAAGCAACAAAAAGAAGAACGCACAAACCCTTGTACATCGCTTTTACTTCTAAAAGCTTGAATCCTATGAACTTGACTTTCACTTCTGTATCCAGTGTTAATAGAAGTGTTACACCAATTTTGGATCCAACCTCTATGACCTTCACTTTTGCATCCAGTGTTAATAGAAGTGTTACACCAATTTTAGATTCAACCTCTATGCCCTTCACTTCTGTATCCAGTGTTACTAGAAGTGTTACACCAAGCTCGGATCCAACCTCTATAACCTTCACTTCTTCATCCAGTGTTAATAGAAGTGTTACACCAATTTTGGATCCAACCTCTATGACCTTCACTTCTTCATCCAGTGTTAATAGAAATGTTACACCAATTTTGGATCCAACCTCTATGACCTTCACTTCTTCATCCAGTGTTAATAGAAGTGTTACACCAATTTTGGATCCAACCTCTATGACCTTCACTTCTTCATCCAGTGTTAATAGAAGTGTTACACCAATTTTGGATCCAACCTCTATGACCTTCACTTCTTCATCCAGTGTTAATAGAAGTGTTACAACAAGCTCGGATCCAACCTCTATGACCTTCACTTCTTCATCCAGTGTTAATAGAAGTGTTACACCAAGCTCGGATCCAACCTCTATGACCTTCACTTCTTCATCCAGTGTTAATAATAGCGTTGAGCTGGAATCAAGCTCTACAACATTCATAGAATCAACTACGGTTAGTAGAGAAGTTTTGAAATAAAAACCTTTTATTTTAATTAGATTTCAGCGCTGAAATTACACAAATGACTTGTGGTCAATAAAGCTAAAAGTCAGCAACTATTTTTGGAACGTTTAAATAACATTTACGCCTAAATGTTTTATTTGTCAAATATTTTTTGTTAGAAAATATAACAGCAAATTTTGTTAAGTTTATAAGTTACTTTCATTTGTTTTGACAAAAGTTTGATTTAGGGTGCCTTGCAAACAATTACATGTAAATTGTTCTTGTGATATGCACATACGAATTTAATTTTAAACAAGCTTCATTTTTAATTAGAACAAATTATAACAAAGCTCGGTGAGACGTCACAAAGATCAAGCATATGAATGATTAACGTTGCTTGTAACGCAGTGTTTCTCAAACCAATACATAGCTAAAAAAATTTTATATATTGATAGTAGGTTTTAAAGCTTTTTTCCGGAGAAAGACTTAGACCACTAGGATCTAAATAATGTCGCAATTGCTTTACCGTAATTTATCCAGCTTCTATATAGGCCTAATTAGATACTAAAAAAACAAAAACAATCTGCCAATGGTTATTTTGACAAACCTTGTCCCATTTGACAAAACAAAATTAAATAACAATTTTATCATATTTCTTTTGACGCATTTATTACTCTTTGAACAGCATGTTACGTGCCATGGCCACTAAATGTTGGTCTAGATCGGTCAATTATAAATAGCGCCAAATAAACGAGTAACTCTGTATAACCCATATCTGGTTCCTGATCTTTATTCGCATTTTCGAAAAGTTTTGCTCCCCAAATTTCAAAAATGTTGGAAGTGCCCTCATTGGGTCCTTTTTTTCATAATCAATCATGTAATTCCAAAGCATAAAAGTGTATTTGTTGTTCTTTATCCGAGACGTCGAAAAACTAAAAGTAATCGTTTAAATTTAGCTAGTTTTTTTTAAAAAATAGGTTATATAATGTAACTTAATGAAAAAGTTTTTATTTTTTATAAATTTTTACGGAGAGAAAATTTCGTAAGATTCAAATAATAGTATACTTTTAATTCTTCACACTAATTTGAGTTGTTTTCTTTGTCAAATAAATGTTGACCTAAATTTTGTCTACTCTGGAGCAAACGAACCATTCTTCTGTTAATAAGCAGCGTAGTCTTAATCAAAGATGATTGTTGCGCAAATTTTTGACGATCTATGAGCGTCGAAATCAGTTCGAAACTTGCGGCAACTAGAGTTTTACTTGAAATTTTTGAGCTAAGTTTAGAAAATTTATGCAAAGGTTAAAAAGTTTCTCATTCATTCAAAAAAATAAATAAAAAACTAAATAAAAAGAAAGGTGTAAGAAAGGTGTAAGCTTTCTTTTTACTCTATTGAATTTTTTTTCTCTAATTGTTTGTAATGGTTTTATTTCAGTCATGCTAATCTAAAAAATTAAGTTTGAGTTTAATTCTAAAGTTATTTTTATTATTACAGCAACAAAATTTTTCAGAATTTAATTTTGATATATAATTTTATTACAGGACAACTCAGGAGTAAAATTTTCCGGAAGTAAAAAAATCATTTCAACTGTTATCTTGTCAATTCTTTTTCATTCATTTTATCAAATGTTTGTTTTGTGAATTTTGACTGCGTGATTGCTATAACAAAAAACTGTAGTTTGAATTAGATAGCTTAACTTTGAATTTAGTGTTACTGTTAAAATGCGTAAATCTTTGCTGTACACATTTTTTTCTTGGCGGTCGTTTTTTTATCTCTTCCACTTGGAAAAAAATTTTACCAAATGCATAAACAAAATCACGTGAATCCAAACATCTTTAAAATAAAACTTCAAGTTTTTGCATTTAAAAAAGATTGAAGTATCTCAGAAAAAAACAGTTTTTGAAAGATCAATCCTAAATCTGGGAAGGCACTTTGTATTAAAAAATAACTTTGTAAAACGCACTAACTGCTAAACTTTCTAAAATTGAACAATAGATCTGCAAAAATTCTGTACTCAGCCTAAGCTTTGAAATTGTGTTCGTTTGATCTTAAATCGATCACCCAATGTACAACGAGTTCATAATAGTGCAATGAAATATGAAAGTATTTATTAGTAGTGTGATTTTAAAGCAACCAATACAAAAAACTTTCATTGGGTGCTTGCACCAAGAAGGTAAGTGAAAAAATCTTGTACCAAAACAATAAACTGAAAAAAAAATTTATTTGGATGATTCTAAAAACCGAAATTATAGTACGCCAAGTGAACAATGATGATGACGATACAGCATATTTTTGAAAGTAATTGGTGTTTTGATTCGAAGCTTTCAAGATCATTTTCTTGTTAAAAACTTTACTTAATTGAGTAGATGCAAAAAATTAGTATCTAACAGTGGCAACTTTTACTTAAAAAAATGAAAAAGCCCTTCAAAAATTTCTCAGCCATTTGTGCTCCATCAATATTTACCATGTCATCCCTGGTTTGAAGTAAATAATTGTGTATTTTGATTTCCCTTTGTTAAATTTTTTACGACATGGAATTCTAAATCTAAAATTTAAGATAATTGCAGAGTATCTAAAAAATGCTTTTGTTTCTCCAGACTATCATAACGTGTTTCGTAATGATGGTTGTTTGCAGTGGTGGGCACCATACTTCTTAAAAGTCGCGGTACCGGTACTCAGTACCTTGCTAAAATTGTACTGCGGTACTGGTACGGTACTAAAAAAGTACCGCGGTACCGGTACTCTGTACTTTTGAATAATACGAATTAATGGTAATGACTAAAACTCTGTCATACATTGGATTTCATTTGATATTTAAAAATTGTTTTTAACAAAACGAAAACAATATCGTACGTATCCAACTGTTCACTTTAAAAATCAATTATGCTTTGAACGTAAAAAACATGCGTGAATATGTTTTTAACTTGATTTTTTGCATAAATTATGCCTTGGATATATGAAAGGCCTAATAAATATGTTGTCTTCTGCTTTGTTTTTTCTATTAACAAAAGTTTGTCAGGAATCGTACTAATTTCCATATAACCTATTACAGTGGTTTAGTCAAAGTTAGTTCCAAACTTTTTGGGCCACGAAACTCTATTTGCAAATCTTTTCTATCATGGACCCTGTAATTGCCAAAATTTGATTGCTATCGATGTCAAACGAACTCCAACACTTCACAGATCTTGTATTGAATTAATTTGTTAATCCAGAAATGATGGGCGTCGTTTAAAACAAAATTTATAGCTTATTAGACAACCACGTTAATTTAAATCTTATTCAAATAAAATGATGAATAATTAGTACACATGAATAAAATACATTTTTAAGAAACAAACACAATCCTAACCCTAATCTGGATAATTAACTGGCGCATTAAAATATAAGTAAATTACTTCCTAAACCTAAACTAGCTACGATTCAACTGATCACGTTAATAAAATTGAGTTAAGCAATCTATCCGATGTCCAAAGTGATACTAAAAGAAAACTTGATACGTTTGGTGCAAATCAAACAATTAACTGCCGTTGTGCGTGGAAATTAAAACGCTTCAGGTGATTACAGAAACAAAAAGGCAACAAACTATGATTGGTTAAATTAAAGATGACCGGCGCCACCTAACGAGGACGAAATGGCAGTTACATTCCCCCCTTTAAGCGCATAACAACACATATTGTGCTTAACCATGAACGTAATTAGACATGACAAGAAATAATAAACTGCAATAACAAACATTACGTTTCGTTGGATACGATTAGGCACAGTTTTGTGATAGGCCGCACAATTACTGAATGTTTTGTTCGCACCCGAACAGAGCGTACTAGACCTTTAGAATCGGGGTACGTCTCTACCACGTGACCAATGAGCCAGGCATTACGTGGCAGGGAAGAGTCGACGATTAAAACAATGTCTCCGATTGAAAGGTTGGAATTTACGTTATTCCATTTTTGTCGAGCTTGCAGCAAAGGTACGCGACCAAAAACGTTGGTTAAGTATTGAACTTGACGCCAGTGCTTGCGAGAAGACAAATCGTGTTGGCAAAAGGTACCAGGTGGCAAGGCGCAAGGTGGCTTTAATTGGAGAAAATGGTTAGGTGTTAACGATTCTAGATCACTGGGGTCATCTGAACAGCAAGTGATTGGACGGCTGTTTATGATATTTTCTACTTCACACATTAAAGTATTGAGGGACTCATCTGTTAGGACTTGCTCGTTACAAAGTCCTTTAAGTATCTTTCTGATCGATCTAATAAGTCTTTCCCAGACGCCTCCAAAATGTGAGGCTCCAGGTGGGTTGAAAGACCAATCTATGCGCCTTTGTAACAAAAAATCGTGAATTTGCTCTCGATTCCAGTTTTTGAAAGCCTTTCTTAATTCGCGTTCTCCACCTACAAAATTTGTGCCGTTATCAGATTTTATTTGAATAACTGGGCCACGTCGTGCCAAAAAACGTCTGAGGGCTTGAATAAAGGATGAGGTATCTAAATTAGAGGCTATTTCAATGTGAACAGCACGAATAGTTAAGCAAGTGAAAACAACCCCGTATTTTTTAACTTTTGCTCGACCTCTTCGCGTAAAGAAGAAACCAAAATAATCAACGCCTACATAGGAAAAAGGTGGTTTAGTAGAATCTAATCTCTGTTCAGGCAAATGAGCCATTTTTTGTTGTAAAGGACGAGAAAACCTTTTACGGCAGTGCGTGCAATTAGCCAAGACCTTTCTTACAGTCGAGTTGGCTCTGACGACACAGTACTTACGTCGCAATTCGGAAAGAACATGCTGCCGACCAGCATGACCAAGCTTGCAATGGATATCTTCAATTATAAGACTCGCTACAGGGTAGTTATTAGGAATCAAAACAGGATGTTTCATTTCGTAAGGGAGTGGAGCACGTTCAATGGGTCCACCGACTCTAAGCAAACTATCTTCTAGAAAGGGATTTCGTTTGTACAAGGAACTGGATCCTTTTAAGGGTTTATCTTGTTTGAGACACAAAATTTCCTCCGGATAAGCGCATGCTTGCAAATGACCTAATATCAAATTTTCAGCTTCATATATATCTTGTACATTTAACATAATAAATGGTTTCTCATAATGCATTTCTCCCTTATTTAACAAACGAAGAAACAATTTTTTAAAATCAATTGTTCTGGAGCACACTCGTAACAATTTTAGCCAGTTTGAATATTTGTTTAACCGTTTGTCTAAAATATGTTGGTTAGATGAAGTAGAGGCCACGCAAGACACACAAATTTCCTTTATTTCGGAATCGTTGATAGCATCGTGTTTCGTTAAAACTGGTTGATCAGGCCAAAACGACTTTGACTGCCATAAAAATTTAGGACCAGATTGCCAGCCTTGTTGTTGAGCGAGCGCTTGTATTGTGAGACCCCGTGACACATAATCCGCTGGGTTTTCTTGAGTGGGTACATAGCGCCATTGTTCCGGCTGAGACAGGTCTCGAATGGGTTGCACTCTATTAGCAACAAAAGTGTGAAAAACAGAAGATTCGTTGTTGATATATCTCAGTACAGAAACACTGTCCGTCCAAAATGTAGATGGTTCGAGCGGGCAAGGAAAGTTGAGTTCTGCGCGATGTTTTTCGTCTAAACGCACAGTGATGGTAGCCGCACAGAGTTCGAGTCTAGGAGTCGTCAAAGTCTTCATTGGGGTTAATTTAGTTTTTCCGATTAAAAATGAGCAGTGTATATCACCTAGTTCATTTAGCAAGCGAAGATAAGAGACATAACCATAAGATTTTTCAGACGCATCGGAGAAATGATGTATGCAGGCTTGCGTTATCCCCCTTGCAAATTGAGGTGAATAATAGCACCTGGGTGTCTGAAAAGATGCTAACAGCCAAGCTGACCATTTTTTTTCAAGTGCAAAGGGAATGGGCTCATCCCAGTTAAGCTTTAATTTACATAAATCTTGAAGCAGAACCTTGGCAGGTTGAAGGGCAGGGGCTCCAAAACCAAGAGGATCAAAAAGAGAATTTATAGTGGCAAGGATGCCTCTTTTGGTAGCTGGCTTAGAAGCAACGTTTACCTTAAAGCAAAGTGAGTCTGTTTCCGCATTCCACCACAATCCAAGCGCAGTTTCCCGTGGTAATTTATCACTAGACAGGTTAAGATTGTGCAATTCCTTCGAACGATCAGCTAACGGCACCGCTTGAATCACCTCGCGATTATTGCTGGTCCATTTTGTGAGGTTAAAATTTCCCAGCTCTAGCAACTGTTTTAATTCACTCATCAGTAGTTTTGCGGTGCTAACATATTGGAGCTGATGTCAAGCAGTCATCCACATAAAAACAATTCTTAACTGTGTCAATAGTAATACTATCAAATTTATTCTGATGATCATTAACAATTTGTTTCAAAGCGAAATTGGCACAAGAAGGAGAACATGCTGCTCCAAACAGATAGGCGCACATTCTAAATTCTTGTATCTCGTTTTTAATGTTTCCATCCTTCCACCAGAGAAAACGCATTAAATCCCTGTCTTCAATGGGAATTTGTATTTGATAAAACATGCTTTCTACATCGGCTTGGATAGCAATGCCCTTCCTTCGAAACCGCAGAAGCACGCCCAGCAACTTATTATTCAAGTCTGGGCCTTGATATAGGCAGTCGTTTAGACATATGCCCTTAAATTTGGCGGAGCAATCAAACACAATTCTTATTTTACCAGGTTTATCTTTGTGGTACACGCCATGATGAGGGATAAACCAAGTTTTGCCCTCTTGACCCTTTGTTAACTCCACATTTTCAACGTAGCCGGAAGTGATCATGCATTGCCTGCAGACCTTATAATCACTGTGCAATTTTGCGTTTTTTATAAACCTTTGTTTTAGAGATTAATTGCATCCTCTTTTCGGCGGCCGATCGATTGTACGGCAGTTGAAGCTGTCGGTTCCGCAAAGGTAAGGCAATCTCGTAATGCGAGTTGTCACAATGCCGAATCGATTTAGACACCAAGTCTATAAACCGGGCTTGATTACGTGATAAGCTATTTTTATCATGAACACTGTCAATCAAGTCTGAACAAAGCGTACACATTGGATGGGATAGCCTGTTGTTGGTTTTAATTAAGAAATTTTTACAATAACTCAGAAGATTACCTGTTTTCGAAGGGCAATTGATAACCCAACCTACGTGAGTTTTAATGGCATAATGGCCTGCCTCAGAATTAACTACCTCAAAAGGTTGTAGGATGTGTCGATTGTCATTTCCAATAAGCAAACCCACATCGGTGTTGACACTTTCTACTGTATATATATGTCTCTGAATTCGTCGTACTCCTTAATATCCTCTTGAATGGGGGCATCATTAGAAGAAGCAGATATAGAAGGCAGAGAGAGAAGAGGGTGTAGGCTTAAGCATCCCGATTCATACAAGTCGCATATTTCAATATTGGTGACAAGTTGTGCCTTTCTCCTTTCTGGTGCTGACTGAATCGTCTGGGTAATGACATCAACAATCGGTGTTTCATTAATTTCTAGCTGCCTAATTAAGTCTTGAGCAATAAAGGAGTTTGTGCTACCTGAATCAAGAAGAGCTTGCGTAGTTACATATTTCTCCTTATTTCGCAGTTTCACTTTGACCGGGACGATAGGCAGAAGGTTATTGCTAGGCTTATTGTTAACGTCCGCAAATCCAGACTTGACCGTCACATCTGAGGAAGGGTTTGAGCCTTTTTCAGCCGATGGAAGCACAACAGAATTAGGCAGGTGCAAAAGCGTTGTATGCCGTTGCGTACAACCAGGTTTTTTACAGGGAGAGTTCCTAGCACAGACCTTGGCAAAATGCCCACTGTCCAAACAACACCAGCAAAGCTTATGCTCATTTACGAACTTGATACGGTCTAAATAAGTAAGTTTACGAAATTGCTTGCATTAGTTCAAGAAATGAGTATTATTACAAAGAGTGCATTTCTTGGACTTATTCGGTGCCACGTGATTTGTTTGCGTAGCAAAATTATAAACCTTACGATCGGAATTAGACTTGGTTATTTCTTTCGTTTTGGGTGTTCGATTCTAATCGCAGGCAAAATTGGTTTGCTATCTCGTTCTCAAAGAAACATAGCTAGCCAGATCCTTTATACTAACTTCCCGTAGCTTAGCATGTATTACGTGATCAGCTTCACATTGCCATCCAGTAATCCAGAAAGGTGGTAGACGTTTAGCAATTTTGTGCAAGATGTCAAGATTGTCCATTCTGTTTAAATAGTTCATTCCCTCGAAGACATTCATGCACGCATTTAATTTGGCAGAAAACGCAATTAAGCTCAGTTTATCTTTACTTTAATGTCTAGAACAGGACCATTAGCCACCAAGTCTATATTAGCTTTAGCTATTTGAAATTTTTGGCCAAAGGTATTTTTAAGAAGGTTTCTGGTCTTAATGTAACCCTCTTGTCCGGGCAAATATTGACAACCCTTTACGAGATCCCGAGCTGGGCCTTTAGTGTATTGCAGTAAATAATAAAATTTGCGCTTAGGTTCCGGTACATTATACGCAGCCAAAGCGTCGAAAGAGTCGATAAAGCTACAGTAATTTATCGGGTTACCGTCGAAAACGTCCGGCTCGAGGGACGGTAAATTAGGGGTGGGACCTATTGTGAATTGACGTTCTCGGGGTGAAAAAACCCTGGACACAAATAAATTTTGAAATTCATGTTCGTCTCCCTTTTCTACATAAGGCTCCGAAGGACAGTCAGATTTCGTGGCCGAATCATAGTTTCGTAGAATATCGAATTTAGAGTTCTGTAGTTCGGGTTCAATATGTGAGTAAGCCGGCTCGCCTAGATTAGTGGGCGCGGACCATGTAACAGAAGCGACCGGGCGATCCCTGTCACAATCAGTCACGTTTTTACTACGAGTTTTCTTATTAAGGACAGCGTAATCAGAGGTAGCGCAAATTATTTCCGTTTGTTTAAGAACGTTCGCGACAGGCGTCAAACCAACAGTAGCGGGTGCGGGAGCGCGAACAACGACGAAGAACAACAAGCAACATCCGTACTTACAGTTATAAACGGATTCTCATTAGTCTGCTGTTGAGAACTCACCACTTGGTCATCATCTTCAAGGGCAGAGATTTCAGCTATTGCTTCACTTAATTCGGCTTTCAATCGAGCTTGGTGAAGTTGTTGTTGAAACTTCTGCTCTTGCTCTTCTCGAATTAATCGTTGTTCTTCTTTTTGTTGTTCTAGCTTCAATCGTTGTTCTTCCTTTTGTTGTTCTAGCTTCAATCGTTGTTCTTCTTCCAAACGAATTCTTTGTAATTCTTCCCTGTCAAACTTGGTTCTATTCTTTAACTGCTGAGATTCAATTTTATGAATCGCAGCTTGAGCCTTGATGCGGGCTTGGAGGATCGCCTTCTTGATCTTTGTACCTTTTAAGCTTGTTTTGGTCGAAGTTGAGTTGTTGGTTCGACGATTTTCTTTGGTTAATCTAGAAGAGCTTGAAGTTGGGTTTGATTTGGTGCTGATTCCAGATTGATTTGTATTGTCGACCTCGGCTTCAACGACTCGGGCAGCCTCGTCAGCGTTTTTTTTTATTTGGTTTGCTTTCGAGCGCGTGGTCACACCCGAAAGCGACATAATTTAGAAATTTTGTTTTAAACCTAATGTAATTGCCAAAATTTGAATGCTATCGATGTCAAACGGACTCCAACACTTCACAAATCTCGTCAGGGACAGTCTGCTTACTCGGGTTTAGTTGCAGAGCTGAGAGTTTAAAACTCGAAACCATGGTCGGGCAGTGAGCTCGGGTTCGGCGTGCGTGATGCACAATGCCACAGGTGGTACTCTCTAGTGCCATCTGTCCCAAACTCGTTATATTACAGCATCTGGTCATACGGCGTGCGTGATGCACAATGCCGTTCCTACCAGTGCAGTCTTGCACTTGGTAGGAACCACAAATCTTATAAATGTCTTTTTTGCACAATAATTACTATATGCACATTAAACACAATAATCACTCTTTTTTTGCACAACTGGTGCGGTGACCATGCACAATTTTTTTGTACATGTTATAACGTATATAGTTTAATGAAAACAATCCACTACTAGCGTAACTGTGATAAGCACCGCTAAGCCGCAAGGGCATACTGACGGTGGTTTCGATATGTTGACCATATCATCGAGTCAGCTAACACGGATCGGGTAAAGTCAAGCTAAGCCCTGCAGTTCCATTGCTGACATTAAATAAGAATGGTCAAGTCAATCAACAAACAAATGCCGACAGACCTGTTTCGTCCTTGTTAGAACTCGTCGGGACACTACAGCTTGTTGCTGACCTCAGCTGATTTCAGCTAGGGTCAACAAAAGTGTTATTTAAGGTTGCATAGAAAAAATTTTATACTCTTTGGATATAGATACTTAAATGTTGTAATAAAATATTATTTCAGATCGAAAAAGCAAGTTTTCAGAAGGTAGTCAACTTTCGTAAATTGGCCGAAAAGCAAAGATTGGTTTCAGAAAGTTAACGACTTCGGCGGTTTGATTGATATTATGATTAAAAGTAAAATTCTTTTACAGTTGAAATCCCCTTAGGGAGGTTACTACAGTTCACAGAAGAAGAAACTCTATTTCAGCAAAATCTGATTTCATTATTAAAATGCATCGATCTTAGCAACAACGAATGTTTTCAAAATTCACCGGACTTTTTAAACAATTTTGGAAATGAACTTTTCATTCAATAAAAAAGAAATACAATTCATTCTAAGAAAAAATTGAAATTTTAAGTGTCACATCGTACTTTTATATAATTATTTCAAAATATTATAATAAGCCTAATTTAAAAAATTTAGTTAGGATTGATTACTTGGATAAAATTAATTTTTTTTTGGATTTTTGCAAGCTATATTCTTGTTTAGTAGGTTAGTCTAGCCTACATTGTAGACTATTTTATAGTCGAGCTTGACTAATGCTCTGGCGTATATTTTTGATTTTAAATTTACCATACATTGAATTATTTACATTTCGTCAGAATAGGGCTGCCCAACCCAAGACCCGTAAAGTCTATTGTTGAAGTCTGCCAAAGAATTTGTAATTACATAATCGATAAAGAAATTGTAATTACATATTGTAATGCTTTGAATCAATTCAATGACGCGCAGAAAAATCGGACTAAATAGGCTTATTTTCGTCTCAGTAGAGATTTTTTGCTTTATATAAGAATAAAACACGTAGGTGTATCAAAATGGTGACCTTTTTTGTTTGGTCTTTAACTAAATTTGTAGTCCGAATTCCTGTTATCAAGGAGGTTCATTCAAAAATAACACATAAAATTAAGTAAAGACAAAAAAGAAGATACTTTGATTTCTGCACCGATTGCGACTCGCAATAAACTTTTCAACAAAAGTTGGACCATAATGGTTAAAAGATTGAGCAACCCTGCATCAGAATATAAAACAACCTAACATTTCCCAAAACAGTCATTATCATCAAAATGAATTTGTACCGAGAGTAATTTTGGATATTAATATTGATTTTGTCACAACTTACGACACCGACATTTTTTCTTTCAGAATTATTTAATTTATAGTACAAATTCTGACATTAAAATAAAAAATAAAACATCGGTACAACCAATCATAGCCGTAGCTACCGGGGGGACAGGGAGAGCAATTGCCCACCCAAGTTTCTAAGACTTGGGCCAAATTGAAATTTTTTGGGCAGTGACAAGAAAATATTTGGGCAAAGTCAAAAATTTTAGGACAGTGACAATAATCAAACTGCAAAAAATAGTTACCAAATTTAGGTGAAGACTTTTTTTGGGTCAAAAATTGAAAAATATGAGACTAAATTCAACTGAAGACTTTTCTATTTTTTTTGTTTAGAGATCAACATGATTTTAGGAAAAAATTTGTTCTTGGTTCGGGAATCTTCAACAATTTCTTTGTCCTATCTGTAATGTGCTAGAAAATCATGATTTGGGCAAATGTCACAAAATTTGGGCAAAACTTGATTGCCCCCCAAATTTTTTTGGCTGGTACGCCTATGGAACCAATTGATGATATTGCACTCAAGCATAGCACAATATGTATACTATTTGAATGCCTTTTGACCTTGTTTACGTAAATGTTCGATACAGTTCCCAGCATAATTCAAAAGTAGGACGGCAGTCCTTTGATAATTTTCGATTACCTCAAGCAAACTGCGACAAATATTTCTTAAAACTTCATTTTTTAAATGAATTATATAGTTCGATTATTTGGTCATTTTCATCAAACGCTCAGTGCAACAAAAAGAGTAGGCTATTCTATTTAGAGTTATTTCAAACATAACCATATAAGGAGGAAAAACGAACGCACACCTATCTAGATATTGTACTGTATAGAAAGTAACATATAAAAATAAAATAGTTATTCACGCCAAGTCATTTATGCTAAATTTTAATACCGGTGCGTAGTGTTGTAAAATATTTTCCACTGCTTGTTCTTGTTGCAAACAAAAATATAAGAAAAAGCTGGAGCAGAGATCTTTTAACTCTGCTACATTTGATGTATCATCTGCTTGAATAAAAACAAGTCAAATAACCTCTGTTGGTGCGTTTTCAGTTAAGTTCAATATTAACACTGAAAAATGATTGTGTTATTTTTTGTGGTAATTAGAATTTTATTGGTTGATTTCATTTTAGAAACCTCTTTTTATTCTGTTAAAATTGGTCAAAAAATGGAGTTTGAATAAAGTTATAAGAAAAACACAGAGTCGAATGACATAGACTGACGCTGGCGTATAAAACAATGATACAATTAATTATATAATGTAAAACTTCAAGCCTATAAGTAATTAACGATCTTTATTCAATTTAGTCAAAACAAAACCTGATATTTAAACCGATAAGTTAAAACAATATTTTGTCAACCAATTTTAAATTTGTTTCTTTTTCTATGCACATTAATAACATGATTAAAATTGATGGAAAAAAAATAAAGCAAAATAAGCTTCATGCACAAACCCACAATTCGTTTTCAAGATTTAAGATTTTTATTGATTTTTATCGTATTTCAACTCCATTTATCCTTCAGACCCGTACAAAAACGTTGAAGGGTTATACTAAGAGCAACTTTTAAGCAATACCGTACCTGTTTATTTAATGCTATATGTACAGGCCCGCAAGCAACCAGAAGACCTAGCAAATAATTGCTTTCAGAGATGCCAAAATATTGTAGTGAGTTAGAATTTTAAATTTACTTTTTTAGTTTTTATTTGAGACATAACTAAAATGCTAGTCTACCCAGACTACCCTACTAGCCTGAGTAAGCTAAGCCTAAATAAAAAGTCGCAAAAGAGCTACTGGCTATAAAGTGCGTAAAACGTTCCTAAATCTGACCTTACTTAAAATTAACTAGTAACTACTACCGGAAGGATGGGGAAAGTATCGATAAACACTTATGTTTGACAAATGTTTATTTGTGATAATACTACTGTAAATCAAGAAACTACTTTGAAGCTGCAATCGATACTAAAAACAAAAACATGACGCAATGCTTGCAAAAAAAACTTTTAATGACCCTAGAATTAGACGGAGTACCGCGGTACTTTATAAAAAAAAGTACCGCGGTACTGCCCACCACTGGTTGTTTATGAGTTATTTGTAGAGAAGTGTATTCGAAACTTTATTATTTTACGTTGCTGTGCCAGTAAAACGTCTATCAATGTAATGTTTGACGAAAATATTTGCTAGCACTTATTGCCCATAATTAATTAGCACATTGTTCACAGATTTTATATCAGGGGTGTCCAACCTTTTTGAGCCGAAGGCCATTTTGACCCATCGAAAATATTGGTGGGCCAAACAAACAAACACCCCAATTTTGCCCCAAAATCATAGTTTCACCTGAAATCAGTCTCAGATTTCCCACTTTTTGCCCCGAAATCATTGTGATCTCTAAAAAAAAGAAGTCCTCACCTCAAATCAGTCTCAGATTTCCCACTTTTTGTCCCGAAATCATAGTGATCTCAAAAATTTGAAAAAAGCAAGAAAAAAGGGGTCTTCACATCAAATCTGTCTTTGACTTCTGCCAAAATTGACGGGACAGAGGGTTTCAAAAAATATTGCGCGGGCCACTTGAAACCTTTACGCGGACCACGGGTTGGACGCCTCTGTTTTTTATCATACTAATCAGCCAACGTTTAAGTTTGCAATTAGTAAGTAATTCAAAGCAAAGAAATCTTGCGGACAAAGCAAATTTTCGATATTACAAAGCACTCAACCGATATCTTTAACACAGCGAGAAACAGTACAGTTAAATACTAAAGAACCAAACCAAACTAATTAATAAAGAAAAAGTTTCACTGTCAAAACTATAACTTAAGAAAGACAAAAATTGAACATTTAAACACAATCAAACAATTTTTTATTAACAAAAAAAATTACCGTCGTTTTTGTTTAGCACATTAAGTTTTGATTTTATATAGGCAACCAACTTTCTGCAAACATCTTTTATCATAATAATCCGTTTTAACCTTTAAAATAATAATTAATGAACCTTTACAACAGGGGCGTGCAGAGATCTAGTGATGCCGGGGACAACTGCTTGATTGTGTGCCCCTCCTTATTTCTAGTCTAGCATCGAGAAATGAGAAAGGCAAGCATTTAAAATTTGTTAAAACCACAGTAGTGTCGACAAAAAAATTAGATTCGGAAGTTTAAATTCAAGACGAATAAAAAATTACTGTTGGTTTTTGATGTTGGTTATTTTTCTATTATATTTTGCTTATTATATTTGCTTTATTCTATGAACCTGAAGCATGCGATTACAGACGCAATACGTCTATTAAAGAGTATTTTTCTACTTAGAAAAACTAAATATTGTATTTATGAATGCAAATAAATATTTAATAGGCCCAAAAAAAAGAAAGCACCTATGAGGCATGATAGGAGATAGAGTTGTCTACATTTTCTATTATAAATATTATGTGAAATTGTACAGCCATGACATTTGGTACTTTTTTTCATCTCTATATTTATCCTCCTGACTCGCAGGAAAGCAACGGAGGCTTTATGCATAGGGCAAGCAATTACCCCGACCTGCTTCCGGAAATTTCAAGATATTGTTGTCCGGTCAAAATTTTTTTATTTTTTTAGTTTTATAGAGATATGAGTGAAATTTAGACTACTTGCCAGGACCACCAAGCAGGGGAAAGTGCCGTAAAGTGTCTTTTCCAAGGACACAACAGAATGGCCCGAGTTAGTTTTGAACCGAGACCATATCGCCCGTAATCACAGCGCTCTAATCACTCGACCACGCTGCATTGCTACCCTTGATGTTTTTCTGAACTATTAGTGAGTAGTGACACACCAACGTTAGTTAGAGTGCTTGTTTGGCAGTGGTGCACTATTGTGTGACAATTAACTTGCACTTCAGGACAATCTTTAACCTCCGCGACTGACATGTAAAATGCTAAAACACTTGTAAGATTCCAGACATTTCGCATTGCACTGCAAAGTACTAAATTCCAGTTGGCCTCTTCTTAAAGACACTTTCAATTTAAAAGCTGACACTGTACAGTAGAAGGGTTTCTATGAATATAATCACACCATTTACGTAAACTCATCTTCAGTGTTGTATCTTTGCTAAATACCGCTCATGACTAAGTTTGAATGTGCGCCCTCACAGTGAAAATAGAATGCACGCTTCACTAGCACCAAAAAAGTCAAGCAGAAGCCATAAATAGACTTCGCATTTCACATAGAATCAACACAAACTACGTTTCTATATTATACTCAAAGCATTCTGTCAATTGCATTGTTTATCTCAGGCGTTAGATAAACCCTTTTTTGTTTGGCCATATCCACTGGAAAGGTGCTGAGTTATAAGAAAAGATTAATACAGTTAATACTTGCATGGCGTGCAAACTTTAAGACCTAGATTCACAAAAAGGCCAAACCACGCAGTTAAAGCAGGGATGTCCAACCTGCGGCCCGCGGGCCGCATGTGGCCCCCGAAGCCTTTTAGTGAGGCCCACGAAGAAATTTTTAATTAGATGCTCTATCGACTTGAATTATTGCAGTGCATTTAAACCTTTACAATCTGTGTTGCGCGAGAGATGCTGAAGTGTGCCGCAAAAGCTTTTGGAAAGCACTAATTCAACAAAATAAAGTCCACAAACAGAGGGAAGACCTTTTCTTTTTTTTTTTGGAAACACGTAGTTTTGGAGACGAAAATTATAAAACAAACTTTGATTAAAACTAAAGACTTTTTTTTAGGAAACATCTCTTTTGGAGACGGAAATTTTCGTACAAATTCTCATGACAACATCACTTTGATTGTTTCAGTGATTGCGGCCCGTGATAAATTTACAGACGAAAATTTGGCCCGCGACGAGCAAAAGGTTGGACACCCCATGTTAAAGTAACCACGAGAGACTTTACGTCACAATGCAAATTGTGCGTCAAAGCCACAATCGGTTTGTGTATTAAATCATGTAATTTTGGATTTTGTGCAGGTTGAATTAAATGAGGTTGCGTTATGCGCAAAATAAATTGTGCGACCATCAGTCAAAAAATAAACTAAGCTGAAACAACATTAGACTACCATATTGTGCAAAGAGCAGACACAACACAAAGCTGAAAGGTTTAGCAAGCGAGTTTCTTGGAAATTTGACATATTCTTGACGGTCTTCAATGTTTCGTCTCTCTATCGGGTCACCTAACATTCTTTTGCATGCCCCACTCCAGCAAGTTTCCATTAATTTTCGATAGAATGTCTTATTAGCCTTGTAGTGCGCAGAAACACTCAGTAGTTACAAAATTTAAACAAAGCGTAATTCCTTAAATTTCACTCTTTAGGCTAGATTTTTCCTTGCCTTAAATCTCCGAAGCTTACGCCCCGTTCTCCCTCCATCTGCACGCCAATGCTTTACGATTTTACTCAATTAATTGATTTGGTTTGGTTCTTTAATATTTTAACTGTACGATTACTTGCTGTGTTTTATGATTGGATTGTTTTTGGTTTTATTTTCACTGTTTGCGAGTGCGGCATTCGTGGGGAGTTGTTTAATTTCTTTGTTCTTGGTTTACATAAATTTTGTCGCGCGGTGATCAATGAGGCAACTTACGTGCTTTTTGACATTGTTTGTATTTCTACGGGTAGAAACGAATAGCTTCTTAACCAGGGATTCTTAAACTTTTTTTACCGCGAACCCCTAAAAATATTTTTGACTTTTACGTTCCTCTTTTTTTGGCCCAGTGACCTTAGTCTAAAATATTTTTAAACCTTAAAAATTTGCATGTAACAATATAAAATTGAACTGAATACGTAAACAAAATACAGGTTTTATTTAATTTATTGAATTACAAATTCAATTTGTTTTAAATTTTCCATTTAATGGGAGAACACTGTTGTTTGTCTTTCACAAGCACATCAAATTGTGGTTTCGTCTTTGAGAGGGTAACACACATGTCATCTTTCGCATCCAACTGATTTCGACTTTTGGTTTTTGATTGTAACTATGGACAAAAATCCTGATTCGCATAAGTACGTAGTGGCAAAAGCTATAATAGCAACCATGGCTTTTTTTACCAAAAGAAGATATTCTTTCGACAACGAAACCCAAAAATCTGCTGTACTTTTTGAATTGCAGGATATTTTTAATTATTCCAACAAGATCAACTCAGTTCAATGAATTGATCTTTGGCCAATTCGACTAAAAAAACGAATCCTTGAAGGTCAAACAGTAACCTCTGAAAGAGTTTTGCAACTCTATCAAATGTTCACACATGTCTATGCAACGATATTTTGATAGAGGTTTACAAATTTTATCTTTTTGAAGCAGTAATTCTTCTAGCATTGAGAAATTGAAATAAATTTTAGTTTCAAATCTTCTTTTCTCAGAGAAAGCTTCACCTGGAAACCTTTAATTTTCTAAGAAGCGTCCATAATTACAACGGCAGAATCTTCAACAAAAAGACTCAACTGATGCAAATGAGTAAAAATATAAGCCAAGTGAGCCAAACGTGGAATGAACTCTTCACCCTCAAATTGCTTTGAGAGTTCAACATTTTTGTCTGTTAAAAAAATAGAAACTTCTTTTGGAATTCAAACAAGCGCTTGAAAACTTCGCCTCTTGATAGCCAGCAAACCTCTGTGATACAGGAGAACTTCATGTCTCGCTCCCAATTCTTGACAAAAACATTTAAATAATCGCTTATTATAAAAGCACAAAATCTGATAAAGTTGACAATTTTTACACCTTAAGTCAAAATTTCTCTCAAATTTGTCGGACGTTTTTGATGCTAATGCATGGCGATATAAAAAGCAGTGAGCAAGAATAATATGAGGAGCTTCTTTTTTTAGCAAAGTGACAAAGCCAGATGTTTTGCCAAGCATTGTCGGTGCTTCATTTGGGCACAAACTATCTATTTTTTCTTCCATTCAAAATTTTCATTAGCAAAAAAATTGTTAACCATTTTCAAGACGTCGGTGACTTTTGCATGTTGTAAAATTGTATTACAAAATAAAAATCTTCTTTGATGGTATCTGTCTCTGCGGGACGAAAGGAAGTAACTCGTCTACAAACCTGCGCAGTCAGGCTTCGAAAAATTAATTGTATTAGATCACCAAAAATTTAAAATGTGAAACAAAACAATTTTAGCATTACAAATTTGATTAAAGAAACTATTTGAAAGGTAAACAATAAATAGATTTTTCAATGAGTCTAGAAATTTATTTAAATAAAATATTAAAATAATGAAAATCAAACAAAAAATGTTATTGAAAATAAGGTACGCTTCACCTTAAATAAAACTGATTTCGGATGTTAAATTTAAATTAAGAACCTTAAATTAAGAACCGCTATTGAAAAGTTAACTTGAATAAAGCTTTAAAGAACAAAATTACGAGCCGCGAGGGAACAAACAGAAAGAAAACAAATTACAATGTTTGATTAACCAAGTTGAAGGCTTAGCGACGTGAGTTCAAAATCCAAAAAACGGAAAATTAAAACAACAAATAACAAAAATTAGAACAGTAAATAATCTTTTTCGCAAGCCGGAGGTTTTACTGTTCGCCTTCTTGACAGGATAGATTTATTAGATGTTTCTATAGAATTAACTGCCGTCGCACAGCCACAAAAACACGAACGACTCAACCGCAAGGCAACAACTCAAATCACTAACAGAAAGCTCACGTGGAATTCAGACTGGAGTGAAATGAAAACAAAACGCACGCTTGTATAAGGTCACGTCATGTGACGCTAGATTATAAGCAAATTTTCTGGAATAGCGATTAAATTGTGTCACTCTTAATAACAGCCAATCAGAGACGCGTCAACAAACGATTATGTAACATCGAATTAACTATGCTAGAACATTTCGAAAGACAAAAGAACGTCCGAGATAAAAGAGACTAAAGAGAAAAAATAAAACTGCGAAGACAATAGAAAACTAGGGCGCCAACCAAACGGTCTGATTAAAACGGGTACATAAAAAACAACTTGCAAATAAATTAAATAAATTAAATTAAGTGGGGCTTTAGCGAATACGCAATCACTATTACGACATACTGAAATTTAAAACTACTGAAACAGAAAATTAGCTATACGTACATTTACGCGGTTAAGAATAAGATTGTATGACGAATAAAGTGTGACGATCACTGTACTTTTTTTCTTTGACATTTGTTGTATGGGGTGTTAATTAGACACAAAAACTATGCCAATGAAATATTAACTATCGATACTAATGTCTGATGCTTGTCTTTAGTTCTTGTAAAGCACCACATCAATTAATATTATTTCGATATCTATTACAATCGATTATTATTATACATACTTTACTCCTTCATTCTGGCTATATCTTTTTATTTCAAATGAAATAATACTTAATTCATAGACATTTATTTCTAGATTGCGTGAAGTAAAAGATTTTTCTTCCCAAACCTTTTCATCTGACACTCTTCAGGAAAAATCGTCAGAATGAAGCAGAATTGAAACCGAACTGAGTTCTAAAGAGGAAAGCAGAGTTCTCATTTGCTGAAAGAAGTTAGCCAATGAGAGAAAAGATTAAGAAATTTTCTAAGAGTAGACGAATTCTTTTAGTTTACACAGAAGGGGATTGAGAGATTTAATGAAAGTTGCCTCAAGAGCAGAAAGGTTTTAACACCCGACAGCTCTTACCAGCGATTAAGAAAGACGCGTTACCTTCCCATCATCACAGCAATGTTATTTACCATTTTCTGTGCCACTGCGATGGTCGGTACGTTGGTCCCACGTCTCAACGCCTAGAAGAGCGAATTAAACAACATGTTCCTAGATCCATCACCAATCCTCCTGCCTCGCCCAACCGCCAAAGTCTTTCCCGCTCTTGCAAGACCAACACACGCCCACAACAATTTCACGAATCCTCCATTGGTCAACATCTTCTTGACAACGCCCAATGCGCTCTTCACTACAGCAACGAAAAATTTTCTATTCTCGCGCGAGCTCTTCTTTTCACCTTTTTGCTCTTGAAGCGACTTTCATTAAATCTCTCAATCCCCTGTAAGCAAAAAGAATTCGTCTACTTTTTGAAAATTTCTTAATCTTTTCTCTTATTGGCTAACTTCTTTCAGCCAATGAGAACTCTGCTTTCCTCTTTAGAACTCAGTTCGGTTTCAATTCTGCTTCATTCTGACGATTTTCCTTGAAGAGTGTCGGATGAAAAGCTTTGGAAAGAAAAATCTTTTACTTCACGCAATCTTCAAATTCTGTACCACCAAACGTCTATTCATACATTTATTTCTCTGCTTAATTCAAACAAAATTAACTTGGACCCAGTGTCCAAATAAAGCGAAATTGACTGTATCGCGATTGGTGTCTAAAGTCTTAACTCAAGTGTAAAACTTTAATACAAACAAGTTTTTACGGTGTTTGATTGATAACCAATTATTACTTACCTCGCACTCGCAATAATTTTTATGGTTCATTAAACGCAATTCCTAAAAAATGTTCGAGAACAGCAGCTGAGTTGTCATTAGTGAGTTTTTTGTAAAATCTTGGCTACTCACTTGCTCTGATGCCTTAAACGGTAAATGTCTATGATTTTACCGCTTTGAATTCAAGACAGTTTCTTGGTTTTCTTGGTATGCAAGCGAACTTTAAGCTTGTTTTAATTTATGTAATTTCTTTTTTAAATCATTACATTTTAAAACCTAATTTGATATTTTCTAACGTTTTTATTGGGCCTTGACGGACCTCTTAAAACTTCTCCACGGAACCCCTGGGTCCGTCGACCCCAGTTTAAGAACCCTTATTACTGCAAACAGTTTAATGACTCTGAAGATATCGGCTGAGTGCTGACCGACACAACGTCAATGTCAATAAAAGTCCATTGCTAATTTTTGGTGCGTTATCAATATTATTATTTGTAGGGCATTTAAAGTTAGTAAAGTGACATTTTTTAAATTAGAAAGAGATGTAATTTTTTTAGAAACCATTTCTAAACTCTATGTAATGTGGCTCAATTTATGATCAGCGTTATCCATAAAATTGTTGACAATATTGCACGTATAAATCTACAGACTTGGAGCACAACCTGCGGCCTTGAATTATAGTTTTTGAGGCCGTGCATGTCGCAAATTTAATCAAAAAAATTACCCACAAAAAGTTGATAATAAAACTTACGGCAAATCTATTGTTTTGCAAATGCTAAGTTTATTTGATTCCATTTCTCTGTCAAATGAGGTTATTAGGTCTATACCAAAAAACGAAGATACCGTGATGTTTGTATAATCATTCTTTGCCCCAAAATATTTTGCCAAAATTAAAACAAAATAAAAGGTAAAAAGGAACAAAAAAGATTTTTAGCTAATGCCGAACAACATGGTAGTCAACTATGTGCAATAACAATTTTTAAAAACGCTCTTACAAATATTTTAGTTATCTTTATAAATTTAATAAAATTAAAATGAAAGTGACTTTTCTTTTCCACGATTTAGAGATATATTTTAAAGGTGATTTTGGGAGAGAAATCATTACTATGTTCACAAAAAAATGAAAAACAACAACAACAAAAAAAACAAATCAATATAAAACACAACAAAACAAAGCAAAACAAAACAGCAATATAACATTAAGAATATGTAGAGACAACCCAAGCAACAAGGAAAAAATAATATAAGGTACACAAAACAAATTGTAAGAAATTATATGAATTTAATCGTTGAGAAGTAAAACTGATTTATAATGTTTTTTAAATTTATTAAATGTCATTATTCTCAAATTATGACTGATGGAATTCCAAGTTTTTGGTCCTATGTATATTTAGTTGATCTTTGAGTTCTATTACTTTTAAACAGAGGAATGATAAGATGATTATTAAGTGAAAATCTTGTGGTACGAGAATGGCAGGATTTAGCATATGAAAAGTAGTTATCAAAAATCTTAGGTAACAAATTAAATTTATAAAAATAAACAATTTTGGCTACTTCAAACTTAAACAATTTAGGTAAGGGCAAAATATTTGATTAAATATGTCGGCCTACCCAAAACTTTTAAATATTGTGTTAATTGAAAATTTACTAAATCATTTCTTCCAGAATTCCTCTGCGCTCAGCTATTGCTGCCAGAGTCTTCCTGGAAGTTCAACTTCAACCAAGTGAAGTCTTTCCTGCAACTGTTTCTGATCAAGCAGCTTGGGGGGTTGCAAATTACAACACGAATGGCCAATCACAAGCTTTCATTACGACAGCTGAGGAATTCGAAAAGATTAATTGTAAGAAACGTGATTTTAAAATCTTTCTGTGTACTAATTCAATTGATAAAATAAGTTTTTGTGAGAAAAAAATAAAGCAAATGAAATTCATTTACCTATTAAATTTTTTTTCAAAACATACACAATGTTTTCAAAAAGATCTTCTAAGCTTTATTGCATTTATCTTTTTAAACTATATTTTTATTAATTCTATGAATTTGAATCATGAATTTAGAAGTTTTTTGGAATTACAAGCTTGATATTTAAATAAAACATATAATATTCTTGGTTGAGCACTGTATATTGCACAGCTTGCACCGCATCAAGACTCGATCTTTGGTTCCTCATCGATGGTTCCGGAAGCGTCGGAAGCAGTAATTTTCAAAAATCTTTGGAATTTGTCAATCAAACAGCATCCAGTTTTTCAATTTCTTCCGATCAAGTCCGGACTGGATTGATGATCTACTCTTCATCCGTTGTTACTCGGAGTCTGTTAAATCAGAATCAGAGTAACCAAGAGTTTTCAAACGTGGTTCTATCCACTCGTTATCCTGCTGGTAAGAATAATTTTTAAATATTTTGTTTTTATATTGGGTAATAATTATTAATCAGTCTGATTACAAAAATTGTAAAATTTTTCATTGGAGCCGGTTTGGCTCCGATCCAAGTTGACCGGAATAGCAGTCATCAACTGGTGGTCGCAGAAAATTTAAAGTCAGAGTTGTTACAAGTCTACCACTTAAAAAACTCAAGTCAATCTGAGTCCTACAACTTTCGAATTTTATCTATGAGTTTTATATTCCAGGTAATTTTAAAAGTAAAAACTTTTATTTTTTTGGGCTTCACTTGATTTTTACCTTCAACACGAATTTCAAAGCTTTCGAACTATTATCGTACAAATATATTTGCTCTAGTTTTTTTTAATTCATATTACTTGTCGGCAAAATTTACATTTAGCCTTCCATGAAGTTCTAAAAGTTGGCGACCGCTGGACTAGAACCCTGCGTTGAACGAATAAAGTTTAGCAAACAGAAAACGTTCTTGTTTCTCTGCTGTAACTAAGAGTCAACTATACCAGCGAAACAAGACTGCTGAATTTTTTTTCTGTAAAGCATGCTTAAACTTCTATATGCAGCAAAGTCGAACATATACTATTAAATATTTTGAACTGTTTTTTAATAGTATTGAATAGTTTTAAATTGTTATTTAAAAGATGTAACAAGAACTGGAGCTATAATCAATCAAATTGCCACAGTTGGGTTTAACGAAACAAATTAATTTTATTAATGTATAAGGTTTTGCAAGCAAAAAATTTCACTACACCATATTGTTTTAACTGAGGAGTCAACTTTACAATTAATATTGCTTGAAAAATTTTTTCATAAAAAAATTTTTAACTTCTGTATGCAGCGAAGTCGGATATAAACCTATGAAATAATTTCATTAAACTGTTTTTTTTAAGGCGGAACCGCAACTGGAGCTGCCATTAGCCAAGTTGCCAGAATTGGATTTAACGAAACAAACGGAGCAAGACCAGCTATTGAAGGAGTCCCTCGAATTTTGGTCGTACTTACTGATGGAAGGAGTGGAGATTCTGTTGTGCAGCCTTCAGAAAACGTAAATTCTCTTATTAAAAAAACACAAGACAGCTATAAAGAATGCAATCTTCGGCATTGCTCATCTCGCACGCCGAACTCGAACTCATTACCTGACCATACTTTGGGTTTTGAACATTATCAGAGAAAGATAGCATGCTTTGGTTATGTTTGCACAGCTGGTCATATACATGTACAAAGAGAAATATCAAAGACCTGCATTGACCACAAATTCACATTTGCATAACTTATATATTCTAATTAATGCGAAAGCTTATAAATTCTTTTTTTCGTTCTTATTAAAACGTTAGCCAAAAAGTCCTTTGGTACTATCGCCTCTATTTATCTCTCTGATTGGTAAAACTAAAACGGAGAAATTTCTTTAGAGGAACTTTGACGTGCTTTGGATTATGCAAAAATATTGTTGTCCGATTGAAATTTGAATTTTTTTATCTCATACTTAAAGATATAACTGAAATTTAGAATTGTTTGCGGAGGCCGAAAAACAGAGAAAACTGTTGTTAAGTGTCTTTCCTGAGGACTCAACAGAAGAACGAGAATAGGAAAAGAGTCCTGATCGCGTCAATCGCGTTTGCCATCAACACGACGCTCCGACCTACTCCAGCATCATCCCGACGTGTGTTGTCATATGAATTTTCTAAATAATAAATAATTATCCTTTTAGGCTATTCAGGTTTAAGGAACTAATGTAGTCAATCAATTTTACAAACAGCTTTTGTTCAAAATAAATTTATCTCAAACACATAAAAAATTTAACCTCGATATTTAAAAGATTTAAATAGGGCACACCTCGCAATAAAAAATCCCAACATGTAAAAGATTTTCTTGAATTATAAATTTATGGTTTTTAATAAAAAAAGATAAAAAACCTTGTAGCCCACTTAAAAATTACAACATTTAAACAGCTTTCAAATAGGAAAAATTTGATTTCTAAAAACTTTTAAGTTACGCAATCAAATTGTTTTATACCCAAAATATATGGTACTTATAAAATTTTTTTAATTCGTTTTAGTATTTTTAATCTATAATTTTTTAAAAGATCAAAAACATGGGAGTCACTGTATTTGGAGTCGGAATTGGCAGCGGATACGATAAAACGGAAATAAATCAAATCGCAAGCGATCCCGACTCGACATACGCTTTCGAATTCACTCAATTTGACGAGTTGTCTTCTGTTTTATCAGGCAGAGTTACCGAGCAAGCTTGTAAAGAACCAGCTCCATTGTCAGTAAGTCTACAAATTTTATTGTGTTTTTTATGATTAAAAGTGTTGTACTAAACAGAAAATTTGAATTGGTATCAAATAAGATATTGCGAAGATTAATTGAGTTGCTTCAAAAATATATGTTAATTTTTAATTCCAGGGTATTGTTTGTATAAGTACGAATCAAATCTATTCTCAAATATTACTTACCTTACTGTGCTATATAATGACATTGCTCATGGGCGACTGCTAAGCGCAAACTTTTATTGTCGAACATTAATAGACGATTGCAAATTTTAGCATTAAATTTGCTTTTTGTTTTTGCACCTGTTTTAATCAGGGAGTCGAACGATTTAAAATATGTTCCGATTCAAATTCAGGTTCGGCAAATTTATTTTAAGGGTCTATTTCCGGTTCAGGTTCAGCAAATTTTATTTTAGTACCGTTTCAGCTCCGGTTCGGATTTAAAGAAAATCATTAGCGATAAATACAGATTTTCGATTCTGGTTTAGTTTAATCCCTAATTTTATAAAATATTTGTTCTATGCATTTTTTCAAGCGCATAAATTAAAAACATGGCTGTGGATCGTGGCCATAGATATACCGGAACAAAGGGTTTGGGAAAGAGGGCGAAACAATTTTGCTCGAATCATGTTTGCACATAATTTTGCCAAAAAGCCCAAAAGTAACAAATACTTTAAGTGAGCAGCAGACTTAGCTTTGTTGTACAGTATGTATTCAAAATCTTTTTGACGCCCAAAAAATCAATTTAGAACTGTTATGCGTTGAAATAATCAATCTTATCCCCCGAAAGACAATTTTAAGATATCTTGTGTACAGCATTTTAAAATAAACTATTTGGACATTAATGACTTTCTTTTTTAATAACTTTTTTACAGATACATTTTATGCCTTAAAAAGTTACTCAGTGCCGGAAAAATTAGATTGTTTTTGAATATTTTTTGCAGGTGAAGAGATTGAGACAGCGACGATGACCCTATCGCCCCCTCAATTTATAAGGTTATGTTTGAAGCTAAATGATATCTCCTGAGTGTTAACTAGCATGTTTCTTGAAGGACCATGGTAAACATTTGCACACCTAAAAGTTTTCAAGTGAAAGTACAGGATGTTTCATCTCAATATGTCACTTTAGAAAATCTTATATCCCGGTAACTGGCAAAAGTAGCAGGATAAAATTGGGTTTCGTTGGATAGGTAAAATCCCATATTTTTTTGTTTTGCCAGACCATTGTTATATCATTGTTGTGATATTGTGCAATAGATGACGTAGTGTTTTCTTAAACGCTTCTAATCTTAATCAGCGCCTTCTGCTCGAACAATTATTGGACACGCGCATCTCCAAGCATAATTGTTACAAGTTAAATATGCGCCTTTATTTCGGTTGATCAGTCAGTTCAAAGCTATCAAGCTACTACAGCAAACGAACAAAAGCATTCTATTTTCAATACGGTTGTTTTTTTGGCTAAGTACTTTTGTGAATTTTAACTATTGTTTTTTTATAAACCTGTGTATTCGTGCAAAGATACAACAGGCAAAAGTGGCGACGAGGATTCAAGGAACTCAACTGCGTCAAGAAAGAAAAAAAGAAAATTTGTTGAATTTGCATTAACAGCTTGAATTGTCAAAATGAGTGAAATTTCCGAACTAATTTTGTTGTTAAATAAGCAACACCAAGAGCAAATGGCAGTTTTACGCGGCGAGCATCAAGAGCAAATGGCAGTTTTACGCGACGAACATTGCGAGCAGAACAAGCAGCACAAAGAGCAAATGACAATGCTTCAAAAGCAGCTGAAAACTTTACAAAGCAGCTTGAACAACTTGCGAGAAAAGGTTCCAACACCGATGGCAAGTTTTCAACCATTCGATTCCACATCTGAGTTATGGACTGATTATTTGGCAAGGTTCCGAACATTCGTCACTGCTAACTCTATTCCCGACAACAAGCAAGCACAAATTTTTCTTACCAACCAATCTAACTCCGTTTACAAAATACTTAGCAACTTAGCGGCTCAGCAACAACCTGTCAAAAGCATACATGAGCTAACGATGAATGATATTCAGACGTTTATGGCAGAGCAGTTTGATCCAAAACGATTTGTTGTCAGAGAACGTTTCAAATTTTGGTCTGACATGAAACGCAAACCTGGCGAAACTATTCCTGAACTGGCAAGCAGAATACGACAAGATGCAGCTACATGTGATTTTCAATCATTAAAGATCCTTTAGATGAAGCCTTGCGAACTAAATTTATCTGTTCAGTCGACAACGAAGCAGTTTTGAAGACACTCTTCAAGCTCAAGGACGATGAACTGAAGTTTAGCAACGCCATCAGAGTGGCTCAAGAAGTGGAAGAAGCAGCCAAGGTAGCAAAGGAAACCACGCAAAGTCCAAAACTTCCAAAAGGCAAGAAAAGAAAACCGCCTGCTTCAGGTGTGGAAATTAAAGCTATTTGCAGCTTCTGCAAGAAAACAGGTCATCTGCAATCTGTATGCATGTCTCGACTAGGAGATAACAAAGTCCAATGTTCTGTTTCACCCATCTATCAAACTATTAGACTTAATGACCGCAGAATTAAGTTTGAAATTGATAGCGTAGCCAGTGACACATTTTGCTGTGAAGCGACGTGGCAAACGCTGGGTAAACCCACTCTACAACCTGTATCAGTTCAATATCAAGTTGCTGAAGGTAGCCCGCTACCCGTCGTGGGACAATTCCAATCAACCGCAAGTATTGATGGAAAATCACCTGACGTGACCTTTCCTGTAATTGTCACTAAGGTGCCCAATCTAAATTTACTAGGTCGTCTGGCGATGATGAAGTTGAAACTCACCAACTTAACTGATCACTTCAGAGAAAATCTAAGTTGTGCTGAATCTACTGCAACGATAGAGCACGTCACTACAACTGGTCCAGAAAACTCATTATGTGGAGAGTTTCCTACTTTATTTGAATCTACATTGGGTTGTCTAAAAGATTTTTCACTGGACATACGGTTTAAACCTGAAGCTAAAACCTATTTTCAAGAAGCCAAGACCTGTTCCGTTCTCAATCCTACAAGATTTAAACGAAGCATACGAAGCAGGAATTAAGAGAGGTGTATGGGAGCTTACAGATTTTAACTCGTACGGCACCCCCGTGGTTCCTATTCGAAAGTCTTCTTTGCCAGGTCAAGCAAAAGCAAGCATCCGAGTTTGTGGAGATTATTCGGTGACTGTGAACTCGCAACTGGAAGACCATCGTCAACCAATCCCTCTCCCAGAAGATCTAATGCGCAAGCTAGGACGTGGTTACTGCTTTAGTAAGATTGATTTAGCTAATGCATATAATCAAGTCTGCCTTTCTCCTGACAGCCAGAAGAAGCTGGCTCTCAGCACTCACAAAGGAGTTTTACTTCAGAAAAGACTTCCTTTCGGAATTAAATCCGCACCAGGGTATTTCCAAGAAATCATGGAACAGTTAACGCAAAATTTGCGAGGAGTTGCCGTGTATTTCGATGATATTTTGGTAAGTGGTGACAACGCAAAAGATCATTTGATGAACCTGCGAGCTTTGTTCAAAAGACTAGAAGAAAAAGGTCTTCGCTGCAACCGTGAGAAATGTGTTTTCGCCCAAGTATCAATTGATTACCTGGGTCACACTTTATCAAGTCGAGGAATTGCAAAAGGGTCCAAAGTTGATGCCATACTAGAAATGCCTACACCCAAGAACATTTCTACGTTAAAATCTTTTTTAGCATCTGTGCAGTTTTATTCTAAGTTCTTACCTCCATATTTTTCGGAAATCACCGAGCCGTTGTACAAGCTTACACGCAAAGGACAACAGTGGCAGTGGGGTGAAGAAGAAGCGACATTTTTCAAAGAAATCAAACGGTTACTATGCACAGAGACTGTACTTGCGCACTATGACCCATCTCTTCCGTTGGGTTTATCTTGTGACGCCTCAGAATGCGGAATTGGAGCGGTATTATTTCATCGCTTTGCAGACGGAAGCGAGCGTCCCATTCTCAATATTTCTAAAATTCTATCGGCAACACAAAGACGCTACAGCCAAATACAGAAAGAAGCACTATCCTTAGTGTACGCTTTGAAGAAATTTCATCAGTTTCTGTACGGTCGTAAGTTCATTGTGGTTACCGATCACAAACCTTTAGTGACCTTGTTTGCCCCTGATAAAGGTACTCCTGCAATGGCCGGGAATCGACTTGCACGATGGGCATTACTAGTCCATCAATATGACTACACGGTGGAATACCGTAGAAGCAAGGACCATGGCAATGTCGATGCTCTTAGTCGCTTGCCATTTTCAAATGACACAAGTTTTGATGGGGAGGAGATGGAAGATGATGTCGATAGTGTTTGTTTAGTTCGAACAATCAGTCGTCAAATCAATCCTGACAATCCATTGCTTGTGGTCAGAGAGACTGCCAAGGATCCAATTCTTTCCCAACTAATGCGATTTGTGAAGGAAGGATGGCCGCATGCATTTTCGGAAGAGCTTAAAGACTTCAAAAAGTTGGAAAATTCGTTGTCAACAGAGAATGGTTGCGTTTTTTACGGCTTACGGATAATAATTCCTTCAACCCTACGTAATCATATTCTTAAATTATTACACCTTGGACATTTCGGCATGCAACGGATGAAACAACTTGCCAGGTCAACTGTCTATTGGCCTAGAATTGACTTTGACATTGAGGATTTATGTCGCAAATGCACTTCCTGTGGCCAATTTCAAAATAAGCCGGATAAACCTTCAATCCATCCGTGGATGATGCCAGAAAAACCATGGTCAAGACTCCACTTGGACCATGCGATCAACTTTCTGGGAAGAAACTGGTTAGTCCTTGTAGACGCTTATTCAAAATATCCTTGCATTCATCCAACAACCTCAACGTCTTCGAAAAGTACTACTGCTATACTTGAACAAGAATTTGCTCATTTCGGATATCCCCACACGTTGGTGACCGATAATGCCACAACATTCATGTCTCAAGAGTTCCAAGCTTGGTGCAAACAATGAGGCATTGTACATCTCACCGGAGCACCTTATCATCCAGCAACAAACGGTGCTGCCGAGCGTTTGATACAATCGTTCAAACAGGCATTGAGAAAATCCTCGTTACCTCCAAAGGAAGCTTTGCAAGAATTTCTAATGCAATATAGAAGAATTCCTTTTGCATCGGGACTGTCACCAAGCGAATTGTTGAATGGAAGAAGAATACGCACCAAAATTGACACTTTGGTTCCATCCATTCCGCATCTCCTGCAGGGAAGACAGTCAAAACAAGCGAGCAAGCATTCAAATGCTGAAGACTCGGAAGTGGTTTCGAAAGTCGAACATCATTACTCACTAGGAGACCCTTGTTACGCACTGTACTTCGGCCCTAGAAGAGATCGTGACCCACGATGGGTGCCTGCGATAGTTACGAAAGTCCATGGTACACGAAGCGTCAATGTACGAATCATTCCTCGAGGACCAACTTGGAGAAGACATCTTGATCAACTTCGACCTCGATACGGTTCGGATCAAGATGATGATCCCTGTGAAATCCCAACGAGCGTTTTGTCTACAGAAACACTTCCAGCCAGGACTGACCACGCATCTAGTTCTTCTTCGATGAACCAACGCAACAATCCGAGACTACCAACCGGAGACGAGTACGGGCGACACAATCTACGACGATCAGCGAGAACAAAGAGACCTCCAAAAAAATATTGTTGCTAATATGTATATATATTTTTTTGTCGTAGTTTATTTGGGGAGGTGTTGTGATATTGTGCAATAGATGACGTTGGACACGCGCATCTCCAAGCATAATTGTTACAAGTTAAATATGCGCCTTTATTTCGGTTGATCAGTCAGTTCAAAGCTATCAAGCTACTACAGTAAGTACTTTTGTGAATTTTAACTATTGTTTTTTTATAAACCTGTGTATTCGTGCAAAGATACAACAATCACAATCCAAATTTCAGCTTTTTCCGTAAAATATCATTTTCGTCAATTTGTCTCTTATTTGCTTAAAATGTTTTTTACTGGAAAGGAAAAAGCGTTTTGTGTCTTGGAATTTGATAAAACGTGGACATCTGTTCAACGTAAATTTTGGACAGAATTTGCAAAGCAGCCACCAGACTGACGTACTATCCAAAAATGGCACGCGAAATTTAAGGAAGAGGGATGTTTGTGCTTCCATAAAAGAATTGCCCCATCGCCTTCAACTGAAATGATCGAAACAGTTCGAAACATCTTCCACCGGAGCCCCAGGAAGTCAATCAGAAGTGCTAGTCGTGTACTTCAGATGTCTTCAACAAGTGACGTCAATTAGCTAAAACTAACTTAATGTTGACAACAACAAAAAAGTTATGCATCACTGTATTATGTTGTTCAACAAAGTTAAAAATATCATCATAGTCTTAAGAACTGATTTTTGTCTATGAGTTTGTTTTGTTATCTTTGGTGCTTCAACATTTTAACAAATCATTCACTTTACTGCTTCAGCGTACTATTTATTTAAAACTGCACTTTTTTTATTCAGCCCACTTGGTCGACTGTTTAGTTTAAATTACGCCTGTAAAGTCGTTTATCTGTATAGCTTTTCTCTTTAATCTCTACACATCAGGTGACTGAACAAATTGCAGCTACTTTATATACAAAATTGTTGTGCATCTAGACCTATGTAAAATTAAAATCAGAACGTCAAACCGGAACTGTTTAAAATAAAGTTTCGCTTTCGGTTCAGGTTCGGCAAATAAAATTTTTACAGGTTCAGGTTCAGCAAATTTTATTTTTACGGTTTCAGCTCCGGTTCAGGTTCAATAAATTTCATTTCTTTGAGTTTAGTTCCCTATTAAGTACAAAGAAAAATAATGTTTAATACGGGTTCACGGATCCGGCTCGGGTTCGGTTCGACGCCTTGGTTTTAATTTTTAATGTTGTTATTATTGTTGTTGTTGTTGTTGTGCTTACCCAGCTCACAAGTAGGGATTGGAGCCTCTCGCATTTTTCAATACAATGCAAGAGAATCATTTTTGGTACATAAGGACTATAAGCCAGATCCTGCTGTAAAACCTAAGAATAGCCAGGCACAACACATCTCCTCCAATTTCTTAAACGAAGTGCCAATGCCCCGACACACCCAGAGGTGAAGCAAGAACCATGCTTGAAAAAATACCTACTGACATAGACTGATCCGGCAAGTTGATGGTCGTTTCGATCCCTGTAAAAATACAGAGCCCAAACCCCACCACGGGTGGCGATCCATCGTTAGAGAGACTGATATTGATATGCAGTCAGATAGACTCGCGAGCCGCAATTTTTCCACCGTTGCCCTACGTATTAGCGCCTTTGTTGCTTTCCTGCGAGTCAGGAGGATAGATGTAGAAATAAAATAAATCTTGAAAATTTTTATTTCGGTTGTGATTAATTTATAATTAAACGTTTTTCTTGAATAAAAATATTATTGCAAAAAGCTGACTTACTGGGTAAAATAAACAACCTCTGCTATTTTCTTTTAATGTTGCAAGAACATTCGCAAACTTTGGTGGTTAGTCAACCATGACCGAAACTATTGTCTGCCATATTGTTGCCGCTAAGTCAACAAAGTATTTTGAAACTTCAAAAAAACAATTTATTTTGGCATACTCTGATCTAGTTTTTCCATGGCAATAAAAAGCAACTCCCAAAACATTTAAAATATTTAGGGGATATAATTCTTGTTTAGGGTATAAATTCTTAGCATTTTTATAAGACAGCTCATTTGGAGCTAAATAGTTCGAATGATCTGAAGAATAGAACGAATACAGAATAAAATTTTAGGAGGATTACTTTACCTAAATTTAGGAGGATTATTTTACCTAACTTTAGGAGGATTATTTTACTTTAACCTTTTTACCCAACTTTGGTGGAGTGAAGCGAACTTTTTTGCATAGTCTTTGAACTAAAAAGCTCACAAATAAACATAAATCACGAGTATTATTTTATTTGTGTTTTTAATAATTACCGCGCCTTAAGCGTTATTTTACAATTTAAATACTGCGTTTTAAGTCTTGTAAAACAGAAGAGCAATAAAGAAAAATTAAATACAACTGCAACCTTTGGCGCCAGGAAAAGAAGAAAGAAGACTGTGCAATGGAAAAGCTCATCGAAGTTTTGCAGCAACAAATTGCTTCACAAGATCGTTAATATGAAGAACAGCAACTGCGTTACGAAGAACAAAAGCAAGAACAGCAACGTCATCACGAAGACCAAATTGCTTCTCAAGAACGGCGTTACGAGGAGCAACTAAAAATTCTGCAAGATTCGTGGGCGAGAACAAGATGGTGATCAATAACTTCCAACTGCAATAGCAATACTAAATTTTCCTGCTTTTGACTCTACTTCGGAATTGTGGTCAGATTATTGGTCCAGGTTTTACACGTTTTCAAACGCACATTATGTTCCAAAATGAGAAATCAGCAAACCTTTTCTTGACAAATCAAACCTCAACCACCTACAAAATGCGGTCAAAAATGAAAGAAGATCAGGTGAATCAATTTAAGAACTAGCTTCCCGCATACGCCAAGCGCCGCTACATGTGATTTCAGTTCAGCCACCAGTTGTGAAAGCATTCTTACGCCGATGGACTGATGTTTACACGTGCCATTGTTTTCTGCTATCGCTGCGAAGTCTGGAAAAAGTTGGGCAATAAACCAGATCTTCTTTTTCTTGGCAGCAGAGATGTCCTAAACACTTGGTTACACTATTTGCACATAGCAAAACCTGACCCCGAAGATTTTGCGCACTTTGCATCTCCCCTTACCAGACCTACTTCCAAGGACCTGAACATTATTCATCTCAATGTGTGAGGTCCCTGTCACGGGATCGCACGATGGTCACCAGATTGCACAAGGCGCACATGATTTGAAATCCGTGCAAACAAATTGTAATCTATTGTCTAATGGTTCAGTGCAATACTACGATGAAGGACACGGGTCGATACTACCATACCATGACATGTGATCGAGAATCCTCTTTTCAGCAACTATATGCAAAGAGCGCTGACTCAAGCGGAAGGGAAGAAGCATCAACATCTTTGATGTATTTTTTGAACTCCTTGCATTCAGCAACGGCTGCTGAGGCATTGCGTTTATGTTGTTTTTACCACTTTCGTTAAAATATGGCTTCTAATCTAGTGTCCTGCACATTTTATCTTTGTTTCAGGACAATACAACAGTTTCTCTAACTATCGAACCAGAATCAACTTTTTATTCAAAAGTTCAACTTCCTAGCAACGGATCGGTCACACTGATATATCAGGTGTCGGGGATTACAACTCGGACTATTGCTGTTGTTTACCTCTCAGAATCACTGCCCAATCCCAACTCGGCTTATTTCGACGCGAGCTTCAGAGTGCAAGTGGTGAGAAAGTATTGAATAACGATTTTTTTTTACAATTACACACGTTCAATATGGACAATCATTTCTTTAGGGTATCACTTCTTTTATATACAATTCACGTGATACGAGACAACGAACCAAAAGAAGACGAAAACGCAGCGCGGAAAGAACGTACCAACCCTTGTACGTCGCTTTTGAATCTGTAAACTGGAGTCGTCCTATACACTTGACTTTCACTTCTTTATCCAGTGCTAATAGAAGTGTTATATTGGGTTCAAATTCAACCTTCATGGCCTTCCCTTCAGCATCTACAACATTCACATCAACTACGGTTAGTAGAGAAGTTAGTGAAATAAAAAAAACCTTTCATTTTGTCAAACAAATTTGAACTTAAATATGATGCAGAGGTAGGAAGGAACAAAAAGTCATTTAATTACTGCCCCCGGCTTATTTGAAACAACAACAGCACCTATCTTGATATTTTTAAAAGCAGGTCGGAATAATCGCTTGATGGTTGTTATAGAGACCAAGTGTGTTACTGAAGTATTCTAAATTTTGCCATATTTTTATTGTTACAGAAACAAAATCTTTTAGGATTTACTTTTTGACATATATGATTTTATTACAGGAAAACTCAGGAGTTAAATTCTCCGGAGATGTAAAAGTCATTTCAACCATTATCTTGTCAATTATTTTTCATTTGTTTTATCAAATGCAATAGATTATTGTTATTACAACAAAGAAACTGCAGTTTGAATTACATAGCTTAATTTTGAATTTACTATTATTGTTCGCTTTTGTGCTCTATCAATATTTACTATGTCGTCCCTGGTTTAAGAGTACCTAAAAATGTTTTATTTTTCAGACTATCATAACGTGAGTCATTTTTAGAGAAGCGTTATAAGTCCGATGTAGGCATAAAGAATTTGAGTTAAATTTTTTAATTGTTTTTCGAACGCATTTTTTATTGTATTTCATTCATTCGTTTTATTCTCGATCATTATTAAACAGTTTAATATTAAAAAGATCAAGAAAAGGAAGAAGCAGTAGAAAGCATGGCTGAGAGATCGAATAACCAGTGCATGATTAGTAACCTCACCAGGTCTGGAAATCTTTTCTGAATGCATCATGTACACAAAAAATAAAAAACTAGATTGCTAGTTGAAGTTGATGGATAAAAAAACAAAACATATATGATTCACATAACAGAAAAAATTTTAAAAAAATAATAAACAAATCAATAGCATTTAATAACTGCTTTGAAATTTATATTACAATTTTAAAAATAAAAAATTAATTGCTAAAATGGAACAATAGAGCATTTTCAAACAGAAATTTTGATTAAAGAGCAAAGATAAGGGTTAAAAAGAATCAATTTCATGAAAAGAGTTCTTTATATGCCTTTGTGAGCAGACTGGATATCTTGATCGTTTGAGCTTTTCTCCTAGAGATTAAATTCAAAAGTTTTGATACCATTTTCATTGCCTTTAACACTAGAATTAAATATTATTCTCATTGCTTAAAAGTTGTCTAAAAAACCTTAAAAGTAAAAGATCGAACACTTTGTTTCTTATTTATTAAGTCGAATGGAATGCAATTCCAATATGCTGGACCACGGCGTGAAATAACTTGCTCATATACTGTGCCAGAACATTTCTTTGGAATAAAGATAGATTTGTGTCTGGTATTGTATTTAGATTCTTTTTTGGTAAAATATCTTTAAATGCAATTGGGTTTTTACCATTTTTTTGCTTAAACATAAACACAATTAGTTCTTTAGTCAAAAATTGATCTATTGTTAACAATTTATTTTCTTTCATAATATCACCAACAGTTGAGTTACTTTAAAACTAAAAACAAATTTAACAAATTTATAGCACAGACGTTGTAATCTTTGACCAAGGTTTTATTGCCATAACACCAATTTAAAATGGAATGAAAAGCTGACTGTTAATAAGAGAGTTATAGAGTAGGAGAAGAGATCTTTTGTTTAACAGTGATTTCACTTTAATAACAGTTCCAAGAACGCTACTTAGTTTAGATATTAGGTGATTTATGTGTCTTGACCATGTTAAGTGCTCTTGTAAATAAACGCCAAGAAATTTAATACATTGAACCTGTTCAATTTTATTTTGTTGCAATACGAGAGCTTGCTTTTTTGTTGTTAAATTGGATTGGGCAGCCTTAAAAAAAACGTATTTAGTTTCAGAGACGTTAACTGATAACACTGGACAACGAATTTTTTTTGTCTAAAGTCTCTAAGCTGATTTAGACTAATTTGGGGGTGCTGATTCCGAAAATCATACTAATTTTTTCTCATCAGGTCAGGTTTTTGAGATATTTGCTATTTTATACCTTTTTTACCTTAAAATTAGAAATTCTTATATATGCACTGTTACGTTATAATTATAATTGTAGGCTGTTGTTGTGATGTATTTTAACTGATTATGACATCACAAACCTTTAAGTAAACTCAATACTCAGATTTGCTGTACATGGAACAAGTAGTATGTACAAGTAGCTGGTAAGAATTAAACGCTGAGTAGAAAGTAGGGCCACTGATTGTAGCATATTTTTGTTGATTTCTGGGTCAAGGTACGGTTTATTCTTTTATATTAGGAATTCTCTTATAAGACAGGACTGTTCAACACGCAACTTATTGTATAGCAGTTATTATTCAATTTAGGATGATTTTAATGTGCTGAATCTAAAAATAAAAATGACGTTGGTTTTCTTTAGGCTATTTTAGATGCTGAAGATTTCACATACTTTAACTTGGTTGTATTGCTGTAGTTTTTACATTTCTTTCAAGGTTACTAGTGATTAAAATGAAGTCAACTAGAAGATCTTGTCGAAATAGGCCTGACATATTCTGCTATATTTGCGGTGAATACACACTCGTTCCTTATAGGAATCCAGTCACAACTTTTATAAAGAAAACTTATCATGCCTATTTTGGTATGAAAGTTGGTGACCAGGACAAATCTTGGGCCCCTCATATAGTGTGCAAGTCATGCACTGAATGTCTGCGTCAGTGGAGCAAAGGTAAGAAGACCAGTCTAAAGTTTGGAATACCCATGGTATGGAGAGAGCCAAGAAATCGTGTCTCAGACTGCTATTTTTGCGCCATTGATGTGACTGGGATTAATAGAAAGAACCGGAAAATTCTCAAGTATCCCGATCTTGAATCAGCACGTCGTCCTGTTGCTCACTCTGATGAATGCCCAGTCCCTATCTATGAAATACTTTCTGAAGATAGTGATAACGATTCTACCGCTTCTCAAGAGAGCCAAGAGGATGAAGAATCGGATTTTAGCGATGATACTCCACATCCTTTTTCCCAAAATGAGCTTAATGATCTTGTTCGTGATCTTAATTTGTCGAAGTCTTCAGCTGAGCTCTTGGCATCCAGATTAAAGGAAAAAAGCCTCTTGTCTCATGGCACACGTATCACCTTTTATCGCAACAGGCATCAAGAATTCCTTCATTTTTTTTTTGAAGAAAAAGATTTGGTTTACTGCACAGATATTGTTTATCTTCTGCAAAAGCTTGGAGTGCCACATTATGAACCCCAAGATTGGAGACTATTTATCGACAGCTGTAAGAGATCATTTAAATGTGTTCTGCTCCATAATGGCAACCAGCTTGCTTCAGTACCCCTTGCTCACTCAACTTCACTGAAGGAGATCTATGATTCAGTGAAGTATGTGCTGGAGAAAATCTCTTACTGTCAGCACGAGTGGCAGATATGTGTTGACCTTAAAATGGTGAATGTTCTACTGGGACAGCAGTCTGGATTTACCAAGTACCCTTGCTTTTTGTGCATGTGGGACAGTAGGGACAGATCCCAGCACTATATCAAGAAGGACTGGCCTGCAAGAGATAAAATGGTGCCGGGTAGATCAAACAACATTGTCAACAATCCTCTGGTGGACAGACACAAAATACTCTTGCCACCACTGCACATCAAGCTTGGCTTGATTAAACAGTTCACCAAAGCCCTGGACAAGGATGGTAGTTGCTTCTCTTACTTGTGCCATGTTTTTCCAGGACTATCCATTGAGAAATTGAAAGCTGGCATTTTTGATGGTCCTCAAGTTCGTCAGCTTATCAGAGATCCTGAGTTTGAGAAGTCAATGACTACATTGGAATTGGAAGCATGGAAAGCCTTTGTTCTGGTTGTGAAAAATTTTTTGGGTAACAACAAAGCCAGTAATTATGAAGAACTTATCATCAACATGCTTTATGCTTTCAAAAACCTAGGATGCAACATGAGCATAAAAATGCACTACCTATTCTCTCATATCGACCGATTTCCTGAAAACCTTGGCGCTATGAGTGACGAGCAGGGGGAGAGGTTTCATCAGGATATAAAAGAAATGGAAACCAGGTACCAAGGACGTTGGGATGCAGCCATGATGGCTGATTACTGCTGGACTTTGAAGAGAGATATTCCCTCTGCTGTTCACTCAAGAAAGTCAAAGAAACGAAAGTTTATTTCTTAAAATTTGCCTAATGATGATGTAACTTACATGTCTTTCCTTTTTTAATGTGTGTTCTTTATTCCATTTTTTGTGAATTTAATAAAAACATTTTATGAGATACATATTAGCTTGCATGAAAAATGTTTTATATAAATCAACTACCAAGATCCTCAAAGCTTATTTATAGATATAAGGCATTTTTAAAAAGCAAAGTAGAAAAAAAACCTGACCTGATTGAGAAAAATGAGTCTCACTTTTGATTTTAGTGGTGCAAAATACTCCTAATTCAGCTAAAAAATTATAGACAACTTTCAACTTGATTTTTTTTGTAGACCAGTGTAATCTATTTGCTATCAACCACTGGTCAACTAGTTGAAGTTCTTTATTGTCAGCATCAAAAAGCTTTTTAATGTCTTTATTTTGTAAAAAAAATGCTTATATCATCAGCAAACATCAAAAGATTACTATCATTCAGACAATCTTTGAAATCATTGACATATATCAAAGAAAGAAGTGATCCTAGATTAGAGCCCTGAGGTACACCACTTGTAACTTCAAGAGTTGTAGAAAAAATTCCTTCATATTTTACTTGTTGTGAACGTCCTGTTAAGTAACTAGTAAACCACTTTAATTCATTGCCTCTAACCCCGTAATGATTAAGTTTGGAAAGTAGTATTGAATGATCAATCGTATCAAATGCTGTAGACAAATCCAAAAAAATTCCAAGGGTTGCCTTTTTACAGGCAAATGACTGCGGTATTTTTTCCACTAAAATTGAAATTGCATGTGTAGTAGAATGACTTTTTCTAAAACCGAAATGATAATTGTAGAAATAATTTTGCTTTTCTAAAAATCGGTGCATTCTGTTATACATAACTTTTTCAAGTAATTTTGAAATATTTGATAATAAACTAGCAGATTGATAGTTAATAATACTGTTAGAATCGCCTTTTTTGAACACAAAGCATACAGTAGCAAGTTTAAAGCAATCTGTGAATTCACCTTTACTCATAGAAAGATTGAAGACATGGCATAAGTGCTAGTATGATATGTCAGGTGAGGGTTTAAGAACTTTGGTTGGAATATGATCTGGCCCTGAACTTAATTTATTTTTTGAATTTTTCAGAATGTTAGAGAGTTCTTGAGGACATGTTGGCCAAGTAAACATTGATTGGCATGTGGAAGATTTCAAATATTCTGAGAAATGTTTTTTCTTGGGAGGTAAAAACTTCACTAATTCATTGGAAACATAAGCAAAATGTTTATTAAAATACGCTCGTAGTTTGCTATTTCTAAAGGATCATGAGCAATTTTTCCATTGTGACTTCTGTAGTTAGATTTATATTTTTTCCTCTAATAGAATTAATTAATTTCCAAGTGCTTTTAATGTCTTTTTTACAATTGTCAAATTTTGAATTATAATCTTCCTGTCGTTAAGTCATTTTTTGAATTCTATTAAACAAAGAAATTCTACCGGTATTTAAATGATTAAAATTTTTATTTAAATAAATTTTAATAGATTAAACTTTGTTAAGCAAACGGTCACCAGCAGGTTTATCAAAAAAATTGTACTTGATAGGCCAAGTAGACTACGATAACTGTAGTTTAAAAGCATTCCACGAGTAATACTAAAAAGGCACGAACGAAAGTTTAAGAAAAGATAATATCAATATGTTGCCAAAACTACTACAGAACTCGACTCTAAATTGAGTACTGTCAAAACCCACGAAGACCAATGTACCCGTATATGTTAGGGATGAGCAAACTTTTAGCTCGCGTGGCGCATTTGGAAGTTGAATGTGTTTATGGGCCGCACTACAGTGATCTCAAAAAAAAGGTCTTCACTTTGAATCTGTCTTGGATTTCTTGATTTTTGTACCAAAAAAATCAATGATCGCTAAAAGCAATGACCAAGAGTTTGGTTGTGGACAAAAACAATTAATAAATTTTTTAATTATTTGTTTGAAGCTTTCGCGGGCCGCACAGAAGATCGCGTCGGCCGTAGTTTGCCACCCTTGGTACATGGTGTACTCAGTAAATATTTTGCGGAAAATAACGTTTGCTACTCGTTGAAACAATAACCTTACGTTTTTGTTTCTCAGCTAATTTTTTTAAATATTCAAGAAACGGTTGAATTTTGGCTTAAACTTACAATTACATTGAAGTTTTTCTACTTTGTTCAAAAGATGTTCATTTTTGGAAACTAGATACAAAAAAAAATTAAAAATTGATGTAAACTAACAATTATTATGTGCCTTATTCTAAGTGGTTCAAAAAAAGTTCAATTTTAGTTACTATTTACCAAAAATATGCTTTAAAGTTTATTATAAACAAATGATAATTCTAATAAGTTAGTACAAAAAACTTTTAATTCTTGTTATTAGTTTCCGCTTCAATTTTGGTTTAAACAAACGAATATTTTGACTGTAGTTTAACCGTGACCTCCGGAGTCTTTCTACCTTAAAGAGTTTGTCTTGTAACTGGTTTTCTCAACGTTGAATGGACGTTTAATGCTGGTTACTATTTGCCGGAAAATTGTTTTGTAATTGATGGGCTTGTAACATTGATTTATTATAAATATAATGTTTAGATAGCGTCACAAATTACATGAGCAATTAACACTGATTTGTTGTAAACATAGGGTTTAAAGTTTTTAATTGCTAGATTGATTTTTTTTACGACCTATCGATATAAATTAGCCTAAAAAAAATATTTTTATATAGGTAGAGCTCAAAGCGATTTCGGGTTATATAATGAAATAAGGCTGTTTGTAATTTTTTTACAAATTTAAATAATTAACAAAATGTCCAAAAATTCTGTAGTTATAAAATACGGCTACGTTAACGATAAAAAATACAAAGATAAGATTGCAGGTAATCAAAAACATTCGACTCTTTGCAAATTTTGTACAAATCCATTGATTACATTAGAAAGAAAAGAGACAACCTCAGCTTTCGTTAGGCATTTGCAAAAATTACTTAAAGCCAAGTGAGTACTATTTAGATATTAAACAAATTTTTTAAATTACACTTTTAAGATTTTTTTACTTTTAATAAATTGCAAAAAAGTTTCTTTTAAATGTTATTTTTTTTATCATTCTTTTAATTATATTGTTGCAATACTCAGCAGCACAACTAAATTCATAAATGTTTTTTCGATTGCTTTCGGGGTAACGTGAAGACGTTTTTTCGCATTTTAATTGTTTTTCAACCTTGTTTTATCAACCATATAGGGTATGTTTATCAAAAAAACAAAAAACAAATGAAAATTAAGAAAAAGAAAGTTTACACTTTAATTGCACACTTTTTTTAAACTTAAAAGCATAAAACTAGGTTGTTAGCAAACAGGCGTTTTTAGCTTAGTCAAAATTGTGTACCGTTGCAAGTAAAATTGAAAAGCAGTGAGCTATTGCAAGACGCATTGCCGTATGATAGAAAAAAGAAATCTATTTTCAGCCATTACAAACAATCAGGGTTGCGGAGTCAGAAGGTTTAAAATCCAACTCCGACTCCTAAACTTTCTTGGAAGCCGCTCCAGCTTCTAGAATATCAATGATTCCAAATCCGACTCTCGACCCCAACTCCCAAATCAGAACAATTGCTTTATGCAAAGACGATTTGCTTCAAATTAGGGTGGCCAAGAAAGGTCTTAAGTTTAAATCTGTCACGGATTTCTTGGTTTTAATCTTTAAAAAGTAGTGTTTTCCAAAAAAAAAAGATTGGGCATCAGGAGTCGACTCCGACTATATTCCGACTACGACTCTTTGTTCTCTTAAGAGTCCGACTCCATGCTACTCCGACTCCACGACCCTGCTTACAATATTGTTTTGGTCAATAGTTTTTGTCAATTGTCGTTATTGTATTCTACAATCCGTACGGTTGTTGTTAGAAAAACTCACAATAAAGTAATTTTCAACAGAAAAACAATAAAACAAATCAATTTGAATTAATGTGTTAGTACTATTTCTTTTGGATATTGTTATGCGGCATATTCTTACGGAAGGACACAATGGTTAAACACTTGCTTTTGTCGCAAGAGATCACTGATCTAATTTTTTGAGATATATTCAATAGCTTAATTTTAGAAGGTACTTTTACGAATGCAAAATAAATATTTTGTTTTTCCATTGCAACTATTTTGAAGCTTTTACTGTTTTTAATTCTTTATGGAGATCATCATTAATGCAGTCGAGCGCTTATGGCAAAACGACGTCGAAACAAATGACCAGCAATGTCAATCTAGTAGCAACACTTCATTTTTAGCGGATGCAGTTGGTAATTCGTGCCCGCCAGAGGTGCCAAACATTTTTACAAAATATATAAACAAGCGGGAAACAACCAATAACACAAATCCAACACCATTATGATAGATTTCAAATTTTAGTTGCAAGAAATAAACATCTCCGTCGATGCAGCTTCTATCAGCAATCCAAACATCATGGAAGTCTACGTCACTGTAAGCTGTGATTTCAATGAACCTAACAACTTGGCTTTTACTATTACACTTGTAAGTTGTTTTTCAAGTCTATTTTGAAAGCGCAATAAAGTTCAACGTGCCCCGGATGTACAATTATCATACGTTGACATATTGCAATTATCTTATTCCAAGCAAGATTGCCGGCACATTTTCGACATAAAAATTAAAACGAAACTGGAAAACAAACATTCAGCATTCCACCAAAATACATAATGGAAACAAGATTTTATAAAATGTTTTTTTAACCAGAAAAAATCTAAATTCGTTAAGAAATTCTCAGTAAGATAAAAGACGTTAAAAAAATTTTGTAAAAATTTTCTTTTGCATGAGGAATATTAGCAAGAATTAATTCTAAGTTTACTAATTATAAGTTTTACATTAAACTGATTAATTGCTAACTGGCAAAATTATCCATTTTTTTTGCATGCTCGTGTATAAATTGTTAACGAACTGGTTCAAGCAGAGCAACGTAATCGTTTCAATTTCTATTTTTCAACTGCATTTTGTTTGTTTTTATGAAGTTATGCTTTGAGAAAAGTTTTTATGATGTGTAAGTTCATTTTAAGTTTTATTGTAATGTTTTTGGTATTTTTGCTTGCATTAAACAATAGTAGAAGGTATTCTATACGAATTTACAGTCTTTACTTTTTTAGACTCATTTATTTGCACTAGAGAAAAGTGTTTTTGATCTCACTGAAGCCATCATCAACGACCAGACTGGAACAATCATTCGAATTGTTGTAGTTGGTTCTTTTATCGCCATTTCGGTGGTGACCATTGCTGCCTTTTGCATTTTCAAAAAACTAAATGTCAAAAATATTTTTCCTTACGGAGTTACCAAGGTAAAAAGTAATGTTTTTGATTAGTCTTTAACTAAAATTTGGTTATATTTTTAATTTTTTGATGTGAGAAAAATATTGAAATTGTTTAAAGTTTTTTTTTTTTTTTTTTTTCTTTTTTGCGGTCCATTTAACAACAGCCCAATTCTGCTTCCAAACTTAAAACGTTTTTAAAGGTTTGAGTTTTTTAATATTTTTAAATAAAAATCTTTTAAAGTTTTTGCTATTAACGTTTTAAAATTAGCAACTATTTTGTAAAATACATATAAGCCAACATGTGCTTGCGTCCAAGGTTAAATAAAATTTAAGCAATTGTAGACTTTTAAAACGTTAAAACAAAAAGGGTATATTGTATTGGAAAAATTATCAAATTTCGTTTAATTGAAAATCGAATAGTTGTGGTAAAAGCACCTTAAAGTTAATGATTAGTTTTAGCAAAATTCTAGTGAAAGCATTTATCGAAAGCTCACTCTTCGCAACCCTGTACATTTTTCACAGCATTGTGTAGTCCATATTATTAGAAATTATTTTACATAACTTTAAATTGCTCGACATTTTATTGATTTAGTCAATTTAGTTTTTTGAAGTCTGTTTAAATCATTTCTGTTATTATAAAATGATTCCGAAGATCTTCAAGATGTTGAAAATGCATTGCAAATATCCTTACTTAAAACAAATTTATTCAATAAAATGGACTTGAAGTTTATAATGCATTTGCAAAATCTAATAAATGCAGCAGAATTATTAAATTTTTCTTCAACTTTTTTGATTCGAGCACAGATGGCCCATCAAGGACTTATGAACAAGTTAAATGAAGTGAGTTTTTTTAATAAGCCCAATATTTAGCTTCCTACTAATCGCCATCGACAGAGTAGCCTATAACTGTACAATATTTTTACAAAAAAACATGCATTATTTTTTTATAAAAAAGCCTAAAAGTTTTATATGGCACATTTTTCGGGTATCGTAAAATAAAGTAAATTCTTTAATTCATGTAATGAGTTAGACTTTAAAATGTAAGATATTTTTTATTTACTTTATTTTCTGCAAGCATTCTTATAGACCACCGTTTCTCAAACCATGGGTCGCGACCCAAATGTGGGTCGCCAAGACTATGCGGATGGGTCGCGAAAGCTTGTAAATTACCGCACGTAAAAGAAAAAGATCTGCGCACACAAGATTTCAAAAGTGAAGACCTTTTTTTTAGAAATCACTACATTTTTGAGCTGAAAATCAAGAAATTGAAATACGTTTGCTCACGAACAAATTTTTGCCCACACATAAACAGCTAAAAATTAGACGACCATTGTTGGCTTACATAACAATTTTGTTTTGTTTCAATAAGCGCTCACTCAAATTATTTTTGGATCGCAGTCATATTTGTAAATCGTTGTTTTTTAGCGATTTTGGGTCGCAGAAAAAAAGGTTTGAGAAACCCTGTTATAGGCTCTTAGCTATGAAATGCAGAAACATATCCGAAAATTTTTAAATGTAGTTATTAGAATTTAACTCAACTCTTGTTTAAGGTCAACCAGCTTAAAATAAACTTGCAAGCTGTTCTACGCATTGGAGAAGTTGATAAAATACATTCAATACTTGAAAATATATACTCCTTAGATTACTTGAACAAATGGAAATCAAACGATCTTGAGCTCAAGTTATTAATAGACAAATGTCAAGTCGCTGCTCATCAAAACATGGGATCAGCAGAAGAACGGCTCGCCCAAAAAACTCCAAGTTCCAAGTTTCTCGCCAAAAATTTGATCTCTACATTAGAAAATCCTTCATCCAAAAAGTATACATAAAATTTATACTGTAGACTAAATTAATGCAGTACTATCCAAAACTTTGAATATTATAACAAATATTTTAATTGTATAGTTTTTTTATTTTATGAAGTTTCCAGCTATACTTGTCATTTACTAAATCATCATCATTTACTAATAATTGTCATAAGCTTTTGTACCACTTCTTTGATTGGTTGTTTAATAGTGAGAGATCGTGAATTGAATTGCAATTTTACTGAAGCGATCTTCAGAAAGTTGAAATAAGCAAGACAGTCACTTATGAGATAGTACCCGCAGTGGAAGCAACACGGATCGATTTCAGCGTATTTGGCCTGGGCTTAAAACTTCGACTAATAAATGTTTTTTAGAAGTGTACTTTTTTGTAGATCTAATCAATTTTTTGGCCTTTAAATTAGAATTTTTTGTCTTCAATTTTAATTATACGTCCAAATAATTGAAATAAAAACTTTTTAATTTTCACATTACTTTGAAAGAGGAAATGGCTTTGTTAAAAACTTGCTTGGTCCCCTGAGATATTTGTCCTGACTTTTCCCTGGCTGTTACAGTAAGTTCTTCGCGGTCTTAAACTCCGTGTGGCTGTCTCCGGAAATGTACGCGTCCTTGATTTGATTTGAATTAAATTTGTATTAAGATATAAAAACAATGCGAAATAAGACGAACTAAATTGGACGTTAAATGGAAGATTGGACGATCGGAGGAAATAATAGAGTCGGACGAAATAGTACGGACGAACGATTTGGATGATTGGAGGAAATAATACAGTCGGACGGTTTTCTATAAATAAACGTAAACATAAATAACTAATGCAAAAGAAAGACTTATAAACACTCACCAACTGTAGACTGACACGGAGCAGACCGACAAAACTAACAATATCGAACAGTATTTCCAACAGTATTATAAAACAGCTCAAAAGCCTCAACAGCACTCCCAACGGCGTCTAACAGTATTTCAAACAGTAAATCTACGACCGCTCCACAAAGGCTGAAGTAGCAAAACTAAGCGTTTCTACACAAATTACACCCAACTTATGGAAAAAAGAAGTCAGCTCAAGGTAACAATCAATTAGCAATCGAGCGCGCTGAGATAATGGAAAATGTCGGCTCAAAGCAACAATCAATTAGTAGTGAGATAATGGAAAATGTCGGCTCAAAGCAACAATCAATTAGCAAGCGAGCGCCGTGAAAAAATGAAGTGAATCAAATTAAATGTCAAAAACAAAAATTAAGTAAATTACAGCCAGAAAATAAACCCGGGTTCGAAACTCGAGTACTTGCCGTAACATACCCCCCCGCAATTTACGAACGCAGAAAGGAAATTTAAACACAAAATACGGCAAGTAAACACACACACAAATAAACACTACACAGATACAGTCTTCATTCATCTGTCGAGTTTGCACAGTTTCGTAATCGATCGTTTCAAAGTTTTGTTTTGAGTGCGAACGAGGACCTGTCGCACATGACCAAACTTGTCTGGAAAAGTTTGTACAACGCGGCCTAAAGGCCATTTGCCACGAGTAGAATTTTCATCGCTCACTAGGACCAAGTCGTCGACAGCAAAGTTCGGCTCTACGTCTTGCCACTTTTGGCGAGTTTGGAGAGTCTGCAGATACTCCTTTCTCCAGCGTAACCAAAATTGATCGGTGAGGTACTGGACTTGACGCCACCTTCTGCGCACGTAATTGTCTCGATGATTGAACGTTCCTATCGAATGATCTTCTGCGCGAAGGAGCAAGAGATGGTTAGGTGACAACGGCACACCACCCTCGTGATCCAGGACTACCGGAGTTAAAGGTCGGGAGTTGACGATATGTTCTGCTTCTGCAAACAAAGTTAAAAGTACGTCGTCAGTCAGGGCCTGCTCAGAGCAAATAGCAGACAAAACTCGTTTGATGGAGCGGATAACTCTCTCCCAAATGCCACCCATATGGCTAGCGTATGGTGGATTAAACCTCCATCGAATCTCCTTGCGGTTCAAGTGGTCAAAATAGTTGATTGATCAAGATCCTTCAATGAACGTTTCAGCTCCAGGTAACCTCCAACTAAATTTGTACCGTTATCACTATAAATTGTATGTGGATTACCCCTGCGACTGATGAATCTACGAAGTGCATTGATGAATGCATCCGTATCCAAAGAATAGCTCATTTCTAAATGAACAGCCCTCATCGTTAAGCAGGTAAAGACGCACCCATACCTTTTCAACCGGTTCCGTCCTTGCTTCACCATGATAGGCCCAAAATAATCAATACCTGTAAAGAAAAATGGCGGATTACCAGGAGTTACTCGGCATGATGGCAAGTCAGCCATATATTGTTTACCAAATGCACTGTTGCGACGTTGGCAAAAGATACACTTACCCAAGATCTTACGCACAGTAGCAGCACCTTTTAATATCCAGTAGCGTTCTCTCAATACGCTCCAAGTATGTGAGGACCCACTATGTCCCACATCTTTATGGCATTGTTCAATCAACAGACGTGTTACCTGCGAGTTGGCGGGCATGATGATTGGGTGCTTGGCATCGGAAGTCTAAAGGAGCATTGCGTAGCCTACCTCCGACTCGAAGCACACCTGCGACGTGTATAGGATTGAGTTTCTGTAAAGAAAGTTTAACAATTTTACCAGGTGAATTTTGCGTTTCAAGTCTTCTGTAATCCTTTGGAAAGGCCTCCCTCTGAACAGCAGCAATAACAGTCATTTCTGCTTGGTGCATCTCGTCAACTGTCAGAGGACCAGTAGGCACGGGCCTACGCAAAAGCCTACCTTTGAGTCGTAATATCCGTGCCACAGTGCGTTTCAACCTGTAAAAAGACGAAAATCGAGCAAAACGTTCTTCCATGTCACCATCTGACACGGCGACCTCGGTACCGGCCACCGTCTGCTTCACAATTTCGAATTCAGCTGGGAGGTCAGGAAGAGAATGGGGTGGCTGAGGCCACAACGATTCAGGCTCCTGCAAAAAAGAGACCAATTAGCCAACGACTCATTGCACAAGGGCGAGCACCATCACCAGCTGGACCACTTGAGCTGGGAACGAAACGCCAACGGGAAGAAGCACCTCCGTCCTCCATCTGCGCCAGAAGATCAGACACAAAAACCGGAAAGTGTCCCGCCGAACTTCGCATGAACCACAACACAGACACAAATTCAGTCCAAAAAACAGACTCCGACAAATAGCCGCCAAAACTGTTCCTCAATGACACATCAACTTTAGAATATTTTTCTTTTAAAGCAGGATCCTTTACGAGTCTTCCCCTCAGTCGCGACAATTGCGCACGCGCTTGACTGCAGTTGTCCGGGAGACACGGCGCCCCCAAAAGTCCAATTTGGTAGTGGCCTCGAATCACATTTTTGGTTCGTTGCATTTGTTGCAAAGCATATCTATCCTCCCTAGACATAGAGGTAACATTATCACTACATTTGGGAACTTCATCTAAGCGCCTTAAGCATTGAATGTGAGAGTCTAGTAAATCGTCAGACGTATTTAGAAAATTAACAGATATCGAATCATCACCTTCCGACAAATTGCCTTGTGCAGTTGTTCTTGGACCAACCACGGACCACCCCAAAACGCCTCGGACGGCGTAGGGCTCTTTAGCACTTCCACGACGCTCTTCCTTGACCCAAAATGCTTCTGGAGTGTCTAAACCTATTAATAAAAGAACTTCCCCGTGCGCCGCTGGAAGATCAAGATCTTGTAGATGTGGCCACGCTTCAAACTCATGACGTGTAAGAGCTGGGTTAGGAACCACCGGTAACTGGTCGACCGAGAGTACGTTCTGCAAATTTATCTCATCACCAGTTAAAGAACGTACAGTAAGATTTACCTTTTCTCCCTTGCGAAGCGTCGAACAATCAGTAACAGTAGTGACAGAAAATTTGGTTGGTTCTCCTGAAATATCTAGGTTTAGAAGACGATTAGCACAGAGAGAAGTCGTGGAACCCTGATCTAAGGCACAGGTTAACACAGACTTTGATCCTGTTTCTACATACACGGGAACAACATTGAGAAAAACGTTGCTGCCAACAGTAATGTTAGAAGCTGCTAGGAAATTTGTAGAATGCGGTTTGGTGTTGGTCGGCAAATTTCGAGCCTGTTCTATTGACGAAGGACAAGGTTTATCTTTGGAAGGAGAAACGTCACGACGTTCTTGGTGAAGAAGCAAGTGATGTTTTTGCTTGCAACCATTTTTAGTACAAGCTGCTTCTGAATAACAATATTTAGACATATGGCCAGCCTCTCCGCAGTTATAGCACAGGTGGCGCTGGTGCATAAAACGCAAACGTTCTTTCAGAAATTTCCGAAAACTCTGGACATTTCCAGAGTACATGCTTCAGGGAACGGCAAAATTTACATTCATAAGTGTTAATAGCTTTAGTAGAATTTGAGGCAACAGTATAATGCGTGTTCACCCCAAATACCGAGCCAGGCTTCGATTTAAAATTAAGAGAATTCGCATAAGAAGACTTAACTACATCAGCTTCATTTACAATAAAGCGCTTAAGATCGGCAAAGTCTGGTTCGCGACCCTCTCGTTCAACACCGGCAGAAATCCGCAGCCATCGCGATTGCAGGTCGAATGGTAACCGCCTAACGATTTTGGAAATGTTCTCAAAACAGTTCAAATCCGAAAAATAGTTTAAATGACCTAAAGTAGTATAACACTCTTCAACCTTTCGTGCTAGCTCGATCAGGGCTTCAGAATCATTCTTTTTAACGGAAGGACCTTCAAGCAAATTAGCAATATACGATCTAGCGATTACGTTTCTTTTGCCATATGTTTCATACAAAATTTGTTTAGCTTTGACAAATCCCTGATGAGGTTCTAGCAGCAAGCAATATTCAATAATTGATTTGGCCTTACCAGAACAATATTGAATTAAATAAAGCAGTTTTACCTTATCATCATGTTCGACCGCCTCAATTGTAGATTCAAATGCAGATATAAACTTCAGATACGTAAGGGGGTTTCCATCAAACTTCAGCAGTTCTAAGGCTGGCTTTCGTAAACGCGACTCGGCCTGAGGTTTCATGTCTTCCCGCCTCGACGAGTCTAACTGAGTAGAACCTTGAAAGGTAACCTTTGGTTTCGTTTCCAAAGGAAGACTATGATCCGGCAATGCAACGGTTTGGGCCGCGGAGTCGACACCTGTAAAAGGTAAGTGTACCTGCTCTGTTTGCGATGTTACCACAGTGACGTCAGCACTAGTTGTGGGCTTCTGATCGTCAAAAGGAATATAACCACCACGTTCCAGTTCCTCTTCGAAAACCTGTCTTTCAACGGCGGCTTTCTGCAACTGGTGAGATGCTTTAAGTACCTCACGTTGGTGTTCGATCTCGCGAGCTTTCCGCTCACGTTGCTGCTTGAGCTCGAACTCCTTTTCTTCGAGAAAGCGTTGTTCCTGCTCACGTTGCTGCTTGAGCTCGAACTCCTTTTCTTCGAGAAGGCGTTGTTCCTGTAATTGACGAATATGTAATCGCGCAACCTCCTGCTTTGCAACTGCTTTAGCTAAACGCAAACTACTGCGTGAACTACGCGAATTACGCGAACTCCGTGAGCTACCGCTAGCAGTTCTGAGTTGCGAACCATGAGAGGCAGATACAACGCTTACCGCAGTTGCCGACGTTTCGGGATCGAGGGGTAACTTTTTCTGAAGCCATTCCGAAACTTTCTTATCAAAGCATGCCTTTTCGGAGTGCAGGTTGTATAACTGGGTAATCAGAAACTCCCCTTTTGACGAGTCGTCGTGCAGCCTAATTGCCTTTTCTAATTGTGAAGAGGCCTCGTTAACATTATCCAACAGTTCTCTGACTGATTCAGGGTCGGAATCTTCTTTAATAAGCACTTCGACCTTTTCGTAAAGCTCTTTCAAATTAGCTTGTAAAGTAACAAAACTCTTACCTTCAAGCTCCATTGAGACAGAAAAACTTAATTAAATGCAGCCGAAGTTGAAAACTTTATGTTACAGTAAGTTCTTCGCGGTCTTAAACTCCGTGTGGCTGTCTCCGGAAATGTACGCGTCCTTGATTTGATTTGAATTAAATTTGTATTAAGATATAAAAACAATGCGAAATAAGACGAACTAAATTGGACGTTAAATGGAAGATTGGACGATCGGAGGAAATAATAGAGTCGGACGAAATAGTACGGACGAACGATTTGGATGATTGGACGAAATAATACAGTCGGACGGTTTTCTATAAATATACGTAAACATAAATAACTAATGCAAAAGAAAGACTTATAAACACTCACCAACTGTAGACTGACACGGAGCAGACCGACAAAACTAACAATATCGAACAGTATTTCCAACAGTATTATAAAACAGCTCAAAAGCCTCAACAGCACTCCCAACGGCGTCTAACAGTATTTCAAACAGTAAATCTACGACCGCTCCACAAAGGCTGAAGTAGCAAAACTAAGCGTTTCTACACAAATTACACCCAACTTATGGAAAAAAGAAGTCAGCTCAAGGTAACAATCAATTAGCAATCGAGCGCGCTGAGATAATGGAAAATGTCGGCTCAAAGCAACAATCAATTAGTAGTGAGATAATGGAAAATGTCGGCTCAAAGCAACAATCAATTAGCAAGCGAGCGCCGTGAAAAAATGAAGTGAATCAAATTAAATGTCAAAAACAAAAATTAAGTAAATTACAGCCAGAAAATAAACCCGGGTTCGAAACTCGAGTACTTGCCGTAACACTGGCTGTTACAAAAATTGGCACCATCCTAAGTTTTAAATTAGTAATTACTCTCGGGCAACACTTAAATTTGCTTGGTTTGAAAATCAAACCCTAAAACCCAGCGTTGTAATCAAAAAATATCATAAAGGGTTGGTAGATCAAAATCATATGGGGGAGAAACAAATTTGTCAAAATTTTTATGCGACAATTATCCGAATCATAATTTCACACGATTCCACAAAGAAAGTTAAATATAACAAATATAATCTAATTTTACAGAGTACAAGCTTTCTTATGTGCGTGAAAATTATTTTTGGTGCTCCTACTGTAATTTAAAATTTTTAACAAATTTTATACCTTTAATTATTTGTCTGTGTTCAAAAAGAGACTAGTTTGAAGGCATAAAACAACCATCTTTGTGGAGTTGGGGGCCGGAAAACTAAAATAAAAAAGGTAAAATCAAAAAGCACCTTTTTTTCAAAAAAAAGTTTTACAAAGTTGTTTTTACAGAGTTGCCATCTCGTATCGCCACTGTTTTCACCGCAAAAATTTATATACTGATGACTAAAAAAATCATTATTTTCAATCATTGTTCAAAATGTCCATACCCGTTCCAAATTTTAGTTAAAGACTAACAAAAAGTTCATATGATCTCTACTTTTGTTCTAAATTTAAGGTGTAGACCATAACCAAACACTTTCAATTGAGTCCATGATCCAACCAATACTTTCAATCAAGTCCATGATCTCCACTTTTGTCCTAAATTTAAGGTGCAGACCATTACCAAAATAATAGCATTCATCTTCAGTTGACCTGATATTTTGGTCGAGTTTTTATGATTGTGGGGCCAAATTTTACCCAATGCTCCTGTATCCAAGTACCTGTATTCTTCTTTTTTGAAAAAAAGAAGTGAGAGGGCAATTTAAAGGCGTCAAAAAGTCAGGGAGCCAATTGCTCCCCTGCCTCCTCGCTTCTAGCCGCCCCTAGTGTTCAATACTTGTACAGAACAAAGATATTGCCAGTTAGATTTTTTGCAACTTATGTCAGTTCTTAGCTTTCATAGAAGTCAAAGGGATAATTTTTAGTTTTAGACAGAGATGCGGACATCGGGCTCAGACTTGAACTCAGACTCGTCATTTTATTCCGGACTCGCTTTAAAATTTTGACGAGTCCGTATTCCTGAACTAAACTATCAATATTTTGCAGGTTTGATTACCGTTTATCGACTTTTACATTTGAAATTTCGCTTCCGAAATTTATCAAAGAACGTAGTTTGGAAGATCTTGCTCTTTTAGACAATGCAAAGTCGATTTTGCTAAAAATATCACAAATCGAATTGCAAAAACAATTGAACCAGGCTTTTATTTAAAAAGACATTGTGGACCTCATATCAGCATTAGAATCTATTGAGTATGCCATTCAAGATGGATCCCTTTCTATTCTGGATCCTGAGTTTCAGACTAAAATTTCCGATGCTCGATGTGTTCTGACAAAGCTTCAAGAAGCAAATATCGCCAAAATCAAACTTCTCAAGTTGGATCAATTTCAAATTAACGAAATAAAATGCTACGATATTCCATCTAAACCTGTTCGCTCTGTCATGAAAGCCACGTTGATTTTACTCGGTGAAAATTCAGCCAATCTTGACGTAAGTGAACCCGGTAAAATGTTTTTGTAAAAGTTGCGTAATCAGACAAAATTAACCGAATGTAAGCTTATTTATTACTTAAAAATTGCAAATGCATTTTTTGTAGAATTGGAATTTCATTCAAACTCAAATTGGTGAACGGGGTAAAAACTCTCTGAAACGACGAGTATTTAGTTGTGATGCACGCAGGATCTTAACTGTTCAAGCTGAGGAAGCAAGTTCTTATATTAAGAATTTGACAATGAGCGAAGTTGCCACTCAGAGCAGAGCAGCTTCTGTGTTTTTTGATTGGGTAAGAGTTATGTGATTATTGTCTAATTAATCCCAAAAGTGGCTTGTGGCAAAAATTAAAGTTTTTGGTTTTTCTGATGTTTAGATAGTCATATTTAAATTAAAGCTACTTTTTTGTCATATGCAGTATTTCTATAGTTTTTTAAAAGTATTTTTAACACGTTCGCTGCCTCATGACGCAAATGACGCCATTGCTTTTTATGCGCAGAATGCCGAGCGACGCCAGTTGTGTCAAATGTTTTTTTGTTTTCAGTGCTGCGTGACGTTTATAGCGTCTCTGATCTTTTATCGCAGACTGCTTTATGACGCTATTTGCGTCAAAGGTTTAAAAAAGGTTACAAAGTTTATTATGGTTAGACTATTCGCTTTTTTCTTCTAGTTGTCGGCTAATTCGTTAGTAAAAAATCGGGTTTTGGTGTCCGGAAGGATACCAGCTAACAAATAGGTTTTATAAAAGATATTTGCGATCAAAAAATAGAATCTAGGTAGAAATAAAACTTTTTTTGAATTACAATACATAATATAACTCTAATCAAAAAAAGTCAGGACGTACCATTATATCATAATGCAGCAAACAAATGACGTAAGGGTCATACGGGAGGGAACAAATAGGTTTCATAAAAAATATTCACGATCAAAATATACAATCTAGGTAGAGAGAAAACATTTTGAACTGTAATAACACAATTATAAAAAATTGTTCAAAGTGGCTGGCACAGCAAAGGGCAAATCGAGATAATGCAAGCGGCACGCATACAAACAAAATCACTCATGCATTCAGCACAGCGAGCGGACTTTCGAAAAACAAAGGCGGCATTGAAAGTGTCAAACAATACACTTCGAGTTATTATTTTCATTCAGATTTGTTTCATAAAAAGATATTTTAAGTGTAAATCCATGCTGAGATCCATAGAAGTTCAAGACAAAAAAGTTGGACCACCGCCCGAAATTGCTGAAAACCATCCAATAAAAGAATCCAAAAGTTTTGATTCGCTGTCAGGAGATTACGTGACATTACATCCAGAATCTGACAGTATTCCCTACAAAATATGAAAATATAACTAGCTAAAATTTTTCTTAATGATTATTAAACCGACTATTGCTTAATTTGTCACTTTTTGAAAATGGTGTTGATTTATATCCTCAATAAAAAGTCAAATTGAGATTGACGGAAGCGTTAAGCATGTTTGATATTTCTGAGTGTGAAAACTTTGACTCAATAAGAAACTTTTCCAAGGAGTATCATCATTATCTTTAGTTATCTTCCTAACTCATAGGACACGTCGGAGCTCTTAAACTTAGAACAACTATTAAGCAATTAATACTACCAGTTTTCGGAGATTCCTAGATAATGGTGTCGAGTTGAAAGTTTTTTTTTGGTTTTTATACAGCGATGTGAAAAAAATTGAGAGCTGTTTCATAAGATTGCCAAGCAAAGGGAAGTGTCATTATGTGTCTTTCCTAATCACAACATCTATTAACATTTCAAGCTACCAACGTGGTAGACCGAAGGAATTTACAGGTGGGGCTGTCAGAACACTGGGAAAACCTTTGCCCAACAGATTGTGTTGTAAAATACAACAAGCAGATGACGCTTATTCTTCCTAAACAATAAATCAATTTCTTATTTTAACTTAAAAACAAACAAGTTTTTTTAAGACTTGCAAACATATTAACTTGTATGTATTTTCATTATTTATTTATAAAACAATAGGCAGCAACTCTATCGTCATACTATTTAATCGACGTTATTCATTAGCACCATTTAGTAGGCGTATTTCCTGGGAAATTTAATCAGTTGATCTGCATTTAGCAATTATAATTGGGTTGAGTTGCGGGTTAAAGTTAGTGTTATAATTACAATTAGCGTTCAACTGGGATACTTGATCTACAATAAGCTATTATAGTTGGATTAAGATTAGGTTAAGGTTGTTCAGGGTAATTGATGATTAGGATTACAGGTAAAATAACACGTAGCCTGTACAGTAAGCTCCATTAATTAATGTGATTTCAGTTTTTGTACGTACGATAGCATGTTAAACGTTGATATTATTCGGCGGTTAGTTTTGCGTGGCTAGAATCTTAATGCTATACATCATGGCTGCCCAATCTTTCGCCCAGCACGAACCAAGTTTTTGCTCGCAAATCTGTTCAATATTTAATGGGATGCCTTTTTTTTATCTTTATTTCAATTTTGATAAAAAGTTTGAATTTATCTACCTCGTAGGCTAACTAAAATTCCGGCCGCAAATTTAGTCGAACATCAAAAAAAGGTCTTTACATTAACCAGGCGGCAACTCTTGGCGATAAGTACTCTAAAAATCGAAGCGGTAATTTTTTTTTGTCTTGAATTAAATAATTTAATGCCATCAAAAATTGCAAATTTAAGGAAAAGTGGAGAGTTATTCCTTGTAGGTTAATTGTTAAAAAATTCAAGTTTGATCGTTGCTTCGATTTCTTGCCAGCTGCAGCTCTGCCATTATGTGCGTCATTTGTTTATATTTTTGATTGAAAAATAAACAATTTTTCTCTATTTGGAAAAAAATCATGGGGTTTTCTAAAAGTATTTAACTGATATATGCAAAAAAGTTTATAAAATTAATTTATGTACCTGAAATTTTAGTTTTAATTTTTAAATTAAAATCAAAAAAAAAATTTGAAAGCTTCACAAAAAGAAATCTAATTATTGAATTTTACTTCATAATGGGTTATTATTAATATTTTTGTTTAAACTTCTTCTTCTTCTTCTTCTTCTTTCGGCTTCTCCCTACTCGGGGTCGCCACAGCGCGACAGTAATCTCCATTTCACTCGGTCTACTTCGTCTCCTTCCCTAGCTCCAACCCTTTCCATGTCTTCTCTCACCAAATCCATCCACCTTCTCCTTGGCCTTCCTCTTTTCCTTCTGCCTGGCACTGCCATCTCCATCATCCTTTTCTCCACGTAGTCTTCTTCTCTCCTTTTTTGAATATTTTTGTTTAAACTACTATTCAAAAATCGAGCTACAAAAAAGTGTTGTGGTTAGGAGCGTTATGTTCAAGTTTAATTGGTGCAGTTCATACTCAGAAGGTTAACTACTAACTTGATTCTATTTACAGCACATTTATTCACTTATTCAAATAGAATTAAAACAAAATAAAAATCAAAACAAATAATTACAATAATAGAGACAATTTTGGTATACAGTAGCATTACCATGACAGAAGGTTAACTTATCTAATCGATATCTGCCGGAGAGTAACTCAATATACTACAATATGTGACTAAGCCACATTGCTGTATCCAAATGAGCGTATTACCACGTGATCATACGATACGTATGAAACGGCAGGATGTAAAATTCGAAATTGCATAAAAATAGAGCATTCGAAAGTTAAATTCAAGATTTTAAACCAAATTTTATAACTCCGATAATAACTAAAACTGTGTTTCGTGTGAAAATATGAAATTATATTTGGGCTGTCCAATTAATCGCTACAGATACCCCTTGGCGGATAAGAAAAAAACAATTTCTAAATATAGCAGAAATTCTAAAAAATGCACTTTGCAGCACGACGACACGACGGTGAAAAAGGACGTACATGTAAATATAGAAAAAGATGATTATAGCGCAACTTAAAACAGAAAACAAAGTTAAATTTCTTTTTGTTAGTTCGTTCACTGATTAAGAAGTCTTGCGATGTGTCGAAATATAATCGCTGCGATGTCTAAATGGAGCAGTAAACATTTCAGTAAGTGGGTTATGCTTCTTGTGTAGAGGAAGTAGTCAACGATTTGTTGTGTCGAGCGATGTGGTCATTGTGTCGTCGATATTGCTGCGTCTGTTAAAAGAAACTAACAGCAGTGTATGTTCAAAAATATTACAGTACAATATCTACACACAATATTGAATAGGCAAAAAAAAACAATTTTAAAAATAACAAATCTGGTTAATAATTATATCTCGATTAAAAATTCAATAAAATAGAACAAAGTCTCACTGATAATTTTTTTTTTTTTTGAAACGTCGTTAAATAATCAAAAACGATAACAACCATTTTATATGTATTTCTAACCGTTAGTTCTGGTGCTATCTAAGAATACTTGAATGCGATCGATGCGAAGACTTGACGTAACCAAGGTTGCAAGTATTGAGTTTTTAATTGCGGTGTACGATTGGCTAGTGGTTGATTAACGAAGAGTCAGCAATGTAATTTTCCATGCACTTGTTTCATTTATTGGAGAAAAAGTTGGAGAGAGTTTGTTTTTTTTTTATATCTTGAGCAATACTAGCTAGCGTGTGATTTACATAAAAAATAGAATGATTTGTCAATTTTAAAGCGAAAAACTCGATGAGGAGCATACGACTCGAGGAAAAACACTGTATCGGAGAGGTATACTGTAAATCTTTGATTCAATTGAAAGACACCTGGAAACGAATTAGTGAGGTGATCAGTCTGCACTGGTTTGAACAACAGTCTAGTAGCAAAAAAATTGCCATGAATTAGTTTCTTCTTTAAGCGCACTTTCGGAGGTGAGCAAGATAACTTGTTCATAACGTCAGCTCTTACAACAGAGGCCTGTAGTGCCTAGTAGTGCATTCAATTTTTTTTTTTTTTTTGAAAAAACAACTTAGATTGCATAGTTAACGTTGACGTTAAAGGTATAATATTTTGCACTATAAGAAATTATGAGACGCTTCAAGGCGTTTAATCGAGTCTATTAAATTATCCTCGAGGTCCTGTATGTGAGCAGCGTAAAGTCTCCCAGAGCGATGTTTTACTTGTCGCACGTTTAAGTAGTAGCTGCTTTTCTAGCTGGCAGTTGTAAAGGAGAATACAAATTGTGAGAACCGCATATAGCATCCGACTTCAAGCATTCTGACTTTGCGGAATCAATCGCTGGAATATCATAAAGAAAGTGTTCTGCTTTAAAGATACTTATATCGCATTGCTTTTTAAAGCGAGGTACATATAATTTACATTTAACGTGATCAATAGTGTATTCTACTTTAGCGTGAAAATCGCTACACACAGGAAAACTAATTAAACAACAAAATGTTTGAAATAGAGAAGCAAATAAAGTGAAAGAACTATACGCAAAAACTACATGCAATAGTCTTAGAATCGTTAAGGTGGTATGATTTGTCTGGTTCTAGTGCTAGTTGTGGTTTGAGTTTTAGACTTACCAGGTAATTGGAAAGAATAATGTTGTTTACCTGAAACAGATTTTTTGTTATTCTTTAAACAGTCATCTGAGTGTAAAAAATCTGTAAGTAAGTTTGCAGCTTTGATTCTGCAAACAGACACGGTATACTCTTTGCAATTTTTTAGCACTTTAAAATATTTTGGAGTGCGGTAAAGGACTTTAAAAGGGCCGTCGTACGTGGGATGAAGAGGTGGAACGTACAGCATCGTTTCTCATAAATACATGTCGGCAATGATTTAACTAGGGTCGACATAGGATTTACGAGTATCTGGAAATCGTGACTCTTGGTACTTAAAATTCGAAAAAACTTTTGCTGTGCAGCGATAAAGAGCGGTGTCACACCTTTTTTTGTTTGAAAACTCTTAAAAAATTCTCCTGGAAGGCGAAGTTGAGTTTCATAGACAATTTCACTACATGTACATTCCAAGTCTTCTTTTACTCGAGAACGTAGTGCTAGCATAGTTAACACTAGAATAGTGCTCTTCAACAGAGGTTCCGCAAAACATTTAATGGGGTTCCGTGAGTTTTAAGGGTTCCCCTAGGGTTCCTTGTTTTGTAAGGAAAATGATTTTTTGCTTCCGTACGTTGATGCGCCATTATTAAATTGTTTCTTTAGATCACCATCACCATGCCGTATTCAAACTCCAAGTAGGCCAGTTAGTTAAATAAGAGGTTGAGTGCAATTTATAGCCGAAAATATTAATAGTTGTTGCGTAATGGTGCAACGTAATGTTCATTATTATGAGGTTAACAAGAACGTTATTCAAAACGAATAAATGTTATTGTTGCATCACATCTATGCATGGTGCTGCCGTTTACAGTAATTAAGTAGACAATGAATAGAGAATAGAATAACATACTACAGTAGAGCTGCAGCTGTTCAGCCTTTATGGGAATAAAGTAAAAGTAGTGCAAAACCAACTTTTTACTATTAGCCAGGTCAGATGAAGCAAAGTAATATATTTTCTTATGTGAAGCGAAATAGTAATAAAAGCGAAGGTGTGGACAGTATTGAGCAAGAGGCCACCTCCTTCCAAGCGGACCAAATGTAATAAAACTGCCAAAGTTAGAAAATGGGATGAAGCATATTTAAAATACGGGTTCTTTTTGTCGGATGACCAAATTCCGAATGTAGCTCCTCAGGCCGAATGTCTGATTTGCTGTAAGAGACTTTCTAATTCTGCCCTGGTTCCAACTAAGTTACAAAGGCACTTGGAAGTCAATCATGCTGCGTACGAGACAAAGACTATCTCATTCTTTAAACATATGAAAAGCAGCGTACGCAAGCAGAAAGATTCTTTCTTAGGAGCAGTTAAAACTGATCAAGATTTGTTGTTGACTTCATATCAACTGTCGCATCATATTCTTAAAACAAAGAAACCGTTTACTTTGGGTGAGAAAGTTATTAAACCAGCGTTGCAAAATGTGGCAGAGCAGCTTCTAGACAAAGAAACTGAACGCAAGTTTCAAAACATACCTCTTTCCGATACCGCTGTAAGCAGAAGGGGATTTCATATGGCCGAAGATTTGTTGAAACAACTTTTGTGTAAAATCGGAAAAGTTCCTTGTTATGGACTGCCACTGGATAAATCAACTGATATTGGGAGAAGAGTACAACTGCTTGTGTTTATAAGAATTCCTGATATTGATTCATATAATATTGTTGATGAATATTTGTGCTGCCTAGACTTGGAAGTGAACAGAAGTGCTGAACAAGTGTTCAGCAAACTCAACGAATCTATGACTGAAAAGCAAATACCATGGGAAAAATGTTGTTCTCTAACTACAGATGGAGCAGCTATGATGACTGGACGCTTTTCGGTAGTTGGTGCTCGTGTCAAGGCAGTTGCTACAAACTGTTTATTAAAACATTGCATTATTCATCGTAAAGCTCTGGCTGTAAAATCGCTTAGTTCTGATAAGCAGAGAAAAACGGAACTACAGTAGAAAGTGTTTTGGATATTGTTGTGAAAACTGTGAATTACATAAAATGTGGTGGTAAAGGCAAATCTGCTAGAGTTTTTCAAAAGCTGTATGAAAAAATGGATTCTGAGAATGTCATTGTTCTGCTGCATACAGAGGTGCGCTGGCTCTCTCGTGGCAAAATTTTGACTCGTGTGTTGAAATTAAGACGGAAAATATCAGTTTTTCTTGCAGAGAAAAATCATGAATATGCAACGAATTTACTTGACCATGAATGGGTCTCTAAATTGGCATATATGGCTTCAGTATTCGATGTGTTGTCCATACTCAACACTAGTCTTTAAGGGAAAAGTTCAGATTTATTTTCTCAAGTTGGAAAAATTGATGCCTTTAAAAGAAAAATTGACTGCTTGGCCAATAAAGTGTCAAAAAATGATTTTTCTCCTTTTCAGTTTTTGAATGAATTTCTGAGCGAGGACTCCGAAGGAGTAATTGATGTTGGAACATTTGAAGCTATTGAAGAAAAATTTTAATCGGTATTTTCCTGAAGAAGAATCTGAGGCTTTCCGTTTGCTGAAGTGGGTAGTTAATCTTTTTTTTTTCACTTTGTCAGAACAAGAAGAACTTCTGGACATTTGTAATGATATCAATTTGGAGGAAATCTTTGAAAAAAATGGAAAGGAATATTTTTGGATTTTTCTGTGCAAAGAGGGAACAGCAATTGAAAAGGAAGCATTGAAACTTCTGTGTCAATTTCCCAATACCTATTTGTGTGAAACAGGATTTTCTGTTTTAACCACTATTAAGAACAAAAACAGAAGTTGTTTAAAGAGTGTAGATATGTGTATGAGGAATGCACTGAGCAACGAGCAGCCACGATTTACGAAGATTGTAAAAGAAATTCAAGAACAACCGAGTCATTAAATTTGTTGCTTTTTAACTTCTGTAATAACTGCTTGTTTGTGGAAGTGTATAATAATAAAACATTTGCTTTTTTTACATGTAACTCGTGTTTTTTTAACTTTTTGTTTGTGGGGGTTCCATGACAAACGTGAAAGTGCTTCAGGGGTTCCGCGATAACAAAAAGGTTGAAGAGCACTGCACTAGAACAACCAAGCGCGTCAATTGACGCATTTCAAGTATTCAATTTCCCGCATCTCCGTCGAATATCACTCTTTTCTGCTGAAACTTCTTGACAATTATTTTTTTGTGCAACGCTTAGTTTTGTGTGACTTTTGAAGTGCTTACTAATAAAACAACGAATTTAGTTATATATCTACCTAGAACGACCAAGCGCGTCAATTGACGCACACACCTGAAAATTTTACATAGAGTCTACAGAAAGTGTGATTTCAGCCTGCAGAATCACTTCAACGTGAAAAATAAAACAAGGTGATATTCTGCTTTGTCTGAGCGGTAATTAAGCATTGTGATGTCACAGAAGGATAGGATAATTTCTTTGCAACACCCTCATGCGCTGTAGAAATTCGGGCTTTCTTAGTGATTTTATTCGAGACTAGCACGTGCTTGTGAACTGTGAACATTTAAAAGGAAGAAAACCAGGTACTAGTGTTGTCTAGTGAATTTGATGTTATTAGCAATAAAAGCCTTCAACTCCTGTTTTTTTAGTTTTTGATTTTGAAATGTGTTTTGCTAGTCATAGTGTATCCAATATGCTAAGACGTGTACTGCGCAGCAGGCTTTGCTGCGATTACAAGGCATTTCAGCAGACTGCTCATATGGTGAATACTCTGACAGCGAGCTAGATGACGCATCGACAAATGATGCACAAGCGGAGCTTGATTCAAGTGGGGAAAAATCAGACGTCTATAGCCCTAGCGAAGTCGATGACAGCAATTTACAGAATCAGGTGCTGGTGAATCAAGACTTGACTGGAAAAGATGGAATAGCTTGGCAAGCTATGGTTATTTCCCATGTGCAATGAGGGCGCTTGCAACAACAAAACATACTGAGCTTCAAACCTGGCCCAACTACATTTCCAACAAGCAGAATCACTAAAAGCAGTCCACTGTCAGCGTTTTGCGTTGTGTTTGACGAGGCAATGGTCAGAAATATAAGAAAATCCACTGTAGCTGAAGCCCATCGCGTTTTTGGCAGAATGAACTGGGATATGACACTTGATGAGCTGGACAAATTTATTGGACTGGTTATTGCAAGAGCAATTTTAGGACAGAGAGGTCTTCCAGTGAAGTGTTTGTGGATTACAACCTGGGGGTATTCAATGTTCAACAAAACTCTATCAAGACGCAGATTCAAAGAAATAATGCGTTTTTTATGTTTCCACGTAAAGAGTAAAAGGCGGCAAAGGGTGATTCTTGACAAGTTTTGCTTGACTTCCTCGTTGTGGAAACCTTTTGTTGAGAACTCTGAGAAGGCGTATGTGCCTAGTCCTTACATTACAGTAGATGAACAATTGCTTCCATGTAAGGCTAAATGCAGGTTTATTCAATACATGCCGAATAAACCTGACAGGCAAAACTTGTCAAGAATCACCCTTTGCCGCCTTTTACTCTTTACGTGGCTGATGCAACCGATTTTCAAACGTGGCTATAATGTCACTTGTGACAATTTTTTTACAAGTCTTGATGTTGCTTTGCGTCTGGCAGAACAAAAATGTAGTATTGTTGGTACAGCTCGACAGAATCGTAGAGAACCACCACAAGCTGCAAAAAGACAGCAGCAACAGTACAAAACTTCTTTGTTTACATTTATTCAAACAGCTGTTGTTACTTTGACTTCATACCAGTGTGAAAAAAAAAATCGGTAGTGATAATTGAGCATGTTACATCCTGATGTAGAGATTTTTTCTCACAACAATTTTCACACTAAGAAAAAACAGACAGTTTTATTTTATGATAGAATAAAGCGAGGGTTGACGTCATTGATCAGATGGCCAGGAAATACTCTGTAAAGGCTGTTAGCAGAAGATGGCCCGTTCACGTATTTTACAATATTATTGATCTAGCACTGACCAATAGCTGGATTCTCTTCCAAGATATTTGCAAGTCAGGAATCAATCGCTGGAAGTTCATACAACGGGTGGTTGAAAAACTTACCGAAACAACTCCAGGGGAAAATACTGGAAAAAATGCAGTTACACAAAGAAATCTCATCAAAACTGACAAACCTTCTGAAAAAAAGTGAAAAGCATGAGTAACAATAAAGTGCCGTAATAGAACAACGAATGTGTGCAACAGCTTCCAGGCCATGGTATGTGGGAAATGCGAAATAGAAATTTGCCCAAACTGTGTTGATTAAATGTAACGACAAGTCGCTTAACTTCGTAAACCGTTGCAGTTATTATTTTACAAACACTAACTTGTTTTTATATTTTTTCTCCTTTAAACGCCATTAAAGTACAAATTTTTTGGTTTATGCCTGGCAGGTTCAATTTTTAATTGTTCTATTTCTTCTTCCAAAAAAAGTATCATGTAGGTGTTCGTTATTTTTTAGAGTGCAATGAATAATGTTTAATGCTATTTCCACTTTAAGAATGCTTTTGACCAAATAAATGAAGAAATCGCAGCTTTTGTGCATTATGCGTCAATTGACACATTTGGTCGTTCTAGATCAAGGTTTCCCAAACTGTGTCCCGCGGCACACTGGTGTGCCGTGAAAGGGATTGAAGTGTGCCGCGAAATTTTTGTGGTTTGACAAAAAGCCATAGATAGAGTCTTGGTCCATCTTTTTTTTTTTACAGAACACTTGATTTTAGAGACAAAAATGAAGAAATTGCAGCGAGATTCTGCATGACAAGCTTTTTGGGCCCAGCGACTTTGGATTGATTTAAAATTTGGCCCAAATTAAAGCAAGGTTGGACACAATGACGGATATTTAAAGTTAGGGGCCCGAGGCAAGAATTCCCAAAAATTGGTGTTCTTTAAAAAAAGAGGGGCTTTGATCTCGTATTTCCCTTATTTTTCCCAAAATCATACTGATCTCCAAAAAGAATAAAAAATATCTTCATTTCGATTTGATCTCATATTTCGCTATTTTTCTCCCAAATCATGGTGATCTCTAAAAAAACAGGTACAGCAAAATGAAACTATATGCGGTATTTTCAAGGAGGGCCCGAGGCAACTGCCTTATTTGCCTCACCCAATATTTACCACTGGTTGGACATCCCTGTTGTACCCTGTATTAAAACAATTTCTGTAGGCACACCCTTTCATTAGGTGTTACTGTTATATATTAAATATAATTTTTGTATGTAAACTTGAAGAGTGTATTTAGTATTGTAAGTGTGCCGCAGCTTTCGTCTTCATAATGTAAGTGTGCCGCAGGAAAATTCAGAGTTTATTAGTGTGCCGTAGTGAAAAAAAGTTTGAAAAGCACTGTTCTAGATAGTTTGAAAGCGCGGTCGTCTAGTGTTAAGGCTCGTTTCCACTACGAGCGTGGAATGGAGCATTTTTTGTTTCTATTATCATTAAAATCTAAGCGAGCGCTAAGTGAAGCAAAAAAATCAACAAAACAAACAAAGAACACTCCATTCCACGCTTGTAGTGAAAACGAACCCTCAGCAATTTTTTTCCGATGAACGCTATAAAAGTATAAAAAAATTGATACTTAAAAATAAATCGTAAACCTTCAACAAGATGACCAACATTTTAGTTAGATGCTTTTAAAATTAGTTACGAGTATAAGGAAAGTTTTTAAGCCTTATTTTACCTGAAAAAATCTTAATTTTTGCAACAGATTTTTTTACAAGTTTGTTGCTTTTATTGACTGCGTAGACAAATTATCAATGTTCAGTTTCAAATTGCTATTCCTGACCTTTGCTACTACTACTACCTTTGGACAATTGATATTAAACAAGTAAGGTTTATCAACTAAGAGGTTGCTACGTTATGAATAAATAATCTTTTATTAACTGTACTTACATATATTTTGAAATTTTTGATTAACATTGTAAATATTACAATTTATTTCTATCTGATCAAACATTAAATTCCAAAAAACGTCATGATGTAAAGCAATCTGACGACCACAAAATGAAAGAACCGTTCACCTCCAAGTTATGACCAGATTTCAGTATACATAACATGTTTATGTCCAAATAATAATATTGCGTTATTTATAATTTTCTTTTTTACTAAACGCACTGAATATTCTCAAGACATGAAAAGTCTATGTCACATGATCACTGCAGGAAATCTTAAAAATTGCTGTTGAAGTTTTAGTTTCATATCTTTTTTTGTCGTAATGCAATAAAAACAAATGAAAAGACACGGCCAAGAAGAGTTTTACATGTCCAATCATAGGATTGCCGCAAAAGAATCACCGGAATGCAGTCACACCATAATATTCGATAAAAAAGTGGTGAATGGTCAAAAAAATATGCAAAGAATACATAAAAACATTAAAGGTTTCAGCTAAAAATAAATATTAAACAACTTGGTCCACTCCATTTATTCTCTTGACCAGCAGATCGGAGGGTGGACAATGTAGGAGGGGTTAAAGCTGTGGCAATTGTTAAACGATTACTTTGAGCTGCCAAATTATTATTGTCCGATTAAAAGCTTTTTATTTATTGTTTTATTTTTTATATATGAGTGAAATTTAAAGAAGTAAATAAGATCATCAAGCAGATAAAAACGCCGTGAAATATTTTTTCAAAAAACAAAACAGTATACTGACTGCTGACAACTGTAGACCCTTAACCAGGAACACGTTGGCCGTAATTGACATTAATAGAAGGTTCCTACGTATTCAACTGTGCAGCCAACAGAAAAACTTTTGTAATAAAAAACAAACAAGCACAAGACAGCCGATACAAAACATTCGGGCGATCAAAAAATTTTAAAAGCAAATGAATAAAAAACTTTTATTTTCTTTTTGAAACTCACCAGATTTAATTTTTTCAAATCTTTTAGAATAAAACTCCAGGCAATATGAGGGCTATATTTTATGTAACATTGTTTCTTATAAGAAGTAAATACTACTACAAAATATATAGCTGATTTATTGTTGAAGGAATATCTCGGTTTTGTTTTTGCTGAGAGCAATAGCTACAACTTGATCATTTTTGTTTCATGAGCAGGAAGTAAAGCATTGATATTTAGATCATAAAGTCAGGCGATTTTTTCGTTAAGCTAAATATATAAAAATTTTAATGATTCTTGTAAAGTTTTTCGTACTAAAAAAAGTTCCCGTCACTAATTGGGGCAAGTATAACAAAATCAAGGCTAATAAAACCTAATTTACGGCCAGCAACTTAAATGACTGTTAGTAAACGAGAAAAAGTAAATATCAGTTCGAACTAATTCTACATTACCGGAAGATGTCCAACATTACCCATTGCTTAAAATGAAGCTTTAAGAAAGGACAAACACTTTTTATTATTAGGGACACGATGTTTGTTCTACAATCTGCAAAAATTTTCCCAACAGTTCATTGCCCGTTAATCACTTTATTCAAATAAATTGTCTTTGTACAAAGAAAAACCACTTTTTCAGTTTTTTGTTCACCCCGAAATTTCCAATCTTATTGCTAATTATCAGTATAAATATACTTGTTGAATTTTCAGTTTTCCGACATTTGATCAAACTCTTGTGTCCGGCTCCTCCGGTGAAGATGTGGTGGATGCTTGCATCCAAAAAATTAACGCTTTCCCAGCGCTTTCAGAAAATTTGAAAAATGATTATGAATTGTTCAAACGAATCGCCTTGGTTGAATCAAACTTCGGTCAAAATACAAATCTTTCTTTTCCGCTAGGAGGAATTTGGCAGGTTCGATTTTATTTAAAACAATGATTTATTTATTTTCCAATAAAATAGTATTCGGCAGAGTCTGTTTGTCTGCCCAAAAGTCTGTTTGTTATTTTTTAGAACACCAAAAAAATTTAAAAAAACAATTTGTATCAATTTTTAAGATTAAATAATTAAACTTTAATAAAAATATTGGACTAAACTTTATTTTTGCGCAATAATCGCGCAGCTTTTTGAACAAAACTATTTCTGGGAGGCTTTAAATTATATTTATTATTAACAACATATAAAAAACGCGTTGGATTTTTGGTACTGTTACAGATTAGTCCGTCAATCATCGCAACTCTTAATAACACCCCAAGCTCATTCGACGGCTTGCTGCAAGAAATATCGCTGCTGTTCGGAGACGATTTTGCCAATTTTACAAACAATGACTTCAGGTAAAATATTGAAAAAAAGATGGTAATAAATCTTTTAAGTTTTTTGTTAACTATTATATTAAATACTTAAAACAGATTGTTCGCAATTGTCCGTCATACTATTGGATCACAAACAGACCACAAAGTCAATTAAAAGTTATTATTTATAGCTTAATAGTTAGCAAATTTATAGCTTAGTAATTAGCAAAATCTAAAAATTGATTATCAATTTTTGTTTTTAATTTCTTTACATTTTTTTCTATTTCCTTTCATTTTTTTGTGTAAAAATTAATAAAAAAAATAGGAAGCCACATGTTATGATTTAGAAACAAAGCGCTATCACGATCCTTTTAAACTAAATCCAGCAACTTTATTTTTGCAAAGAAAGAGCAATCGGCTAATCAGCGGGGTTTCTCATACGGTGTTCCACGGGCGTACTTAAAGTGCTCCGTGATACAATTGTTATTTAAGATAGCTTTAAAAAGCGTGCTCGTTCCTCGAAGAGTTCATCTGACACTTTTCAGAAGGAATTGTCAGAATGGACTAAGAGCGATCTGATCGTGCTTATGTAAAAAATGAGAGCGCGTCTGATTGGTCGAAAAAAGTGACCGATTTTTAGTGAAAGAAAGAGGGTAGGGAAATGAGTTTTTTATCAGTTTCTTTATAGTCTAAAAACTCATTTTATTAATGCTTTTTTTTTGGCTTCTGATTGGTTGCTTTTCTCGACCAATTAGACGCGCTCTCGCTTAGTTTTTTTCTTTTTGATTGGTTTGTTTCTCGACAAATCAGACTCGTTCTCATTTTTTATGTAAGAACGACCGGATCGCTTTTATTTATTGTCAAATAAAAAGTTTTCGAGGAATGGAGACACTTTTTAAAGCTATCTTAAAAATTTTTACCACCAATCAATTCTTCAATTATTACTGTATTGAAAGTGTTCCGCTGATCTATGAAAATGATGGTTAGGCTTGACATACGTCCCGAAGGAAAGACTTTTTCTTTTAAATATCACAAGACATTTAGTTTTTGGGACGGAAATCCAGAAATCAGAGACAGATCCAAGGTGAAGACTTTTTGCTTTTTAAAGATCACTACGTATTTGGGACAAAAACTGGGAAATCAGAGACAGATTTCAAATGAAGATCATTTTTTTAGAAATCTTTATGTTTGAAGAATTATGAGGAAATTTGAAATTAATTTTTAAACAAGCTGCATAAAGATGAGAAACACCAGACTCGAGTTTCGCTCTTGTTAGAGCTCGTCAGTGATGCTTATCTCACCGCGAAACGAACCTGGGACCTGGAACAGGTAACAAGAGCGAAACTCGAGTCTGGTGTTTCTTATCTTTATGCAGCTTGTTTAAAAATCACTATGTATTTGAAACGAAAATTGGGAATTCAGAGAAACTAAGACAAAGTGCTCCGTAAGCTACAATGATAAGGTTAAGTGTTCCGTGAAGAAAAAAGTTTGAGAAACTCTGGGCTAATTCGCTGAAGGGCGCTTATCGACTGAATAAAGTAGTGTAATCCACAAGGTGAACCCTGGTTTAGTTGCTGAACGGTCGCTTGACTAAAAAGATTGTAAAGAACGCAACTTTGCGATTGCTCGATGTTCTTTCAAAAAGTTTAATTTATTAGAATTAATTGTCAGCACAGATGCTAACATATAAAGAATGCAGATTTGTTGAGCAATTCCACGTTATAAGATTTCAACCTCAACACTCTCGTTCGTCTGGGCCAACGTCGCCCACGGTCTTCAATTTTTTTCTGCGTCTCGTGCAGTCTGTCCAGTTTCATCCAGTTTTTAACACGAGGTGAAGCGATATACACGTTCCTGGCGGATGACGTTGACAGGCGTACAAAGCAAAATAAAACAAACGAAGGAAATTAAAGCTGAACATCGATGTTACAAAAACCAGAACAACATACAAAAAATTTAACGAATACAAAGAACAATTGTTAGCACAATTATTGCATGAAGTTAAACTTGATTTCGTGATGCTCAGAATAATTATGAAAAATAGGGGTCAGTATTCGCAACAATGAATGGAGTTAATTATAATTAACTGAAAGAATAATGGGTAAGACATCAAAAAAAAAAAACGCAAGAATTGAAGTCGGGTAACCGAAATTAACAAAATGAGGTGGAGCTAAATTTTCTGAAGCAATGATGTGACGACAATTAAGATACGAAATGTGAGAAACCAAAGCGGCGCGTCTAAAATCAGAAAATGAGGTTAATCCCTGACGCAGAAACTCAATAAGCCACTAACACTTCACAGATAAACACGAACTTTAAAGAAAGCATTACTAAGAATATTATTGCGACTAGCACAATTGACTATCATAGTCTCAAGTCCAATTTTTTCTTTAAAACCATAATAGTGTAAAACAGGGGTGGGTAACCTTATTGCACTTTCAAGCCGATTTCAAGCATTACAGTAAAAGTTGGTGCAGGTCGCCCAAAGTTTGGAGAGCAATGTAATTTTTCATCCCAAAAGCATTCTTAGATTTCTCATTTTTCGTATCAAAATTATACTGTTCTCTAAAAAAAAGGTCTTCACTTGAAAGCAGTTTGAGATTTCCCAATTTTCTTCGCAAAATCATAATACTCTCTAAAAATTAAAATAAAAGATGGTCTTGGCTTTGGATCACCTTCAGATTTCTTTTTGGCCGCATTTTTCGGCTTGGAAGGTCGCAGGTTCCCCACCCCTGGGGTAAAATATGTTGACCTAACCAAAACTCTTAAATATTGTGTTGATTAAAAATTTACTGAATCATTTCTTTCCAGGATTCCTCTACGCTCAGCTATTGCTGCCAGAGTCTTCCTCGAAATACAATTTCAATCAGGCAAAAGTTTTCCTACAACTGTTTCTGATCAAGCCGCTTGGTGGGTTGCAAATTACAACACGAATGGCCAATCACAAGCTTTCATTTCCACGGTTGAGGAATTCGAAAAGATTAACAGTAAGAAACGTGATTTTAAAATTCAATTGATAAAATAAGTTTTCTGTAAAAAAAATAAAACAAATGAAATTCATTCACGTATTAATTTTCTTTCAAAACATGTTTTATTGTTTTCAAAAATATCTTCCAAGCTTCATTGTATTTGCCTTTTTAAACTATATTTTTATTAATTCTATGAATTTGAACCATAAATTAAAAAAAATTTTTTTGTATTACAAGCTTGATATTTAAATAAAACATGTACTATTCATGGTTAAACATTGTACATTGCACAGTTTGCACCGCATCAAGACTCGATTTTTGGTTCCTCATCGATGGTTCCGGAAGCGTCGAAAGCAGTAATTTCCAAAAATCTTTGGAATTTGTCAATCGAACAGCATCCAGTTTTTCAATTTCTTCTGATCAAGTCCGGACTGGATTGATGATCTACTCTTCATCCACTGTTACTCGGAGTCTGTTAAATCAGAATCAGAGTAACCAAGAGTTTTCAAACGTGGTTCTATCCACTCCTTATCCTAGTGGTAAAAATAGTTAAAAAATGTGCAGTTTTTGCTAGTGGGTAATAATTATTAATCAGTCTGATTAGAAAAATTGTAAAATTTCTCATTGGAGCCGGTTTGGCCCCGGCCCAAATTGACCGGAACAGCGTTCACCAATTGGTGGTCAGCAGAAAATTTAAAGTCAGAGTTGTTTCAAGTCTACCACTTCATTCCTAATAGTCTCACTTCTCACTTTATTCCTAATAGTCTAAACTCGAGTCAATCTGAGCCCTACAATGTCACACTTCATTCCTAATAATTTTAATCATGGCGATATAGCTTGTTTTCCGCCTTAAAATAATTTAAAGGTTTGTTATCACGCAGAAATCGCTTAAGCAAGGGATAATTGCTTTTGTAATGTGTTTTTTGATTATCTGCTTACAATTGTTCGAATGCAACTTTTTTTTTCTTTCGCTAGACGTTGATGACATAATGCGCTTTGTCTGTATCGTATGACCGACTTAAGTGCAGTCTGCAATGTTCTTACATACCATGGAAAATGCGTTATAACTTTAACGCGCGTGACCGAAGCATTTTTGAGATAACTCCAGCCGATTGCATCATGTGACCTTTTGTCTATTGCTCGCTCGATTGAAGGCATGCGACGACGAAGACGAAGAAAAAGACAGGCGAAGAAGGCGAGAAAGAAAGTAACGTAATCTGGTTGAGCGGTTGGTTTTGGGCGTAGAGCGAAGGATTCTATGATCGTATTGCATCGACAACTGTTAAATTCATTTTACGCCAGTGTTTTGGAGTTTTGTTCTACGAAGGTACAAGGTGTGTAAAAAGTTCCCGGACTACTTTTTATTGATTTAATAAATAAATAGAAAGTAATATTTTTTTTATTAAATCATGAACTTAATGTTCTAGACAATTGTTTGTATTTTACGCATTAAAATTCACAAATTTTTAAAAATTAATCATTAAAAATGGAGAAAAGAAATGCGATCATTGAATTACACCTCGCGGAATATCAGCCCCTCTTATTACTGTATAAGACAACTTAAAGTTGCTAAATCGGCGGTCTATGATACAATTGAAAGATACAAAGAACTGGGAAATAACACAAGACCATCCCAGAACTGGTCGACCAAGAATGGCGCGTACTCCAAAGAAAATTCAAAGCCGTACGGGAGAGAATCAGGAGAAACCCACGAAGAACAATAAAGGGGATGGCAGAAAGCCTAGGAATATCTCCATATTCTATGCTTTCCATAGTCAAAAAAGACCCTATAAATATTTTGGAAATTCTGTCTCCGGCACTGATCGAAATGAAATCGAAATGAAAAAACAAAGTGTTTACCTTTCAACACGATGGTGCACCATCGCACACCTCGAAAAAAACTCAATCATGGTGCAGATAAAACTTTCCCTCCTTTTGGGACAAAGAAATGTGGCCTCCTTCCTCTCCTGACCTAAACCCACTCAAATTTAGCATCTGGTCAATGCTCAAAAAAGACGCATGCCGCTCAGAAAAACTTTCTGTCAACCACTTGAAAAAATCCTTACAAAAGGCATGGGCTGATATTCCCCAGAAAAAGATACGTGCTGCGGTAGAAGCGTTCAGATCAAGACTGGAGAAAGTAATTGATGCAAATGGTGGCCAAATCGAGTAAAAATAGATTCCCTGATTAAACTTATATCTTATCTTTGCTCACACAAAAAATCATTCAAAAAGTGCATTTAATATCATATATACGTATTTTATTTTAAACTTGTCCGGAAACTTTTTGCACACCATGTAGAATCATTTGTGTTGATCGAATTAAGCCCTACCGCCGATTTTCGCTTTGCAGTGGCAGAGCGCGGAAGAGAATTTTCGTCAGTCGTGAGTCGTAAATTTTATAATACATTCGTTTTAGTTAGAGACAGTGGTCTCTGTTTGTTTGCGGAGAAAAGTCTTCAAGAAATCAATCAGAACTTAGCCGAAACCAACTGTATAAAAGCTACAGGCTCATAGTAAACTACTTCTTGAGCCGGAATAAAATAAAATTAGACACAGCTTTGTTTCAGCGCAGGTATTCGGGTTACCTTGCTCAACTGGTCCTCTAAGATTCCCAAACAAAGTCTGTGACATACAACTTTCGAGTTTTATCTGCGTTTTATATTCCAGGTAATTTTAAAAGTAAAGACTTTTATTTTTTTTTGGCTTTCACTTGATTTTTACCTTCAACACGAATTTCGAAGCTTTCAAACTATTATCGTACAAATGTATTTACTATAGTGTTTCTTTTAATTGATTTTACTTGTCCGCAAAATTACAAAATTTACATTTAGCCTTCCATGAAGTTCTAAAAGTTGGCGACCGCTGGACTAGAACTCTGCGTTGAATGAATAAAGTTTAGCAAACAAAAACGTTCTTGTTTCTCTGTTGTTACTAAGAGTCAACTATACCAGCGAAACAAGACTGCTGAAATTTTTCTTTTTTTGTAAAGCATGCTTAGACTTCTATATGCAGCTAAGTCGAACATATACTATTAAATATTTTGAACTGCTTTTTAATAGTATTGAATAGTTTTAAATTGTTATTTAAAAGATGTAACGAGAACTGGAGCTATAATCAATCAAATTACCACAGTTAGGTTTAAGGAGAAAAATTAATTTTATTAATGTATAAGGTTTTGCAACAAAAAAATTTCACTACACCATATTGTTTTAACTGAGGAGTCAACTTTACAATTAATATTACTTGAAAAATTTTTTCATGAATAAATTTTTAACTTCTGTATGCAGCGAAGTTGGATATAAAACTATGAAATAATTTTATTAAACTGTTTTTTTTAAGGCGGAACCGAAACTGGAGCTGCGATTAGCCAAGTTGCCAGAATTGGATTTGACGAAACAAACGGAGCAAGACCAGCTATTGAAGGAGTCCCTCGAATTTTGGTCGTACTTACTGGTGGAAAGAGTGGAGATTCTGTTGTGCAACCTTCAGAAAACGTAAATTCTCTTATTAAAAAAACACAAGACAGCTGTAAAGAGTGCAATCTTCGGCATTGCTCATCTCGCACGTCGAACTCAACCTCATTATCTGACCATACTTTGGGTTTTGAATTGTTATCAGAGAAAGATAGCATGCTTTGGATTACGTTTGCAGACCTGGTCATATATAAAAAGAATTATCAAAGACCTGCATTGACCACAAATTTACACTTGCATAACTTGTATGTTCTAATTAATGCTATAAAGCTTATCAATTCTTTTTTTTGGTTTTTACTAAAATATTAGGCAAAAAGTTCTTTGATACTATCGCCTCTATTTATCTTTCTGATTGGTAAAACGAAAACAGAGAAATTTCTTTAGAGAAACTTTGACGTGCTTATTATGCAAAAATATTGTTGTCCTATTGAAATTTGAATTTTTTTATCTCATACTTAAAGATATAACTGAAATTTAGAATTGTTTGCGGAGGCCGGAAAACCTAGAAAACTGTTGTTAAGTGTCTTTCCTGAGGACTCAACAGAAAAACGAGAATAGGAAAAGAATCCTGATCGCGTTAATCGCGTTCGTCATCAATATGACGCTCCTATCTACTCCAGCATCATGTCGACGTGTGTTGCCATATGAATTTTCTAAATAATAAATAAATATCCTTTTAGGCTATTCAGGTTTAAGGAACTAATGTAGTTAATCAATTTTACAAACAGCTTTTGTTCAGAATAAATTTATCTCAAACACATAAAAAATTTAACCTCGATATTTAAAAGATCTAAAGAGAGCGCACCTTGCAATAAAAAAGCCCATAATGTAAAAGATTTTCTTGAATTATAAAATTATGGTTTTTAGTAAAAAAAGATAAAAAATCTTGTAGCCTATTTGAAAATTTACAACATTTAAACTATTTATAAATAAGAAAAATTTGCTTTCTAAAAACTTTTAAGTTACGCAATCAAATTGTTTTATACCCAAAATATCTGGTAGTTTTTTAATTTTTTTGGTTTGTTTCGGTGATTTTAACTTTTGATAATTCTTTAAAAGATCAAAAACATGGGAGTCACTGTATTTGGAGTCGGAATTGGCAGCGGATACGATAAATCGGAAATAAATCAAATCGCAAGCGATCCCGACTCGACATACGCTTTCGAATTCACTCAATTTGACGTGTTGTCTTCCGTTTTATCAGGCAGAGTTACCGAGCAAGCTTGTAAAGTTCCAGGTTCATTGCCAGTAAGTCTACAAATGTTAATTTGTTTTTTGACGATAAAAGTATTTTACTAAATAGGAATTTTGAATTGATATTGAGTCGCTTCAAAAATATATGTTAATTTTTGATACCCGGATATCGTTTGTAAGAGTACGAATTAAATATATTCTCGAATATTCTTACCTTACTGTACAATAATATCATATGTTCATGGGCGTCTGCTAAGCGCTAACCTTGATTTTTGAACTTTACTAACTGATTACAAATTTTAGCACTAAAATCGCTTTTTGTTTTTTCCACGTGTTTTGATCAGGGCGTCAAACCATTTAGAATAATGTTCCGGTTCAAATTCAGACTCGGCAAATTTTAATTTAAGGGTTTATTTCTGGTTCAGGTTCAGCAAATTTTATTTTAGTACCGGTTCAGCTCCGGTTCGGATTTAAAGAAAATCATTAGCGATAAATGCAGATTTTCAATTCTAATTTGGTTTAATCCCTAATTTTATAAAATATTTTTTTGTCCATTTTTGCAAGCGTACAGTATAAACTAAGAACATAGCTCGTGGATCGTGGCCATAGACATACTAGAATAAAGGGTTTGGGAAAGAGGACGAAACAATTTTGCTCGAATCATGTTTGCACACAATTTTACCAAAAAGCTCAAACGTAACAAATACTTTAAGTGAGCAGCAGAATTAGCTTTGTTGTACAGTATGTATTCAAAATCTTTTTGACGTCCAAAATATCAATTTAAAAGTGTTATACGTTGAAATAATCAATTTTACCCCCAAAAAGACAATTTTAAGATATCTTGTGTACAGCATTTGAAGAGCTTAGTTCTAAATGTACCTAAGTCACAAAATGTCATTTTGAGAAAATGAGGTTTAAAGTTTTCAAAAACCCTACTTTTAGAATGAAAATACGCATAGATTTCAAACCTCTGTGCTATTCAAAAAGTGATTTCCGTACATCATCCTGAAAAGATTTTTTGTCAGAATATTTCTGGCGAGTAAACAAACAATTTTTTCAGCTTATCTCATTTTTTCGAAAATGTGACTTAGGCGCTTTTACAGTACAAATAGGGTCTTCATTTTGAAATAAAGTATTTGGACATAAAATAACTTTTTTTTTTAGTAACTTTTTTACAGATACATTTTATGCCTTAAAAAACTTACTCAGTGCCGGAAAAATTAGATTGTTTTTGAATATTTTTTGCAGGTAAAGAGATTGAGACGGCGACGATAATCCTATTGTCCCCTCAATTTATAAGATTATGTTTAAAGCTAAATGATATCTTATGGGTGTCAACTGACATGTTTCTTGAAGGATCAGGGTAAACAGTTGCACACCTAAAAGCTTTTTGGTGGAAATATTTCTGGTAGGCCTATGAAACTTAAAAAATTAAACAATAAATCTGTTCACAGGCAAGCTATTTAGATGGGAATTGCAAAACTAATTTAGCATATTTCAACAAGCTTAAATAAATGCATAATAAAGATTTTTCGAGCCTTAAAAGTGCAAGCAAAAATGTTTATATTTATTTTTGATATCAAGTTTTTTGGACTATTTTAAACCAATTACAAAGTCTTGAAACTTCTTTATGCTGATGTGTCTAAGCATTTATTAGATCCCTTTTAGACTAGCAACTTACATGCAAATATTTGACAAATAAGGTATAACTATAGTAGCTGTGTAAATTTTTATTAAGTAGGCTATTTCCGTTCTACTTTGTTTGCATGCTATAACGTTATAACTTGGGCCAGCTAAAGTCAATAAAATCAAATTTTTTTCGTGGCTTTATTACGTCATCAAACTTACATAAACGTATAGTTTCGGTTGCTCAGTAGTCTTTTTACTAAGTTTTATAGATCAAAATAAAGTCAAAATTTTAACTAATCAAATTTTACATACAAAAACTAATTTTTGCTTAATTCAGCAAATTTTCAAGCAGCTGTGTACAGTTTCAATATTTTGTTTCTGCATTTTATAGCAGATATTTTGAAATTTCAGGGGCTGCGACTCCTTAACGTCAAACTTTTTTGCCTCTTTATAATTTCTGAATAAGCAAAATAAATTTGACTTGTTTTACAATATTCCACCAGCTCCAAACCTCTCCTAAAAACTTTCAAATGTTTGCAACTACCCTTAGCAGGGGTTCCCGATTTTCTTTGATTTATATGACAAAATTGTTTACCAAGTTAAAATTCGGTAAAAATGAGATGTTATTCCCATGTAAGTGAAAAGAGAATATGTGTCTCCAAATGCACGTTTGTTATAAAAAATTGGCACCATGGCCAAGTAGTTCAAAAGCGCCGTGTTGATGACGAACGCGATGACGCGGTTGTGCTTCAAAATCTACTCAGATCATTCATTTACAAAGCAAACTTTAATTTCTCCCTATTTCGACGCAATTATAACCAGGCTGCTTTAGGTCACCTTTAGTATAAATTAATGAATATACAATTTTGTAGCAGCTTTAATGGGACAATAGTACCCCAGGTTGATTGCTTTTTCAAGTTTACTTGCAAGCATGTAAGATTAAAGAAATCAGGCTTACAATGTTTTATGAATTATGTTTGAATAAGTTTGGATAAAAATAGTGATATTTCGTTTCGGTAGGAGAAGAAGCATAATGTAACCCAATTTTTATTTGGCTATTTTTTTAGTGCCTTTTTATGTATTTTGAGGTGCTGAGCTCAAAAACCTGGACAGTTTTTTTGTATCGTTGTTACTTTTTGAGATAATTGATTTTTGTTTTATCCGACATTGCTGTAGCCAAGGAATTTTTTTCTAGTCTTGCAATAGATTTCATCTGCATATCAAGATTCCATTCAGTTTATTAATGCAAAAGTCAGTTTAAAAATGTTCATAAAAAATGGCTTGAAAATAAACATAGCACGGTTTTCTTCCAAATAATGATCGTTCAAAAATACACTGTTACGCAAGCTTTTCTTTTGTTGAACGCTCTTATTTTGCTTTACCAAAAATTAAATGCAATCTCCCATCATTGCACTGTCCCAGCGGCTCTATATTGTCTATCCATTTGTTCAATATTTTGGTGAAATCTTTCACCATGTTCCTCACTAAAGTAACTAAGATTTTCTTGAAAAAAATCCAAATGGAAGCATAAAAAATGAAGTTATACAGACATATGACATTCCATGTTTTGGTGACTTTTAATAAGTTTTTTTACTAACTCTTTATATTTTTGCAATCCCTTTTGTTTCCCAAAAATTTATCGACCACACCTAAAAATGCTTGCCACGCTTCCTTTTCTGCTTCATCCATTTTACTATATCTGTGTACGAGTTTGTTTTTTCTGCTTTATTATTAGCAATCAATTTAGTTTCTTGCTTGTGGATACTAACTGACGAACGCTAAAAAGCAAAATTGCAAATAGCGTTACAGCAAGTTTAATACGTTGAAATAAATTATAATGGAAATTTATTTTGGCCACATTGCTAAATATAGAGATTTTGTAGCTGACTATTTTGTTAAGAAATAAGCAGTAGACAATATAAGGTAATGTTTGATTTTCCATTAATGACAAAAACCCATTCATTGTAGTTAAATCTTTTCCAAAAAATTTTTTACACTGAAAAAAATCTACAAAACGGGAAAAGTAAAAATCTATGTAGATGATTAGCTTATATTTGTAGGCTGAGGTATGTCAAACTGCGTACCATGCAAAGCCAAAACAACAAACCAAAAGTACCTTTTTAGCTGAAAAAGTGTTTAGCACTAACATCATTAATAAATCAAGAATGTGCATACATACAAGCATTAATAACAACTATTGTACGATAGTTACATTAAGGATAAGCTGTGATTTTATTTTTATATCATAATTTAATCCAGAGGTGTGAACTCTGTGGCCTCTATGAGTTTTTTGTGCGGCCTGCATGACAATAGAATTATGTGAGAATGACTACTGCTGATAGAAGAAAACCAGAGAACACTTCAATTTAAAGACAATACTGAAGAAAATCGGGACAAATTTAAAGTGAAGGCCTTTTTTCAGAGATCACTTCGATTTAGAGACAAAAATCAACAATTTTGAGTCAGAGTTAAAGTGAAGAGATTTTTTCTCACAGATCACTTCTTTTTGGCGACGAAAATCAAAAAAGCCGACACGGATTTAAAGTGATTTTACGCAATTTCTTTAGGTACTTCAACTTGTGCGGCCTCATTTTTCAAAATTTTAAAATATGGCCTCCCATAACCAAGAGGTTTCCCACCACTGATCTAGTCTCTTATATGAATCCTGCTAAGTGCTAGCTGCTACTGCTTTTTAACTGTGTGTTACGTAGTTATTTTTGATCCAAATTAAGTGTAAAAGTGTTTATGAGAGGCTATTCATTAAAAGATGTGTTATATACAGTTTCATTTTTAATCAAACCTACTTCTGTTTTTTAATTAAAAAAAGTTTTAAATATCTGAGGCTCCATAAAAATTTATTTCGAAGTTTTAGTTATTTAGTAACCGTAATAGAAATAAGAAGACAGCGAATAAACTACATAGGTTACATTATTACATTGTGCGTTTATTACTCAATTATTCAAACGTGGGCCGAAAGAAACCAATTGTTAGATTTATTTTTGTTTCAGAACAATACAACAGTTTCTCTGACTGTCGAACCGCAATCGACTTTCTATTCCAAAGTTCAACTTCCTAGCAACGGATCGGTCACACTGAGATACGAAGTATCTGGGATTACAGCTGTTGCTGTTGTTTACCTCTCAGAATCAGTGCCCAATCCTAACTCGGCTTATTTCGACGCGAGCTTTAGAGTGCAAGTGGTGAGAAATGAAAGTATTTTTATCAGTTATAAAAATATTACGATTTCAAAAATACTTATAAACTATAAAATAACAAGTTTTAAAAAATGCATTTTTCAACTTGGACAAATTCAAAAATAGCTAAATAAGTAAATTTTGTGTATTTTTTATTTATTTAGGGTAACGCTTCTTTTATATACAATTCACGTGATACGAGACAAGCAACAAAAAGAAGAACGCACAAACCCTTGTACATCGCTTTTACTTCTAAAAGCTTGAATCCTATGAACTTGACTTTCACTTCTGTATCCAGTGTTAATAGAAGTGTTACACCAAGCTCGGATCCAACCTCTATGACCTTCACTTTTGCATCCAGTGTTAATAAAAGTGTTACACCAATTTTAGATTCAACCTCTATGACCTTCACTTCTGTATCTAGTGTTACTAGAAGTGTTACACCAAGCTCGGATCCAACCTCTATGACCTTCACTTCTTCATCCAGTGTTAATAGAAGTGTTACACCAATTTTGGATCCAACCTCTATGACCTTCACTTCTTCATCCAGTGTTAATAGAAGTGTTACACCAATTTTGGATCCAACCTCTATGACCTTCACTTCTTCATCCAGTGTTAATAGAAGTGTTACACCAAGCTCGGATCCAACCTCTATGACCTTCACTTCTTCATCCAGTGTTAATAGAAGTGTTACACCAATTTTGGATCCAACCTCTATGACCTTCACTTCTTCATCCAGTGTTAATAGAAGTGTTACAACAAGCTCGGATCCAACCTCTATGACCTTCACTTCTTCATCCAGTGTTAATAGAAGTGTTACACCAAGCTCGGATCCAACCTCTATGACCTTCACTTCTTCATCCAGTGTTAATAATAGCGTTGAGCTGGAATCAAGCTCTACAACATTCATAGAATCAACTACGGTTAGTAGAGAAGTTTTGAAATAAAAACCTTTTATTTTAATTAGATTTCAGCGCTGAAATTACACAAATGACTTGTGGTCAATAAAGCTAAAAGTCAGCAACTATTTTTGGAACGTTTAAATAACATTTACGCCTAAATGTTTTATTTGTCAAATATTTTTTGTTAGAAAATATAACAGCAAATTTTGTTAAGTTTATAAGTTACTTTCATTTGTTTTGACAAAAGTTTGATTTAGGGTGCCTTGCAAACAATTACATGTAAATTGTTCTTGTGATATGCACATACGAATTTAATTTTAAACAAGCTTCATTTTTAATTAGAACAAATTATAACAAAGCTCGGTGAGACGTCACAAAGATCAAGCATATGAATGATTAACGTTGCTTGTAACGCAGTGTTTCTCAAACCAATACATAGCTAAAAAAATTTTATATATTGATAGTAGGTTTTAAAGCTTTTTTCCGGAGAAAGACTTAGACCACTAGGATCTAAATAATGTCGCAATTGCTTTACCGTAATTTATCCAGCTTCTATATAGGCCTAATTAGATACTAAAAAAACAAAAACAATCTGCCAATGGTTATTTTGACAAACCTTGTCCCATTTGACAAAACAAAATTAAATAACAATTTTATCATATTTCTTTTGACGCATTTATTACTCTTTGAACAGCATGTTACGTGCCATGGCCACTAAATGTTGGTCTAGATCGGTCAATTATAAATAGCGCCAAATAAACGAGTAACTCTGTATAACCCATATCTGGTTCCTGATCTTTATTCGCATTTTCGAAAAGTTTTGCTCCCCAAATTTCAAAAATGTTGGAAGTGCCCTCATTGGGTCCTTTTTTTCATAATCAATCATGTAATTCCAAAGCATAAAAGTGTATTTGTTGTTCTTTATCCGAGACGTCGAAAAACTAAAAGTAATCGTTTAAATTTAGCTAGTTTTTTTAAAAAAATAGGTTATATAATGTAACTTAATGAAAAAGTTTTTATTTTTTATAAATTTTTACGGAGAGAAAATTTCGTAAGATTCAAATAATAGTATACTTTTAATTCTTCACACTAATTTGAGTTGTTTTCTTTGTCAAATAAATGTTGACCTAAATTTTGTCTACTCTGGAGCAAACGAACCATTCTTCTGTTAATAAGCAGCGTAGTCTTAATCAAAGATGATTGTTGCGCAAATTTTTGACGATCTATGAGCGTCGAAATCAGTTCGAAACTTGCGGCAACTAGAGTTTTACTTGAAATTTTTGAGCTAAGTTTAGAAAATTTATGCAAAGGTTAAAAAGTTTCTCATTCATTCAAAAAAATAAATAAAAAACTAAATAAAAAGAAAGGTGTAAGAAAGGTGTAAGCTTTCTTTTTACTCTATTGAATTTTTTTTCTCTAATTGTTTGTAATGGTTTTATTTCAGTCATGCTAATCTAAAAAATTAAGTTTGAGTTTAATTCTAAAGTTATTTTTATTATTACAGCAACAAAATTTTTCAGAATTTAATTTTGATATATAATTTTATTACAGGACAACTCAGGAGTAAAATTTTCCGGAAGTAAAAAAATCATTTCAACTGTTATCTTGTCAATTCTTTTTCATTCATTTTATCAAATGTTTGTTTTGTGAATTTTGACTGCGTGATTGCTATAACAAAAAACTGTAGTTTGAATTATTAGATAGCTTAACTTTGAATTTAGTGTTACTGTTAAAATGCGTAAATCTTTGCTGTACACATTTTTTTCTTGGCGGTCGTTTTTTTATCTCTTCCACTTGGAAAAAAATTTTACCAAATGCATAAACAAAATCACGTGAATCCAAACATCTTTAAAATAAAACTTCAAGTTTTTGCATTTAAAAAAGATTGAAGTATCTCAGAAAAAAACAGTTTTTGAAAGATCAATCCTAAATCTGGGAAGGCACTTTGTATTAAAAAATAACTTTGTAAAACGCACTAACTGCTAAACTTTCTAAAATTCAACAATAGATCTGCAAAAATTCTGTACTCAGCCTAAGCTTTGAAATTGTGTTCGTTTGATCTTAAATCGATCACCCAATGTACAACGAGTTCATAATAGTGCAATGAAATATGAAAGTATTTATTAGTAGTGTGATTTTAAAGCAACCAATACAAAAAACTTTCATTGGGTGCTTGCACCAAGAAGGTAAATGAAAAAATTTTGTACCAAAACAATAAACTGAAAAAAAAATTTATTTGCATGATTCTAAAAACCGAAATTATAGTACGCCAAGTGAATAATGATGATGACGATACAGCATATTTTTGAAAGTAATTGGTGTTTTGATTCGAAGCTTTCAAGATCATTTTCTTGTTAAAAACTTTACTTAATTGAGTAGATGCAAAAAATTAGTATCTAACAGTGGCAACTTTTACTTAAAAAAATGAAAAAGCCCTTCAAAAATTTCTCAGCCATTTGTGCTCCATCAATATTTACCATGTCATCCCTGGTTTGAAGTAAATAATTGTGTATTTTGATTTCCCTTTGTTAAATTTTTTACGACATGGAATTCTAAATCTAAAATTTAAGATAATTGCAGAGTATCTAAAAAATGCTTTTGTTTCTCCAGACTATCATAACGTGTTTCGTAATGATGGTTGTTTGCAGTGGTGGGCACCATACTTCTTAAAAGTCGCGGTACCGGTACTCAGTACCTTGCTAAAATTGTACTGCGGTACTGGTACGGTACTAAAAAAGTACCGCGGTACCGGTACTCTGTACTTTTGAATAATACGAATTAATGGTAATGACTAAAACTCTGTCATACATTGGATTTCATTTGATATTTAAAAATTGTTTTTAACAAAACGAAAACAATATCGTACGTATCTAACTGTTCACTTTCAAAAATCAATTATGCTTTGAACGTAAAAAACATGCGTGAATATGTTTTTAACTTGATTTTTTGCATAAATTATGCCTTGGATATATGAAAGGCCTAATAAATATATTGTCTTCTGCTTTGTTTTTTCTATTAACAAAAGTTTGTCAGGAATCGTACTAATTTCCATATAACCTATTACAGTGGTTTAGTCAAAGTTAGTTCCAAACTTTTTGGGCCACGAAACTCTATTTGCAAATCTTTTCTATTATGGACCCTCTAATTGCCGAAATTCGAATGCTATCGATGTCAAACGGACTCCAACACTTCACAGATCTTGTATTGAATTTATTTGTTAATCCAGAAATGATGGGCGTCGTTTAAAACAAAATTTATAGCTTATTAGACAACCACGTTAATTTAAATCTTATTCAAATAGAATGATGAATAATTAGTACACATGAATAAAATACATTTTTAAGTACAAACACAATCCTAACCCTAATCTGGATAATTTACTGGCGCATTAAAATATAAGTAAATTACTTCCTAAACCTAAACTAGCTACGATTCAACTGATCACGTTAATAAAATTGAGTTAAGCAATCTATCCGATGTCCAAAGTGATACTAAAAGAAAACTTGATATGTTTGGTGCAAATCAAACAATTAACTGCCGTTGTGCGTGGAAATTAAAACGCTTCAGGTGATTACAGAAACAAAAAGGCAACAAACTATGATTGGTTAAATTAAAGATGACCGGCGCCACCTAACGAGGACGAAATGGCAGTTACAAACCCCAATCTTATTGTCACATCAATTTTCTGCCCAACCAACGAGGAAAGATAAAACAAACCCAAAAATAAATAACACAAAATTCGTTAAAAAATAAATGCTTATAAACAGGCATACCATATTTCCATAGGGGCAAACCGGAACGCTCGTTTATAGACAAAAATTTGTCCCTAAAAAAGGTGTTCTCTAAAACAAAAGGTCTTCACTTCGAATCTGTCTCGGATTTCATGGTATGGAATATTTTACCAGGTATGCATGTTGACAAATTTTGTCATATCGTCGCGGGCCCCTTGTGCGCTCATCACGGACCTCATTTTGGAAAACTCTGGTTTTGGTGATTTAGTAAAATTACTCAACCTTCGCTGGGCGTCAAATATTATGGTAATTTTTTATATTTTTGCTTGCAAAGCGACGAAATCAAAATTTCATCAAGTCCCTTTTGCATTGGTATGAAGGTGAAGTCTGGTGTTTAGTGGATTTTTGATTTTACATTAAATCATAAAATTTTTGATTTTATGCAGAATATTTCCATTTTTATAATTAGACCACTAGAATGTTCCTTGCAAATGCAATACCTTCAGAAAATATTTATTACACTACCATTAAGTCCTATAATTTCTGATATACTATATTTAGCGCCGAAAGCGCTAAAGATTTGACATAATTGCACGCAAAAATGCTACTTTTTCCAAAGCTACAATGTCTTTTTTAACGAGTTTGGGACAGATGGCACTAGAGAGTACTACCTGTGGCATTGTGCATCACGCACGCTGAACCCGAGCTCACTGCCCGACCATGGTTTCGAGTTTTAAACTCTCATCAGGGACAGTCTGCTTACTCGGGTTTAGTTGCAGAGCTGGTCATATAAGAAAAGGTAAATATAAGATTTGTGGTTCCTACCAAGTGCAAGACTGCACTGGTAGGAACCACAAATCTTATAAATGTCTTTTTTGCACAATAATTACTATATGCACATTAAACACAATAATCACTCTTTTTTTGCACAACTGGTGCGGTGACCATGCACAATTTTTTTTGTACATGTTATAACGTATATAGTTTAATGAAAACAATGCACTACTAGCGTAACTGTGATAAGCACCGCTAAGCCGCAAGGGCATACTGACGGTGGTTTCGATATGCTGACCATATCATCGAGTCAGCTAACACGGATCGGGTAAAGTCAAGCTAAGCCCTGCAGTTCCATTGCTGACATTAAATAAGAATGGTCAAGTCAATCAACAAACAAATGCCGACAGACCTGTTTCGTCCTTGTTAGAACTCGTCAGGACACTACAGCTTGTTGTTGACCCCAGCTGATTTCAGCTAGGGTCAACAAAAGTGTTATTTAAGGTTGCATAGAAAAAATTTTATACTCTTTGGATATAGATACTTAAATGTTGTAATAAAATATTATTTCAGATTGAAAAAGCAAGTTTTCAGAAGGTAGTCAACTTTCGTAAATTGGCCGAAAAGCAAAGATTGGTTTCAGAAAGTTAACGACTTCGGCGGTTTGATTGATATTATGATTAAAAGTAAAATTCTTTTACAGTTGAAATCCCCTTAGGGAGGTTACTACAGTTCACAGAAGAAGAAACTCTATTTCAGCAAAATTTGATTTCATTATTAAAATGCATCGATCTTAGCAACAACGAATGTTTTCAAAATTCACCGGACTTTTTAAACAATTTTGGAAATGAACTTTTCATTCAATAAAAAAGAAATACAATTCATTCTGAGAAAAAATTGAAATTTTAAGTGTCACATCGTACTTTTATATAATTATTTCAAAATGTTATAATAACCCTAATTTAAAAAATTTAGTTAGGATTGATTACTTGGATGAAATTAATTTTTTTTTGGATTTTTGCAAGCTATATTCTTGTTTAGTAGGTTAGTCTAGCCTACATTGTAGACTATTTTATAGTCGAGCTTGACTAATGCTCTGGCGTATATTTTTGATTTTAAATTTACCATACATTGAATTATTTACATTTCGTCAGAATAGGGCTGCCCAACTCAAGACCCGCAAAGTCTATTGTTGAAGTCTGCCAAAGAATTTGTACGTAATTACATAATCGATAAAGAAATTGTAATTACATATTGTAATGCTTTGAATCAATCCAATGACGCGCAGAAAAATCGGACTAAATAGGCTTATTTTCGTCTCAGTAGAGATTTTTCGCTTTATATAAGAATAAAACACGTAGGTGTATCAAAATGGTGACCTTTTTTGTTTGATCTTTAACTAAATTTGTAGTCCGAATTCCTGTTATCAAGGAGGTTCATTCAAAAATAACACATAAAATTAAGTAAAGACAAAAAAGAAGATACTTTGATTTCTGCACCGATTGCGACTCGCAATAAACTTTTCAACAAAAGTTAGACCATAATGGTTAAAAGATAGAGCAACCCTGCATCAGAATATAAAACAACCTAACATTTCCCAAAACAGTCATTATCATCAAAATAAATTTCTACCGAGAGTAATTTTGGATATTAATATTGATTTTGTCACAACTTACGACACCGACATTTTTTCTTTCAGAATTATTTAATTTATAGTACGAATTTTGACATTAAAATAAAAAATAAAACATCGGTACAACCAATCATAGCCGTACCTACCGGGGGGCAGGGAGAGCAATTGCCCACCCAAGTTTCTAAGACTTGGGCCAAATTGAAATTTTTTGGGCAGTGACAAGAAAATATTTGGGCAAAGTCAAAAATTTTAGGACAGTGACAATGATCAAACTGCAAAAAATAGTTACCAAATTTAGGTGAAGACTTTTTTTTGGGTCAAAAATTGAAAAATATGAGACTAAATTCAACTGAAGACTTTTCTATTTTTTTTTGTTTAGAGATCAACATGATTTTAGGACAAAATTTGTTCTTGGTTCGGGAATCTTCAACAATTTCTTTGTCCTTTCCGTAATGTGCTAGAAAATCATGATTTGGGCAAATGTCACAAAATTTGGGCAAAACTTGATTGCCCCCCAAATTTTTTTGGCTGGTACGCCTATGGAACCAATTGATGATATTGCACTCAAGCATAGCACAATATGTATACTATTTGAATGCCTTTTGACCTTGTTTACGTAAATGTTCGATACAGTTCCCAGCACATGGCCTACTTAAAACACGGCCTTATATGTCACATTTTGCGATCGATTTCTAAGAGGCCTAGAATGAAAATGCTGTGCTGCAGCAAAATACACTCAATATCATTAGAGTTGGGGGATTTTGACACATAAACATTTTTTTCGTAAAATAATGATCACAATTGTAATATTACAATAAATATTATTTAAACAAAATTGAAAATATTGAAAAGTCAATATGAATTATTTGTTAAAAATCTCGAAGGGTTACATTTTAAAGCACATGCTAATGCGAGCTATGCTATATATTTTAAGTTTTTGCAATATGTACAACGTAATGTAATAAATTGCTGCAAAACAATGAATCCACTCAACTCAATTGAGCTTGCTAAACAGTTGCATATCAAGGTTTTAAATTACGGTTAATGCAGAATTGACAAATAATTCAACACTTTGACCGTCGTCGCTTCTTAAAAGTACTTACGACATCTTTTCTAATCTTGCTATTTTCAATTTTTTGTTTATTATTGTAGAAAATGTTTGTCATGATCTTATTCGCCCACTTTTGGCCCCAAACAATGTGGTTGGCACACGTAAACAAACATTGGTGCAGTAGGTATTTAAAACAGTTTCAGCACCTGTACGGATGTTATTACAACAGTACTGCTGCAGCAAAGCGTCTGTGAGGTCTAGAGTGGCAAAACCAAAAGCAACATAATCTTTGAAAACTGCAGATGATACTTCCCCACGCCATAAAATTTTAAAGTACGAATTCTTTTCAACTTCACTACCACATAGTGAGTTTATACATTGGCGACATTTAGTCTTTTCTGTTAGTTGTTTGGCAATGTAGCCAGACATTACTTGTACCACTTTTTCGGTTTCTGCTGTCAAGGTTGCTTCTTGAATTAAGACACTCATAGAATCAAGAGCTTCTTTAAATTTTTAATTTCCTGGGATGTGTTTGTGACTGCCAGCTCCTCTTGCCAAAAGTTAATGTTTTCTTTTAGTAGGGTTTGGTATAACAAAATCTTTTCACTGGTTTCCACCTCTCTCAAACTCACGAGAAAATGTCCACCGTTTAGTTGTCTGTATTGGGATAACCTGCGCTCAATAGGATCGCTTTGCAGACGAGCAGTTAGGGCGTACTTGTGGTTATCGATGAGTAGTTCGTCTAAAAGATCTGCTTGTGAACAAAGAGTCATGCTTGCATTGTTTGCTTAGAAAATTGAAAAGAAGCACTCCTATTTTTCAACCAATTTTCCAGTCATTCAGCAAAAGCTCGCAAAAAATCTACCTTTCCATCACCTAATGTAATGGCATTAGCTTATATCATCGGGATAAAACTCCTGCTTGCTATTTTCTATTTTCCACCACACGTTAATTGCCGACAAAAATCCAGTGACATCTTGTCGAGAGGGAAAATAACTTTTGATTGCTGCTATCGTTGTGTCATGGAAAATTGCTAATGCTAAATTGACATTGTGCTTATTATGGCCCGGGTGTAAAACTTGATGCCACAACTATATTCTTGATGGAGAAGCAAAATGCTGAAAAAACAAATTTTTGACTATTTAGCAAATTGTTTCTTCTGTTTTTTGCCAGATGGACATTTATTGCCAAAACATATTCGTAAAACAAATATGTTTTGCATGAACTTTGTGGATGCACTATAAACCTTGCATCTTTGTGTGCATATTCCTGTAATAAAATATTAAAAGATGAAACATTGGCCGCATGATTGTCACTCACAATGCCACGTACTTGAAAACCACTCTTACACAAATCGGTGACACATTCTGAGAGTTTTTCTGCAAGCCACCGTCCACTGATCTCAGTTTCAGGACAAGCTTTTACCACAACGGGTACAGACTGTTTTAACCCTTGGAGCATGAGAACAACAACACCTTTGTACATGTTGCCATCGGAATCTGCACCAACATACTTCCCAGCAGAATATTGTACTTTTATTTCAAATACATTTCATCGTTGATAAGCACGACGTTGTTCGATAATATTTTTTCTGCCTCAATAGTTCCGCAGCTTTAATGGCATCCAAATTTTCTGACTTTAATTTTGCAATTATCAAATAGCAAAACGTAAAGCAATATAAAGTCTTTTGTTTTATGCCAGGTGTAACCAGAAGGGCAATGTTTCTCTGTTATATCTTCAATGTTGTGTATTTTATCTTTTTCCACAAAACTGTCCACCTGGTCTGGTTGGTAAATATGAGGTTTAGGAGGCTTTCTGAAACCTGTAAGCGTAGGCAAGGAAGATGGTTTTGAAAGTAAACTTTCAGGGTAAATAGTTGGTACTGGGTTTAATTTCCAATTTAACTTTTTTCTTTTCCCATTTAAAATAAATTTTTGATCAAAATGATTTGCACAATGTATTACTGAATTACTTGTGGGTGACCAATCCATACGATTGACGAATTTAGTTCATTTTTCCAGCAAATCAACTTTTTGAAGGGGAAAGTGAAAAGATGGAACAGAATTTGCATTACTTTTATATCCAGATTTACAGCCGAAAATCACACATTTGTTAACCATGATTGCTCTAATAACAAATAATAAATACTTTATACATCTTTAAAAATTATTGCATCAACAAAGAAAAACACGTACTGCAAAGAAGAAATTTTGAAACAATTTTAGATCTAACCTATCGATGATAACCTGCGATCAGTCAAGAACAAACTTCTTCAAATGTAATAATAGTACGTTTTTTTACGCTGCTCGCGCTACTTTTTCTGAAGCTCCTACAGTTAATATATCTCATTAAAAAACTGTTGTAAGTAAGTAGTAAGACAATGGAAAATACGAGGGCTGTTTGAAAAGTAACGGGACTGTGTAAATAATTATTTTATTTGAAATGCCACGTAAAAATTACAACTTGTCCCCTTCAAAGTAATCTCCTTGAGCTCGAATGCACTTTTCTAATCTCTGCTGCCATGCTTCTATGCACTTCTGGAAAGATTCCATTGGAATCGCTCGTAGTTCCTTCGTTACGGCTGTTGTTATGGCTTTTGAGTCTTGAAAACGGGTTCCTTTAATGACTCCCTTGAGCTTAGGAAACAAGAAAAAATCACAGGGAGCCAGATCTGGCGAGTAGGGTGGTTGCTCCAGCACGGCAATGTTATTTTCTGCAAGAAATTGTCGTATGCTTAAGGCATTGTGAGCAGGAGCATTGTCATGATGAAGCAGCCATGACTTTGTCTCCCACAATTCTCTTCTTTTCTCCCTTACCGAACGCATCAAACGTCGCAAGATGTCTTTGTAAACATTCTGGTTAATGGTTTGGCCCTGTGGCAAGAATTCTAGATGAACAATTCCATGAACATTAAAGAAAACAATCAGCATCACCTTAATTTTGGACTTGAACAGCCTTGCTTTCTTGGGTCTTGTGAGGATGCACTCTTCCATTCAAGGCTCTGCCGTTTGGTGAGTGGATCGTACTCGAAGATCCACGACTCATCACCGGTAACAATTCTACTCAGCAGATCTGGTGTAATTTCAAGTTGTTTCAGGATGTCTTGACACACTTGCACACAATTTTCCTTTTGCCCATCATTCAGCAACCTTGGTACCATTTTCGCACAAACCTTCCTCATCCCCAGATCTTCTGTAATGATCCTCCACACCCTCTCACTATTCATGCTCAACTCATCTGCTATCATTCTAACAGTAAGGCGGCAGTCACTGCGCACTTTTTCTCTCACACGCTCAACATTTTCGTTTGTTCTGCTTGTTGTTGGCCTTCCACTCTTAGGATCATCTTCCACATCCTCTCTTCCCTCTCTGAACCTCTTGTGCCACTCAAAAATCCGAGTTCTTGACATCGTAGCATCTCCGTAAACTTCTTGGAGCAAATTGAATGTTTCAGTTGGAGTTTTTCCAAGTCGAACGAGAAACTTCAAGTTGATTCTTTGTTCAATGCTCATTATTTGTTAACAAAAGAAGAAAAAAAAAGAAAAAAATATTTACTAAATAAATTATCCCAAAATGAACTACAGTAAAGCACCTTTCAAGAAAAGCCTGTGAAAAAGCATATGGTTGTCACAGAATGCTGAAACTACATTTTTACAACCACAAGACATTGCGCCATCTTAAAAAACAAAGCTTTTATCACTGTTGCAAGTGTTGTTTGTGCAAAGCATACAGTCCCGATACTTTTCAAACACACCTCGTACAACTATTGCCTCTAATTACAAATTCAATGTTTAAAACTTACTACAGCATATTTGGCTAACGTTCATACAGAATAGCAAACTAAATTTATTTGAATCCACCTACTACTCATAATGTAACGCACTAGCCCACAGCACTTAAAACCAAAAACAAAGAATCCATAGCCTACTATGCAGAAAGATATTTACACTAAGTGCGTTAGTAAAATATTGTAACGTTCTTCGAACTATAACCGCTAAAACTTCAAACTCAAACAAGTGCTTTTTATAGGATAACAATCAGCTACTGAACTGTAACAGTACACGAGGCAAGGTTATAGCATACGAGTATTGTGATGTCATAATACTCTACAACATAACGATCAACACTAAGTTACTTAATAGAACGATTTCTCTGGTATAAGTTACATATTTAAATTACTTATTCTGTCTGTCTTTGTTCAAACTAGTATTTGATAAACATGACACTATTAGGGCACTAGCCAGAGCAAATGATATGGAGTGTACTTTGCTGCAGCACAGCGTTTTCACTTTAGGCCTCTTAGAAATCGATCGCAAAATGTAACATACAAGGCCGTGTTTTAAGTAGGCCATGCCCAGCATAATTCAAAAGTAGGACGGCAGTCCTTTGATAATTTTCGATTACCTCAAGCAAACTGCGACAAATATTTCTTAAAACTTCATTTTTTAAATGAATTATATAGTTCAATTATTTGGTCATTTTCATAAAACGCTCAGTGCAACAAAAAGAGTAGGCTATTCTATTTAGAGTTATTTCAAACATAACCATATAAGGAGGAAAAACGAACGCACACCTATCTAGATATTGTACTGTATAGAAAGTAACATATAAAAATAAAATAGTTATTCACGCCAAGTCATTTATGCTAAATTTTAATACCGGTGCGTAGTGTTGTAAAATATTTTCCACTGCTTGTTCTTGTTGCAAACAAAAATATAAGAAAAAGCTGGAGCAGAGATCTTTTAACTCTGCTACATTTGATGTATCATCTGCTTGAATAAAAACAAGTCAAATAACCTCTGTTGGTGCGTTTTCAGTTAAGTTCAATATTAACACTGAAAAATGATTGTGTTATTTTTTGTGGTAATTAGAATTTTATTGGTTGATTTCATTTTAGAAACCTCTTTTTATTCTGTTAAAATTGGTCAAAAAATGGAGTTTGAATAAAGTTATAAGAAAAACACAGAGTCGAATGACATAGACTGACGCTGGCGTATAAAACAATGATACAATTAATTATATAATGTAAAACTTCAAGCGTATAAGTAATTAACGATCTTTCTTCAATTTAGTCAAAACAAAACCTGATATTTAAACCGATAAGTTAAAACAATATTTTTTCAACCAATTTTAAATTTGTTTCTTTTTCTATGCACATTAATAACATGATTAAAATTGATGGAAAAAAATAAAGCAAAATAAGCTTCATGCACAAACCCACAATTCGTTTTCAAGATTTAAAATTTTTATTGATTTTTATCGTATTTCAACTCCATTTATCCTTCAGACCCGTACAAAAACGTTGAAGGGTTATACTAAGAGCAACTTTTAAGCGATACCGTACCTGTTTATTTAATGCTATATGTACAGGCCCGCAAGCAACCAGAAGATCTAGCAAATCATTGCTTTCAGAGATGCCAAAATATTGTAGTGAGTTAGAATTTTAAATTTACTTTTTTAGTTTTTATTTGAGACATAACTAAAATGCTAGTCTACCCAGACTAGCCTACTAGCCTGAGTAAGCTAAGCCTAAATAAAAAGTCGCAAAAGAGCTACTGGCTATAAAGTGCGTAAAACGTTCCTAAATCTGACCTTACTTAAAATTAACTAGTAACTACTACCGGAAGGATGGGGAAAGTATCGATAAACACTTATGTTTGACAAATGTTTATTTGTGATAATACTACTGTAAATCAAGAAACTACTTTGAAGCTGCAATCGATACTAAAAACAAAAACATGACGCAATGCTTGCAAAAAAAACTTTTAATGACCCTAGAATTAGACGGAGTACCGCGGTACTTTATTAAAAAAAGTACCGCGGTACTGCCCACCACTGGTTGTTTATGAGTTATTTGTAGAGAAGTGTATTCGAAATTTTATTATTTTACGTTGCTGTGCCAGTAAAACGTCTATCAATGTAATCTTTGACGAAAATATTTGCTAGCACTTATTGCCCATAATTAATTAGCACATTGTTCACAGATTTTATATCAGGGGTGTCCAACCTTTTTGAGCCGAAGGCCATTTTGACCCATCGAAAATATTGGTGGGCCAAACAAACAAACACCCCAATTTTGCCCCAAAATCATAGTTTCACCTGAAATCAGTCTCAGATTTCCCACTTTTTGCCCCAAAATCATTGTGATCTCTAAAAAAAAAGTCCTCACCTCAAATCAGTCTCAGATTTCCCACTTTTTGTCCCGAAATTATAGTGATCTCAAAAATTTGAAAAAAGCAAGAAAAAAGGGGTCTTCACATCAAATCTGTCTTCGACTTCTGCCAAAATTGACGGGACAGAGGGCTTCAAAAAATATTGCGCGGGCCACTTGAAACCTTTACGCGGACCACGGGTTGGACGCCCCTGTTTTTTATCATACTAATCAGCCAACCTTTAAGTTTGCAATTAGTAAGTAATTCAAAGCACAGAAATCTTGCGGACAAAGCAAATTTTCGATATTACAAAGCACTCAACCGATATCTTTAACACAGCGAGAAACAGTTCAGTTAAATACTAAAGAACCAAACCAAACTAATTAATAAAGAAAAAGTTTCACTGTCAAAACTATAACTTAAGAAAGACAAAAATTGAAAATTTAAACACAATCAAACAATTTTTTATAAACAAAAAAAAATTACCGTCGTTTTTGTTTAGCACATTAAGTTTTGATTTTATATAGGCAACCAACTTTCTGCAAACATCTTTTATCATAATAATCCGTTTTAACCTTTAAAATAATAATTAATGAACCTTTACAACAGGGGCGTGCAGAGATCTAGTGATGCCGGGGACAACTGCTTGATTGTGTGCCTCTCCTTATTTCTAGTCTAGCATCGAGAAACGAGAAAGGCAAGCATTTAAAATTCGTTAAAACCACAGTAGTGTCGACAAAAAAATTAGATTCGGAAGTTTAAATTCAAGACGAATAAAAAATTACTGTTGGTTTTTAATGTTGGTTTTTCTATTATATTTGTTTTAATATCGCTTTAAACAAAGTCGATTTTATCGGAGCCATAAGCTTTTCGTGACGCTCTCATCAGTGGCAATGGCAATCGCGTCCTTTTCAGGACGGGGCAATGTCAGGATAAAACTGCCCTTTTCAGGGCACATTGCCAACAAGTTCCGAAGACCCACTATTCTTCAGCTGAACATCGAAGGCCTCACTGCAAGCAAGATGAATGTTCTTCATCACCTCGCTATGCAGTCTGAGGCACTCGTCATCCTACTGCAGGAGACCCGCTGCACTGATGCAGAGAAGTTGGTGCTACCACACTACCAACTAGCTGGGTCTTCTTTAAGCAGGAAGCATGGCCTTGCCACGTTTGTCCACGAGCGACTGAGATACACGCTTTTGGACCAATCTCCATCGACATCGGAGATCGAGTGGCTGTGTGTGGACGTTGATGGCTATAAAATAGTCAACGTCTACAAACCACCGCCAACGCGATTGCGAACCCTGGATCTCCCAGTGTTTCCTCACCCCTGTCTGTACGCTGGCGATTTTAACTGTCATCATGCTGACTGGGGTTATGATGACAACAGTCCGGACGGTGAGTGCTTGGCTGGCTGGGCAAGTATTAATTGTCTTGCCCTGCTATATAATGCCAAGGACGCTGCCAGTTTTTATTCCGGCCGCTGGAACACTGGCACCAATCCAGACCTAGCTTTCGCTAGCGTAGGTCCAAACAGTCGCTTACCGGATAGACGTGTCCTTGAGAAGTTTCCCAGGTCACAACATCGACCCTCGCTTATTACACCACCAAGGTTTGCTATGGCAGTGCCAAGCATGCCTGTTAAGCGATGGAACTTCCGCAAGGCCAATTGGAGTCACTACATTGCTTTGACGAATAAATTCGCAAAGACTTTGTTGCCGCCTGATTCACTTGATGTGGATGCGGCTTACCAGGACTTCTGTAACACCATTAAGAAAGCAGCCAAAAAGACTATCCCACGCGGGTATCGAAATAACTATATTTCGTGTTGGGATGCAGAGTGTGAATCCCTCTATAAAACCTTTTTGCAGTCTCCTCAGGGAGACGACTCAAGTTTGGCTGCTACAGCTCTGCTTGCCAAGCTTGACAGAAAGTGGAGGGATCGATGGTCCGAAGCAGTTCGGAGCATTGACTTCTCACTCTAGTCGAAAAGCGTGGAGTATTTTGAACAACCTTACTGGTAGGTCACGACACTCTCCTCGTCACTGTCCCGTTTCAGCCGATGCTATTGCATCTCAACTGGTTAGAAATGGGAAATACGAGGCTGTTGATCGCAAGTCATCTCGACTTGTCTTTCAAGAAGTGTCTGACCTTTGGAGGGCCACAACACCAGACGCAGTAAATATCTCTGACAAATTTTCACAGAGAGAATTTGCTGCTGCCCTTCAGCACTTAAAACCAGGTAAAGCTCCGGGTCCTGATTCCATCTGCCCCGAGCTTATACTCCATGCTGGAGCTGCTTTGAAGTCCTGGTTACGTGACTTCCTTTCTTCCTGTTTACGCCGACTCAAAATTCCCAAGATCTGGAGAAGAGCGCTTGTGGTCGCGATCCCAAAACCAGGAAAGCCCGTGGGGGACCCAAAGAGTTATCGACCGATATCTCTGCTCTGTGTCCCCTACAAGATCCTCGAGAGGCTTATCTACGCCCGCGTTGAACCATTAGTCGATCCGCTGCTCCATAAAGAGCAGGCTGGGTTCCGACGCGGGAAGTCAACCGTAGATCAAGTTGTTTGCTAACCCAGAACATCGAGGATTCTTTTGAGTCTAAAAAGAAGGCCGGTGCCGTATTTATCGATCTGACAGCTGCTTATGACACTGTCTGGCACCGTGGCCTTACCTGCAAGCTGCTGAGACTACTTCCGGATAAGCACATGGTCAAAATGATTATGGAGCTTGTCCGAAATCGAAGTTTCATCGTTACCACCGGTGACAGCAAGCAAAGCAGGCTACGCCGTCTTAAAAACGGCGTTCCTCAGGGATCGGTCTTGGCTCCCCTCTTATTTAACATCTATACGTACGATCTTCCTTCCATGATTTCCAGAAAGTTTGCTTATGCTGATGATTTAGCATTGTTGCACTCTTCTGGAAACTGGAAGGACTTGGAGGGGACCTTAAGCCAAGACATGTCTACACTGTCAGCGTATCTCCAGACTTGGAGGTTGAAGCTCAGTCACACTAAGACGGTGACGACAGCCTTTCACTTAAATAACCGAGAGGCCAAACGTGAGCTAAAGGTCTACAACAATAGTAGACTTTTACCGTTCTGTCCAACCCCTACTTACCTTGGGGTAAAACTAGACAGATCGCTCACGTTTCGTCACCATCTAGTGGCATTGCGCAAAAAACTATCATCGCGCGTCACACTGCTGAGGCAACTCGTGGGCTCGGGATGGGGTGCTGGTGCTAGAACACTACGCATAGCCACCTTGTCTCTAGTCTACTCAACAGCTGAGTACTGTGCGCCAGTCTGGTGTCGCAGTGCTCACACTCGCCTCATTGACAGTGTCTTGAATGACGCCTTGCGCATAGTTACTGGATGCCTGCGTCCCACTCCAACGGACCACCTACCTGTACTTTCAGGCATCCAGCCAGCTGAGCTTTGCCGAATGGGAGCGACACTCTCCTTGGCTTACCGTGGATCTCTGAACCCCGATCATATTTTGCATGGTATGTTAAATGGGTCCTCAGATACTGGCCAAGTGAGACTAAGATCCAGACGCCCGTTTGTGCCAGGTGCGCGGAATCTCTTGGACAATCTTGCCAAACTTGGCATCCGCGCTTCTGAATGGACGAATCACAAATGGAACGCGGAATACTGTGAAAGTGCTTCCAGGCTCCGTGCTTTTGTGCCCGGGACCAGTGTCAGGCCTGTTGGGATGGGCTTATCCCGAGCAGCTTGGGTTAAGCTCAACCGCCTGCGGACTGGTGTTGGGCGATTCCATTCGTCCATGCACAAATGGGGTCTCGCTCCTTCACCGAATTGCGAGTGTGGCGCCTCAGAGCAAACCGCAGACCATGTACTAACAATGTGCCCCATACATCGGGCACCACATGGAGCACGCGGTCTGACGGTTTTGGATGACGAAACTCGATGCTGGCTTAATAACATCACTGCCAGCATCTGATCCAGGCAGTGCAGCAGTCTGGGGTAGTAAAAGGATAAACCCTCGGCCCCAGTTCTATTTGTGTCTGGCCTGGAGTGGATGCCCTTCAAACGACGACGCGTCAAAATGAGACGAACCAGAGAAAATCAAGGTATTTATAGTCTCAACAGTTGGGAGAAAGGTGCTGCAGTCTCGGAAAGGAGAAAGGCACAATTGCACAGTGTGGTGCAATACAGTGTAATCTCGGAAAGGAGAAACGCACTATGTGCAATTACCCAGGAGAAACACTGTTACTCGCAACTTAGGTTATTTGAAAATTGTGCCTTTCACCTTTCCGAGACTGCAGCACCTTTCTCCCAACTGTTGAGACTATAAATACCTTGATTTTCTCTGGTTCGTCCCATTTTGACGCGATTGCCACTGATAAGAGCGTCACGAAAAGCTTATGGCTTCGATAAAATCGACCTTGTTTAAACCGATATTAAAATTCTGTACCACAAAGAAGCTCTTTATATATTTGTTTTATTCTATGAACCTGAAGTATGCGATTACAGACGCAATACGTCTGTTAAAGAGTATTTTTCTACTTGGAAAAATTAAATATTGTATTTATGAATGCAAATAAATATTTAATAGGCCCAAAAAAAAGAAAGCACCTATGAGGCATGATAGGAGATAGAGTCGCCTGCATTTTTTATTATAAATATTATGTGAAATTGTACAGCCATGACATTTGGTACTTTTTTTCATCTCTATATTTATCCTCCTGACTCGCAGGAAAGTAACGGAGGCTTTATGCATAGGGCAAGCAATTACCCCGACCTGCTTCCGGAAATGCCAAGATATTGTTGTCCGGTCGAAATTTTTTTATTTTTTTAGTTTTATAGAGATATGAGTGAAATTTAGACTACTTGCCAGGACCACCAAGCAGGGGAAAGTGCCGTAAAGTGTCTTTTCCAAGGACACAACAGAATGGCCCGAGTTAGTTTTGAACCGAGACCATATCGCCCGTAATCACAGCGCTCTAATCACTCGACCACGCTGCATTGCTACCCTTGATGTTTTTCTGAACTATTAGTGAGTAGTGACACACCAACGTTAGTTAGAGTGCTTGTTTGGCAGTGGTGCACTATTGTGTGACAATTAACTTGCACTTCAGGACAATCTTTAACCTCCGCGACTGACATGTAAAATGCTAAAACACTTGTAAGATTCCAGACATTTCGTATTGCACTGCAAAGTACTAAATTCCAGTTGGCCTCTTCTTAAAGACACTTTCAATTTAAAAGCTGACACTGTACAGTAGAAGGCTTTCTATGAATATAATCACACCATTTGCGTAAACTCATTTTCAGTGTTGTATCTTTGCTAAATACCGCTCATGACTAAGTTTGAACGTGCGCCCTCACAGTGAAAATAGAATGCACGCTTCACTAGCACCAAACCAAAAAAGTCAAGCAGAAGCCATAAATAGACTTCGCATTTCACACAGAATCAACACAAACTACGTTTCTATATTATACTCAAAGCATTCTGTCAATTGCATTGTTTACCTCAGGCGTTAAATAAACCCTTTTTTGTTTGGCCATATCCACTGGAAAGGTGCTGAGTTATAAGAAAAGATTAATACAGTTAATACTTGCATGGCGTGCAAACTTTAAGACCTAGATTCACAAAAAGGCCAAACCACGCAGATAAAGGCTAAACCACGCAGTTAAAGCAGGGATGTCCAACCTGCGGCCCGCGGGCCGCATGTGGCCCCCGAAGCCTTTTAGTGAGACCCACGAAGGAATTTTAATCAGATGCTCTATCGACTTGAATTATTGCAGTGCATTTAAACCTCTACAATCTGTGTTGCTCGAGAGATGCCGAAGTGTGCCGCAAAAGCTTTTGGAAAGAACTAATTCAACGACAAAATAAAGTCCACAAAAAGAGGGAAGACCTTTTCTTTTTTTTTGGAAACACGTAGTTTTGGAGACGAAAATTATAAAACAAACTTTGATTAAAACTGAAGACTTTTTTTTAGGAAACATCTCTTTTGGAGACGGAAATTTTCGTACAAATTCTCATGACAACATCACTTTGATTGTTTCAGCGATTGCGGCCCGTGATAAATTTACAGACGAAAATTTGGCCCGCGACGAGCAAAAGGTTGGACACCCTTATGTTAAAGTAACCACGAGAGACTTTACGTCACAATGCAAATTGTGCGTCAAAGCCACAATCGGTTTGTGTATTAAATCATGTGATTTTGGATTTTGTGCAGGTTGAATTAAATGAGGTTGTGTTATGTGCAAAATAAATTGTGCGACCATCAGTCATAAAATAAACTAAGCTGAAACAACATTAGACTACCATATTGTGCAAAGAGCAGACACAACACAAAGCTGAAAGGTTTAGCAAGCGGGTTTCTTGGAAATTTGACATATTCTTGACGGTCTTCAGTGTTTCGTCTCTCTATCGGGTCACCTAACATTCTTTTGCATGCCCCACTCCAGCAAGTTTCCATTAATTTTCGATAGAATGTTTTATTAGCCTTGTAGTACGCAGAAACACTCAGTAGTTACAAAATTTAAACAAAGCGTAATTCCTTAAATTTCACTCTTTAGGCTAGATTCCCCCTTGCCTTGAATCCCCGAGGCTTATGCCCCGTTCCCCCTCCATCTGCACGCCAATGCTTTACGATTTTACTCAATTAATTGATTTGGTTTGGTTCTTTAATATTTTAACTGTACGATTACTTGCTGTGTTTTATAATTGGATTGTTTTTGGTTTTATTTTCACTGTTCGCGAGTGCGGCATTCGTGGGGAGTTGTTTAATTTCTTTGTTCTTGGTTTACATAAATTTTGTCGCGCGGTGATCAATGAGGCGACTTCGGTGCTTTTCGACGTTGTTTGTATTTCTACGGGTAGAAACGAATAGCTTCTTAACCAGGAATTCTTAAACTTTTTTTACCGCGAACCCCTAAAAATATTTTTGACTTTTACATTCCTCTTTTTTTGGCCCAGTGACCTTAGTCAAAAATATTTTTAAACCTTAAAAATTTGCATGTAACAATATAAAATAGAACTGAATACGTAAACAAAATACAGGTTTTATTTAATTTATTGAATTACAAATTCAATTTGTTTTAAATTTTCCATTTAATGGGAGAATGCTGTTGTTTGTCTTTCACAAGCACATCAAATTGTGGTTTCGTATTTGAGAGGGCAACACACATGTCATCTTTTGCATCCAACTGATTTCGACTTTTGGTTTTTGATTGTAACTATGGACGAAAATCCTGATTCGCATAAGTACGTAGTGGCAAAAGCTATAATAGCAGCCATGGCTTTTTTTACCAAAAGAAGATATTCTTTCGACAACGAAACCCAAAAATCTGCTGTACTTTTTGAATTGCAGGATATTTTTAATTATTCCAACAAGATCAACTCAGTTCAATGAATTGATCTTTGGCCAATTCGACTAAAAAAACGAATCCTTGAAGGTCAAACAGTAACCTCTGAAAGAGTTTTGCAACTCTATCAAATGTTCACACATGTCTATGCAACGATATTTTGATAGAGGTTTACAAATTTTATCTTTTTGAAGCAGTAATTCTTCTAGCATTGAGAAATTGAAATAAATTTTAGTTTCAAATCTTCTTTTCTCAGAGAAAGCTTGACCTGGAAACCTTTAATTTTCTAAGAAGCGTCCATAATTACAACGGCAGCATCTTCAACAAAAAGACTCAACTGATGCAAATGAGTAAAAATATAAGCCAAGTGAGCCAAACGTGGAATGAACTCTTCACCCTCAAATTGCTTTGAGAGTTCAACATTTTTGTCTGTTAAAAAAATAGAAACTTCTTTTGGAAATCAAACAAGCGCTTGAAAACTTCGCCTCTTGATAGCCAGCAAACCTCTGTGATACAGGAGAACTTCATGTCTCGCTCCCAATTCTTGACAAAAACATTTAAATAATCGCTTATTATAAAAGCACAAAATCTGATAAAGTTGACAATTTTTACACCTTGAGTCAAAACTTCTCTCAAATTTGTCGGACGTTTTTGATGCTAATGCATGGCGATATAAAAAGCAGTGAGCAAGAATAATATGAGGAGCTTCTTTTTTAGCAAAGTGACAAAGCCAGATGTTTTGCCAAGCATTGTCGGTGCTTCATTTGGGCACAAACTATCTATTTTTTCTTCCATTCAAAATTTTCATTAGCAAAAAAATTGTTAACCATTTTCAAGACGTCGGTGACTTTTGCATGTTGTAAAATTGTATTACAAAATAAAAATCTTCTTTGATGGTATCTGTTTCTGCGGGACGAAAGGAAGTAACTCGTCTACAAACCTGTGCAGTCAAACTTCGAAAAATTAATTGCATTAGATCACCAAAAATTTAAAATGTGAAACAAAACAATTTTAGCATTACAAATTTGATTAAAGAAATTATTTAAAAGGTGAACAATAAATAGATTTTCCAATGAGTCTAGAAATTTATTTAAATAAAATATTAAAATAATGAAAATCAAACAAAAAATGTTATTGAAAATAAGGTACGCTTCACTTTAAATAAAACTGATTTCGAATGTTAAATTTAAATTAAGAACCTTAAATTAAGAACCGCTATTGAAAAGTTAACTTGAATAAAGCTTTAAAGAACAAAATTACGAGCTGCGAGGGAACAAACAGAAAGAAAACAAATTACAATGTTTGATTAACCAAGTTAAAGGCTTAGCGACGTGAATTCAAAATCCAAAAAACGGAAAATTAAAACAATAAATAACAAAAATTAGAACAATAAATAATCTTTTTCCCAAGCCGGAGGTTTTATTGTTCGCCTTCTTGACAGAATAGATTTATTAGATGTTTTTATAGAATTAACTGCGGTCGCACAGCCACAAAAACACGAACGACTCAACCGCAAGGCAACAACTCAAATCACTAACAGAAATCTCACGTGGAATTCAGACTGGAGTGAAATGAAAACAAAACGCACGCTTATATAAGGTCACGTCACGTGACGCTAGATTATAAGCGAATTTTTTGGAATAGCAATTAAATGTGTCACTCTTAATAACAGCCAATCAGAGACGCGTCAACAAACGATTATGTAACATCGAATTAACTATACTAGAACATTTTAAAAGACAAAAGAACGTCCGAGATAAAAGAGACTAAAGAGAAAAAATAAAACTGCAAAGACAATAGAAAACTAGGGCACCAACCAAACGGTCTGATTAGAACGGGTACATAAAAAACAACTTGCAAATAAATTAAATAAATTAAATTAAGTGGGGCTTTACCGAATATCCAATCACTATTACGACATACTGAAATTTAAAACTACTAAAACAAACAATTAGCTAAAAATACATTTATGCGGTGAAGATTATATGGCGAATAAAATGCGACAATCACTGTACATTTTTTCTTTGGCATTTGTTGTATGGGGTGTTAATTAGGCACAAAAAATATGCCAATGAAATATTAACTATCGATACTAATGTCTGATGCTTGTCTTTAGTTCTAGTAAAGCACCACATCAATTAATATCATTTCGATATCTATTACAGTCGTTTATTATTATACATACTTTACTCCTTCATTCTGGCTATATCTTTTTATTTCAAATGAAATAATACTTAATTCATAAACACTTATTTCTAGATTGCGTGAAGTAAAAGATTTTTCTTCCCAAACCTTTTCATCTGACACTCTTCAGGAAAAATCGTCAGATGAAGTGGAATTGAAACCGAACTGAGTTATAAAGAGAAAAGCAGAGTTCTCATTGGCTGAAAGAAGTTAGCCAATGAGAGAAAAGATTAAGAAATTTTCAAAGAGTAGACGAATTCTTTTTGTTTACACAGAAGGGGATTGAGAGATTTAATGAAAGTCGCTTCAAGAGCAGAAAGGTTTTAACACTTGACAGCTCTTACCAGCGATTAAGAAAGACGCGTTACCTTCCCATCATCACAGCAATGTTATTTACCATTTTGTGTGCCACTGCGATGGTCGGAACGTTGGTCGCATGTCTCAACGCCCAGAAGAGCGAATTAAACAACACGTTCCTAGATCCATCGCCAATCCTCTTGCCTCGCCCAACCTCCAAAGTCGTTCCCGCTCTTGCAAGGCCAACACACGCCCAGAACAACTTCACGAATCCGCCATTGGTCAACATCTTCTTGACAACGCCCAATGCGCTCTTCACGACAGCAACGAAAAATTTTCTATTCTCGCTCGAGGTCGCTCTTTTTTTCACCTTTTTGCTCTTGAAGCGATTTTCATTAAATCTCTCAATCCCCTGTAAGCAAAAAAGAATTCGTCTACTTTTTGAAAATTTCTTAATCTTTTCTCTTATTGGCTAACTTCTTTCAGCCAATGAGAACTCTGCTTTCCTCTTTATAACTCAGTTCGGTTTCAATTCTGCTTCATTCTGACGATTTTCCCTAAAGAGTGTCAGATGAAAAGCTTTGGGAAGAAAAATCTTTTACTTCACACAATCTTCAAATTCTGTACCACCAAACGTCTATTCATACATTTATTTCTCTGCTTAATTCGAACAAAATTAATTTGGACCCAGTGTCCGAATAAAGCGAAATCGACTGTATCGCAATTGGTGTCTAAAGTCTTAACTCAAGTGTAAAACTTCAATACAAACAAGTTTTTACGGTGTTTGATTGATAACAAACTATTACTTACCTCGCACTCGCAATAATTTTTATGGTTCATTAAACGCAATTCCTAAAAAATGTTGGAGAACAGCAGCTGAGTTGTCATTAGTGAGTTTTTCATAAAATCTTGGCTACTCACTTGCTCTGATGCCTTATGCGGCAAATGTCTATGATTTTACCGCTTTGAATTCAAGACAGTTTCTTGGTTTTCTAGGTACGCAAGCGAACTTTAAGCTTGTTTTAATTTATGTAATTTCTTTTTTAAATCATTACATTTTAAAACCTAATTTGATATTTTCTAACATTTTTTTTGGGCCTTGACGGACCTCTTAAAACTTCTCCACGGAACCCCTGGGTCCGTCGACCCCAGTTTAAGAACCCTTATTACTGCAAACAGTTTAATGAATCTGAAGATATCGGCTGATTGCTGACCGACACAACGTCAATGTAAATAAAAGTCCATTGCTAATTTTCGGTGCGTTATCAATATTATCATTTGTAGGACATTTAAATTTAGTAAAATGACATTTTTTAAATTAGAAAGAGATGTAATTTTTTTAGAAACCATTTCTAAACTCTATGTAATGTGGCTCAATTTATGATCAGCGTTATCCGTAAAGTTGTTGACAATATTGCAAGTATAAATCTACAGACATGGAGCACAACCTGCGGCCTTGAATTATAGTTTTTGAGGCCGTGCATGTCGCAAATTTAATCAAAAAAATTACCCACAAAAAGTTGACAATAAAACTTACGGCAAATCTATTGTTTTGCAAATGCTAAGTTTATTTGATTCCATTTCTCTGTCAAATGAGGTTATTAAATCTATACCAAAAAACGAAGATACCGTGATGTTTGTATAATCATTCTTTGCCCCAAAATATTTTGGCAAAATTAAAATAAAATAAAATGTAAAAAGGAACAAAAAAGATTTTTAGCTAATGCCGAACAACATGGTAGTCAACTATGTGCAATAACAATTTTTAAAAACGCTCTTACAAATACTTTAGTTATCTTTATAAATTTAATAAAATTAAAATGAAAGTGACTTTTCTTTTCCACGATTTAGAGATATATTTTAAAGGTGATTTTGGGATAGAATCATTACTAATAAAAGCAATTTAGCTGGCCAAAACATTAGTTTGTTTATAGCCTTAAAGAAACAATCTAAGTATTTATTGCAGTGATGGTTTTAATAGGGTGCGAACAGTGTGGCCGCACCGACCCCCTAAAATACATTAAAAAGTGGCCCTCCTACACAAAAAATTGCTCTATTTCTTCATAATAGCACCAGGACGTTGATGGCATGTCAAAAAAAAAGAATAAATTTTTGAAAAAAAAACGACTTTCCAAGCTGCTAACTTTTTTTAAATTTTTTTTAGATATGACAATGTCTTGGGGCATAAAAATTTTCTCTCTATGCTTTGGATCGCTCAATAGTGGCCCCCTTAAATTGAAGACCTTTTATTTTTTTTAAAGATCACTTTGCTTTTATATACAAAAAAATTTATATACAATATATATACAATATACTTCAGCTACCTTTTTTTATTACAATAAATAGTGGCTCTCCCTTAGTTTTTTGTTTCGCGCCCCCCTTTTTGTAAGGCCATCACTGTTTATTAGATATTTATTTTTCTTTTAGGTCTTTAAACAAACTAATGTTTTGGTCAGCTAAAGAAATCATTATTTGTAAAAAAATTTAGCTGGCCAAAACATTGGTTTGTTTAAAGATTTAAAAAACAATTAAAGTATTCATTAATTAATGACCAAACAATAGCGATATATTGGAACTTTTGATAGCATTTTGGGTAATTTAGTAGAAAAGTTTAACATTTTATTTTGTCCCATTGAGTCAAAAACTCAACTGCGAAATTTAATACATCACAGCAACTTAGCTACCGCTACATGGTACAATTCTTCCAATCTATGTATAATCTAAATAATAATTTAATTTTTTAGTATGCATGATAATATGTATTGCTTCAATCTAGGTACAAACTGTGGATATGATAAATTTTATAACTGCTTGCAAAGCTCTCAAAGCAGAGCAGAGTGCCGTAAAGTGTCTTTTCCAAGGATGCAGCCGAATGACGAGAGTAGGTTTTCAACCGAGGCCGTCTTGATCTCGTTCGCCATCAGCACAGCCCTCGTACCAACTTAATCGCTGTTGGCATTTGTGATAAAATAATAAAATTTTGCTATTTGTTCTTTATAGCATTTGCAACCCGCGAAAATCTTGCAAAATGTTTTCGGCTCGCCATATGTAAATGGTTGGGCAAGCCTGCTCCAGAGCAACCAAAATCAACACCAGTAAACGTCTCATAATACGGCAAAGTCCTGAGAAAACTTGTCTTTATTGACTTTAATGGGCCTTGGTTCTTTGTTAAAAGATGAGTAAAAAGCTGGTAAGCCAAGCTTCTTTCTATTTCTTATTTAACTTCATCTTTTTATATTATTCGTCATTGTTAAAAAAAAAAAGTTTTTTGACCGTTTGTTGAAAATTTGTCTAAAGGCGCGTTTACAGCCGTTTACAGTACTTTTTTTTCAGCGTGATCTTTGTTTGTTTTATTGAGGCTCAAATCCACTCATCTTTTCGAGAAAAAATGAGTGGATTTGAGCGTCAATAAAACAAACAAAGATCACGCTGAAAAAAAAGTACTGTAAATGGCTATAAACGCGCTTTAAGGCAATTTTTCAACAAACAATATGCTTATGCAATCTCATTGTAACTAATGTGCACAAAAAAAGGTGCAGTTTGTTGAAATAAAGATGAATACGCTTACGCAATCTTATTGTAATTAATGTGCACAAAAAAAGGAACAGTTTGTTGAACTATTTACTTCACTTTTTGGTTCATTTTAAAAAGCAATGAGCATTTTAAAAACTTGCTTCCATGGGAGTGTTTTCAAGTTTAAGTGTGTTTTAAGTTTTACTTTCTTTTAGTTCAGAGTTCTAGAATTTGTGTCGATGGTTTATACTCACCATAAGTTTTATTTGAAATTTTGTTAAACTCATTTTTGCATTAAATTGGCGTAATATAAGAAAGCTTTATTACTGGAGTTAAATGTAAGGTCGTTGAAAATGAAATTCACTTTCCTTCGCGTGTTTCACTTCCCTTATTTTCATGCTTTCTAGATCTTTCAACTTTCGATTTTTTTTTTTTTTTTTGCTTTTAATTGACCACGAATTACGGCACTTTCCCGGCTTGGCGGTCTTTGGAAGCAGTTCTAAATGTCAATCATATCTCCGTAAAACTAAAAAACGAAGAAAAAGTTTGAAGCAGACAGCAATATCTTGGCATCTATGGAATATAGCAAACATAAAAATGAAAAGAAATTAATTGAGAAAGCAAAACTGCCGAAAATTCAACAATAAGTTTTCACGTTTTTATTGTAGGAATTTCTGACCTGCCTTAAACATTTTGTGTGATGTGTGTCAAAACAACTTGATGTGTCAAAATTTTTTTTCTTTAGAAAAATTTTCTAAGCCATATGGCCAGGGTTTTGAACTTATAAAAGTATGAAACAACTTTAAAAGTAAATCAGTAATATTTCGCAAGTTTTCGGACCATTTAAAATCATTTAAAAAGAAAAATTAAATGTTTTAGACTTCATACGTTCTACATTTAATTGATACTTATAAATAAATTTTTAATTTAGTGTTGCTTTTTCTTGTACGTTTGTTCGCTTCTTAGCTGCTCTGTAATCAACAATGCTCAATTTGCATTTCATATTCATAATCTTTGTTGCAACGAGCTCTGGACAATCGATTTTAAATAAGTAAGATTTATTAACATTTAACAAAAAGCTTTGTTTTTTGACCAGTAAGATTTTGCAACAAATACTCACATCTAATATTGCGGTTTGATTTTGATTCATTAAAGCTTTTTTGATACTTTATTACTCTGCCCAAATAATTTAAAGTCTATAGGCTTATATCTTAATTTCAGTAAAGCAAGGATACATTCCAAATTAATTTTATTCATCTATTTTTCTTTGTTGAGAGTACATTGCTTTAAAGCAAGGCTACCCAACCTGTGGCCCGAGAAGCCTTTTGGTGAGGCCCGCCAAGGAATTTTTAATCAGATGTTCAATCATCTTGAATTACCGCAGTGCCTCTGAGCCATTGGCTTGCAAAGAGTGCATCCCAAAGAATTCCTGAAAAATCTATCCAGATACGAAAAGCAAAGATTATAACATACTATTTCCTTACAAACACTTCACTTGTTTCTTATGACTTTATATGATAGTTATAAGTCATTTTTTTGCAACTAGCTACTCCGCAAGTTTTGCACGCATTTCTGCAAGTGCAATTCTGCATTTCTGCAAGTTGATAAATCAACCAACGCTACCAACAAAGTGCAATTCATAGCGTTCATTTGTTTCATTAACAAAAATTAAGTAGCAAAGCAATTTTTTGCAGAGAATTAAGTCTGACTACAAAAGATAAGGATATTTTTAACATCCTGATTAACTACTTTGATGAATGGCTATTATTGTGGAAATTCTGTGTAGGGATTTGCACAGAGAGCTCCAACAATGATAGGGTGCAAAAGGGTCTTGTTTTTTTTAAAAGAAACGAAACGAGAAATTTATTGCAATTCATTGCTTTCTTCCTAGAGAAGCCTTGATATCAAGAGCATTTGGAGAGAATTTAAGAGAGGTCCTAGATCAAGTTGTTTTAGTAATGAACTGGTAAATCGCGCCTATTTGAAAAGAATTGCACCAATATGGTGTCTCAACACAGACGGCTACTTTTACACAGGGATGTAAGGTGGTTGTCAAGAGGTAAAATACTTACCCGTGTACACAAGTTACGACAAAAACTTACCACATTTTTTGAAACAAAAAAACAATGCACTTTTTAAACTTCCTCCAATGTGAGTTTTCAATTGCAAAGCTACAATATTTGGCATCTGTTTTTCAGCATCTTAATTTTTTGAACTCTAGCATTGAAGGGAAAGAAGAAAATATCCTCACAAGTATTGACAAAGTAAAAGAGTTTAAGAGAAAGCTACCGATTTGGAAAAGAACAGTGATGAAAGGTAGTCTTGAAATGTTTTTACGGGTAAGTAATAACTGCAAAATTAAAATTCTACCAATGGCACTTAAAAATTTATTAATATTAGAAAAAAAATTGAGTTACTATTTTCCATTAATTAGCACTGGCAATTAGAAACACTTTTGTAGAAACTGCAATAGATTCTAGTTTAACGCTAACAGAAAAAGAAGGACAGGCATCTGAGTCCACTGATCGTAGATTGATGATCAAATACAAAAATTGTTTCTTGAAGCTTTTTGGATTTTTATCAAAGGAGAACATTTGTCGATATCAAAAAAAATGAGGACTACTTTGTTGCAATTTGCCGCTTCATATTTATGTAAATTGAGATTTTCAACCATTACATGTAAAAAGAGAAAAAATGTTCAATGTATTGATGAGGAAACGAGAGTTTGTCTCTCAAGCATAATACCAAACATTGAAAAAATTGCAAGGTCTCATCAAGTTCATGTTTCTCATTAACACTTGAATGAATAAACTGCATAAAAATACGTTAAGTTTGCTCTCATTAAATGCGTTATTCTTCGAAATATTTAACTTAATTATAATACTATATTAGTCCTAATTTGTATATAGTGCGTCTGCAAGTATTTGTAATATTGTAAGTGCGCTCAGACAATATAAAGTTTGAAAACCACTTCTCTGAGCCAATTCAATGGTGCGCAGATAATAACTTAGAATACAAATTATTTTTGTCTGTGTAAAAAGTTCTACACTTTGTTTAGAAAAACCAGGGCTAAGGAGTAGTGGTGATTTTTAATCCCCAGCCAACAATGCTATGCAGGGCCCATGCGGGCCCTGCGAAGGCTGCCTGTACGGGACCCGTACCAATTTGGCCGCGGGCGCTGCAGTGGTCCCGCATGGGTTAACCGCACGAGTTTCATGTGGTTCAAACTATTTTTGCAAATTGTTACTTTTATAAAATAATTAAAAAAGTTAACTTATTAGCATGTTTTAGCTTTTTATTACGGCTTAAAACAAAAAGCCAGATTAAACCCGTGCGGTTAACTCATGCGGGGCCACTACAGTGCCCGCGGCCAAATCGGTACGGGTCCCGTACAGACAGCCCTTGCAGGACCCGCATGGGCCCTGCATAGCATTGTTGGCTGGGTCCTACTCCTATTCCTGCTCCGGAGTAAAATGTTTTTTCTTAATCCTACTCCTATTCCTAGTCCGGAGTAAGTTGTTTTTTAAGTTTCTTCACTTAGAATCAGTTTTAGATTTTTTAATATTCGTGAAAAATCATGGTGTTCTCTCTAAAAAAAAAGGTTTTCACTTGGAATCAGTCTCGGTTTTTCAATTACAATGTTGTAAAAATTCCGTATGTCAAATAGACAGTATGGCAAATCAATAAAGCAGTAAGGAGTAATGAATTTTTTTTGTTACTCCTACTCTTTGGAAAAACTCCGACTCCTTTTACTCCTTACGCCTACTCCTACTCTCCACCCCTGAAAAAACAACACGTAGAGTTTAAATGATGATCTTTTTTGTCTTCAACTAAATTTGTGGTTTGAATTATACCGTATTTATGATGTAAATTAATTCGAAATAATCGTTAAAATCAATGTGACTAAACAAGACAAAAAAAATCATGATTTTGAATTTAACGTAAAATTTTCGAATTAACTTCCATGACTTTTACATCACTTTGATTACTGCACCGATTGAGCCCGAGGTAAACTTGCAGACGAATATTTGACCCGCGACGAGTAAAAGTTTGGGAAACTCTGCTGTAAAGTGCGCCATCTACGGCATTGTATATCACGCACAACGAACCAGAGCTAACTGCCCCATCATAGTGTCGGGTTTTAAACCTTTGCTTTCTCTTGCTTTAGACAGTCTCTTGCTTTGAGTTTTGTTGATAGAGCTTATTATAAAAGGAAAGAAATATGTAAGAGTCAATTCTAAAAAGAAAAAATTAGGTCTGAAAATAAAAGAATCATTTAAGATCCCTCACTGTATATATCTGTCGTATATCAGTCATGCAGTTATACGATTTCAGTTGTAGACAATTTTATTTCAATGAAATAACATCGGCTTGAAAGTATTTTTTAAATTTAATAGATTGCCGAACCATTTTAGGCTTTGGAGTGTCTAATAATAGGCAACACCCTTTTTTAAAGCAGAACTCTGTTTGTTCTTAGTCTATAAAAAATTATTCTCACGACTGATTTTCCAATAATTTAAATTCAAAAAACTTGGTTTTCAACGAAGAAAACCATTTTTCAATTTTTTTCATTTAATTCAAACTTTAAACATTTTTTGAACGCAGCTTAAAATTATGAACAATTTTTGATGTTAACTTTTCAGTTTTCCATCATCTGATCAAACTCTTGTGTCCGGCTCTTCTGGTGAAGATGTGGTAGATGCTTGCATCCAAAAAATTAACAGTATTCCGACGCTTTCATCGATTCTCAAGAATGATTTGGGATTGTTTAAACGGGTTGCCTTGGTTGAATCGAATTTCGGACAAAATAGAAACCCAACTTCTCCGCTAGGAGGGATTTGGCAGGTTACATTTTATTTTCAACTAATTTTAGATTCTATTTAAATATGTACCTGAAGAAGTTTTAATAAACGAAAGGTCATCGAGTTTAGTCGTTTTTAGCAAAAAGTTTTTGTTTAGAATATTTTTTAAAATCATTTTCCCAGTTTATATCATAGGATCTAGCACTGATTGCAAGTTTGAAGTTGATTTAGTTTTTCACTATTTTGGATTGTTTAGTTTTTACATTGATTTGAAAATTGTTTTAAAATTTTTTTCCTTTTAACTAAAATCTGGTGTGCTGATGCCGATTAACAAAAATTTCATCTACATGAAGCACTTACAAAGTTTAGCAAAAAAGGTTAATTTATTTGAAAAAAAGGGTACTATGACAATCGCGTACATCAAGGCTCATCAATTTCAAATATTCTTACTGTAATCTTCCTTATTTAAATTGATTTAGACATTAAGAAACTTATTAAAAAAACCTGCTCAAGTTACGCTACTTTTATTGACTTGCCCAATTAAAAGGTATTTTGACAATAGATCTAAAATAAAGATTATTTTAAGTCATCAATTGTTCTTTATTGGATAGATGTGGCCTAAACGCACTTTTTGACCTCGATTAGAAGTGACGACCTTATTTAGTCATCGCACTAGTTTACTGATTTATTAATCATAGTTTTATACATCCAGTGCTCTGCAAGTTTTCACATTTAAAAAAAAGTCCCCGTAAGACGAAAGAACGGGAACCGCCTTGTTCAACTACTTTTTAACCTCAGGAAAACTAAATGCTGGGAAAAATATTACTTTTACGGTAAAATCCCCGTGCTATTTAAAGTAATGAAATTATTATAAAACTCCATTATCATGTAAATTATCATATCCTTTAAAATGCGGGGGGTCACTAAGCAAAACTAAAGCTTGGAAATTTTCGGTACTTTTTTAGATTAGTCCATCAATTATCTCAACTCTTAACAACATTCCAAGCTCATTGAACAGTTTGTTTGCAATTCTATCCACGGCGTTTGGAAATGAATTTGTTGATTTCACAAACAATGACTTTAGGTAAGTCGCTGTAATGAAGATCAAAATAAATTCTTAAAGTTTTAATTTTAGCATAAATATTCAAAAAAAAAAAAAGAAAACGCTTACCTTGTATTGATATTGTTGAACTATTGACAGTCATTGGCTATACTTTTACATCACAGCGAAACAATGTCGCATATTGGAAGTTTTTTTAGTTCGAGTATGCTTAGCAAAGACAAAATTAAGTACAGTACAGTACATGTATTGGTTTAATTATTCTTTATCATTTTTATATTTTTTTACATTTCTTGATGCAATTTCTACTAAATCTTGAAGCAACTACTTGATACTTTATTTTCATTACAAAAATGAAAAAAAATGAAATATCGTGTTAACATATAGAAGCATATTTTAAACTAATTTATTTCTATTCATTATTTATTTGGCCTGTAAGTAAACAAATGCCAAGATTTTAAGAAAGAAATTTGATGACAGTGATGTTTTTCTAAACTACTGTATGTTGGTTCTATCGAAATTATAATTCTTGTGTTATTTTAAAATTGCATTATTATTTCAAAACAATTGCGAAAAATGGAGTTTTTTCTGTGTTTACATGAGTAAGACTGAATTTTTTTTCCCAAAAAGTTGAGAAACCAAGTAAAGGACAATCTAGCCAAATCTCAAAAAGTTTAATTTTTGACACAAAATAAGATTGACGTTGAAGAACAATCAATACCAATTTTTGAATCTTACCGCATCAGTGGTTGTCAATCAACAATTTATGGCCTCTTCGGTCTAAAATAAAATCAAGTTTAGAGCAATAGAGAAAGCTTAGATATTAGAATGATAATATCCAGCCAAATTGATCTGTAAGAACCTTTTGTCTTCGGTTGATTTTCGCGGTACAAACGCAGTTGCGGTCTTCCTGTTTCAATTTAAGATTTTTGTTATAAATACGGACAACCATGAAAGCCGGCAGTGGGATAGATCTTTGTAATGACCTAACGGAACCCCAAATTTTAACAGACTGAGAATCAACACCCACCAAGTAATTTTTTTTAACTTCAGGCTTCTATACTTCTGCTCACGAGCATAAAAGATTTTAAAATGCGTTTTGAGATTTTGGGAAAGATTTCTTCGATTTTTCTAATTAGCTCTCAAAATATTTTTTGGACCTAGAGTTATTTTTACTTACCTAAGTAAAAAAAAGCATTTCTATTAACATTGGATGCAGAAGTGAAGTTCATAAAGACTGGATCCGAGCTTGGTGCAACATTTCTATTAACATTGGGTGCAGAAGCGAAGGTCATGGAGGTTGGATCCGAGCTTGTTGCAACATTTCTATCAACATTGGATGCAGAAGTGAAGGTCATGGAGATTCGATCCGAGCTTGGTGCAATATTTCTATCAATATTGGATGCAGAAGTGAAGTTCACAGAGGTTGGATCCGAGCTTGGTGCAACACTTCTATTGACATTGGATGCAGAATTGAAGTTTATAGAAGTTGGATTTAAAGTTCGTATAACATTTCTATCAACATTGGATGCAGACGTTAAGGTCATGGAGGTTGGATCTGAGCTTGTTGTAACATTTCTATTAACACTGTATGAAGAAGTGAAGGTCATAGAGGTTGGATCCGAACTTAGTGTAGCATTTCTATTAACATTGGATGCAGAAGTGAAGGTCATAGAGATTGGATCCAAAATTGGCATAACACTTTTATTAACATTGGATCCAGAAGTAAAAGTAATATTGGTTAAATAAAAATTTGCCGTAACACTTTCGTTAATACTTGATGCAGAGGTAAAAGTCATAAATGTTAAATCTGAAGTTGGTGCAACATTTGTGTTAACACTGGATGAAGAAGTGAAAGTCAAGTCCATAGGATTTGAGCTATTAGATTCAAAAGCGATGTACAAGGGTTGGTACGTTCTTTCCGCGCTGCGTTTTCGTCTTCTTTTGGTTGCTTGTCTCGTATCACGTGAATTGTATATAAAAGAAGTGTTACCCTAAATAAATGAAAAAAAACACAAAATTTACAACCAAGTTTTCACTTTTATAATATTTTAAAATGTAAAAAAGCATTACGCAATAGAAGTTGCTTATTTAGCTATTTTTGAACTTGTCCAAATTGAACAATGCATTGTAAAAAATTGTTATTCAATAGCTTAAAATTATTTTGGAAATCGTAATATTTTTATAAGTGATAAAAATACTTTCATTTCTCACCACTTGCACACTGAAGCTCGCGTCAAAATAAGCCGAGTTAGGATTGGGCACTGATTCTGAGAGGTAAACAACAGCAACAGCTGTAATCCCAGACACCTCGTATTTCAGTGTGACCGATCCGTTGCTAGGAAGTTGAACTTTTGAATAAAAAGTCGATTGCGGTTCGACAGTCTGAGAAACTGCTGCATTGTCCTGAAACAAAGATAAAATTTGCAAATACTTACGCCCGAAATTGAACAATTAAAAATCAAAGTTGTTTTTAAAAGAAAACAAAATCATAACCTTTGTGTAATTCACATTTTCGGTAATCAATCAATGAGATTAGAAAGGTCAATATTGATATTTGGGTTAATCGTGCTTGGTTGATTGAATTTCATGAATGATATAAAGCATTTTTATTGCAACAGAAGTGAAAATATTACCACAGTTGTTTCTATAATTAGATGTTTGTCCGGCTAAATTTAGATAAATATTTTTAAATTTTACAGCGATTTCAGAAAAATTTTATTTTTCGTGTAATGAATTTAATATAACCAAAAAAATCTTCAAAGTTCCCCTTTTTAAGGCCGTACGACTCAAAGACTTTTGGGCTTTATATTTGATAGAAGCAAAACAAAATTTAATATAATCTAAATGCTAAACTACGTACATGCAAACAAAATAATTTAGACCCACTGGTAACTGAGCTGGAACTTTACAAGCTTGTGCAGCAACTCTGTCTCGTAGAACAGAAGACAACGAGTTGAATTGTGTGAATTCAAAAGCATATTTCGAGTCGGGATCACTTGCGATTTGATTTATTTCCAATTGATTGTATCCGCTGCCGACTCCGACACCGAAAACAGTAACTCCCATGTTTTTAATCTGATTATGAATAGACAAAAATTGAAAAAAAAATTAAATAAATAGACGAAATAGAAAACGAACCGACAAAATTCAAAAATACTTAGTTAATTTGATCCTTGTTTTGTACGTTTGTCTCACCTCATTATCTGGTTGGCCGCCAGAACACTTAGGTCACCTAGACATTTGGTGACCAACGTTATCTTTCTTTGCTTGACACTTTTAAAAAGCAGCTTTTGATTACTTATAAACAATCAACCGCTTTTTTAGTTAAAGATTTTAAATGACGCAGCTTTAACAGCTGATTTAACAGAGGATGATTTCGATGAAAGAAAACAGGGAGAAAAGTTTGTTTGTGAAATAATCCCAAAACTTCTCCGGTTGGTCTACAGGTGCATTAGAACGATTCATGATGCAATACGATGACATCAAATTAACAGATAGATGATGAAAAGTAAACGACATACCACAAAAAAGTTTTTAACATTTAATTTTTAAATGGAAGCTTATGTAGGTGCAATTGCTCTGCTGTGTTATATTTTTTATTGCCTATTCCAACAGTTTCCTAACTTTTTTCACTTAAGCTCCCCATATAAGAGATATTAAAAATAGTCTATTTTGCGGTTCTCAAAGTGATTTTTCAGTTATTTTTACAGTTTTCTAAAACAGATTCCAAACCACATTTTTTGACTTAAATTCATGGCAAATTAAACAACATAATTCATTTAAAATTGAAATTTACTGAGCTGCAGTCAATGTAAACTTGAATTTATGACCACAGCGATCTAATGACAAGATCATAAACGAATCATTCAATAAATAAGAGAATTTACGTTTTTTGACGGTTGCTCAACGGAATCTTCGCTTTTTCCATCAGTTAGTACAACCAAAATTCGAGGTACTCCTTCAATAGCTGGTCTTGCTCCATTTATTTGGTTAAATCCAATTGTGGCAATTTGGTTAATCGCAACTCCAGTTTCGGTTCCCCCTTAAAAAAAACAGTTCAATAAAATTATCTTATTATTTACGTCTGAATTTGATGCAAGCCTAAAATTTGTTTTGTTTTTTTATTTGAGCAATATTGTTTAAGATTTGAGCAATATTGGTTGGCAAGTAGAGTTTTTACTTCTTAGTTAAAACAATATGGTATAATGAATTTTTTGCTTGCAAAACTTTATTTATTAAAAGTTCGTTTGTTTCTTTAAACTATACTGTGGCAATTTGATTGGTCGCAATTGATTTTTTGTTGGTAAAGTCCCTCGGGCGATTGTAAATTCATATTAACTTTCATTGTGTCAAAGCGGAATCATTTCTCGTGTGAAACTTTACGATTTTGACCCCGAAATCAAAGTTCGGCAGAACTCAATTGGTTATTGTTACGCAAACAATAATAAAAAAAGGTAAGAGTTTTACAAATTATTCTTACCAGCAGGATAACGAGTGGATAGAACCACGTTTGAAAACTCTTGGTTACTCTGATTCTGATTTAACAGACTCCGAGTAACAGTGGATGAAGAGTAAATCATCAATCCAGTCCGGACTTGATCGGAAGAAATTGAAAAACTGGATGCTGTTCGATTGACAAATTGCAAAGATTTTTGAAAATTACTGTTTCCGACGCTTCCAGAACCATCGATAAGAAACCAAAGATCAAGTTTTGATACCGTGCAAACTGAGCAATGTACAGTGCAGTGCAGCTGTTTACTTATGAACAAGATATACTATATTTTGTAAATACTTAGTTACAAAGCAAATTAACTCGAAATGTTGCACAACTTGGTGAAAAAATGATTCTCAAAAGTAAATATAAAAACGGTAATTTCTATTGAATAACTAATTATTTTTAAATTTATAATTCGTGTTGCTTTACTGTGATTAAAAATTTTTTAATACTTTGCTAATTAAAAGAATAAAAAGTTGCTGATTAAAAGATCAAAAATACTTGGCTGAAATGATAAAAAATGTTTTACATTATATGTTGGTGAAAATAAATTTAGTAATTTTTTTCAGTGTATCTTCTGCAGTTTAAAAGCTGCTGTTATACGTTTTTGGGTCTTTCGCTTTTCTGTATTCTAGTCTTATTAAAAGTGTGGACTTAAATGATGTCATATTTCTATATTTTTCTTAATCTTTATTTGCATCTCTTTCTTACTACCCTTATACTTTCTGTTTGATGCTAACTCTGTGTTAATCGTTTACTAGATGGTTTTCAAAGTTTTTATAGTCAAATAATTTTCCCAGGTTAAATATACGTTTAACTCCAATTATTTTTAGTCTTTCTTTTTATAAACTTATAACAACACAAAGTAGTCAACAAGTTCATTTGAGCTCACAAATATGACGCTTGTGCCATATTGTTTTTTGTATAAGAACCACTTTGACCCCTCAATTTTTTGACCTGTATTTCTTCCTGATTCTTAAATTTATTTTTCTATTTCTTTTTCCTGATATTTCGACCGCTCTAATTACCAACATCTTTTTACCACTTTCGACCATAATTAAAGTGAGTCTGTTTGGTATTAGTCTTACTTCAAGAAGGCTCAGAAACATAGGGTAGTAAAAATGATGCCATTATAATTAAGCAGCTATTCGTTTTAGTTGTGGTTTCGTGTGTAAGACAAAATAATTTGTTATTTGTTTGATTTACTACAAATATATTGTTTAAAAATAAGATCATTAAAGTTAATAAAAAATGCAGAATCAAACCTTTAAAAACTTATAGTGACTGTGCAATGTAATCAGTATCTATCTATTAATGTTGTTTATTAATTTGCAAAGTTAGGTTATTTCGGACTTTTTTCCAAGTTTATTTAAAATTAAACTTTAAACTGTTTGATTTTTGTGGTTGTAAAATAGTTTTAACAAGAGACAATAAAAATGCAAATGCCGCATTGTTGAAGTTAGTCTTCCCTTCGTTTTTTTTCAGTAAAATTTCGGTAAAAAGTTGAAAAGCAGTTATTTATCTCTTATTTTTTCAAGCTTTTCAAGACAATATTCTATAGACTTTTGCAAATAACCTACACCTAGTTTTTTTTAAATTACTCATCTTACAATTGTTGTTTTCAAATGCCTCAACCGTGGAAATGAAAGCTTGTGATTGGCCATTTGTGCTGTAATTTGCAACCCACCAAGTGGCTTGATCAGAAACAGTTCCAGGAAAAATGTCGCCTGATTGAAATTGTATTTCGAGGAAGACTTTGGCTGCGATAGCTGAGCGCAGAGGAATCCTTCGAGAAAATGGTTTGATAAATATTCAGTATGAAACATTTTTTTTTACTTTTTGTCTCTTTCACAACAGACGCTAAGAATTTTTTAAAGTTTGGCTTAAGGCCCAGTTAAGAATTTTAAAAGCTGACTTTTTTTTACTTAGGTAAGTAAAAATAACTCTAGGTCCAAAAAATATTTTGAGAGCTAATTAGAAAAATCGAAGAAATCTTTCCCAAAATCTCAAAACGCATTTTAAAATCTTTTATGCTCGTGAGCAGAAATATAGAAGCCTGAAGTTAAAAAAAATATTACTTGGTGGGTGTTGATTCTCAGTCTGTTAAAATTTGGGGTTCCGTTAGGTCATTACAAAGATCTATCCCACTGCCGGCTTTCATGGTTGTCCGTATTTATAACAAAAATCTTAAATTGAAACAGGAAGACCGCAACTGCGTTTGTACCGCGAAAATCAACCGAAGACAAAAGGTTCTTACAGATCAATTTGGCTGGATATTATCATTCTAATATCTAAGCTTTCTCTATTGCTCTAAACTTGATTTTATTTTAGACCGAAGAGGCCATAAATTGTTGATTGACAACCACTGATGCGGTAAGATTCAAAAATTGGTATTGATTGTTCTTCAACGTCAATCTTATTTTGTGTCAAAAATTAAACTTTTTGAGATTTGGCTAGATTGTCCTTTACTTGGTTTCTCAACTTTTTGGGAAAAAAAAATTCAGTCTTACTTATGTAAACACAGAAAAAACTCCATTTTTCGCAATTGTTTTGAAATAATAATGCAATTTTAAAATAACACAAGAATTATAATTTCGATAGAACCAACATACAGTAGTTTAGAAAAACATCACTGTCATCAAATTTCTTTCTTAAAATCTTGGCATTTGTTTACTTACAGGCCAAATAAATAATGAATAGAAATAAATTAGTTTAAAATATGCTTCTATATGTTAACACGATATTTCATTTTTTTTCATTTTTGTAATGAAAATAAAGTATCAAGTAGTTGCTTCAAGATTTAGTAGAAATTGCATCAAGAAATGTAAAAAAATATAAAAATGATAAAGAATAATTAAACCAATACATGTACTGTACTGTACTTAATTTTGTCTTTGCTAAGCATACTCGAACTAAAAAAACTTCCAATATGCGACATTGTTTCGCTGTGATGTAAAAGTATAGCCAATGACTGTCAATAGTTCAACAATATCAATACAAGGTAAGCGTTTTCTTTTTTTTTTTTTGAATATTTATGCTAAAATTAAAACTTTAAGAATTTATTTTGATCTTCATTACAGCGACTTACCTAAAGTCATTGTTTGTGAAATCAACAAATTCATTTCCAAACGCCGTGGATAGAATTGCAAACAAACTGTTCAATGAGCTTGGAATGTTGTTAAGAGTTGAGATAATTGATGGACTAATCTAAAAAAGTACCGAAAATTTCCAAGCTTTAGTTTTGCTTAGTGACCCCCCGCAATTTAAAGGATATGATAATTTACATGATAATGGAGTTTTATAATAATTTCATTACTTTAAATAGCACGGGGATTTTACCGTAAAAGTAATATTTTTCCCAGCATTTAGTTTTCCTGAGGTTAAAAAGTAGTTGAACAAGGCGGTTCCCGTTCTTTCGTCTTACGGGGACTTTTTTTTAAATGTGAAAACTTGCAGAGCACTGGATGTATAAAACTATGATTAATAAATCAGTAAACTAGTGCGATGACTAAATAAGGTCGTCACTTCTAATCGAGGTCAAAAAGTGCGTTTAGGCCACATCTATCCAATAAAGAACAATTGATGACTTAAAATAATCTTTATTTTAGATCTATTGTCAAAATACCTTTTAATTGGGCAAGTCAATAAAAGTAGCGTAACTTGAGCAGGTTGTTTTAATAAGTTTCTTAATGTCTAAATCAATTTAAATAAGGAAGATTACAGTAAGAATATTTGAAATTGATGAGCCTTGATGTACGCGATTGTCATAGTACCCTTTTTTTCAAATAAATTAACCTTTTTTGCTAAACTTTGTAAGTGCTTCATGTAGATGAAATTTTTATTAATCGGCATCAGCACACCAGATTTTAGTTAAAAGGAAAAAAATTTTAAAACAATTTTCAAATCAATGTAAAAACTAAACAATCCAAAATAGTGAAAAACTAAATCAACTTCAAACTTGCAATCAGTGCTAGATCCTATGATATAAACTGGGAAAATGATTTTAAAAAATATTCTAAACAAAAACTTTTTGCTAAAAACGACTAAACTCGATGACCTTTCGTTTATTAAAACTTCTTCAGGTACATATTTAAATAGAATCTAAAATTAGTTGAAAATAAAATGTAACCTGCCAAATCCCTCCTAGCGGAGAAGTTGGGTTTCTATTTTGTCCGAAATTCGATTCAACCAAGGCAACCCGTTTAAACAATCCCAAATCATTCTTGAGAATCGATGAAAGCGTCGGAATACTGTTAATTTTTTGGATGCAAGCATCTACCACATCTTCACCAGAAGAGCCGGACACAAGAGTTTGATCAGATGATGGAAAACTGAAAAGTTAACATCAAAAATTGTTCATAATTTTAAGCTGCGTTCAAAAAATGTTTAAAGTTTGAATCAAATGAAAAAAATTGAAAAATGGTTTTCTTCGTTGAAAACCAAGTTTTTTTAATTTAAATTATTGGAAAATCAGTCGTGAGAATAATTTTTTATAGACTAAGAACAAACAGAGTTCTGCTTTAAAAAAGGGTGTTGCCTATTATTAGACACTCCAAAGCCTAAAATGGTTCGGCAATCTATTAAATTTAAAAAATGCTTTCAAGCCGATGTTATTTCATTGAAATAAAATTGTCTACAACTGAAATCGTATAACTGCATGACTGATATACGACAGATATATACAGTGAGGGATCTTAAATGATTCTTTTATTTTCAGACCTAATTTTTTCTTTTTAGAATTGACTCTTACATATTTCTTTCCTTTTATAATAAGCTCTATCAACAAAACTCAAAGCAAGAGACTGTCTAAAGCAAGAGAAAGCAAAGGTTTAAAACCCGACACTATGATGGGGCAGTTAGCTCTGGTTCGTTGTGCGTGATATACAATGCCGTAGATGGCGCACTTTACAGCAGAGGTTTCCAAGCTTTTACTCGTCGCGGGTCAAATATTCGTCTGCAAGTTTACCTCGGGCTCAATCGGTGCAGTAATCAAAGTGATGTAAAAGTCATGGAAGTTAATTCGAAAATTTTACGTTAAATTCAAAATCATGATTTTTTTTGTCTTGTTTAGTCACATTGATTTTAACGATTATTTCGAATTAATTTACATCATAAATACGGTATAATTCAAACCACAAATTTAGTTGAAGACAAAAAAGATCATCATTTAAACTCTACGTGTTGTTTTTTCAGGGGTGGAGAGTAGGAGTAGGCGTAAGGAGTAAAAGGAGTCGGAGTTTTTCCAAAGAGTAGGAGTAACAAAAAAAATTCATTACTCCTTACTGCTTTATTGATTTGCCATACTGTCTATTTGACATACGGAATTTTTACAACATTGTAATTGAAAAACCGAGACTGATTCCAAGTGAAAACCTTTTTTTTTAGAGAGAACACCATGATTTTTCACGAATATTAAAAAATCTAAAACTGATTCTAAGTGAAGAAACTTAAAAAACAACTTACTCCGGACTAGGAATAGGAGTAGGATTAAGAAAAAACATTTTACTCCGGAGCAGGAATAAGAGTAGGACCCAGCCAACAATGCTATGCAGGGCCCATGCGGGTCCTGCAAGGGCTGTCTGTACGGGACCCGTACCGATTTGGCCGCGGGCACTGTAGTGGCCCCGCATGAGTTAACCGCACGGGTTTAATCTGGCTTTTTGTTTTAAGCCGTAATAAAAAGCTAAAACATGCTAATAAGTTAACTTTTTTAATTATTTTATAAAAGTAACAATTTGCAAAAATAGTTTGAACCACATGAAACTCGTGCGGTTAACCCATGCGGGACCACTGCAGCGCCCGCGGCCAAATCGGTACGGGTCCCGTACAGGCAGCCTTCGCAGGGCCCGCATGGGCCCTGCATAGCATTGTTGGCTGGGGATTAAAAATCACCACTACTCCTTAGCCCTGGTTTTTCTAAACAAAGTGTAGAACTTCTTACACAGACAAAAATAATTTGTATTCTAAGTTATTATCTGCGCACCATTGAATTGGCTCAGAGAAGTGGTTTTCAAACTTTATATTGTCTGAGCGCACTTACAATATTACAAATACTTGCAGACGCACTATATACAAATTAGGACTAATATAGTATTATAATTAAGTTAAATATTTCGAAGAATAACGCATTTAATGAGAGCAAACTTAACGTATTTTTATGCAGTTTATTCATTCAAGTGTTAATGAGAAACATGAACTTGATGAGACCTTGCAATTTTTTCAATGTTTGGTATTATGCTTGAGAGACAAACTCTCGTTTCCTCATCAATACATTGAACATTTTTTCTCTTTTTACATGTAATGGTTGAAAATCTCAATTTACATAAATATGAAGCGGCAAATTGCAACAAAGTAGTCCTCATTTTTTTTGATATCGACAAATGTTCTCCTTTGATAAAAATCCAAAAAGCTTCAAGAAACAATTTTTGTATTTGATCATCAATCTACGATCAGTGGACTCAGATGCCTGTCCTTCTTTTTCTGTTAGCGTTAAACTAGAATCTATTGCAGTTTCTACAAAAGTGTTTCTAATTGCCAGTGCTAATTAATGGAAAATAGTAACTCAATTTTTCTTCTAATATTAATAAATTTTTAAGTGCCATTGGTAGAATTTTAATTTTGCAGTTATTACTTACCCGTAAAAACATTTCAAGACTACCTTTCATCACTGTTCTTTTCCAAATCGGTAGCTTTCTCTTAAACTCTTTTACTTTGTCAATACTTGTGAGGATATTTTCTTCTTTCCCTTCAATGCTAGAGTTCAAAAAATTAAGATGCTGAAAAACAGATGCCAAATATTGTAGCTTTGCAATTGAAAACTCACATTGGAGGAAGTTTAAAAAGTGCATTGTTTTTTTGTTTCAAAAAATGTGGTAAGTTTTTGTCGTAACTTGTGTACACGGGTAAGTATTTTACCTCTTGACAACCACCTTACATCCCTGTGTAAAAGTAGCCGTCTGTGTTGAGACACCATATTGGTGCAATTCTTTTCAAATAGGCACGATTTACCAGTTCATTACTAAAACAACTTGATCTAAGACCTCTCTTAAATTCTCTCCAAATGCTCTTGATATCAAGGCTTCTCTAGGAAGAAAGCAATGAATTGCAATAAATTTCTCGTTTCGTTTCTTTTAAAAAAAACAAGACCCTTTTGCACCCTATCATTGTTGGAGCTCTCTGTGCAAATCCCTACACAGAATTTCCACAATAATAGCCATTCATCAAAGTAGTTAATCAGGATGTTAAAAATATCCTTATCTTTTGTAATCAGACTTAATTCTCTGCAAAAAATTGCTTTGCTACTTAATTTTTGTTAATGAAACGAATGAACGCTATGAATTGCACTTTGTTGGTAGCGTTGGTTGATTTATCAACTTGCAGAAATGCAGAATTGCACTTGCAGAAATGCGTGCAAAACTTGCGGAGTAGCTAGTTGCAAAAAAAATGACTTATAACTATCATATAAAGTCATAAGAAACAAGTGAAGTGTTTGTAAGGAAATAGTATGTTATAATCTTTGCTTTTCGTATCTGGATAGATTTTTCAGGAATTCTTTGGGATGCACTCTTTGCAAGCCAATGGCTCAGAGGCACTGCGGTAATTCAAGATGATTGAACATCTGATTAAAAATTCCTTGGCGGGCCTCACCAAAAGGCTTCTCGGGCCACAGGTTGGGTAGCCTTGCTTTAAAGCAATGTACTCTCAACAAAGAAAAATAGATGAATAAAATTAATTTGGAATGTATCCTTGCTTTACTGAAATTAAGATATAAGCCTATAGACTTTAAATTATTTGGGCAGAGTAATAAAGTATCAAAAAAGCTTTAATGAATCAAAATCAAACCGCAATATTAGATGTGAGTATTTGTTGCAAAATCTTACTGGTCAAAAAACAAAGCTTTTTGTTAAATGTTAATAAATCTTACTTATTTAAAATCGATTGTCCAGAGCTCGTTGCAACAAAGATTATGAATATGAAATGCAAATTGAGCATTGTTGATTACAGAGCAGCTAAGAAGCGAACAAACGTACAAGAAAAAGCAACACTAAATTAAAAATTTATTTATAAGTATCAATTAAATGTAGAACGTATGAAGTCTAAAACATTTAATTTTTCTTTTTAAATGATTTTAAATGGTCCGAAAACTTGCGAAATATTACTGATTTACTTTTAAAGTTGTTTCATACTTTATAAGTTCAAAACCCTGGCCATATGGCTTAGAAAATTTTTCTAAAGAAAAAAATTTTGACACATCAAGTTTGTTTATGTTTAAGGCAGGTCAGAAATTCCTACAATAAAAACGTGAAAACTTATTGTTGAATTTTCGCGCAGTTTTGCTTTCTCAATTAATTTCTTTTCATTTTTATGTTTGCTATATTCCATAGATGCCAAGATATTGCTGTCCGCTTCAAACTTTTTCTTCGTTTTTTAGTTTTACGGAGATATGACTGACATTTAGAACTGCTTCCAAAGACCGCCAAGCCGGGAAAGTGCCGTAATTCGTGGTCAATTAAAAGCAAAAAAAAAAAAAATCGAAAGTTGAAAGTTCTAGAAAGCATAAAAATAAGGGAAGTGAAACACGCGAAAAAAAGTGAATTTCATTTTCAACGACCTTGCATTTAACTCCAGTAATAAAGCTTTCTTATATTACGCCAATTTAATACAAAAATGAGTTTAACAAAATTTCAAATAAAACTTATGGTGAGTATAAACCATCGACACAAATTCTAGAACTCTGAACTAAAAGAAAGTAAAACTTGAAACACACTTAAACTTGAAAACACTCCCATGGAAGCAATTTTTTAAAATGCTCATTGCTTTTTAAAACGAACCAAAAAGTGAAGTAAATACTTCAACAAACTGTTCCTTTTTTTGTGCACATTAATTACAATAAGATTGCGTAAGCGTATTCATCTTTACTTCAACAAACTGCACCTTTTTTTGTGCACATTAGTTACAATGAGATTGCATAAGCATATTGTTTGTTGAAAAATTGCCTTAAAGCGCGTTTATAGCCATTTACAGTACTTTTTTTTCAGCGTGATCTTTGTTTGTTTTATTGACGCTCAAATCCACTCATTTTTTCTCAAAAAGATGAGTGGATTTGAGCCTCAATAAAACAAACAAAGATCACGCTGAAAAAAAAAGTACTGTAAACGGCTGTAAACGCGCCTTTAGACAAATTTTCAACAAACGGTCAAAAAACTTATGTCTTTTTTTTAACAATGACGAATAATATAAAAAGATGAAGTTAAATAAGAAATAGAAAGAAGCTTGGCTTACCAGCTTTTTACTCATCTTTTAATAAAGAACCAAGGCCCATTAAAGTCAATAAAGACAAGTTTTCTCAGGACTTTGCCGTATTATGAGACGTTTACTGGTGTTGATTTTGGTTGCTCTGGAGCAGGCTTGCCCAACCATTTACATATGGCGAGCCGAAAACATTTTGCAAGATTTTCGCGGGTTGCAAATGCTATAAAGAACAAATAGCGAAATTTTATTATTTTATCACAAATGCCAACAGCGATTAAGTTGGTACGAGGCCTGTATTGATGGCGAACGAGATCAAGACGGCCTCGGTTGAAAACCTACTCTCGTCATTCGGCTGCATCCTTGGAAAAGACACTTTACGGCACTCTCCTCTGCTTTGAGAGCTTTGCAAGCAGTTATAAAATTTATCATATCCACAGTTTGTATCTAGATTGAAGCAATACATATTATCATGCATACTAAAAAATTAAATTATTATTTAGATTATACATAGATTGGAAGAATTGTACCATGTAGCGGTAGCTAAGTTGCTGTGATGTATTAAATTTCGCAGTTGAGTTTTTGACTCAATGGGACAAAATAGAATGTTAAACTTTTCTACTAAATTACCCAAAATGCTATCAAAAGTTCCAATATATCGCTATTGTTTGGTCATTAATTAATGAATACTTTAATTGTTTTTTAAATCTTTAAACAAACCAATGTTTTGGCCAGCTAAATTTTTTTACAAATAATGATTTCTTTAGCTGACTAAAACATTAGTTTGTTTAAAGACCTAAAAGAAAAATAAATATCTAATAAACAGTGATGGCCTTACAAAAAGGGGGGCGCGAAACAAGAAACTAAGGGAGAGCCACTATTTATTGTAATAAAAAAAGGTAGCTGAAGTAATTTTTTGTATATAAAAGCAAAGTGATCTTTAAAAAAAATAAAAGGTCTTCAATTTAAGGGGGCCACTATTGAGCAATCCAAAGCATAGAGAGAAAATTTTTATGCCCCAAGACATTGTCATATCTAAAAAAAATTTTAAAAAAGTTAGCAGCTTGGAAAGTATTTTTTTTTTCAAAAATTTATTCTTTTTTTTTGACATGCCATCAACGTCCTGGTGCTATTATGAAGAAATAGAGCAATTTTTTGTGTAAGAGGGCCACTTTTTAATGTATTTTAGGGGGTCGGTGCGGCCACACTGTTCGCACCCTATTAAAACCATCACTGCTAATAAATACTTAGATTGTTTCTTTAAGGCTATAAACAAACTAATGTTTTGGCCAGCTAAATTGCTTTTATTAGTAATGATTTCTATCCCAAAATCACCTTTAAAATATATCTCTAAATCGTGGAAAAGAAAAGTCACTTTCATTTTAATTTTATTAAATTTATAAAGAAAACTAAAGTATTTGTAAGAGCGTTTTTAAAAATTGTTATTGCACATAGTTGACTACCATGTTGTTCGGCATTAGCTAAAAATCTTTTTTGTTCCTTTTTACATTTTATTTTATTTTAATTTTGGCAAAATATTTTGGGGCAAAGAATGATTATACAAACATCACGGTATCTTCGTTTTTTGGTATAGACCTAATAACCTCATTTGACAGAGAAATGGAATCAAATAAACTTAGCATTTGCAAAACAATAGATTTGCCGTAAGTTTTATTGTCAACTTTTTGTGGGTAATTTTTTTGATTAAATTTGCGACATGCACGGCCTCAAAAGCTATAATTCAAGGCCGCAGGTTGTGCTCCATGTCTGTAGATTTATACTTGCAATATTGTCAACAACTTTACGGATAACGCTGATCATAAATTGAGCCACATTACATAGAGTTTAGAAATGGTTTCTAAAAAAATTACATCTCTTTCTAATTTAAAAAATGTCATTTTACTAAATTTAAATGTCCTACAAATGATAATATTGATAACGCACCGAAAATTAGCAATGGACTTTTATTTACATTGACGTTGTGTCGGTCAGCACTCAGCCGATATCTTCAGATTCATTAAACTGTTTGCAGTAATAAGGGTTCTTAAACTGGGGTCGACGGACCCAGGGGTTCCGTGGAGAAGTTTTAATAGGTCCGTCAAGGCCCAATAAAAATGTTAGAAAATATCAAATTAGGTTTTAAAATGTAATGATTTAAAAAAAAATTACATAAATTAAAACAAGCTTAAAGTTCGCTTGCGTACCTAGAAAACCAAGAAACTGTCTTGAATTCAAAGGGGTAAAATCATAGACATTTGCCGCATAAGTCATCAGAGCAAGTGAGTAGCCAAGATTTTATGAAAAACTCACTAATGACAACTCAGCTGCTGTTCTCCAACATTTTTTAGGAATTGCGTTTAATGAACCATAAAAATTATTGCGAGTGCGAGGTAAGTAATAGTTTGTTATCAATCAAACACCGTAAAAACTTGTTTGTATTGAAGTTTTACACTTGAGTTAAGACTTTAGACACCAATTGCGATACAGTCGATTTCGCTTTATTCGGACACTGGGTCCAAATTAATTTTGTTCGAATTAAGCAGAGAAATAAATGTATGAATAGACGTTTGGTGGTACAGAATTTGAAGATTGTGTGAAGTAAAAGATTTTTCTTCCCAAAGCTTTTCATCTGACACTCTTTAGGGAAAATCGTCAGAATGAAGCAGAATTGAAACCGAACTGAGTTATAAAGAGGAAAGCAGAGTTCTCATTGGCTGAAAGAAGTTAGCCAATAAGAGAAAAGATTAAGAAATTTTCAAAAAGTAGACGAATTCTTTTTTGCTTACAGGGGATTGAGAGATTTAATGAAAATCGCTTCAAGAGCAAAAAGGTGAAAAAAAGAGCGACCTCGAGCGAGAATAGAAAATTTTTCGTTGCTGTCGTGAAGAGCGCATTGGGCGTTGTCAAGAAGATGTTGACCAATGGCGGATTCGTGAAGTTGTTCTGGGCGTGTGTTGGCCTTGCAAGAGCGGGAACGACTTTGGCGGTTGGGCGAGGCAAGAGGATTGGCGATGGATCTAGGAACGTGTTGTTTAATTCGCTCTTCTGGGCGTTGAGACATGCGACCAACGTTCCGACCATCGCAGTGGCACACAAAATGGTAAATAACATTGCTGTGATGATGGGAAGATAACGCGTCTTTCTTAATCGCTGGTAAGAGCTGTCAAGTGTTAAAACCTTTCTGCTCTTGAAGCGACTTTCATTAAATCTCTCAATCGCCTTCTGTGTAAACAAAAAGAATTCGTCTACTCTTTGAAAATTTCTTAATCTTTTCTCTCATTGGCTAACTTCTTTCAGCCAATGAGAACTCTGCTTTTCTCTTTATAACTCAGTTCGGTTTCAATTCCACTTCATCTGACGATTTTTCCTGAAGAGTGTCAGATGAAAAGCTTTGGGAAGAAAAATCTTTTACTTCACGCAATCTAGAAATAAGTGTTTATGAATTAAGTATTATTTCATTTGAAATAAAAAGATATAGCCAGAATGAAGGAGTAAAGTATGTATAATAATAATCGATTGTAATAGATATCGAAATGATATTAATTGATGTGGTGCTTTACTAGAACTAAAGACAAGCATCAGACATTAGTATCGATAGTTAATATTTCATTGGCATATTTTTTGTGCCTAATTAACACCCCATACAACAAATGCCAAAGAAAAAAATGTACAGTGATTGTCGCACTTTATTCGCCATATAATCTTAACCGCATAAATGTATTTTTAGCTAATTGTTTGTTTTAGTAGTTTTAAATTTCAGTATGTCGTAATAGTGATTGGATATTCGGTAAAGCCCCACTTAATTTAATTTATTTAATTTATTTGCAAGTTGTTTTTTATGTACCCGTTCTAATCAGACCGTTTGGTTGGCGCCCTAGTTTTCTATTGTCTTCGCAGTTTTATTTTTTCTCTTTAGTCTCTTTTATCTCGGACGTTCTTTTGTCTTTTGAAATGTTCTAGTATAGTTAATTTGATGTTACATAATCGTTTGTTGACGCGTCTCTGATTGGCTGTTATTAAGAGTGACACAATTTAATTGCTATTCCAGAAAATTCGCTTATAATCTAGTGTCACGTGACGTGACCTTATACAAGCGTGCGTTTTGTTTTCATTTCACTCCAGTCTGAATTCCACGTGAGATTTCTGTTAGTGATTTGAGTTGTTGCCTTGCGGTTGAGTCGTTCGTGTTTTTGTGGCTGTGCGACCGCAGTTAATTCTATAGAAACATCTAATAAATCTATCCTGTCAAGAAGGCGAACAGTAAAACCTCCGGCTTGCGAAAAAGATTATTTATTGTTCTAATTTTTGTTATTTATTGTTTAAATTTTCCGTTTTTTGGATTTTGAATTCACGTCGCTAAGCCTTCAACTTGGTTAATCAAACATTGTAATTTGTTTTCTTTCTGTTTATTCCCTCGCAGCTCGTAATTTTGTTCTTTAAAGCTTTATTCAAGTTAACTTTTCAATAGCGGTTCTTAATTTAAGGTTCTTAATTTAAATTTAACATTCGAAATCAGTTTTATTTAAGGTGAAGCGTACCTTATTTTCAATAACATTTTTTGTTTGATTTTCATTATTTTAATTTTTTATTTAAATAAATTTCTAGACTCATTGGAAAATCTATTTATTGTTTACCTTTCAAATAGTTTCTTTAATCAAATTTGTAATGCTAAAATTGTTTTGTTTCACATTTTAAATTTTTGGTGATCTAATACAATTAATTTTTCGAAGCCTGACTGCACAGGTTTGTAGACGAGTTACTTCCTTTCGTCCCGCAGAAACAGATACCATCAAAGAAGAATTTTATTTTGTAATACAATTTTACAACATGCAAAAGTCACCGACGTCTTGAAAATGGTTAACAATTTTTTTGCTAATGAAAATTTTGAATGGAAGAAAAAAATAGATAGTTTGTGCCCAAATGAAGCACCGACATGCTTGGCAAAACATCTTGTTTTGTCACTTTGCTGAAAAAAAAGCTCCTCATATTATTCTTGCTCACTGCTTTTTATATCGCCATGCATTAGCATCAAAAACGTCCGACAAATTTGAGAGAAGTTTTGACTCAAGGTGTAAAAATTGTCAACTTTATCAGATCTTGTGCTTTTATAATAAGCGATTATTCAAATGTTTTTGTCAAGAATTGGGAGCGAGACATGAAGTTCTCTTGTATCACAGAGGTTTGCTGGCTATCAAGAGGCGAAGTTTTCAAGCGCTTGTTTGAATTCCAAAAGAAGTTTTATTTTTTTAACAGACAAAAATGTTGAACTCTCAAAGCAATTTGAGGGTAAAGAGTTCATTCCACGTTTGGCTCACTTGGTTTATATTTTTACTCACTTGCATCAGTTGAGTCTTTCTGTTGAAGATTCTGCCGTTGTAATTATGGACGCTTCTTAGAAAATTAAAGGTTTCCGGGTCAAGCTTTCTCTGAGGAAAGAAGATTTGAAACTGAAATTTATTTCAACTTCTCAATGCTAGAAGAATTACTGCTTCAAAAAGATAAAATTTGTAAACTTCTATCAAAATATCCTTGCATAGACATGTGTGAACATTTGATAGAGTTGCAAAACTCTTTCAGAGGTTACTGTTTGACCTTCATGGATTCGTTTTTCGAGTCGAATTGGCCAAAGATCAACTCATTAACTGAGTTGATCTTGTTGGAATACCGGTAATTAAAAATATCCTGCAATTTAAAAAGTACAGCAGATTTTTGGGTTTCGTTGTCGAAAGAATATCTTCTTTTGGTAAAAAAAGCCATGGCTGCTATTATAGCTTTTGCCACTACGTACTTATGCGAATCAGGATTTTCGTCCATAGTTACAATCAAAAACCAAAAGTCGAAATCAGTTGGATGCGAAAGATGACATGTGTGTTACTCTCTCAAAAACGAAACCACAATTTGATGTGCTTGTGAAAGACAAACAACAGTGTTCTCCCATTAAATGGAAAATTTAAAACAAATTGAATTTGTAATTCAATAAATTAAATAAAACCTGTATTTTGTTTACGTATTCAGTTCAATTTTATATTGTTACATGCAAATTTTTAAGGTTTAAAAATTTTTTAGACTAAGGTCACTGGGCAAAAAAAAGAGGAACGTAAAAGTCAAAAATATTTTTAGGGGTTCGCGGTAAAAAAAAGTTTAAGAATCCCTGGTTAAGAAGCTATTCGTTTCTACCCGTAGAAATACAAACAATGTCGAAAAGCACGTAAGTTGCCTCATTGATCACCGCGCGACAAAATTTATGTAAACCAAGAACAAAGAAATTAAACAACTCCCCACGTCGTCGTCGTCGTCGTTTGAAGAGGTATCCACTCCAGGTCAGACACAAACAGGACTGGGGCCGAGGGTTTATCTTTTTACTACCCCAGACTGCTGCACTGCCTGCATCAGATGCTGGCAGTGATATTATTAAGCCAGCATCGAGTTTCGTCATCCAAAACCGTCAGACCTCGTGCTCCATGTGGTGCCCGATGTATGGGGCACATTGTTAGTACATGGTCTGCGGTTTGCTCTGAGGCGCCACACTCGCAATTCAGTGAAGGAGCGAGACCCCATTTGTGCATGGACGAATGGAATCGCCCAACACCAGTCCGCAGGCCGTTGAGCTTAACCCAAGCTGCTCGGGGTAAGCCCATCCCAACAGGCCTGACACTGGTCCCGGGCACAAAAGCACGGAGCCTGGAAGCACTTTCACAGTACTCCGCGTTCCATTTGTGATTCGTCCATTCAGAGGCGCGGATGCCAAGTCTGGCAAGATTGTCCAAGAGATTCCGCGCACCTGGCACAAACGGGCGTCTGGATCTTAGTCTCACTTGGCCAGTATCTGAGGACCCACTTAAAAGACCATACAAGATATGATCGGGGTCCAGAGATCCACGGTAAGCCAAGGAGAGTGTCGCTCCCAGTCGGCGAAGCTCAGCTGGCTGGATGCCTGAGAGTATAGGTAGGTGGTCCATTGGAGTGGGACGCAGGCATCCAGTAACTATGCGCAAGGCGTCATTCAAGAAACTGTCAATGAGACGAGTGTGAGCACTGCGACACCAGACTGGCGCACAGTACTCAGCTGTTGAGTAGACTAGAGACAAGGTGGCTATGCGTAGTGTTTTAGCACCAGCACTCCATCCCGAGCCCACGAGTCGCCTCAGCAGTGTGACGCGCGATGATAGTTTTTTGCGTAATGCCACTAAATGGTGACGAAACGTGAGCGATCTGTCCAGTTTTACCCCAAGATAAGTAGGGGTTGGACAGAACGGTAAAAGTCTACTATTGTTGTAGACCTTTAGCTCACGTTTGGCCTCTCGGTTATTTAAGTGAAAGGCTGCCGTCACCGTCTTAGTGTGATTGAGCTTCAACCTCCAAGTCTGGAGACACGCTGACAGTGTGGACATGTCTTGGCTTAATGTCCCCTCCAAGTCCTTCCAGTTTCCAGAAGAGTGCAACAATGCTAAATCATCAGCATAAGCAAACTTTCTGGAAATCATGGAAGGAAGATCGTACGTATAGATGTTAAATAGGAGGGGAGCCAAGACCGATCCCTGAGGAACGCCGTTTTTAAGACGGCGTAGCCTGCTTTGCTTGCTGTCACCGGTAGTAAGGGTGAAACTTCGATTTCAGACAAGCTCCATGATCATTTTGACCATGTGCTTATCCGGAAGTAGTCTCAGCAGCTTGCAGGTAAGGCCACGGTGCCAGACAGTGTCATAAGCAGCTGTCAGATCGATAAATACGGCACCGGCCTTCTTTTTAGCCTCAAAAGAATCCTTGATGTTCTGGGTTAGCAGAACAATTTGATCTACGGTTGACTTCTCGCGTCGGAACCCAGCCTGCTCTTTAGGGAGCAGTGGATCGATTAATGGTTCAACTCCCCACGAATGCCGCACTCGCGAACAGTAAAAATGAAACCAAAAACAATCCAATTATAAAACACAGCAAGTAATTGTACAGTTAAAATATTAAAGAACCAAAGCAAATCAATTAATTGAGTAAAATCGTAAAGCATTGGCGTGCAGATGGACGGAGAACGGGGCGTAAGCCTCGGGGATTCAAGGCAAGGGAAAATCTAGCCTAAAGAGTGAAATTTAAGGAATTACGCTTTGTTTAAATTTTGTAACTACTGAGTGTTTCTGCGTACTACAAGGCTAATAAGACATTCTATCGAAAATTAATGGAAACTTGCTGGAGTGGGGCATGCAAAAGAATGTTAGGTGACCCGATAGAGAGACGAAACACTGAAGACCGTCAAGAATATGACAAATTTCCAAGAAACTCGCTTGCTAAACCTTTCAGCTTTGTGTTGTGTCTGCTCTTTGCACAATATGGTAGTCTAATGTTGTTTCAGCTTAGTTTATTTTATGACTGATGGTCGCACAATTTATTTTGCGCATAACGCAACCTCATTTAATTCAACCTGCACAAAATCTAAAATCACATGATTTAATACACAAACCGATTGTGGCTTTGACGCACAATTTGCATTGTGACGTAAAGTCTCTCGTGGTTACTTTAACATAGGGGTGTCCAACCTTTTGCTCGTCGCGGGCCAAATTTTCGTCTGTAAATTTATCACGGGCCGCAATCGCTGAAACAATCAAAGTGATGTTGTCATGAGAATTTGTACGAAAATTTCCGTCTCCAAAAGAGATGTTTCCTAAAAAAAGTCTTCAGTTTTAATCAAAGTTTGTTTTATAATTTTCGTCTCCAAAACTACGTGTTTCCAAAAAAAAAAAAGAAAAGGTCTTCCTTCTGTTTGTGGACTTTATTTTGTCGTTGAATTAGTGCTTTCCAAAAGCTTTTGCGGCACACTTCGGCATCTCTCGCGCAACACAGATTGTAGAGGTTTAAATGCACTGCAATAATTCAAGTCGATAGAGCATCTGATTAAAAATTCCTTCGTGGGCCTCACTAAAAGGCTTTGGGGGCCACATGCGGCCCGCGGGCCGCAGGTTGGACATCCCTGCTTTAACTGCGTGGTTGGCCTTTATCTGCGTGGTTTGGCCTTTTTGTGAATCTAGGTCTTAAAGTTTGCACGCCATGCAAGTATTAACTGTATTAATCTTTTCTTATAACTCAGCACCTTTCCAGTGGATATGGCCAAACAAAAAAGTGTTTATCTAACGCCTGAGGTAAACAATGCAATTGACAGAATGTTTTGAGTATAATATAGAAACGTAGTTTGTGTTGATTCTGTGTGAAATGCGAAGTCTATTTATGGCTTCTGCTTGACTTTTTTGGTTTGGTACTAGTGAAGCGTGCATTCTATTTTCACTGTGAGGGCGCACATTCAAACTTAGTCATGAGCGGTATTTAGCAAAGATACAACACTGAAGATGAGTTTACGCAAATGGTGTGATTATATTCATAGAAAGCCTTCTACTGTACAGTGCAGGCTTTTAAATTGAAAGTGTCTTTAAGAAGAGGCCAACTGGAATTTAGTACTTTGCAGTGCAATACGAAATGTCTGGAATCTTACAAGTGTTTTAGCATTTTACATGTCAGTCGCGGAGGTTAAAGATTGTCCTGAAGTGCAAATTAATTGTCACACAATAGTGCACCACTGCCAAACAAGCACTCTAACTAACGTTGGTGTGTCACTACTCACTAATAGTTCAGAAAAACATCAAGGGTAGCAATGCAGCCTGGTCGAGTGATTAGAGCGCTGTGATTACGGGCGATATGGTCTCGGTTCAAAACTAACTCGGGCCATTCTGTTGTGTCCTTGGAAGACACTTTACAGCACTTTCCCCTGCTTGGTGGTCCTGGCAAGTAGTCTAAATTTCACTCATATCTCTATAAAACTGAAAAAATAAAAAAATTTCGACCGGACAACAATATCTTGGCATTTCCGGAAGCAGGTCGGGGTAATTGCTTGCCCTATGCATAAAGCCTCCGTTGCTTTCCTGCGAGTCAGGAGGATAAATATAGAGATGAAAAAAAGTACCAAATGTCATGGCTGTACAATTTCACATAATATTTATAATAGAAAATGTAGGCAACTCTATCTCCTATCATGTCTCATAGGTGCTTTATTTTTTTTGGGCCTATTAAATATTTGTTTGCATTCATAAATACAATATTTAGTTTTTCTAAGTAGAAAAATACTCTTTAATAGACGTATTGCGTCTGTAATTGCATACTTCAGGTTCATAGAATAAAACAAATATAATAAGCAAAATATAATAGAAAAACCAACATTAAAAACCAACAGTAATTTTTTACTCGTCTTGAATTTAAACTTCCGAATCTAATTTTTTTGTCGACACTACTGTTTTAACGAATTTTAAATGCTTGCCTTTCTCATTTCTCGATGCTAGACTAGAAATAAGGAGGGGCACACAATCAAGCTGTCCCCGGCATCACTAGATCTCTGCACGCCCCTGTTGTAAAGGTTCATTAATTATTATTTTAAAGGTTAAAACGGATTATTATGATAAAAGATGTTTGCAGAAAGTTGGTTGCCTATATAAAATCAAAACTTAATGTGCTAAACAAAAACGACGGTAATTTTTTTTTGTTTATAAAAAATTGTTTGATTGTGTTTAAATTTTCAATTTTTGTCTTTCTTAAGTTATAGTTTTGACAGTGAAACTTTTTCTTTATTAATTAGTTTGGTTTGGTTCTTTAGTATTTAACTGTACTGTTTCTCACTGTGTTAAAGATATCGATTGAGTGCTTTGTAATATCGAAAATTTGCTTTGTCCGCAAGATTTCTGTGCTTTGAATTATTTACTAATTGCAAACTTAAAGGTTGGCTGATTAGTATGATAAAAAACAGGGGCGTTCAACCCGTGGTCCGCGTAAAGGTTTCAAGTGGCCCGCGCAATATTTTTTGAAGCCCTCTGTCCCGTCAATTTTGGCAGAAGTCAAAGACAAATTTGATGTGAAGACCCCTTTTTTCTTGCTTTTTTCAAATTTTTGAGATCACTATGATTTCGGGACAAAAAGTGGGAAATCTGAGACTGATTTGAGGTGAGGACTTTTTTTTTTAGAGATCACAATGATTTCGGGGCAAAAAGTGGGAAATCTGAGACTGATTTCAGGTGAAACTATGATTTTGGGGCAAAATTGGGTTGTTTGTTTGTTTGGCCCACCAATATTTTCGATGGGTCAAAATGGCCTTCGGCTCAAAAAGGTTGGACACCCCTGATATAAAATCTGTGAACAATGTGCTAATTAATTATGGGCAATAAGTGCTAGCAAATATTTTCGTCAAACATTACATTGATAGACGTTTTACTGGCACAGCAACGTAAAATAATAAAGTTTCGAATACACTTCTCTACAAATAACTCATAAACAACCAGTGGTGGGCAGTACCGCGGTACTTTTTTTTATAAAGTACCGCGGTACTCCGTCTAATTCTAGGGTCATTAAAAGTTTTTTTTGCAAGCATTGCGTCATGTTTTTGTTTTTAGTATCGATTGCAGCTTCAAAGTAGCTTCTTGATTTACAGTAGTATTATCACAAATGGACATTTGTCAAACATAAGTGTTTACCGATACTTTCCCCATCCTTCCGGTAGTAGTTACTAGTTAATTTTAAGTAAGGTCAGGTTTAGGAACGTTTTACGCACTTTATAGCCAGTAGCTCTTTTGCGACTTTTTATTTAGGCTTAGCTTACTCACGCTAGTAGGGTAGTCTGGGTAGACTAGCATTTTAGTTATGTCTCAAATAAAAACTAAAAAAGTAAATTTAAAATTCTAACTCACTACAATATTTTGGCATCTCTGAAAGCAATGATTTGCTAGATCTTCTGGTTGCTTGCGGGCCTGTACATATAGCATTAAATAAACAGGTACGGTATCGCTTAAAAGTTGCTCTTAGTATAACCCTTCAACGTTTTTGTACGGGTCTGAAGGATAAATGGAGTTGAAATACGATAAAAATCAATAAAAATTTTAAATCTTGAAAACGAATTGTGGGTTTGTGCATGAAGCTTATTTTTGTTTTATTTTTTTTCATCAATTTTAATAATGTTATTAATGTGCATAGAAAAAGAAACGAAATTAAAATTGGTTAAAAAAATATTGTTTTAACTTATCGTTTTAAATATCAGGTTTTGTTTTGACTAAATTGAAGAAAGATCGTTAATTACTTATACGCTTGAAGTTTTACATTATATAATTAATTGTATCATTGTTTTATACGCCAGTGTCAGTCTATGTCATTCGACTCTGTGTTTTTCTTATAACTTTATTCAAACTCCATTTTTTGACCAATTTTAACAGAATAAAAAGAGGTTTCTAAAACGAAATCAACCAATAAAATTCTAATTACCACAAAAAATAATACAATCATTTTTCAATGTTAATATTGTACTTAATGGAAAACGCACCAACAGAGGTTATTTGACTTGTTTTTATTCAAGCAGATGACACATCAAATGTAACAGAGTTAAAAGATCTCTGCTCCAGCTTTTTTCTTATATTTTTGTTTGCAACAAGAACAAGCAGTGGAAAATATTTTACAACACTACGCACCGGTATTAAAATTTAGCATAAATGACTTGGCGTGAATAACTATTTTATTTTTGTATGTTACTTTCTGTACAGTACAATATCTAGATAGGTGTGCGTTTGTTTTTCCTCCCTATATGGTTATGTTTGAAATAACTCTACATAGAATAGCCTACTTTTTTTGTTGCACTGAGCGTTTGATGAAAATGACCAAATAATCAAACTATATAATTCATTTAAAAAATGAAGTTTTAAGAAATATTTGTCGCAGTTTGCTTGAGGTAATCGAAAATTATCAAAGGACTGCCGTCCTACTTTTGAATTATTCTGGGGACTGTATCGAACATTTACGTAAACAAGGTCAAAAGACATTCAAATAGTATACATATTGTGCTATGCTTGAGTGCAATATCATCAATTGGTTGCATAGGCGTACCAGCCAAAAAAATTTGGGGGGCAATCAAGTTTTGCTCAAATTTTGTGACGTTTGCCCAAATCATGATTTTCTAGCACATTACGGATAGGACAAGAAATTGTCTGAGACTCGCGAACCAAGAACAAATTTTGTCCTAAAATCATATTGATCTCTAAACAAAAAAAAAAAATAGAAAAGTCTTCAGTTGAATTTAGTCTCATATTTTTCAATTTTTGACCCAAAAAAAGTCTTCACCTAAATTTGGTAACTATTTTTTGCAGTTTGATCATTGTCACTGTCCTAAAATTTTTGACTTTGCCCAAATATTTTCTTGTCACTGCCCAAAAAATTTCAATTTTTTCCAAGTCTTAGAAACTTGGGTGGGCAATTGCTCTCCCTGCCCCTTCGGTAGGTACGGCTATGATTGGTTGTACCGATGTTTTATTTTTGATTTTAATGTCAAAATTCGTACTATAAATTAAATAATTCTGAAAGAAAAAATGTCGGTGTCGTAAGTTGTGACAAAATCAATATTAATATCCAACATTACTCTCGGTAGAAATTTATTTTGATAATAATGACTGTTTTGGGAAATGTGAGGTTGTTTTATATTCTGATGCAGGGATGCTCAATCTTTTAACCATTATGGTCCAACTTTTGTCGAAAAGTTTATTGCGAGTCTCAATCGGTGCAGAAATCAAAGTATCTTCTTTTTTGTCTTTATTTAATTTTAATGTGTTATTTTTGAATGAACCTCCTTGATAACAGGAATTCGGACTACAAATTTAGTTAAAGATCAAACAAAAAAGGTCACCATTTTGATACACCTACGTGTTTTATTCTTATATAAAGCGAAAAATCTCTACTGAGACGAAAATAAGCCTATTTAGTCCGATTTTTCTGCGCGTCATTGGATTGATTCAAAGCATTACAATATGTAATTACAATTTCTTTATCGATTATGTAATTACAAATTCTTTGGCAGACTTCAACAATAGACTTTGCGGGTCTTGGGTTGGGCAGCCCTATTCTGACGAAATGTAAATAATTCAATGTATGGTAAATTTAAAATCAAAAATATACGCCAGAGCATTAGTCAAGCTCGACTATAAAATAGTCTACAATTTAGGCTAGACTAACCTACTAACCTACTAAACAAGAATATAGCTTGCAAAAATTCAAAAAAAAATTAATTTCATCCAAGTAATCAATCCTAACTAAATTTTTTAAATTAGGCTTATTATAACATTTTGAAATAATTATATAAAAGTACGACGTGATACTTAAAATTTTAATTTTTTCTTAGAATGAATTGTATTTCTTTTTTATTGAATGAAAAGTTCATTTCCAAAATTGTTTAAAAAGTCCGGTGAATTTTGAAAACATTCGTTGTTGCTAAGATCGAAGCATTTTAATAATAAAATCAGATTTTGCTGATGTTGTGATATTGTGCAATAGATGACGTAGTGTTTTCTTAAACGCTTCTAATCTTAATCAGCGCCTTCTGCTCGAACAATTATTGGACACGCGCATCTCCAAGCATAATTGTTACAAGTTAAATATGCGCCTTTATTTTGGTTCATCAGTCAGTTCAAAGCTATCAAGCTACTTCAGCAAACGAACTACAAGCATTCTATTTCAATACGGTTGTTTTTTGGCTAAGTGATTTTTTGTTAATTTTAATTATTGTTATTTAATATACCTGTGTATTCGTGGAAAGATACAACAGGCAAAAGTGGCGACGAGGATTCAAGTAACTCATCTGCGTCAAGAATTTTAAAGAAAATTTGTTGAATCTGCATTAAAGCTTGAATTGTCAAAATGAGTGAAATTTCTGAACTGATTTTGTTGTTAAATAAGCAACACCAAGAGCAAATGGCAGTTTTACGCGACGAGCATCGCGAGCAGAACAAGCAACACCAAGAGCAAATGACAATGCTTCAAGAGCAGCTGAAAACTTTACAAAGCAGCTTGAACAACCCGCGATAAAATGTTCCAACACCGATGGCAAGTTTTCAACCATTCGATTCCACATCTGAGTTATGGACTGATTATTTGGCAAGGTTCCGAACATTCGTCACTGCTAACTCTATTCCCGACAACAAGCAAGCACAAATTTTTCTTACCAACCAATCTAACTCCGTTTACAAAATGCTTAGCAACTTAGCGGCTCAGCAACAACCTGTCAAAAGCATACATGAGCTAACCATGAATGATATTCAGACGTTTATGGCAGAGCAGTTCGACCCAAAACGATTTGTTGTCAGAGAACGTTTCAAATTTTGGTCTGACATGAAACGCAAACCTGGCGAAACTATTCCTGAACTGGCAAGCAGAATACGACAAGATGCAGCTACGTGTGATTTTCAATCCATTAAAGATCCTTTAGATGAAGCCTTGCGAACTAAATTCATCTGTTCAGTAGACAACGAAGCAGTTTTGAAGACACTCTTCAAGCTCAAGGACGCAAAGTCCAAAACTTCCAAAACGCAAGAAAAGAAAACCGCCTGCTTCAGGTGTGGAAATTCTGGACATTTCAGCAAAGCTTGTCCTCACATCAAAGCTCTTTGCAGCTTCTGCAAGAAAACAGGTCATCTGCAATCTGTATGCATGTCTCGACTAAGAGATAACAGCAAGCTTATGAAACAACAGGTGAAATTGGTGCACAAAGTCCGATGTTCTGTTTCACCCATCTATCAAACTATTAGACTTAATGACCGCAGAATTAAGTTTGAAATTGATAGCGGAGCCAGTGACACATTTTGCTGTGAAGCGACGTGGCAAACGCTGGGTAAACCCACTCTACAACCTGTATCAATTCAATATCAAGTTGCTGAAGGTAGCCCGCTACCCGTCGTGGGACAATTCCGATCAACTGCAAGTATTGATGGAAAATCACCTGACGTGACCTTTCCTGTAATTGTCACTAAGGTGCCCAATCTAAATTTACTAGGTCGTCTGGCGATGATGAAGTTGAAACTCGCCAACTTAACTGATCACTTCAGAGAAAACCTAAGTTGTGCTGAATCTACTGCAACGATAGAGCACGTCACTACAACTGGTCCAGAAAACTCTTTAGATGCGGCATGTATTCAATTATGTGGAAAGCTTCCTACTTTATTTGAATCTACATTGGGTTGTCTAAGAGATTTTTCACTGGACATACGGTTTAAACCTGAAGCTAAACCTATTTTCAAGAAGCCAAGACCTGTTCCGTTCTCAATCCTACAAGATTTAAACGAAGCATACGAAGCAGGAATTAAGAGAGGTGTATGGGAGCTTACAGATTTTAACTCGTACGGCACCCCCGTGGTTCCTATTCGAAAGTCTCCTTTGCCAGGTCAAGCAAAAGCAAGCATCCGAGTTTGTGGAGATTATTCGGTGACTGTAAACTCGCAACTGGAAGACCATCGTCAACCAATCCCTCTCCCAGAAGATCTAATGCGCAAGCTAGGACGTGGTTACTGCTTTAGTAAGATTGATCTAGCTAATGCATATAATCAAATCTATCTTTCTCCTGACAGCCAGAAGAAGCTGGCTCTCAGCACTCACAAAGGAGTTTTACTTCAGAAAAGACTTCCTTTCGGAATTAAATCCGCACCAGGGTATTTCCAAGAAATCATGGAACAGTTAATGCAAAATTTGCGAGGAGTTGCCGTGTATTTCGATGATATTTTGGTAAGTGGTGACAACGCAAAAGATCATTTGATGAACCTGCGAGCTTTGTTCAAAAGACTAGAAGAAAAAGGTCTTCGCTGCAACCGTGAAAAATGTGTTTTCGCCCAAGTATCAATTGATTACCTGGGTCACACTTTATCAAGTCGAGGAATTGCAAAAGGGTCCAAAGTTGATGCCATACTAGAAATGCCTACACCCAAGAACATTTCTACGTTAAAATCTTTTTTAGCATCTGTGCAGTTTTATTCTAAATTCTTACCTCCATATTTTTCGGAAAAGGACAACAGTGGAAGTGGGGTGAAGTAGAAGCGACATCTTTCAAAAAGATCAAACGGTTACTATGCACAGAGACTGTACTTGCGCACTATGACCCATCTCTTCCGTTGGGTTTATCTTGTGACGCCTCAGAATGCGGAATTGGAGCGGTATTATTTCATCGCTTTGCAGACGGAAGCGAGCGTCCCATTCTCAATATTTCTAAAGTCTTATCGGCGACACAAAGACGCGACAAATACAGAAAGAAGCACTATCCTTAGTGTACGCTTTGAAGAAATTTCATCAGTTTCTCTACGGTCGTAAGTTCATTGTGGTTACCGATCACAAACCTTTAGTGACCTTGTTTGCCCCTGATAAAGGTACTCCTGCAATGGCCGCGAATCGACTTGCACGATGGGCATTACTAGTCCATCAATATGACTACACGGTGGAATACCGTAGAAGCAAGGACCATGGCAATGCCGATGCTCTTAGTCGCTTGCCATTTTCAAATGACACAAGTTTTGATGGGGAGGAGATGGAAGATGATGTCGATAGCGTTTGTTTAGTTCGAACAATCAGTCGTCAAATCAATCCTGACAATCTATTGCTTGTGGTCAGAGAGACTGCCAAGGATCCAATTCTTTCCCAACTAATGCGATTTGTGAAGGAAGGATGGCCGCATGCATTTTCGGAAGAGCTTAAAGACTTCAAAAAGTTGGAAAATTCGTTGTCAACAGAGAATGGTTGCGTTTTTTACGGCTTACGGGTAATAATTCCTTCAACCCTACGTAATCATATTTTTGAATTATTACACCTTGGACATTTCGGCATGCAACGGATGAAAACTTGCCAGGTCAACTGTCTATTGGCCTAGAATTGACTTTGACATTGAGGATTTATGTCGCAAATGCACTTCCTGTGGCCAATTTCAAAATAAGCCGGATAAACCTTCAATCCATCCGTGGATGATGCCAGAAAAACCATGGTCAAGACTCCACTTGGACCATGCGATCAACTTTCTGGGAAGAAACTGGTTAGTCCTTGTAGACGCTTATTCAAAATATCCTTGCTCATTTCGGATATCCCCACACGTTGGTGACCGATAATGCCGCAACATTCATGTCTCAAGAGTTCCAAGCTTGGTGCAAACAACGAGGCATTGTACATCTCACCGGAGCACCTTATCATCCAGCAACAAACGGTGCTGCCGAGCGTTTGATACAATCGTTCAAACAGGCATTGAGAAAATCCTCGTTACCTCCAAAGGAAGCTTTGCAAGAATTTCTAATGCAATATAGAAGGATTCCTTTTGCATCGGGACTGTCACCAAGCGAATTGTTGAATGGAAGAAGAATTCGCACCAAAATTGACACTTTGGTTCCATCCATTCCGCATCTCCTGCAGGGAAGACAGTCAAAACAAGCGAGCAAGTATTCAAATGCTGAAGACTCGGAAGTGGTTTCGAAAGTCGAACATCATTACTCACTAGGAGACCCTTGTTACGCACTGTACTTCGGGCCCTAGAAGAGATCGTGACCCACGATGGGTGCCTGCGATAGTTACGAAAGTCCATGGTACACGAAGCGTCAATGTACGAGTCATTCCTCGAGGACCAACTTGGAGAAGACATCTTGATCAACTTCGACCTCGATACGGTTCGGATCAAGATGATGATCCCTGTGAAATCCCAACGAGCGTTTTGTCTACAGAAACACTTCCAGCCGGGACTGACCACCAACGCAACAATCCGAGACTACCAACCGGAGACGAGTACGGGCGACACAATCTACGACGATCAGCGAGAACAAAGAGACCTCCAAAAAAATATTGTTGCTAATATGTATATATATTTTTTTGTCGTAGTTTATTTGGGGAGGTGTTGTAATATTGTGCAATAGATGACGAATCTTAATCAGCGCCTTCTGCTCGAACAATTATTGGACACGCGCATCTCCAAGCATAATTGTTACAAGTTAAATATGCGCCTTTATTTTGGTTCATCAGTCAGTTCAAAGCTATCAAGCTACTACAGCAAACGAACTAAAAGCATAATTTTAATTATTGTTATTTAATAAACCTATGTATTCGTGGAAAGATACAACAGCTGAAATAGAGTTTCTTCTTCTGTGAACTGCAGTAACCTCCCTAAGGAGCCAAAGAGTATAAAAAACACTTTTGTTGACCCTAGCTGAAATTAGCTGGGGTCAGCAACAAGCTGTAGTGTCCTGACGAGTCCTAACAAGGATTCTTACTTAATGTCAGCAATGGAACTGCAGGGTTTAGCTTGACTTTACCCGATCCGTGTTAGCTGACTCGATGATATGGTCAGCATATCGAAACCACCGTCAGTATGCCCTTGCGGCTTAGCGGTGCTTATCACAGTTACGCTAGTAGTGCATTGTTTTCATTAAACTATATACGTTATAACATGTACAAAAAAAATTGTGCATGGTCACCGCACCAGTTGTCAAAAAAAGAGTGATTATTGTGTTTAATGTGCATATAGTAATTATTGTGCAAAAAAGACATTGTAGCTTTGGAAAAAGTAGCATTTTTGCGTGCAATTATGTCAAATCTTTATCGCTTTTGGCGCTAAATATAGTATATCAGAAATTATAGGACTTAATGGTAGTGTAATAAATATTTTCTGAAGGTATTGCATTTGCAAGGAACATTCTAGTGGTCTAATTATAAAAATGGAAATATTTTGCATAAAATCAAAAATTTTATGATTTAATGTAAAATCAAAAATCCACTAAACACCAGTCTTCACCTTTATACCAATGCAAAAGGGACTTGATGAAATTTTGATTTCGTCGCTTTGCAAGCAAAAATATAAAAAATTACCATAATATTTGACGCCCAGCGAAAGTTGAGTAATTTTACTAAATCACCAAAACCAGAGTTTTCCAAAATGAGGTCCGTGATGAGCGCACAAAGGGCCCGCGACGATATGACAAAATTTGTCAACATACATACCTGGTAAAGTATTCCATACCATGAAATCCGAGACAGATTCGAAGTGAAGACCTTTTGTTTTAGAGAACATCTTTTTCAGGGACAAATTTTTGTCTATAAACGAGCGTTCCGGTTTGCCCCTATGGAAATATGGTATGCCTGTTTATAAGCATTTATTTTTTAACGAATTTTGTGTTATTTATTTTTGGGTTTGCTTTATCTTTCCTCGTTGGTTGGGCAGAAAATTGATGTGACAATAAGATTGGGGTCTCTAACTGCCATTTCGTCCTCGTTAGGTGGCGCCGGTCATCTTTAATTTAACCAATCATATTTTGTTGCCTTTTTGTTTCTGTAATCACCTGAAGCGTTTTAATTTCCAAGCACAATGGCAGTTAATTGTTTGATTTGCACCAAACGTATCAAGTTTTCTTTTAGTATCACTTTGGACATTGGATAGATTGCTTAACTCAATTTTATTAACGTGATCAGTTGAATCGTAGCTAGTTTAGGTTTAGGAAGTAATTTACTTATATTTTAATGCGCCAGTTAATTAGCCAGATTAGGGTTAGGATTGTGTTTGTACTTAAAAATGTATTTTATTCATGTTTACTAATTATTCATCATTCTATTTAAATAAGATTTAAATTAACGTGGTTGTCTAATAAGCTATAAATTTTGTTTTAAACGACGCCCATCATTTCTGGATTAACAAATAAATTCAATACAAGATCTGTGAAGTGTTGGAGTCCGTTTGACATCGATAGCATTCGAATTTTGCAATTACAGGGTCCATGATAGAAAAGATTTGCAAATAGAGTTTCGTGGCCCAAAAAGTTTGGAACTAACTTTGACTAAACCACTGTAATAGGTTATATGGAAATTAGTACGATTCCTGACAAACTTTTGTTAATAGAAAAAACAAAGCAGAAGACAATATATTTATTAGGCCTTTCATATATCCAAGGCATAATTTATGCAAAAAATCAAGTTAAAAACATATTCACGCATGTTTTTTACGTTCAAAGCATAATTGATTTTTGAAAGTGAACAGTTGGATACGTACGATATTGTTTTCGTTTTGTTAAAAACAATTTTTAAATGTCAAATGAAATCCAATGTATGACAGAGTTTTAGTCATTACCATTAATTCGTATTATTCAAAAGTACAGAGTACCGGTACCGCGGTACTTTTTTACTACCGTACCGGTACCGCAGTACAATTTTAGCAAGGTACCGAGTATCGGTATTGCGACTTTTAAGAAGTATGGTGCCCACCACCGGAAAAAACCATCATTACAAAACACGTTATGATAGTCTGGAGAAACAGAAGCATTTTTTAGATACTCTGCAATTATCTTAAATTTTAGATTTAGAATTCCATGTCGTAAAAAATTTAACAAAGAGAAATCAAAATACACAATTATTTACTTCAAACCAGGGACGACATAGTAAATATTGATGGAGCACAAATGGCTGAGAAATTTTTGAAGGGCTTTTTCATTTTTTAAGTAAAAATTGCCACTGTTAGATACTAATTTTTTGCATCTACTCAATTAAGTAAAGTTTTTAACAAGAAAATGATCTTGAAAGCTTCGAATCAAAACACCAATTACTTTCAAAAATATGCTGTATTGTCATCATCATTGTTCACTTGGCGTACTATAATTTCGGTTTTTAGAATCATGCAAATAAATTTTTTTTTCAGTTTATTGTTTTGGTACAAAATTTTTTCACTTACCTTCTTGGTGCAAGCACCCAATGAAAGTTTTTTGTATTGGTTGCTTTAAAATCACACTACTAATAAATACTTTCATATTTCATTGCACCATTATGAACTCGTTGTACATTGGGTGATCGATTTAAGATCAAACGAACACAATTTCAAAGCTTAGGCTGAGTACAGAATTTTTGCAGATCTATTGTTGAATTTTAGAAAGTTTAGCAGTTAGTGCGTTTTACAAAGTTATTTTTTAATACAACGTGCCTTCCCAGATTTAGGATTGATTTTTGAAAAACTGTTTTTTCTGAGATACTTCAATCTTTTTTAAATGCAAAAACTTGAAGTTTTATTTTAAAGATGTTTGGATTCAAGTGATTTTGTTTATGCATTTGGTAAAATTTTTTCCCAAGTGGAAGAGATAAAAAAACGACCGCCAAGAAAAAAATGTGTACAGCAAAGATTTACGCATTTTAACAGTAACACTAAATTCAAAGTTAAGCTATCTAATTCAAACTACAGTTTTTTGTTATAGCAATCACGCAGTCAAAATTCACAAAAGAAACATTTGATAAAATGAATGAATAAGAATTGACAAGATAACAGTTGAAATGATTTTTTTATTTTCGGAAAATTTTACTCCTGAGTTGTCCTGTAATAAAATTATATATCAAAATTAAATTCTGAAAAATTTTGTTGCTGTAATAATAAAAATAATTTTAGAATTAAACTCAAACTTAAGTTTTTAGATTAGCATGACTGAAATAAAACCATTACAAACAATTAGAGAAAAAAAATTCAATACAATAAAAAGAAAGTTTACACCTTTCTTACACCTTTCTTTTTATTTAGTTTTTTATTTATTTTTTTGAATGAATGAGAAACTTTTTAACCTTTGCATAAATTTTCTAAACTTAACTCAAAAATTTCAAGTAAAACTGTAGTTGCCGCAAGTTTCGAACTGATTTCGACGCTCATAGATCGTCAAAAATTTTCGCAACAATCATCTTTCATTAAGACTACGCTGCTTATTAACAGAAGAATGGTTCGTTTGCTCCAGAGTATAGACAAAATTTAGGTCAACATTTATTTGACAAAGAAAACAACTCAAATTAGTGTGAAGAATTAAAAGTATACTATTATTTGAATCTTACGAAATTTTCTCTCCGTAAAAATTTATAAAAAATAAAAACTTTTTCATTAAGTTACAATTATATAACCTATTTATAAAAAAAAACTAGATAAATTTAAACGATTACTTTTAGTTTTTCGACGTCTCGGATAAAGAAGAACAAATACACTTTTATGCTTTGGAATTACTTGATTGATTATGAAAAAAAGGACCCGATGAGTGGTCCCCAACACGATGGCGCTTCCAACATTTTTGAAATTTGGGGAGCAAAACTTTCCGAAAATGCGAATAAAGATCAGGAACCAGATATGGGTTATACAGAGTTACCTCGTTTATTTGGCACTATTTATAACTGACCGATCTAGACCAACATTTAGTGGCCATGGCACGTAACATGCTGTTCGAAGAGTAATAAACGCGTCAAAAGAAATATGATAAAATTATTATTTAATTTTGTTTAGTCAAATGGAACAAGGTTTGTCAAAATAACCATTGGCAGATTGTTTTTACTTTTTTAGTATCTAATTAGGCCTATATAGAAGCTGGATAAATTACGGTAAAGCAATTGCGACATTATTTAGATCCTAGTGGTCTAAGTCTTTCTTCGGAAAAAAGCTTTAAAGCCTACAATCAATATATAAAATTTTTTTAGCTATGTAATGGTTTGAGAAACGCTGCGTTACAAGCAACGTTAATCATTCATATGCTTGTTCTTTGTGACGTCTCACTGAGCTTTGTTATAATTTGTTCTAATTAAAAATGAAGCTTGTTTAAAATTAAATTCGTATGTGTATATTACGAGAACAATTTAATTGTTTGCAAGGCACCCTAAATCAAACTTTTGTCAAAACAAATAAAAGTAACTTATAAACCTAACAAAATTTGCTGTTATATTTTCTGACAAAAAATATTTGACAAATAAAACATTTAGGCGTAAATTTTATTTAAACGTTCCAAAAATACGTAGTTGCTGACTTTTAGCTTTATTGACCACAAGTCATTTGTGTAATTTCAGCGCTGAAATCTAATTAAAATAAAAGGTTTTTATTTCAATAACTTCTCTACTAACCGTAGTTGATTCTATGAATGTTGTAGAGCTTGATTCCAGCTCAACGCTATTGTTAACACTGGATGAAGAAGTGAAGGTCATAGAGGTTGGATCCGAGCTTGGTGTAACACTTCTATTAACACTGGATGAAGAAGTGAAGGTCATAGAGGTTGGATCCGAGCTTGGTGTAACACTTCTATTAACACTGGATGAAGAAGTGAAGGTCATAGAGGTTGGATCCGAGCTTGGTGTAACACTTCTATTAACACTGGATGAAGAAGTGAAGGTTATAGAGGTTGGATCCAAAATTGGTGTAACACTTCTATTAACACTGGATGAAGAAGTGAAGGTCATAGAGGTTGGATCCGAGCTTGGTGTAACACTTCTATTAACACTGGATGAAGAAGTGAAGGTCATAGAGGTTGGATCCAAAATTGGTGTAACACTTCTATTAACACTGGATGAAGAAGTGAAGGTCATAGAGGTTGGATTTAATATTGGTGTAACACTTCTATTAACACTGGATGAAGAAGTGAAGGTTATAGAAGTTGGATCCGAGCTTGGTGTAACACTTCTATTAACACTAGATACAGAAGTGAAGGTCATAGAAGTTGAATCCAAAATTGGTGTAACACTTCTATTAACACTGGATGCAAAAGTGAAGGTCATAGAGGCTGAATCCAAAATTGGTGTAACACTTCTATTAACACTAGATACAGAAGTGAAAGTCAAGTTCATAGGATTCAAGTTTTTAGAAGTAAAAGCGATGTACAAGGGTTTGTGCGTTCTTCTTTTTGTTGCTTGTCTCGTATCACGTGAATTGTATATAAAAGAAGCGTTACCCTAAATAAATAAAAAATACACAAAATTTACTTATTTAGCTATTTTTGAATTTGTCCAAATTGAACAATGCATTTTTTTAAAATTGTTATTTTATAGTTTAAAAGTAATTTTGAAATCGTAATATTTTTATAAGTGATAAAAATACTTTCATTTCTCACCACTTGCACTCTGAAGCTCGCGTCGAAATAAGCCGAGTTAGGATTGGCCACTGATTCTGAGAGGTAAATAGCAGCAACAGCTGTAGTCACTGATACTTCGTATATCAGTGTGACCGATCCGTTGCTAGGAAGTTGAACTTTAAAATAGAAAGTCGATTGCGGTTCGAGAGTCAGAGAAACTGTTGTATTGTTCTGAAACAAAAATAAATCTAACAATTGGTTTCTTTCGGCCCACGTTTGAATAATTGAGTAATAAACGCACAATGTAATAATGTAACCTATGTAGTTTATTCGCTGTCTTCTTATTTCTATTACGGTTACTAAATAACTAAAACTTCGAAATAAATTTTTGTGGAGCCTCAGATATTTAAAACTTTTTTTAATTAAAAAACAGAAGTAGGTTTGATTAAAAATGAAACTGTATATAACACATCTTTTAATGAATAGCCTCTCATAAACACTTTTACACTTAATTTGGATCAAAAATAACTACGTAACACACAGTTAAAAAACAGTAGCAGCTAGCACTTAGCAGGATTCATATAAGAGACTAGATCAGTGGTGGGAAACCTCTTGGTTATGGGAGGCCATATTTTAAAATTTTGAAAAATGAGGCCGCACAAGTTGAAGTACCTAAAGAAATTGCGTAAAATCACTTTAAATCCGTGTCGGCTTTTTTGATTTTCGTCGCCAAAAAGAAGTGATCTGTGAGAAAAAATCTCTTCACTTTAACTCTGACTCAAAATTGTTGATTTTTGTCTCTAAATTGAAGTGATCTCTGAAAAAAGGCCTTCACTTTAAATTTGTCCCGATTTTCTTCAGTTTTGTCTTTAAATTGAAGTGTTCTCTGGTTTTCTTCTATCAGCAGTAGTCATTCTCACATAATTCTATTGTCATGCAGGCCGCACAAAAAACTCATAGAGGCCACAGAGTTCACACCTCTGGATTAGATTATGATATAAAAATAAAATCACAGCGTATCCTTAATGTAACTATCGTACAATAGTTATTATTAATGCTTGTATGTATGCACATTCTTGATTTATTAATGATGTTAGTGCTAAACACTTTTTCAGCTAAAAAGGTACTTTTGGTTTGTTGTTTTGGCTTTGCATGGTACGCAGTTTGACATACCTCAGCCTACAAATATAAGCTAATCATCTACATAGATTTTTACTTTTCCCGTTTTGTAGATTTTTTTCAGTGTAAAAAATTTTTTGGAAAAGATTTAACTACAATGAATGGGTTTTTGTCATTAATGGAAAATCAAACATTACCTTATATTGTCTACTGCTTATTTCTTAACAAAATAGTCAGCTACAAAATCTCTATATTTAGCAATGTGGCCAAAATAAATTTCCATTTTAATTTATTTCAACGTATTAAACTTGCTGTAACGCTATTTGCAATTTTGCTTTTTAGCGTTCGTCAGTTAGTATCCACAAGCAAGAAACTAAATTGATTGCTAATAATAAAGCAGAAAAAACAAACTCGCACACAGATATAGTAAAATGGATGAAGCAGAAAAGGAAGCGTGGCAAGCATTTTTAGGTGTGGTCGATAAATTTTTGGGAAACAAAAGGGATTGCAAAAATACAAAGAGTTAGTAAAAAAACTTATTAAAAGTCACCAAAACATGGAATGTCGTATGTCTGTATAACTTCATTTTTTATGGTTCCATTTGGATTTTTTTCAAGAAAATCTTAGTTACTTTAGTGAAGAACATGGTGAAAGATTTCACCAAAATATTGAACAAATGGATAGACAATATAGAGCCGCTGGGACAGTGCAATGATGGGAGATTGCATTTAATTTTTGGTAAAGCAAAATAAGAGCGTTCAACAAAAGAAAAGCTTGCGTAACAGTGTATTTTTGAACGATCATTATTTGGAAGAAAACCGTGCTATGTTTATTTTCAAGCCATTTTTTATGAACATTTTTAAACTGACTTTTGCATTAATAAACTGAATGGAATCTTGATATGCAGATAAAATCTATTGCAAGACTAGAAAAAAATTCCTTGGCTACAGCAATGTCGGATAAAACAAAAATCAATTATCTCAAAAAGTAACAACGATACAAAAAAACTGTCCAGGTTTTTGAGCTCAGCACCTCAAAATACATAAAAAGGCACTAAAAAAATAGCCAAATAAAAATTGGGTTACATTATGCTTCTTCTCCTACCGATTGTAACGAAACGAAATATCACTATTTTTATCCAAACTTATTCAAACATAATTCATAAAACATTGTAAGCCTGATTTCTTTAATCTTACATGCTTGCAAGTAAACTTGAAAAAGCAATCAACCTGGGGTACTATTGTCCCATTAAAGCTGCTACAAAATTGTATATTCATTAATTTATACTAAAGGTGACCTAAAGCAGCCTGGTTATAATTGCGTCGAAATAGGGAGAAATTAAAGTTTGCTTTGTAACGGAATGATCTGAGTAGATTTTGAAGCACAACCGCGTCATCGCGTTCGTCATCAACACGGCGCTTTTGAACTACTTGGCCATGGTGCCAATTTTTTATAACAAACGTGCATTTGGAGACACATATTCTCTTTTCACTTACATGGGAATAACATCTCATTTTTACCGAATTTTAACTTGGTAAACAATTTTGTCATATAAATCAAAGAAAATCGGGAACCCCTGCTAAGGGTAGTTGCAAACATTTGAAAGTTTTTAGGAGAGGTTTGGAGCTGGTGGAATATTGTAAAACAAGTCAAATTTATTTTGCTTATTCAGAAATTATAAAGAGGCAAAAAAGTTTGACGTTAAGGAGTCGCAGCCCCTGAAATTTCAAAATATCTGCTATAAAATGCAGAAACAAAATATTGAAACTGTACACAGCTGCTTGAAAATTTGCTGAATTAAGCAAAAATTAGTTTTTGTATGTAAAATTTGATTAGTTAAAATTTTGACTTTATTTTGATCTATAAAACTTAGTAAAAAGACTACTGAGCAACCGAAACTATACGTTTGTGTAAGTTTGATGACGTAATAAAGCCACGAAAAAAATTTGATTTTATTGACTTTAGCTGGCCCAAGTTATAACGTTATAGCATGCAAACAAAGTAGAACGGAAATAGCCTACTTAATAAAAATTTACACAGCTACTATAGTTATACCTTATTTGTCAAATATTTGCATGTAAGTTGCTAGTCTAAAAGGGATCTAATAAATGCTTAGACACATCAGCATAAAGAAGTTTCAAGACTTTGTAATTGGTTTAAAATAGTCCAAAAAACTTGATATCAAAAATAAATATAAACATTTTTGCTTGCACTTTTAAGGCTTGAAAAATCTTTATTATGCATTTATTTAAGCTTGTTGAAATATGCTAAATTAGTTTTGCAATTCCCATCTAAATAGCTTGCCTGTGAACAGATTTATTGTTTAATTTTTTAAGTTTCATAGGCCTACCAGAAATATTTCCACCAAAAAGCTTTTAGGTGTGCAACTGTTTACCCTGATCCTTCAAGAAACATGTCAGTTGATACCCATAAGATATCATTTAGCTTTAAACATAATCTTATAAATTGAGGGGACGATAGGATTATCGTCGCCGTCTCAATCTCTTTACCTGCAAAAAATATTCAAAAACAATCTAATTTTTCCGGCACTGAGTAAGTTTTTTAAGGCATAAAATGTATCTGTAAAAAAGTTACTAAAAAAAAAGTTATTTTATGTCCAAATACTTTATTTCAAAATGAAGACCCTATTTGTACTGTAAAAGCGCCTAAGTCACATTTTCGAAAAAATGAGATAAGCTGAAAAAATTGTTTGTTTACTCGCCAGAAATATTCTGACAAAAAATCTTTTCAGGATGATGTACGGAAATCACTTTTTGAATGGCACAGAGGTTTGAAATCTATGCGTATTTTCATTCTAAAAGTAGGGTTTTTGAAAACTTTAAACCTCATTTTCTCAAAATGACATTTTGTGACTTAGGTACATTTAGAACTAAGCTCTTCAAATGCTGTACACAAGATATCTTAAAATTGTCTTTTTGGGGGTAAAATTGATTATTTCAACGTATAACACTTTTAAATTGATATTTTGGACGTCAAAAAGATTTTGAATACATACTGTACAACAAAGCTAATTCTGCTGCTCACTTAAAGTATTTGTTACGTTTGAGCTTTTTGGTAAAATTGTGTGCAAACATGATTCGAGCAAAATTGTTTCGTCCTCTTTCCCAAACCCTTTATTCTAGTATGTCTATGGCCACGATCCACGAGCTATGTTCTTAGTTTATACTGTACGCTTGCAAAAATGGACAAAAAAATATTTTATAAAATTAGGGATTAAACCAAATTAGAATTGAAAATCTGCATTTATCGCTAATGATTTTCTTTAAATCCGAACCGGAGCTGAACCGGTAGTAAAATAAAATTTGCTGAACCTGAACCAGAAATAAACCCTTAAATTAAAATTTGCCGAGTCTGAATTTGAACCGGAACATTATTCTAAATGGTTTGACGCCCTGATCAAAACACGTGGAAAAAACAAAAAGCGATTTTAGTGCTAAAATTTGTAATCAGTTAGTAAAGTTCAAAAATCAAGGTTAGCGCTTAGCAGACGCCCATGAACATATGATATTATTGTACAGTAAGGTAAGAATATTCGAGAATATATTTAATTCGTACTCTTACAAACGATATCCGGGTATCAAAAATTAACATATATTTTTGAAGCGACTCAATATCAATTCAAAATTCCTATTTAGTAAAATACTTTTATCGTCAAAAAACAAATTAACATTTGTAGACTTACTGGCAATGAACCTGGAACTTTACAAGCTTGCTCGGTAACTCTGCCTGATAAAACGGAAGACAACACGTCAAATTGAGTGAATTCGAAAGCGTATGTCGAGTCGGGATCGCTTGCGATTTGATTTATTTCCGATTTATCGTATCCGCTGCCAATTCCGACTCCAAATACAGTGACTCCCATGTTTTTGATCTTTTAAAGAATTATCAAAAGTTAAAATCACCGGAACAAACCAAAAAAATTCAAAAACTACCAGATATTTTGGGTATAAAACAATTTGATTGCGTAACTTAAAAGTTTTTAGAAAGCAAATTTTTCTTATTTATAAATAGTTTAAATGTTGTAAATTTTCAAATAGGCTACAAGATTTTTTATCTTTTTTTACTAAAAACCATAATTTTATAATTCAAGAAAATCTTTTACATTATGGGCTTTTTTATTGCAAGGTACGCTCTCTTTAGATCTTTTAAATATCGAGGTTAAATTTTTTATGTGTTTGAGATAAATTTATTCTGAACAAAAGCTGTTTGTAAAATTGATTAACTACATTAGTTCCTTAAACCTGAATAGCCTAAAAGGATATTTATTTATTATTTAGAAAATTCATATGGCAACACACGTCGACATGATGCTGGAGTAGATAGGAGCGTCATATTGATGGCGAACGCGATTAACGCGATCAGGATTCTTTTCCTATTCTCGTTTTTCTGTTGAGTCCTCAGGAAAGACACTTAACAACAGTTTTCTCTGTTTTCCGGCCTCCGCAAACAATTTTAAATTTCAGTTATATCTTTAAGTATGAGATAAAAAAATTCAAATTTCAATCGGACAACAATATTTTTGCATAATAAGCACGTCAAAGTTTCTCTAAAGAAATTTCTCCGTTTTAGTTTTACCAATCAGAAAGATAAATAGAGGCGATAGTACCAAAGGACTTTTTGCCTAATATTTTAGTAAAAACGAAAAAAAGAATTGATAAGCTTTATAGCATTAATTAGAACATACAAGTTATGCAAGTGTAAATTTGTGGTCAATGCAGGTCTTTGATAATTCTTTTTACATATGACCAGGTCTGCAAACATAATCCAAAGCATGCTATCTTTCTCTGATAACAATTCAAAACCCAAAGTATGGTCAGATAATGAGGTTGAGTTCGACGTGCGAGATGAGCAATGTCGAAGATTGCACTCTTTACAGCTGTCTTGTGTTTTTTTAATAAGAGAATTTACGTTTTCTGAAGGTTGCACAACAGAATCTCCACTCTTTCCACCAGTAAGTACGACCAAAATTCGAGGGACTCCTTCAATAGCTGGTCTTGCTCCGTTTGTTTCGTCAAATCCAATTCTGGCAACTTGGCTAATCGCAGCTCCAGTTTCGGTTCCGCCTTAAAAAAAACAGTTTACTGAAATTATTTCATAGTTTTATATCCAACTTCGCTGCATACAGAAGTTAAAAATTTATTCATGAAAAAATTTTTCAAGTAATATTAATTGTAAAGTTGACTCCTCAGTTAAAACAATATGGTGTAGTGAAATTTTTTTGTTGCAAAACCTTATACATTAATAAAATTAATTTGTTTCGTTAAACCCAACTGTGGCAATTTGATTGATTATAGCTTCAGTTCTCGTTACATCTTTTAAATAACAATTTAAAACTATTCAATACTATTAAAAAGCAGTTCGAAATATTTAATAGTATATGTTCGACTTTGCTGCATATAGAAGTCTAAGCATGCTTTACAAAAAAAGAAAAATTTCAGCAGTCTTGTTTCGCTGGTATAGTTGACTCTTAGTTACAACAGAGAAACAAGAACGTTTTTGTTTGCTAAACTTTATTCATTCAACGCAGAGTTCTAGTCCAGCGGTCGCCAACTTTTAGAACTTCATGGAAGGCTAAATGTAAATTTTGTAATTTTGCGGACAAGTAAAATCAATTAAAAGAAACACTATAGTAAATACATTTGTACGATAATAGTTTGAAAGCTTCGAAATTCGTGTTGAAGGTAAAAATCAAGTGAAAGCCAAAAAAAAATAAAAGTCTTTACTTTTAAAATTACCTGGAACAGCGTGGTCCAACTACAGGCCCGCGGGCCGCATGCGGCCCGCGAAACAATTTTGTGCGGCCCGCGGAACAATTTTGCACAATTCAAGTTTTGTCGATCATAAGTAGCGGCAATCTTCTATAACAGCATGGTCCAACTACGGGCTCGCGGGCCGCATGCCGCATATCAATTTTGCACAAGATCAGAAGCAGCAGCCGTAATTTTTTTTGGAGAACGCTATGATTTTGCGCCAAAATAGGAATTTTGGAGACCGATTCCAAGTGAAGACCTTTAGAGAACACCCTGATTTTGGAATGAAAATAGGAATTTTTAGCCGACTGAGGCCCGCAAACTCGAATAATTTTGAAAAGTGGCCCACAAGAGTGCAGAAGTTGGACCACCCTGACCTGGAATATAAAACGCAGATAAAACTCGAAAGTTGTATGTCACAGACTTTGTTTGGGAATCCTAGAGGACCAGTTGAGCAAGGTAACCCGAATACCTGCGCTGAAACAAAGCTGTGTCTAATTTTATTTTATTCCGGCTCAAGAAGTAGTTTACTATGAGCCTGTAGCTTTTATACAGTTGGTTTCGGCTAAGTTCTGATTGATTTCTTGAAGACTTTTCTCCGCAAACAAACAGAGACCACTGTCTCTAACTAAAACGAATGTATTATAAAATTTACGACTCACGACTGACGAAAATTCTCTTCCGCGCTCTGCCACTGCAAAGCGAAAATCGGCGGTAGGGCTTAATTCGATCAACACAAATGATTCTACATGGTGTGCAAAAAGTTCCCGGACAAGTTTAAAATAAAATATATATGATATTAAATGCACTTTTTGAATGATTTTTTGTGTGAGCAAAGATAAGATATAAGTTTAATCAGGGAATCTATTTTTACTCGATTTGGCCACCATTTGCATCAATTACTTTCTCCAGTCTTGATCTGAACGCTTCTACCGCAGCACGTATCTTTTTCTGGGGAATATCAGCCCATGCCTTTTGTAAGGATTTCTTCAAGTGGTTGACAGAAAGTTTTTCTGAGCGGCAGGCGTCTTTTTTGAGCATTGACCAGATGCTAAATTCGAGTGGGTTTAGGTCAGGAGAGGAAGGAGGCCACATTTCTTTGTCCCAAAATGAGGGGAAGTTTTATCTGCACCATGATTGAGTTTTTTTCGAGGTGTGCGATGGTGCACCATCGTGTTGAAAGGTAAACACTTTGTTTTTTCATTTCGATTTCATTTCGATCAGTGCCGGAGACAGAATTTCCAAAATATTTATAGGGTCTTTTTTGACTATGGAAAGCATAGAATATGGAGATATTCCTAGGCTTTCTGCCATCCCCTTTATTGTTCTTCGTGGGTTTCTCCTGATTCTCTCCCGTACGGCTTTGAATTTTCTTTGGAGTACGCGCCGTTCTTGGTCGACCAGTTCTGGGATGGTCTTGTGTTATTTCCCAGTTCTTTGTATCTTTCAATTGTATCATAGACCGCCGATTTAGCAACTTTAAGTTGTCTTATACAGTAATAAGAGGGGCTGATATTCCGCGAGGTGTAATTCAATGATCGCATTTCTTTTCTCCATTTTTAATGATTAATTTTTAAAAATTTGTGAATTTTAATGCGTAAAATACAAACAATTGTCTAGAACATTAATTTCATGATTTAATAAAAAAAATATTACTTTCTATTTATTTATTAAATCAATAAAAAGTAGTCCGGGAACTTTTTACACACCCTGTACCTTCGTAGAACAAAACTCCAAAACACTGGCGTAAAATGAATTTAACACTCGTCGATGCAATACCATCATAGAATCCTTCGCTCTACGCCCAAAACCAACCGCTCAACCAGATTACGTTACTTTCTTTCTCGCCTTCTTCGCCTGTCTTTTTCTTCGTCTTCGTCGTCGCATGCCTTCAATCGAGCGAGCAATAGACAAAAGGTCACATGATGCAATCGGCTGGAGTTATCTCAAAAATGCTTCGGTCACGCGCGTTAAAGTTATAACGCATTTTCCATGGTATGTAAGAACATTGCAGACTGCACTTAACTCGGTCATACGATACAGACAAAGCGCATTATGTCATCAACGTCTAGCGAAAGAAAAAAAAAAGTTGCATTCGAACAATTGTAAGCAGATAATCAAAAAACACATTACAAAAGCAATTATCCCTTGCTTAAGCGATTTCTGCATGATAACAAACCTTTGAATTATTTTAAGGCGGAAAACAAGCTATATCGCCATGATTAAAATTATTAGGAATGAAGTGTGACATTGTAGGGCTCAGATTGACTCGAGTTTAGACTATTAGGAATAAAGTGAGAAGTGAGACTATTAGGAATGAAGTGGTAGACTTGAAACAACTCTGACTTTAAATTTTCTGCTGACCACCAATTGATGAACGCTGTTCCGGTCAATTTGGGCCGGGGCCAAACCGGCTCCAATGAGAAATTTTACAATTTTTCTAATCAGACTGATTAATAATTATTACCCACTAGCAAAAACTTCACATTTTTTAACTATTTTTACCATTAGGATAATGAGTGGATAGAACCACGTTTGAAAACTCTTGGTTACTCTGATTCTGATTTAACAGACTCCAAGTAACAGTGGATGAAGAGTAGATCATCAATCCAGTCCGGACTTGATCAGAAGAAATTGAAAAACTGGATGCTGTTCGATTGACAAATTGCAAAGATTTTTGGAAATTACTGCTTCCGACGCTTCCGGAACCATCGATGAGGAACCAAAAATCGAGTCTTGATGCGGTGCAAACTGTGCAATGTACAATGTTTAACCATGAATAGTACATGTTTTATTTAAATATCAAGCTTGTAATTCAAAAAAATTTTTTTTAATTTATGGTTTAAATTCATAGAATTAATAAAAATATAGTTTAAAAAGGCAAATGCAATGAAGCTTGGAAGATATTTTTGAAAACAATAAAACATATTTTGAAAGAAAATTAATACGTGAATGAATTTCATTTGTTTTATTTTTTTTACAGAAAACTTATTTTATCAATTGAATTTTAAAATCACGTTTCTTACTGTTAATCTTTTCGAATTCCTCAACCGTGGAAATGAAAGCTTGTGATTGGCCATTCGTGTTGTAATTTGCAACCCACCAAGCGGCTTGATCAGAAACAGTTGCAGGAAAACTTTTGCCTGATTGAAATTGTATTTCGAGGAAGACTCTGGCAGCAATAGCTGAGCGCAGAGGAATCCTGGGAAGAAATGATTCAGTAAATTTTTAATCAACACAATATTTAAGAGTTTTGGTTAGGTCAACATATTTTACCCCAGGGGTGGGGAACCTGCGACCTTCCAAGCCGAAAAATGCGGCCAAAAAGAAATCTGAAGGTGATCCAAAGCCAAGACCATCTTTTATTTTAATTTTTAGAGAGTATTATGATTTTGCGAAGAAAATTGGGAAATCTCAAACTGCTTTCAAGTGAAGACCTTTTTTTTAGAGAACAGTATAATTTTGATAAGAAAAAAGAGGAATCTAAGAGTGATTTCAAGTGAAGACCTTTTTTTTAGAAATCACAATGCTTTTGGGATGAAAAATTACATTGCTCTCCAAACTTTGGGCGACCTGCACCAACTTTTACTGTAATGCTTGAAATCGGCTTGAAAGTGCAATAAGGTTACCCACCCCTGTTTTACACTATTATGGTTTTAAAGAAAAAATTGGACTTGAGACTGTGATAGTCAATTGTGCTAATCGCAATAATATACTTAGTAATGCTTTCTTTAAAGTTCGTGTTTATCTGTGAAGTGTTAGTGGCTTATTGAGTTTCTGCGTCAGGGATTAACCTCATTTTCTGATTTTAGACGCGCCGCTTTGGTTTCTCACATTTCGTATCTTAATTGTCGTCACATCATTGCTTCAGAAAATTTAGCTCCACCTCATTTTGTTAATTTGGGTTACCCGACTTTAATTCTTGCGTTTTTTTTTTTTTTGATGTCTTACCCATTATTCTTTCAGTTAATTATAATTAACTCCATTCATTGTTGCGAATACTGACCCCTATTTTTCATAATTATTCTGAGCATCACGAAATCAAGTTTAACTTCATGCAAAAATTGTGCTAACAATTGTTCTTTGTATTCGTTAAATTTTTTGTATGTTGTTCTGGTTTTTGTAACATCGATGTTCAGCTTTAATTTCCTTCGTTTGTTTTATTTTGCATTGTACGTCTGTCAACGTCATCCGCCAGGAACGTGTATATTGCTTCACCTCGTGTTAAAAACTGGATGAAACTGGACAGACTGCACGAGACGCAGAAAAAAATTGAAGACCGTGGGCGACGTTGGCCCAGACGAACGAGAGTGTTGAGGTTGAAATCTTATAACGTGGAATTGCTCAACAAATCTGCATTTCTTTATATGTTAGCATCTGTGCTGACAATTAATTCTAATAAATTAAACTTTTTGAAAGAACATCGAGCAATCGCAAAGTTGCGTTCTTTACAATCTTTTTAGTCAAGCGACCGTTTAGCAACTAAACCAGGGTTCACCTTGTGGATTACACTACTTTATTCAGTCGAGAAGCGCCCTTCAGCGAATTAGCCCAGAGTTTCTCAAACTTTTTTCTTCAAGGAACATTTAACCTTATCATTGTAGCTTACGGAGCACTTTGTCTTAGTTTCTCTGAATTCCCAATTTTCGTTTCAAATACATAGTGATTTTTAAACAAGCTGCATAAAGATAAGAAACACCAGACTCGAGTTTCGCTCTTGTTACCTGTCCCAGGTCCCAGGTTCGATTCGCGGTGAGATAAGCATCACTGACGAGCTCTAACAAGAGCGAAACTCGAGTCTGGTGTTTCTCATCTTTATGCAGCTTGTTTAAAAATTAATTTCAAATTTCCTCATAATTCTTCAAACATAGTGATTTCTAAAAAAATGATCTTCATTTGAAATCTGTCTCTGATTTCCCAGTTTTTGTCCCAAATACGTAGTGATCTTTAAAAAGCAAAAAGTCTTCACCTTGGATCTGTCTCTGATTTCTGGATTTCCGTCCCAAAAACTAAATGTCTTGTGATATTTAAAAGAAAAAGTCTTCCCTTCGGGACGTATGTCAAGCCTAACCATCATTTTCATAGATCAGCGGAACACTTTCAATACAGTAATAATTGAAGAATTGATTGGTGGTAAAAAATTTTAAGATAGCTTTAAAAAGTGTCTTCATTCCTCGAAAACTTTTTATTTGACAATAAATAAAAGCGATCCGGTCGTTCTTACATAAAAAATGAGAACGAGTCTGATTTGTCGAGAAACAAACCAATCAAAAAGAAAAAAACTAAGCGAGAGCGCGTCTAATTGGTCGAGAAAAGCAACCAATCAGAAGCAAAAAAAAAAGCATTAATAAAATGAGTTTTTAGACTATAAAGAAACTGATAAAAAACTCATTTCCCTACCCTCTTTCTTTCACTAAAAATTGGTCACTTTTTTCGACCAATCAGTTGCGCTCTCATTTTTTACATAAGCACGATCAGATCGCTCTTAGTCCATTCAGACAATTCCTTCTGAAAAGTGTCAGATGAACTCTTCGAGGAACGAGCACGCTTTTTAAACCTATCTTAAATAACAATTGTACCACGGAGCACTTTAAGTACGCTCGTGGAACACCGTATGAGAAACCCCGCTGATTAGCCGATTGCTCTTTCTTTGCAAAAATAAAGTTCCTGGATTTAGTTTAAAAGGATCGTGATAGCGCTTTGTTTCTAAATCATAACATGTGGCTTCCTATTTTTTTTATTAATTTTTACACAAAAAAATGAAAGGAAATTGAAAAAAATGTAAAGAAATTAAAAACAAAAATTGATAATCAATTTTTAGATTTTGCTAATTACTAAGCTATAAATTTGCTAACTACTAAGCTATAAATAATAACTTTTATTGACTTTGTGGTCTGTTTGTGATCCAATAGTATGACGGACAATTGCGAACAATCTGTTTTAAGTATTTAATATAATAGTTAACAAAAAACTTAAAAGATTTATTACCATCTTTTTTTCAACATTTTACCTGAAGTCATTGTTTGTAAAATTGGCAAAATCTTCTCCGAACAGCAGCGATATTTCTTGCAGCAAGCCGTTGGATGAGCTTGGGGTGTTATTAAGAGTTGCGATGATTGACGGACTAATCTGTAACAGTACCAAAAATCCAACGCGTTTTTTATATGTTGTTAATAATAAATATAATTTAAAGCCTCCCAGAAATAGTTTTTTTGAAAAGCTGCGCGATTATTGCGCAAAAATAAAGTTTAGTGCAATATTTTTATTAAAGTTTAATTATTTAATCTTAAAAATTGATACAAATTGTTTCTTTAAATTTTTTTGGTGTTCTAAAAAATAACAAATAGACTTTTGGGCAGACAAACAGACTCTGCCGAATACTATTTTATTGGAAAATAAATAAATCATTGTTTTAAATAAAATCGAACCTGCCAAATTCCTCCTAGCGGAAAAGAAATATTTGTATTTTGACCGAAGTTTGATTCAACCAAGGCGATTCGTTTGAACAATTCATAATCATTTTTCAAATTTTCTGAAAGCGCTGGGAAAGCGTTAATTTTTTGGATGCAAGCATCCACCACATCTTCACCGGAGGAGCCGGACACAAGAGTTTGATCAAATGTCGGAAAACTGAAAATTCAACAAGTATATTTATACTGATAATTAGCAATAAGATTGGAAATTTCGGGGTGAACAAAAAACTGAAAAAGTGGTTTTTCTTTGTACAAAGACAATTTATTTGAATAAAGTGATTAACGGGCAATGAACTGTTGGGAAAATTTTTGCAGATTGTAGAACAAACATCGTGTCCCTAATAATAAAAAGTGTTTGTCCTTTCTTAAAGCTTCATTTTAAGCAATGGGTAATGTTGGACATCTTCCGGTAATGTAGAATTAGTTCGAACTGATATTTACTTTTGCTCGTTTACTAACAGTCATTTAAGTTGCTGGCCGTAAATTAGGTTTTATTAGCCTTGATTTTGTTATACTTGCCCCAATTAGTGACGGGAACTTTTTTTTAGAACGAAAAACTTTACAAGAATCATTAAAATTTTTATATATTTAGCTTAACGAAAAAATCGCCTGACTTTATGATCTAAATATCAATGCTTTACTTCCTGCTCATGAAACAAAAATGATCAAGTTGTAGCTATTGCTCTCAGCAAAAACAAAACCGAGATATTCCTTCAACAATAAATCAGCTATATATTTTGTAGTAGTATTTACTTCTTATAAGAAACAATGTTACATAAAATATAGCCCTCATATTGCCTGGAGTTTTATTCTAAAAGATTTGAAAAAATTAAATCTGGTGAGTTTCAAAAAGAAAATAAAAGTTTTTTATTCATTTGCTTTTAAAATTTTTTGATCGCCCGAATGTTTTGTATCGGCTGTCTTGTGCTTGTTTGTTTTTTATTACAAAAGTTTTTCTGTTGGCTGCACAGTTGAATACGTAGGAACCTTCTATTAATGTCAATTACGGCCAACGTGTTCCTGGTTAAGGGTCTACAGTTGTCAGCAGTCAGTATACTGTTTTGTTTTTTGAAAAAATATTTCACGGCGTTTTTATCTGCTTGATGATCTTATTTACTTCTTTAAATTTCACTCATATATAAAAAATAAAACAATAAATAAAAAGCTTTTAATCGGACAATAATAATTTGGCAGCTCAAAGTAATCGTTTAACAATTGCCACAGGTTTAACCCCTCCTACATTGTCCACCCTCCGATCTGCTGGTCAAGAGAATAAATGGAGTGGACCAAGTTGTTTAATATTTATTTTTAGCTGAAACCTTTAATGTTTTTATGTATTCTTTGCATATTTTTTTGACCATTCACCACTTTTTTATCGAATATTATGGTGTGACTGCATTCCGGTGATTCTTTTGCGGCAATCCTATGATTGGACATGTAAAACTCTTCTTAGCTGTGTCTTTTCATTTGTTTTTATTGCATTACGACAAAAAAAGATATGAAACTAAAACTTCAACAGCAATTTTTAAGATTTCCTGCAGTGATCATGTGACATAGACTTTTCATGTCTTGAGAATATTCAGTGCGTTTAGTAAAAAAGAAAATTATAAATAACGCAATATTATTATTTGGACATAAACATGTTATGTATACTGAAATCTGGTCATAACTTGGAGGTGAACGGTTCTTTCATTTTGTGGTCGTCAGATTGCTTTACATCATGACGTTTTTTGGAATTTAATGTTTGATCACATAGAAATAAATTGTAATATTTACAATGTTAAGGCCTGTTTCCACTACGAGCGTGGAAAAAAGCATTCTTTGTTTGTTTTATTGCTTTTTTTTTGCGCTCGCTTCAATTTTAACCGCTCGCTTCAATCGAAGATAAATAAAAGAGACAAAGAATGCTCTTTTCCACGCTCGTAGTGGAAACGGGCCTTTAATCAAAAATTTCAAAATATATGTAAGTACAGTTAATAAAAGATTATTTATTCATAACGTAGCAACCTCTTAGTTGATAAACCTTACTTGTTTAATATCAATTGTCCAAAGGTAGTAGTAGTAGCAAAGATCAGGAATAGCAATTTGAAACTGAACATTGATAATTTGTCTACGCAGTCAATAAAAGCAACAAACTTGTAAAAAAATCTGTTGCAAAAATTAAGATTTTTTCAGGTAAAATAAGGCTTAAAAACTTTCCTTATACTCGTAACTGATTTTAAAAGCATCTAACTAAAATGTTGGTCATCTTGTTGAAGGTTTACGATTTATTTTTAAGTATCAATTTTTTTATACTTTTATAGCGTTCATCGGAAAAAAATTGCTGAGGGTTCGTTTTCACTACAAGCGTGGAATGGAGTGTTCTTTGTTTGTTTTGTTGATTTTTTTGCTTCACTTAGCGCTCGCTTAGATTTTAATGATAATAGAAACAAAAAATGCTCCATTCCACGCTCGTAGTGGAAACGAGCCTTAACACTAGACGACCGCGCTTTCAAACTATCTAGAACAGTGCTTTTCAAACTTTTTTTCACTACGGCACACTAATAAACTCTGAATTTTCCTGCGGCACACTTACATTATGAAGACGAAAGCTGCGGCACACTTACAATACTAAATACACTCTTCAAGTTTACATACAAAAATTATATTTAATATATAACAGTAACACCTAATGAAAGGGTGTGCCTACAGAAATTGTTTTAATACAGGGTACAACAGGGATGTCCAACCAGTGGTAAATATTGGGTGAGGCAAATAAGGCAGTTGCCTCGGGCCCTCCTTGAAAATACCGCATATAGTTTCATTTTGCTGTACCTGTTTTTTAGAGATCACCATGATTTGGGAGAAAAATAGCGAAATATGAGATCAAATCGAAATGAAGATATTTTTTATTCTTTTTGGAGATCAGTATGATTTTGGGAAAAATAAGGGAAATACGAGATCAAAGCCCCTCTTTTTTTAAAGAACACCAATTTTTGGGAATTCTTGCCTCGGGCCCCTAACTTTAAATATCCGTCATTGTGTCCAACCTTGCTTTAATTTGGGCCAAATTTTAAATCAATCCAAAGTCGCTGGGCCCAAAAAGCTTGTCATGCAGAATCTCGCTGCAATTTCTTCATTTTTGTCTCTAAAATCAAGTGTTCTGTAAAAAAAAAAAGATGGACCAAGACTCTATCTATGGCTTTTTGTCAAACCACAAAAATTTCGCGGCACACTTCAATCCCTTTCACGGCACACCAGTGTGCCGCGGGACACAGTTTGGGAAACCTTGATCTAGAACGACCAAATGTGTCAATTGACGCATAATGCACAAAAGCTGCGATTTCTTCATTTATTTGGTCAAAAGCATTCTTAAAGTGGAAATAGCATTAAACATTATTCATTGCACTCTAAAAAATAACGAACACCTACATGATACTTTTTTTGGAAGAAGAAATAGAACAATTAAAAATTGAACCTGCCAGGCATAAACCAAAAAATTTGTACTTTAATGGCGTTTAAAGGAGAAAAAATATAAAAACAAGTTAGTGTTTGTAAAATAATAACTGCAACGGTTTACGAAGTTAAGCGACTTGTCGTTACATTTAATCAACACAGTTTGGGCAAATTTCTATTTCGCATTTCCCACATACCATGGCCTGGAAGCTGTTGCACACATTCGTTGTTCTATTACGGCACTTTATTGTTACTCATGCTTTTCACTTTTTTTCAGAAGGTTTGTCAGTTTTGATGAGGTTTCTTTGTGTAACTGCATTTTTTCCAGTATTTTTCCCTGGAGTTGTTTCGGTAAGTTTTTCAACCACCCGTTGTATGAACTTCCAGCGATTGATTCCTGACTTGCAAATATCTTGGAAGAGAATCCAGCTATTGGTCAGTGCTAGATCAATAATATTGTAAAATACGTGAACGGGCCATCTTCTGCTAACAGCCTTTACAGAGTATTTCCTGGCCATCTGATCAATGACGTCAACCCTCGCTTTATTCTATCATAAAATAAAACTGTCTGTTTTTTCTTAGTGTGAAAATTGTTGTGAGAAAAAATCTCTACATCAGGATGTAACATGCTCAATTATCACTACCGATTTTTTTTTTTCACACTGGTATGAAGTCAAAGTAACAACAGCTGTTTGAATAAATGTAAACAAAGAAGTTTTGTACTGTTGCTGCTGTCTTTTTGCAGCTTGTGGTGGTTCTCTACGATTCTGTCGAGCTGTACCAACAATACTACATTTTTGTTCTGCCAGACGCAGAGCAACATCAAAACTTGTAAAAAAATTGTCTCAAGTGACATTATAGCCACGTTTGAAAATCGGTTGCATCAGCCACGTAAAGAGTAAAAGGCGGCAAAGGGTGATTCTTGACAAGTTTTGCCTGTCAGGTTTATTCGGCATGTATTGAATAAACCTGCATTTAGCCTTACATGGAAGTAATTGTTCATCTACTGTAATGTAAGGACTAGGCACATACGCCTTCTCAGAGTTCTCAACAAAAGGTTTCCACAACGAGGAAGTCAAGCAAAACTTGTCAAGAATCACCCTTTGCCGCCTTTTACTCTTTACGTGGAAACATAAAAAACGCATTATTTCTTTGAATCTGCGTCTTGATAGAGTTTTGTTGAACATTGAATACCCCCAGGTTGTAATCCACAAACACTTCACTGGAAGACCTCTCTGTCCTAAAATTGCTCTTGCAATAACCAGTCCAATAAATTTGTCCAGCTCATCAAGTGTCATATCCCAGTTCATTCTGCCAAAAACGCGATGGGCTTCAGCTACAGTGCATTTTCTTATATTTCTGAGCATTGCCTCGTCAAACACAACGCAAAACGCTGACAGTGGACTGCTTTTAGTGATTCTGCTTGTTGGAAATGTAGTTGGGCCAGGTTTGAAGCTCAGTATGTTTTGTTGTTGCAAGCGCCCTCATTGCACATGGGAAATAACCATAGCTTGCCAAGCTATTCCATCTTTTCCAGTCAAGTCTTGATTCACCAGCACCTGATTCTGTAAATTGCTGTCATCGACTTCGCTAGGGCTATAGACGTCTGATTTTTCCCCACTTGAATCAAGCTCCGCTTGTGCATCATTTGTCGATGCGTCATCTAGCTCGCTGTCAGAGTATTCACCATATGAGCAGTCTGCTGAAATGCCTTGTAATCGCAGCAAAGCCTGCTGCGCAGTACACGTCTTAGCATATTGGATACACTATGACTAGCAAAACACATTTCAAAATCAAAAACTAAAAAAACAGGAGTTGAAGGCTTTTATTGCTAATAACAGCAAATTCACTAGACAACACTAGTACCTGGTTTTCTTCCTTTTAAATGTCCACAGTTCACAAGCACGTGCTAGTCTCGAATAAAATCACTAAGAAAGCCCGAATTTCTACAGCGCATGAGGGTGTTGCAAAGAAATTATCCTATCCTTTTGTGACATCACAATGCTTAATTACCGCTCAGACAAAGCAGAATATCACCTTGTTTTATTTTTCACGTTGAAGTGATTCTGCAGGCTGAAATCACACTTTCTGTAGACTCTATGTAAAATTTTCAGGTGTGTGCGTCAATTGACGCGCTTGGTCGTTCTAGGTAGATATATAACTAAATTCGTTGTTTTATTAGTAAGCACTTCAAAAGTCACACAAAACTAAGCGTTGCACAAAAAAATAATTGTCAAGAAGTTTCAGCAGAAAAGAGTGATATTCGACGGAGATGCGGGAAATTGAATACTTGAAATGCGTCAATTGACGCGCTTGGTTGTTCTAGTGCAGTGCTCTTCAACCTTTTTGTTATCGCGGAACCCCTGAAGCACTTTCACGTTTGTCATGGAACCCCCACAAACAAAAAGTTAAAAAAACACGAGTTACATGTAAAAAAAGCAAATGTTTTATTATTATACACTTCCACAAACAAGCAGTTATTACAGAAGTTAAAAAGCAACAAATTTAATGACTCGGTTGTTCTTGAATTTCTTTTACAATCTTCGTAAATCGTGGCTGCTCGTTGCTCAGTGCATTCCTCATACACATATCTACACTCTTTAAACAACTTCTGTTTTTGTTCTTAATAGTGGTTAAAACAGAAAATCCTGTTTCACACAAATAGGTATTGAAAAATTGACACAGAAGTTTCAATGCTTCCTTTTCAATTGCTGTTCCCTCTTTGCACAGAAAAATCCAAAAATATTCCTTTCCATTTTTTTCAAAGATTTCCTCCAAATTGATATCATTACAAATGTCCAGAAGTTCTTCTTGTTCTGACAAAGTGAAAAAAAAAAGATTAACTACCCACTTCAGCAAACGGAAAGCCTCAGATTCTTCTTCAGGAAAATACCGATTAAAATTTTTCTTCAATAGCTTCAAATGTTCCAACATCAATTACTCCTTCGGAGTCCTCGCTCAGAAATTCATTCAAAAACTGAAAAGGAGAAAAATCATTTTTTGACACTTTATTGGCCAAGCAGTCAATTTTTCTTTTAAAGGCATCAATTTTTCCAACTTGAGAAAATAAATCTGAACTTTTCCCTTAAAGACTAATGTTGAGTATGGACAACACATCGAATACTGAAGCCAGATATGCCAATTTAGAGACCCATTCATGGTCAAGTAAATTCGTTGCATATTCGTGATTTTTCTCTGCAAGAAAAACTGATATTTTCCGTCTTAATTTCAACACACGAGTCAAAATTTTGCCACGAGAGAGCCAGCGCACCTCTGTATGCAGCAGAACAATGACATTCTCAGAATCCATTTTTTTATACAGCTTTTGAAAAACTCTAGCAGATTTGCCTTTACCACCACATTTTATGTAATTCACAGTTTTCACAACAATATCCAAAACACTTTCTACTGTAGTTCCGTTTTTCTCTGCTTATCAGAACTAAGCGATTTTACAGCCAGAGCTTTACGATGAATAATGCAATGTTTTAATAAACAGTTTGTAGCAACTGCCTTGACACGAGCACCAACTACCGAAAAGCGTCCAGTCATCACAGCTGCTCCATCTGTAGTTAGAGAACAACATTTTTCCCATGGTATTTGCTTTTCAGTCATAGATTCGTTGAGTTTGCTGAACACTTGTTCAGCACTTCTGTTCACTTCCAAGTCTAGGCAACACAAATATTCATCAACAATATTATATGAATCAATATCAGGAATTCTTATAAACACAAGCAGTTGTACTCTTCTCCCAATATCAGTTGATTTATCCAGTGGCAGTCCATAACAAGGAACTTTTCCGATTTTACACAAAAGTTGTTTCAACAAATCTTAGGCCATATGAAATCCCCTTCTGCTTACAGCGGTATCGGAAAGAGGTATGTTTTGAAACTTGCGTTCAGTTTCTTTGTCTAGAAGCTGCTCTGCCACAATTTGCAACGCTGGTTTAATAACTTTCTCACCCAAAGTAAACGGTTTCTTTGTTTTAAGAATATGATGCGACAGTTGATATGAAGTCAACAACAAATCTTGATCAGTTTTAACTGCTCCTAAGAAAGAATCTTTCTGCTTGCGTACGCTGCTTTTCATATGTTTAAAGAATGAGATAGTCTTTGTCTCGTACGCAGCATGATTGACTTCCAAGTGCCTTTGTAACTTAGCTGGAACCAGGGCAGAATTAGAAAGTCTCTTACAGCAAATCAGACATTCAGCCTGAGGAGCTACATTCGGAATTTGGTCATCCGACAAAAAGAACCCGTATTTTAAATATGCTTCATCCCATTTTCTAACTTTGGCAGTTTTATTACATTTGGTCCGCTTGGAAGGAGGTGGCCTCTTGCTCAATACTGTCCACACCTTCGCTTTTATTACTATTTCGCTTCACATAAGAAAATATATTACTTTGCTTCATCTGACCTGGCTAATAGTAAAAAGTTGGTTTTTGCACTACTTTTACTTTATTCCCATAAAGGCTGAACAGCTGCAGCTCTACTGTAGTATGTTATTCTATTCTCTATTCATTGTCTACTTAATTACTGTAAACGGCAGCACCATGCATAGATGTGATGCAACAATAACATTTATTCGTTTTGAATAACGTTCTTGTTAACCTCATAATAATGAACATTACGTTGCACCATTACGCAACAACTATTAATATTTTCGGCTATAAACTGCACTCAACCTCTTATTTAACTAACTGGCCTACTTGGAGTTTGAATACGGCATGGTGATGGTGATCTAAAGAAACAATTTAATAATGGCGCATCAACGTACTGAAGCAAAAAATCATTTTCCTTACAAAACAAGGAACCCTAGGGGAACCCTTAAAACTCACGGAACCCCATTAAATGTTTTGCGGAACCTCTGTTGAAGAGCACTATTCTAGTGTTAACTATGCTAGCACTACGTTCTCGAGTAAAAGAAGACTTGGAATGTACATGTAGTGAAATTGTCTATGAAACTCAACTTCGCCTTCCAGGAGAATTTTTTAAGAGTTTTCAAACAAAAAAAGGTGTGACACCGCTCTTTATCGCTGCACAGCAAAAGTTTTTTCGAATTTTAAGTACCAAGAGTCACGATTTCCAGATACTCGTAAATCCTATGTCGACCCTAGTTAAATCATTGCCGACATGTATTTATGAGAAACGATGCTGTACGTTCCACCTCTTCATCCCACGTACGACGGCCCTTTTAAAGTCCTTTACCGCACTCCAAAATATTTTAAAGTGCTAAAAAATTGCAAAGAGTATACCGTGTCTGTTTGCAGAATCAAAGCTGCAAACTTACTTACAGATTTTTTACACTCAGATGACTGTTTAAAGAATAACAAAAAATCTGTTTCAGGTGAACAACATTATTCTTTCCAATTACCTGATAAGTCTAAAACTCAAACCACAACTAGCACTAGAACCAGACAAATCATACCACCTTAACGATTCTAAGACTATTGCATGTAGTTTTTGCGTATAGTTCTTTCACTTTATTTGCTTCTCTATTTCAAACATTTTGTTGTTTAAAATTTAGTTTTCCTGTGTGTAGCGATTTTCACGCTAAAGTAGAATACACTATTGATCACGTTAAATGTAAATTACATGTACCTCGCTTTAAAAAGCAATGCGATATAAGTATCTTTAAAGCAGAACACTTTCTTTATGATATTCCAGCGATTGATTCCGCAAAGTTAGAATGCTTGAAGTCGGATGCTATATGCGGTTCTCACAATTTGTATTCTCCTTTGCAACTGCCAGCTAGAAAAGCAGCTACTACTTAAACGTGCGACAAGTAAAACATCGCTCTGGGAGACTTTACGCTGCTCACATACAGGACCTCGAGGATAATTTAATAGACTCGATTAAACGCCTTGAAGCGTCTCATAATTTCTTATAGTGCAAAATATTATACCTTTAACGTCAACGTTAACTATGCAATCTAAGTTATTTTTTCAAAAAAAAAAAAAAAAATTGAATGCACTACTAGGCACTACAGGCCTCTGTTGTAAGAGCTGACGTTATGAACAAGTTATCTTGCTCACCTCCGAAAGTGCGCTTAAAGAAGAAACTAATTCATGGCAATTTTTTTGCTACTAGACTGTTGTTCAAACCAGTGCAGACTGATCACCTCACTAATTCGTTTCCAGGTGTCTTTCAATTGAATCAAAGATTTACAGTATACCTCTCCGATACAGTGTTTTTCCTCGAGTCGTATGCTCCTCATCGAGTTTTTCGCTTTAAAATTGACAAATCATTCTATTTTTTATGTAAATCACACGCTAGCTAGTATTGCTCAAGATATAAAAAAAAACAAACTCTCTCCAACTTTTTCTCCAATAAATGAAACAAGTGCATGGAAAATTACATTGCTGACTCTTCGTTAATCAACCACTAGCCAATCGTACACCGCAATTAAAAACTCAATACTTGCAACCTTGGTTACGTCAAGTCTTCGCATCGATCGCATTCAAGTATTCTTAGATAGCACCAGAACTAACGGTTAGAAATACATATAAAATGGTTGTTATCGTTTTTGATTATTTAACGACGTTTCAAAAAAAAAAAAAAATTATCAGTGAGACTTTGTTCTATTTTATTGAATTTTTAATCGAGATATAATTATTAACCAGATTTGTTATTTTTAAAATTGTTTTTTTTTGCCTATTCAATATTGTGTGTAGATATTGTACTGTAATATTTTTGAACATACACTGCTGTTAGTTTCTTTTAACAGACGCAGCAATATCGACGACACAATGACCACATCGCTCGACACAACAAATCGTTGACTACTTCCTCTACACAAGAAGCATAACGCACTTACTGAAGTGTTTACTGCTCCATTTAGACATCGCAGCGATTATATTTCGACACATCGCAAGACTTCTTAATCAGTGAACGAACTAACAAAAAGAAATTTAACTTTGTTTTCTGTTTTAAGTTGCGCTATAATCATCTTTTTCTATATTTACATGTACGTCCTTTTTCACCGTCGTGTCGTCGTGCTGCAAAGTGCATTTTTTAGAATTTCTGCTATATTTAGAAATTGTTTTTTTCTTATCCGCCAAGGGGTATCTGTAGCGATTAATTGGACAGCCCAAATATAATTTCATATTTTCACACGAAACACAGTTTTAGTTATTATCGGAGTTATAAAATTTGGTTTAAAATCTTGAATTTAACTTTCACATGCTCTATTTTTATGCAATTTCGAATTTTACATCCTGCCGTTTCATATCGTATGATCACGTGGTAATACGCTCATTTGGATACAGCAATGTGGCTTAGTCACATATTGTAGTATATTGAGTTACTCTCCGGCAGATATCGATTAGATAAGTTAACCTTCTGTCATGGTAATGCTACTGTATACCAAAATTGTCTCTATTATTGTAATTATTTGTTTTGATTTTTATTTTGTTTTAATTCTATTTGAATAAGTGAATAAATGTGCTGTAAATAGAATCAAGTTAGTAGTTAACCTTCTGAGTATGAACTGCACCAAATAAACTTGAACATAACGCTCCTAACCACAACACTTTTTTGTAGCTCAATTTTTGAATAGTAGTTTAAACAAAAATATTCAAAAAAGGAGAGAAGAAGACTACGTGGGGAAAAGGATGATGGAGATGGCAGTGCCAGGCAGAAGGAAAAGAGGAAGGCCAAGGAGAAGGTGGATGGATTTGGTGAGAGAAGACATGGAAAGGGTTGGAGCTAGGGAAGGAGACGAAGTAGACCGAGTGAAATGGAGATTACTGTCGCGCTGTGGCGACCCCGAGTAGGGAGAAGCCGAAAGAAGAAGAAGAAGAAGAAGAAGAAGTTTAAACAAAAATATTAATAATAACCCATTATGAAGTAAAATTCAATAATTAGATTTCTTTTTGTGAAGCTTTCAAATTTTTTTTTTGATTTTAATTTAAAAATTAAAACTAAAATTTCAGGTACATAAATTAATTTTATAAACTTTTTTGCATATATCAGTTAAATACTTTTAGAAAACCCCATGATTTTTTTCCAAATAGAGAAAAATTGTTTATTTTTCAATCAAAAATATAAACAAATGACGCACATAATGGCAGAGCTGCAGCTGGCAAGAAATCAAAGCAACGATCAAACTTGAATTTTTTAACAATTAACCTACAAGGAATAACTCTCCACTTTTCCTTAAATTTGCAATTTTTGATGGCATTAAATTACTTAATTCAAGACAAAAAAAAATTACCGCTTCGATTTTTAGAGTACTTATCGCCAAGAGTTGCCGCCTGGTTAATGTAAAGAACTTTTTTTGATGTTCGACTAAATTTGCGGCCGGAATTTTAGTTAGCCTACGAGGTAGATAAATTCAAACTTTTTATCAAACTTGAAATAAAGATAAAAAAAAGGCATCCCATTAAATATTGAACAGATTTGCGAGCAAAAACTTGGTTCGTGCTGGGCGAAAGATTGGGCAGCCATGATGTATAGCATTAAGATTCTAGCCACGCAAAACTAACCGCCGAATAATATCAACGTTTAACATGCTATCGTACGTACAAAAACTGAAATCACATTAATTAATGGAGCTTACTGTACAGGCTACGTGTTATTTTACCTGTAATCCTAATCATCAATTATCCTGAACAACCTTAACCTAATCTTAATCCAACTATAATAGCTTATTGTAGATCAAGTATCCCAGTTGAACGCTAATTGTAATTATAACACTAACCTTAACCCGCAACTCAACCCAATTATAATTGCTAAATGCAGATCAACTGATTAAATTTCCCAGGAAATACGCCTACTAAATGGTGCTAATGAATAACGTCGATTAAATAGTATGACGATAGAGTTGCTGCCTATTGTTTTATAAATAAATAATGAAAATACATACAAGTTAATATGTTTGCAAGTCTTAAAAAAACTTGTTTGTTTTTAAGTTAAAATAAGAAATTGATTTATTGTTTAGGAAGAATAAGCGTCATCTGCTTGTTGTATTTTACAACACAATCTGTTGGGCAAAGGTTTTCCCAGTGTTCTGACAGCCCCACCTGTAAATTCCTTCGGTCTACCACGTTGGTAGCTTGAAATATTAATAGATGTTGTGATTAGGAAAGACACATAATGACACTTCCCTTTGCTTGGCAATCTTATGAAACAGCTCTCAATTTTTTTCACATCGCTGTATAAAAACCAAAAAAAAACTTTCAACTCGACACCATTATCTAGGAATCTCCGAAAACTGGTAGTATTAATTGCTTAATAGTTGTTCTAAGTTTAAGAGCTCCGACGTGTCCTATGAGTTAGGAAGATAACTAAAGATAATGATGATACTCCTTGGAAAAGTTTCTTATTGAGTCAAAGTTTTCACACTCAGAAATATCAAACATGCTTAACGCTTCCGTCAATCTCAATTTGACTTTTTATTGAGGATATAAATCAACACCATTTTCAAAAAGCAACAAATTAAGCAATAGTCGGTTTAATAATCATTAAGAAAAATTTTAGCTAGTTATATTTTCATATTTTGTAGGGAATACTGTCAGATTCTGGATGTAATGTCACGTAATCTCCTGACAGCGAATAAAAACTTTTGGATTCTTTTATTGGATGGTTTTCAGCAATTTTGGGCGGTGGTCCAACTTTTGTGTCTTGAACTTCTATGGATCTCAGCATGGATTTACACTTAAAATATTTTTTTATGAAACAAATCTGAATGAAAATAATAACTCGAAGTGTATTGTTTGACACTTTCAATGCCGCCTTTGTTTTTCGAAAGTCCGCTCGCTGTGCTAAATGCGTGAGTGATTTTGTTTGTATGCGTGCCGCTTGCATTATCTCGATTTGCCCTTTGCTGTGCCAGCCACTTTGAACAATTTTTTATAATTGTGTTATTACAGTTCAAAATGTTTTCTCTCTACCTAGATTGTATATTTTGATCGTGAATATTTTTATGAAACCTATTTGTTCCCTCCCGTATGACCCTTACGTCATTTGTTTGCTGCATTATGATATAATGGTACGTCCTGACTTTTTTTGATTAGAGTTATATTATGTATTGTAATTCAAAAAAAGATTTATTTTTACCTAGATTCTATTTTTTGATCGCAAATATCTTTTATAAAACCTATTTGTTAGCTGGTATCCTTCCGGACACCAAAACCCGATTTTTTACTAAGGAATTAGCCGACAGCTAGAAGAAAAAAGCGAATAGTCTAACCATAATAAACTTTGTAACCTTTTTTAAACCTTTGACGCAAATAGCGTCATAAAGCAGTCTGCGATAAAAGATCAGAGACGCTATAAACGTCACGCAGCACTGAAAACAAAAAAACATTTGACACAACTGGCGTCGCTCGGCATTCTGCGCATAAAAAGCAATGGCGTCATTTGCGTCATGAGGCAGCGAACGTGTTAAAAATACTTTTAAAAAACTATAGAAATACTGCATATGACAAAAAAGTAGCTTTAATTTAAATATGACTATCTAAACATCAGAAAAACCAAAAACTTTAATTTTTGCCACAAGCCACTTTTGGGATTAATTAGACAATAATCACATAACTCTTACCCAATCAAAAAACACAGAAGCCGCTCTGCTCTGAGTGGCAACTTCGCTCATTGTCAAATTCTTAATATAAGAACTTGCTTCCTCAGCTTAAACAGTTAAGATCCTGCGTGCATCACAACTAAATACTCGTCGTTTCAGAGAGTTTTTACCCCGTTCACCAATTTGAGTTTGAATGAAATTCCAATTCTACAAAAAATGCATTTGCAATTTTTAAGTAATAAATAAGCTTACATTCGGTTAATTTTGTCTGATTACGCAACTTTTACAAAAACATTTTACCGGGTTCACTTACGTCAAGATTGGCTGAATTTTCACCGAGTAAAATCAACGTGGCTTTCATGACAGAGCGAACAGGTTTAGATGGAATATCGTAGCATTTTATTTCGTTAATTTGAAATTGATCCAACTTGAGAAGTTTGATTTTGGCGATATTTGCTTCTTGAAGCTTTGTCAGAACACATCGAGCATCGGAAATTTTAGTCTGAAACTCAGGATCCAGAATAGAAAGGGATCCATCTTGAATGGCATACTCAATAGATTCTAATGCTGATATGAGGTCCACAATGTCTTTTTAAATAAAAGCCTGGTTCAATTGTTTTTGCAATTCGATTTGTGATATTTTTAGCAAAATTGACTTTGCATTGTCTAAAAGAGCAAGATCTTCCAAACTACGTTCTTTGATAAATTTCGGAAGCGAAATTTCAAATGTAAAAGTCGATAAACGGTAATCAAACCTGCAAAATATTGATAGTTTAGTTCAGGAATACGGACTCGTCAAAATTTTAAAGCGAGTCCGGAATAAAATGACGAGTCTGAGTTCAAGTCTGAGCCCGATGTCCGCATCTCTGTCTAAAACTAAAAATTATCCCTTTGACTTCTATGAAAGAAGCCAGCTAAGAACTGACATAAGTTGCAAAAACTCTAACTGGCAATATCTTTGTTCTGTACAAGTATTGAACACTAGGGGCGGCCAGAAGCGAGGAGGCAGGGGAGCAATTGGCTCCCTGACTTTTTGACGCCTTTAAATTGCCCTCTCACTTCTTTTTTTCAAAAAAGAAGAATACAGGTACTTGGATACAGGAGCATTGGGTAAAATTTGGCCCCACAATCATAAAAACTCGACCAAAATATCAGGTCAACTGAAGATGAATGCTATTATTTTGGTAATGGTCTGCACCTTAAATTTAGGACAAAAGTGGAGATCATGGACTTGATTGAAAGTATTGGTTGGATCATGGACTCAATTGAAAGTGTTTGGTTATGGTCTACACCTTAAATTTAGAACAAAAGTAGAGATCATATGAACTTTTTGTTAGTCTTTAACTAAAATTTGGAACGGGTATGGAGATTTTGGACAGTGATTGAAAATAATGATTTTTTTAGTCATCAGTATATAAATTTTTGCGGTGAAAACAGTGGCGATACGAGATGGCAACTCTGTAAAAACAACTTTGTAAAACTTTTTTTTGAAAAAAAGGTGCTTTTTGATTTTAATTTTTTTATTTTAGTTTTCCGGCCCCCAACTCCACAAAAGTTTTATGCCTTCAAACTAGTCTCTTTTTGAACACAGACAAATAATTAAAGGTATAAAATTTGTTAAAAATTTTAAATTACAGTAGGAGCACCAAAAATAATTTTCGGGCACATAAAAAAGCTTGTACTCTGTAAAATTAGATTATATTTGTTATATTTAACTTTCTTTGTGGAATCGTGTGAAATTATGATTCGGATAATCGTCGCATAAAAATTTTGACAAAATTGTTTCTCCCCCATATGATTTTGATCTACCAAGCCTTTATGATATTTTTTGATTACAACGCTGGGTATTAGGGTTTGATTTTCAAACCAAGCAAATTTAAGTGTTGGCCGAGAGTAATTACTAATTTAAAACTTAGGATGGTGCCAATTTTTGTAACAGCCAGGGAAAAGTCAGGACAAATATCTCAGGGGACCAAGCAAGTTTTTAACAAAGTCATTTCCTCTTTCAAAGTAATGTGAAAATTAAAAAGTTTTTATTTCAATTATTTGGACGTATAATTAAAATTGAAGACAAAAAATTCTAATTTGAAGGCCAAAAAATTGATTAGATCTACAAAAAAGTACACTTCTAAAAAACATTTATTAGTCGAAGTTTTAAGCCCAGGCCAAATACGCTGAAATCGATACGTGTTGCTTCCACTGCGGGTACTATCTCATAAGTGACTGTCTTGCTTATTTCAACTTTCTGAAGATCGCTTCAGTAAAATTGCAATTCAATTCACGATCTCTCACTATTAAACAACCAATCAAAGAAGTGGTACAAAAGCTTATGACAATTATTAGTAAATGATGATGATTTAGTAAATGACAATTATAGCTGGAAACTTGATAAAATAAAAAAACTATACAATTAAAATATTTGTTATACTATTCAAAGTTTTGGATAGTACTGCATTAATTTAGTCTACAGTATAAATTTTATGTATACTTTTTGGATGAAGGATTTTCTAATGTAGAGATCAAATTTTTGGCGAGAAACTTGGAACTTGGAGTTTTTTGGGCGAGCCGTTCTTCTGCTGATCCCATGTTTTGATGAGCAGCGACTTGACTTTTGTCTATTAATAACTTGAGCTCAAGATCGTTTGATTTCCATTTGTTCAAGTAATCTAAGGAGTATATATTTTCAAGTATTAAATGTATTTTATCAACTTCTCCAATGCGTAGAACAGCTTGCAAGTTTATTTTAAGCTGGTTGACCTTAAACAAGAGTTGAGTTAAATTCTAATAACTACATTTAAAAATTTTCGGATATGTTTCTGCATTTCATAGCTAAGAGCCTATAACAGCGTTTCTCAAACCTTTTTTTCTGCGACCCAAAATCGCTAAAAACTACGATTTACAAATATGACTGCGATCCAAAAATAATTTGAGTGAGCGCTTATTGAAACAAAACAAAATTGTTATGTAAGCCAACAATGGTCGTCTAATTTTTAGCTGTTTATGTGTGGGCAAAAATTTGTTCGTGAGCAAAAGTATTTCAATTTCTTGATTTTCAGCTCAAAAACGTAGTGATTTCTAAAAAAAAGGTCTTCACTTTTGAAATCTTGTGTGCGCAGATCTTTTTCTTTTACGTGCGGTAATTTACAAGCTTTCGCGACCCATCCGCATAGTCTTGGCGACCCACATTTGGGTCGCGACCCATGGTTTGAGAAACGGTGGTCTATAAGAATGCTTGCAGAAAATAAAGTAAATAAAAAATATCTTACATTTTAAAGTCTAACTCATTACATGAATTAAAGAATTTACTTTATTTTACGATACCCGAAAAATGTGCCATGTAAAACTTTTAGGCTTTTTTATAAAAAAATAATGCATGTTTTTTTGTAAAAATATTGTACAGTTATAGGCTACTCTGTCGATGGCGATTAGTAGGAAGCTAAATATTGGGCTTATTAAAAAAACTCACTTCATTTAACTTGTTCATAAGTCCTTGATGGGCCATCTGTGCTCGAATCAAAAAAGTTGAAGAAAAATTTAATAATTCTGCTGCATTTATTAGATTTTGCAAATGCATTATAAACTTCAAGTCCATTTTATTGAATAAATTTGTTTTAAGTAAGGATATTTGCAATGCATTTTCAACATCTTGAAGATCTTCGGAATCATTTTATAATAACAGAAATGATTTAAACAGACTTCAAAAAACTAAATTGACTAAATCAATAAAATGTAGAGCAATTTAAAGTTATGTAAAATAATTTCTAATAATATGGACTACACAATGCTGTGAAAAATGTACAGGGTTGCAAAGAGTGAGCTTTCGATAAATGCTTTCACTAGAATTTTGCTAAAACTAATCATTAACTTTAAGGTGCTTTTACCACAACTATTCGATTTTCAATTAAACGAAATTTGATAATTTTTCCAATACAATATACCCTTTTTGTTTTAACGTTTTAAAAGTCTACAATTGCTTAAATTTTATTTAACCTTGGACGCAAGCACATGTTGGCTTAAGGGTGGCCGAAAAGTCCCAGGACACTCTATTTTTAATATTTTAATGCTGTTAAATATTGTTAAATGCAGTTTTAATATTCTAATCTTGTTAAAACAATTTATTTGATTTATTTTTTCAGGTTATTTAAGGTCATGAGTGACATCAGTGTATTTACTGTTGAGGAGCGCTTAATTGCTGCTGTTTGGGTTCACGACCGCATCAGGAATGACATGACTATGGAAGATATTCGAAGTGCTTTCACAGAAAGATTTGGAAAGCCCGCGCCATCAAGAAGTAATCTGTATCTGTGGGAGAAGAAAGTTTTTGAAACAGGTAGCGTTCTGGATCAGGCAAGAAGTGGCAGGCCTGAAACACGAAAGGAAACGTGTGCTGGTGTTCAAAAATCACTGCAACAGTCTCCCAAGAAATCCACCAGAAAACGTTCTGCTGAACTTGGAATACCAAGGGCTACCATGATGGATCATATGAAAAAGGACTTGAATGTCAAAGCGTATAAGCCCATGTCGGTAAATCAGTTGTCAGATGAAGATATGGATCGAAGAAAGGAATTCTGTGAGAAATTTTTAAATCGCTTTCCTGATGGTCAAAGAAATCACAGAAAGATAATATTCAGCGATGAATGCGCCATTTATAAAAGTTCTAAAAGTCGAAACATATATTTCTGGGCTAAAGAAAACCCTTTTTACAAAGAAGAACTTGAAAATAATCCTCCTCATGTCATGATTTGGGCTGCAATGACATCTGAACATTTGATTGGTCCTTATTTCTTTGATGGCAATGTCAACCAGGAATCATATGCCAATATGATTAGAAAGTGGTTCATTCCCAAGTTAATAGAACTTGGTATTAAGGATCGTGTATGGCTACAGCAAGATGGTGCACCTGCACATTTTGCACTTCCTGTGAGAGCGCTGCTAAATGCAGAGTTTCCTGATCGATGGATTGGCCGCGGATCAAATTCTTTTGCTTGGCCACCACGAAGCCCCGACTTGACCACTCCAGACAACTCATTATGGGGTTTTATTAAAGGTCAAGTTTCTGGTATTAGATACGAAACCATTGATCAGCTAAAGCATGCGATTATTGCAGCTTTTGCTAGCGTATCAAGGAATTCTCTCCAAAAAATGGCACAAAGAACATGGAGGCGAATGGAATTGTGCAAGAACAATGAGGGCCAACATACTGATCCCCTAGACCACTAAATTACTCTAGTTGTTTTCTGCTGTGTTTCTAATAAAGTTCTCTTTTTTGTTGAATATATACGTTTCTGTGTGTTTCATTATAAAATACTGTGTTTTATTGAAAATACATGTATAGTGTCCTGGGACTTTTCGGCCACGCTGTATGTATTTTACAAAATAGTTGCTAATTTTAAAACGTTAATAGCAAAAACTTTAAAAGATTTTTATTTAAAAATATTAAAAAACTCAAACCTTTAAAAACGTTTTAAGTTTGGAAGCAGAATTGGGCTGTTGTTAAATGGACCGCAAAAAAGAAAAAAAAAACAAAAAAACTTTAAACAATTTCAATATTTTTCTCACATCAAAAAATTAAAAATATAACCAAATTTTAGTTAAAGACTAATCAAAAACATTACTTTTTACCTTGGTAACTCCGTAAGGAAAAATATTTTTGACATTTAGTTTTTTGAAAATGCAAAAGGCAGCAATGGTCACCACCGAAATGGCGATAAAAGAACCAACTACAACAATTCGAATGATTGTTCCAGTCTGGTCGTTGATGATGGCTTCAGTGAGATCAAAAACACTTTTCTCTAGTGCAAATAAATGAGTCTAAAAAAGTAAAGACTGTAAATTCGTATAGAATACCTTCTACTATTGTTTAATGCAAGCAAAAATACCAAAAACATTACAATAAAACTTAAAATGAACTTACACATCATAAAAACTTTTCTCAAAGCATAACTTCATAAAAACAAACAAAATGCAGTTGAAAAATAGAAATTGAAACGATTACGTTGCTCTGCTTGAACCAGTTCGTTAACAATTTATACACGAGCATGCAAAAAAAATGGATAATTTTGCCAGTTAGCAATTAATCAGTTTAATGTAAAACTTATAATTAGTAAACTTAGAATTAATTCTTGCTAATATTCCTCATGCAAAAGAAAATTTTTACAAAATTTTTTTAACGTCTTTTATCTTACTGAGAATTTCTTAACGAATTTAGATTTTTTCTGATTAAAAAAACATTTTATAAAATCTTGTTTCCATTATGTATTTTGGTGGAATGCTGAATGTTTGTTTTCCAGTTTCGTTTTAATTTTTATGTCTAAAATGTGCCGGCAATCTTGCTTGGAATAAGATAATTGCAATATGTCAACGTATGATAATTGTACATCCGGGGCACGTTGAACTTTATTGCGCTTTCAAAATAGACTTGAAAAACAACTTACAAGTGTAATAGTAAAAGCCAAGTTGTTAGGTTCATTGAAATCACAGCTTACAGTGACGTAGACTTCCATGATGTTTGGATTGCTGATAGAAGCTGCATCGACGGAGATGTTTATTTCTTGCAACTAAAATTTGAAATCTATCATAATGGTGTTGGATTTGTGTTATTGGTTGTTTCCCGCTTGTTTATATATTTTGTAAAAATGTTTGGCACCTCTGGCGGGCACGAATTACCAACTGCATCCGCTAAAAATGAAGTGCTGCTACTAGATTGACATTGCTGGTCATTTGTTTCGACGTCGTTTTGCCATAAGCGCTCGACTGCATTAATGATGATCTCCATAAAGAATTAAAAACAGTAAAAGCTTCAAAATAGTTGCAATGGAAAAACAAAATATTTATTTTGCATTCGTAAAAGTACCTTCTAAAATTAAGCTATTGAATATATCTCAAAAAATTAGATCAGTGATCTCTTGCGACAAAAGCAAGTGTTTAACCATTGTGTCCTTCCGTAAGAATATGCCGCATAACAATATCCAAAAGAAATAGTACTAACACATTAATTCAAATTGATTTGTTTTATTGTTTTTCTGTTGAAAATTACTTTATTGTGAGTTTTTCTAACAACAACCGTACGGATTGTAGAATACAATAACGACAATTGACAAAAACTATTGACCAAAACAATATTGTAAGCAGGGTCGTGGAGTCGGAGTAGCATGGAGTCGGACTCTTAAGAGAACAAAGAGTCGTAGTCGGAATATAGTCGGAGTCGACTCCTGATGCCCAATCTTTTTTTTTTGGAAAACACTACTTTTTAAAGATTAAAACCAAGAAATCCGTGACAGATTTAAACTTAAGACCTTTCTTGGCCACCCTAATTTGAAGCAAATCGTCTTTGCATAAAGCAATTGTTCTGATTTGGGAGTTGGGGTCGGGAGTCGGATTTGGAATCATTGATATTCTAGAAGCTGGAGCGGCTTCCAAGAAAGTTTAGGAGTCGGAGTTGGATTTTAAACCTTCTGACTCCGCAACCCTGATTGTTTGTAATGGCTGAAAATAGATTTCTTTTTTCTATCATACGGCAATGCGTCTTGCAATAGCTCACTGCTTTTCAATTTTACTTGCAATGGTACACAATTTTGACTAAGCTAAAAACGCCTGTTTGCTAACAACCTAGTTTTATGCTTTTAAGTTTAAAAAAAGTGTGCAATTAAAGTGTAAACTTTCTTTTTCTTAATTTTCATTTGTTTTTTGTTTTTTTGATAAACATACCCTATATGGTTGATAAAACAAGGTTGAAAAACAATTAAAATGCGAAAAAACGTCTTCACGTTACCCCGAAAGCAATCGAAAAAACATTTATGAATTTAGTTGTGCTGCTGAGTATTGCAACAATATAATTAAAAGAATGATAAAAAAAATAACATTTAAAAGAAACTTTTTTGCAATTTATTAAAAGTAAAAAATCTTAAAAGTGTAATTTAAAAAATTTCTTTAATATCTAAATAGTACTCACTTGGCTTTAAGTAATTTTTGCAAATGCCTAACGAAAGCTGAGGTTGTCCCTTTTCTTTCTAATGTAATCAATGGATTTGTACAAAATTTGCAAAGAGTCGAATGTTTTTGATTACCTGCAATCTTATCTTTGTATTTTTTATCGTTAACGTAGCCGTATTTTATAACTACAGAATTTTTGGACATTTTGTTAATTATTTAAATTTGTAAAAAAATTACAAACAGCCTTATTTCATTATATAACCCGAAATCGCTTTGAGCTCTACCTATATAAAAATATTTTTTTTAGGCTAATTTATATCGATAGGTCGTAAAAAAAATCAATCTTGCAATTAAAAACTTTAAACCCTATGTTTACAACAAATCAGTGTTAATTGCTCATGTAATTTGTGACGCTATCTAAACATTATATTTATAATAAATCAATGTTACAAGCCCATCAATTACAAAACAATTTTCCGGCAAATAGTAACCAGCATTAAACGTCCATTCAACGTTGAGAAAACCAGTTACAAGACAAACTCTTTAAGGTAGAAAGACTCCGGAGGTCACGGTTAAACTACAGTCAAAATATTCGTTTGTTTAAACCAAAATTGAAGCGGAAACTAATAACAAGAATTAAAAGTTTTTTGTACTAACTTATTAGAATTATCATTTGTTTATAATAAACTTTAAAACATATTTTTGGTAAATAGTAACTAAAATTGAACTTTTTTTGAACCACTTAGAATAAGGCACATAATAATTGTTAGTTTACATCAGTTTTTAATTGTTTTTTGGTATCTAGTTTCCAAAAATGAACATCTTTTGAACAAAATAGAAAAACTTCAATGTAATTGTAAGTTTAAGCCAAAATTCAACCGTTTCTTGAATATTTAAAAAAATTAGCTGAGAAACAAAAACGTAAGATTATTGTTTCAACGAGTAGCAAACGTTATTTTCCGCAAAATATTTACTGAGTACACCATGTACCAAGGGTGGCAAACTACGGCCGACGCGACCTTCTGTGCGGCCCGCGAAAGCTTCAAACAAATAATTAAAAAATTTATTAATTGTTTTTGTCCACAACCAAACTCTTGGTCATTGCTTTTAGCGATCATTGATTTTTTTGGTACAAAAATCAAGAAATCCGAGACAGATTCAAAGTGAAGACCTTTTTTTTGAGATCACTGTAGTGCGGCCCATAAACACATTCAACTTCCGAATGCGCCACGCGAGCTAAAAGTTTGCTCATCCCTAACATATACGGGTACATTGGTCTTCGTGGGTTTTGACAGTACTCAATTTAGAGTCGAGTTCTGTAGTAGTTTTGGCAACATATTGATATTATCTTTTCTTAAACTTTCGTTCGTGCCTTTTTAGTATTACTCGTAGAATGCTTTTAAACTACAGTTATCATAGTCTACTTGGCCTATCAAGTACAATTTTTTTGATAAACCTGCTGGTGACCGTTTGCTTAACAAAGTTTAATCTATTAAAATTTATTTAAATAAAAATTTTAATCATTTAAATACCGGTAGAATTTCTTTGTTTAAATAGAATTCAAAAAATGACTTAACGACAGGAAGATTATAATTCAAAATTTGACAATTGTAAAAAAGACATTAAAAGCACTTGGAAATTAATTAATTCTATTATAGGAAAAAATATAAATCTAACTACAGAAGTCACAATGAAAAAATTGCTAATGATGCTTTAGAAATAGCAAACTACGAGCGTATTTTAATAAACATTTTGCTTATGTTTCCAATGAATTAGTGAAGTTTTTACCTCCCAAGAAAAAACATTTCTCAGAATATTTGAAATCTTACACATGCCAATCAATGTTTACTTGGCCAACATGTCCTCAAGAACTCTCTAACATTCTGAAAAATTCAAAAAATAAATTAAGTTCAGGGCCAGATCATATTCCAACCAAAGTTCTTAAACCCTCACCTGACATATCATACTAGCACTTATGCCATGTCTTCAATCTTTCTATGAGTAAAGGTGAATTAACAGATTGCTTTAAACTTGCTACTGTATGCTTTGTGTTCAAAAAAGGCGATTCTAACAGTATTATTAACTATCAATCTGCTAGTTTATTATCAAATATTTCAAAATTACTTGAAAAAGTTATGTATAACAGAATCCACCGATTTTTAGAAAAGCAAAATTATTTCTACAATTATCATTTCGGTTTTAGAAAAGTCATTGTACTACACATGCAATTTCAATTTTAGTGGAAAAAATACCGCAGTCATTTGCCTGTAAAAAGGCAACCCTTGGAATTTTTTTGGATTTGTCTACAGCATTTGATACGATTGATCATTCAATACTACTTTCCAAACTTAATCATTACGGGGTTAGAGGCAATGAATTAAAGTGGTTTACTAGTTACTTAACAGGACGTTCACAACAAGTAAAATATGAAGGAATTTTTTCTACAAGTCTTGAAGTTACAAGTGGTGTACCTCAGGGCTCTAATTTAGGATCACTTCTTTCTTTGATATATGTCAATGATTTCAAAGATTGTCTGAATGATAATAATCTTTTGATGTTTGCTAATGATATAAGCATTTTTTTTACAAAATAAAGACATTAAAAAGCGTTTTGATGCTGACAATAAAGAACTTCAACTAGTTGACCAGTGGTTGATAGCAAATAGATTATCAGTTAACGTCTCTGAAACTAAATACGTTTTATTTAAGACTGCCCAATCCAAATTAACAACAAAAAAGCAAGCTCTCGTATTGCAACAAAATAAAATTGAACAGGTTCAATGTATTAAATTTCTTGGCGTTTATTTACAAGAGCACTTAACATGGTTAAGACACATAAATCACCTAATATCTAAACTAAGTAGCGTTCTTGGAACTGTTATTAAAGTGAAATCACTGTTAAACAAAAGATCTCTTCTCCTACTCTATAACTCTCTTATTAACAGTCAGCTTTTCATTCCATTTTAAATTGGTGTTATGGCAATAAAACCTTGGTCAAAGATTACAACGTCTGTGCTATAAATTTGTTAAATTTGTTTTTAGTTTTAAAGTAACTCAACTGTTGGTGATATTATGAAAGAAAATAAATTGTTAACAATAGATCAACTTTTGACTAAAGAACTAATTTTGTTTATGTTTAAGCAAAAAAATGGTAAAAACCCAATTGCATTTAAAGATATTTTACCAAAAAAGAATCTAAATACAATACCAGAAACAAATCTATCTTTATTCCAAAGAAATGTTCTGGCACAGTATATGAGCAAGTTATTTCACGCCGTGGTCCAGCATATTGGAATTGCATTCCATTCGACTTAATAAATAAGAAACAAAGTGTTCGATCTTTTACTTTTAAGGTTTTTTAGACAACTTTTAAATAATGAGAATAATATTTAATTCTAGTGTTAAAGGCAATGAAAATGGTATCAAAACTTTTGAATTTAATCTCTAGGAGAAAAGCTCAAACGATCAAGATATCCAGTCTGCTCACAAAGGTATATAAAGAACTCTTTTCATGAAATTGATTCTTTTTAACCCTTATCTTTGCTCTTTAATCAAAATTTCTGTTTGAAAATGCTCTATTGTTCCATTTTAGCAATTAATTTTTTATTTTTAAAATTGTAATATAAATTTCAAAGCAGTTATTAAATGCTATTGATTTGTTTATTATTTTTTTTTTAATTTTTTCTGTTATGTGAATCATATATGTTTTGTTTTTTTATCCATCAACTTCAACTAGCAATCTAGTTTTTTATTTTTTGTGTACATGATGCATTCAGAAAAGATTTCCAGACCTGGTGAGGTTACTAATCATGCACTGGTTATTTGATCTCTCAGCCATGCTTTCTACTGCTTCTTCCTTTTCTTGATCTTTTTAATATTAAACTGTTTAATAATGATCGAGAATAAAACGAATGAATGAAATACAATAAAAAATGCGTTCGAAAAACAATTAAAAAATTTAACTCAAATTCTTTATGCCTACATCGGACTTATAACGCTTCTCTAAAAATGACTCACGTTATGATAGTCTGAAAAATAAAACATTTTTAGGTACTCTTAAACCAGGGACGACATAGTAAATATTGATAGAGCACAAAAGCGAACAATAATAGTAAATTCAAAATTAAGCTATGTAATTCAAACTGCAGTTTCTTTTTTGTAATAACAATAATCTATTGCATTTGATAAAACAAATGAAAAATAATTGACAAGATAATGGTTGAAATGACTTTTACATCTCCGGAGAATTTAACTCCTGAGTTTTCCTGTAATAAAATCATATATGTCAAAAAGTAAATCCTAAAAGATTTTGTTTCTGTAACAATAAAAATATGGCAAAATTTAGAATACTTCAGTAACACACTTGGTCTCTATAACAACCATCAAGCGATTATTCCGACCTGCTTTTAAAAATATCAAGATAGGTGCTGTTGTTGTTTCAAATAAGCCGGGGGCAGTAATTAAATGACTTTTTGTTCCTTCCTACCTCTGCATCATATTTAAGTTTAAATTTGTTTGACAAAATGAAAGGTTTTTTTTATTTCACTAACTTCTCTACTAACCGTAGTTGATGTGAATGTTGTAGATGCTGAAGGGAAGGCCATGAAGGTTGAATTTGAACCCAATATAACACTTCTATTAGCACTGGATAAAGAAGTGAAAGTCAAGTGTATAGGACGACTCCAGTTTACAGATTCAAAAGCGATGTACAAGGGTTGGTACGTTCTTTCCGCACTGCGTTTTCGTCTTCTTTTGGTTCGTTGTCTCGTATCACGTGAATTGTATATAAAAGAAGTGATACCCTAAAGAAATGATTGTCCATATTGAACGTGTGTAATTGTAAAAAAAAATCGTTATTCAATACTTTCTCACCACTTGCACTCTGAAGCTCGCGTCGAAATAAGCCGAGTTGGGATTGGGCAGTGATTCTGAGAGGTAAACAACAGCAATAGTCCGAGTTGTAATCCCCGACACCTGATATATCAGTGTGACCGATCCGTTGCTAGGAAGTTGAACTTTTGAATAAAAAGTTGATTCTGGTTCGATAGTTAGAGAAACTGTTGTATTGTCCTGAAACAAAGATAAAATGTGCAGGACACTAGATTAGAAGCCATATTTTAACGAAAGTGGTAAAAACAACATAAACGCAATGCCTCAGCAGCCGTTGCTGAATGCAAGGAGTTCAAAAAATGCATCAAAGATGTTGATGCTTCTTCCCTTCCGCTTGAGTCAGCGCTCTTTGCATATAGTTGCTGAAAAGAGGATTCTCGATCACATGTCATGGTATGGTAGTATCGACCCGTGTCCTTCATCGTAGTATTGCACTGAACCATTAGACAATAGATTACAATTTGTTTGCACGGATTTCAAATCATGTGCGCCTTGTGCAATCTTGTGACCATCGTGCGATCCCGTGACAGGGACCTCACACATGGGGAGATGCAAAGTGCGCAAAATCTTCGGGGTCAAGTTTTGTTATGTGCAAATAGTGTAACCAAGTGTTTAGGACATCTCTGCTGCCAAGAAAAAGAAGATCTGGTTTATTGCCCAACTTTTTCCAGACTTCGCAGCGATAGCAGAAAACAATGGCACGTGTAAACATCAGTCCATCGGCGTTGCAAGAATGCTTTCACAACTGGTGGCTGAACTGAAATCACATGTAGCGGCGCTTGGCGTATACGGGAAGCTAGTTCTTAAATTGATTCACCTGATCTTCTTTCATTTTTGACCGCATTTTGTAGGTGGTTGAGGTTTGATTTGTCAAGAAAAGCTTTGCTGATTTCTCATTTTGGAACATAATGTGCGTTTGAAAACGTGTAAAACCTGGACCAATAATCTGACCACAATTCCAAAGTAGAGTCAAAAGCAGGAAAATTTAGTATTGCTATTGCAGTTGGAAGTTATTGATCACCATCTTGTTCTCGCCCACGAATCTTGCAGAATTTGTAGTTGCTCCTCGTAACGCCGTTCTTGAGAAGCAATTTGGTCTTCGTGATGACGTTGCTGTTCTTGCTTTTGTTCTTCGTAACGCAGTTGCTGTTCTTCATATTAACGATCTTGTGAAGCAATTTGTTGCTGCAAAACTTTGATGAGCTTTTCCATTGCGCAGTCTTCTTTCTTCTTTTCCTGGCGCCAAAGGTTGCAGTTGTATTTAATTTTTCTTTATTGCTCTTCTGTTTTACAAGACTTAAAACGCAGTATTTAAATTGTAAAATAACGCTTAAGGCGCGGTAATTATTAAAAACACAAATAAAATAATACTCGTGATTTATGTTTATTTGTGAGCTTTTTATTTCAAAGACTATGCAAAAAAGTTCGCTTCACTCCACCAAAGTTGGGTAAAAAGGTTAAAGTAAAATAATCCTCCTAAAGTTAGGTAAAATAATCCTCCTAAATTTAGGTAAAGTAATCCTCCTAAAATTTTATTCTGTATTTGTTCTATTCTTCAGATCATTCGAACTATTTAGCTCCAAATGAGCTGTCTTATAAAAATGCTAAGAATTTATACCCTAAACAAGAATTATTAATGAACCCGTATTAAACATTATTTTTCTTTGTACTTAATAGGGAACTAAACTCAAAGAAATGAAATTTATTGAACCTGAACCGGAGCTGAAACCGTAAAAATAAAATTTGCTGAACCTGAACCTGTAAAAATTTTATTTGCCGAACCTGAACCGAAAGCGAAACTTTATTTTAAACAGTTCCGGTTTGACGTTCTGATTTTAATTTTACATAGGTCTAGATGCACAACAATTTTGTATGTAAAGTAGCTGCAATTTGTTCAGTCACCTGATGTGAAGAGATTAAAGAGAAAAGCTATACAGGTAAACGACTTTACAGGCGTAATTTAAACTAAACAGTCGACCAAGTGGGCTGAATAAAAAAAGTGCAGTTTTAAATAAATAGTACGCTGAAGCAGTAAAGTGAATGATTTGTTAAAATGTTGAAGCACCAAAGATAACAAAACAAACTCATAGACAAAAATCAGTTTAAGACTATGATGATATTTTTAACTTTGTTGAACAACATAATACAGTGATGCATAACTTTTTTGTTGTTGTCAACATTAAGTTACTTGTTGAAGACATCTGAAGTACACGACTAGCTCTTCTGATTGACTTCCTGGGGCTCCGGTGGAAGATGTTTCGAACTGTTTCGATCATTTCAGTTGAAGGCGATGGGGCAATTCTTTTATGGAAGCAGAAACATCCCTCTTCCTTAAATTTCGCGTGCCATTTTTGGATAGTACGTCAGTCTGGTGGCTGCTTTGCAAATTCTGTCCAAAATTTACGTTGAACACATGTCCACGTTTTATCAAATTCCAAGACACAAAACGCTTTTTCCTTTCCAGTAAAAAACATTTTAAGCAAATAAGAGACAAATTGACGAAAATGATATTTTACGGAAAAAGCTGAAATTTGGATTGTGATTGTTGTATCTTTGCACGAATACACAGGTTTATAAAAAAACAATAGTTAAAATTCACAAAAGTACTTAGCCAAAAAAACAACCGTATTGAAAATAGAATGCTTTTGTTCGTTTGCTGTAGTAGCTTGATAGCTTTGAACTGACTGATCAACCGAAATAAAGGCGCATATTTAACTTGTAACAATTATGCTTGAAGATGCGCGTGTCCAACGTCATCTATTGCACAATATCACAACACCTCCCCAAATAAACTACGACAAAAAAATATATATACATATTAGCAACAATATTTTTTTGGAGGTCTCTTTGTTCTCGCTGATCGTCGTAGATTGTGTCGCCCGTACTCGTCTCCGGTTGGTAGTCTCGGATTGTTGCGTTGGTTCATCGAAGAAGAACGATGCGTGGTCAGTCCTGGCTGGAAGTGTTTCTGTAGACAAAACGCCCGTTGGGATTTCACAGGGATCATCATCTTGATCCGAACCGTATCGAGGTCGAAGTTGATCAAGATGTCTTCTCCAAGTTGGTCCTCGAGGAATGACTCGTACATTGACGCTTCGTGTACCATGGACTTTCGTAACTATCGCAGGCACCCATCGTGGGTCACGATCCCTTCTAGGGCCGAAGTACAGTGCGTAACAAAGGTCTCCTAGTGAGTAATGATGTTCGACTTTCGAAACCACTTCCGAGTCTTCAGCATTTGAATGCTTGCTCGCTTGTTTTGACTGTCTTCCCTGCAGGAGATGCGGAATGGATGGAACCAAAGTGTCAATTTTGGTGCGTATTCTTCTTCCATTCAACAATTCGCTTGGTGACAGTCCCGATGCAAAAGGAATTCTTCTATATTGCATTAGAAATTCTTGCAAAGCTTCCTTTGGAGGTAACGAGGATTTTCTCAATGCCTGTTTGAACGATTGTATCAAACGCTCGGCAGCACCGTTTGTTGCTGGATGATAAGGTGCTCCGGTGAGATGTACAATGCCTCGTTGTTTGCACCAAGCTTGGAACTCTTGAGACATGAATGTTGTGGCATTATCGGTCACCAACGTGTGGGGATATCCGAAATGAGCAAATTCTTGTTCAAGTATAGCAGTAGTACTTTTCGAAGACGTTGAGGTTGTTGGATGAATGCAAGGATATTTTGAATAAGCGTCTACAAGGACTAACCAGTTTCTTCCCAGAAAGTTGATCGCATGGTCCAAGTGGAGTCTTGACCATGGTTTTTCTGGCATCATCCACGGATGGATTAAAGGTTTATCCGGCTTATTTTGAAATTGGCCACAGGAAGTGCATTTGCGACATAAATCCTCAATGTCAAAGTCAATTCTTGGCCAATAGACAGTTGACCTGGCAAGTTGTTTCATCCGTTGCATGCCGAAATGTCCAAGGTGTAATAATTTAAGAATATGATTACGTAGGGTTGAAGGAATTATTACCAGTAAGCCGTAAAAAACGCAACCATTCTCTGTTGACAACGAATTTTCCAACTTTTTGAAGTCTTTAAGCTCTTCCGAAAATGCATGCGGCCATCCTTCCTTCACAAATCGCATTAGTTGGGAAAGAATTGGATCCTTGGCAGTCTCTCTGACCACAAGCAATGGATTGTCAGGATTGATTTGACGACTGATTGTTCGAACTAAACAAACGCTATCGACATCATCTTCCATCTCCTCCCCATCAAAACTTGTGTCATTTGAAAATGGCAAGCGACTAAGAGCATCGACATTGCCATGGTCCTTGCTTCTACGGTATTCCACCGTGTAGTCATATTGATGGACTAGTAATGCCCATCGTGCAAGTCGATTCGCGGCCATTGCAGGAGTACCTTTATCAGGGGCAAACAAGGTCACTAAAGGTTTGTGATCGGTAACCACAATGAACTTACGACCGTAGAGAAACTGATGAAATTTCTTCAAAGCGTACACTAAGGATAGTGCTTCTTTCTGTATTTGGCTGTAGCGTCTTTGTGTTGCCGATAGAATTTTAGAAATATTGAGAATCGGACGCTCGCTTCCGTCTGCAAAGCGATGAAATAATACCGCTCCAATTCCGCATTCTGAGGCGTCACAAGATAAACCCAACGGAAGAGATGGGTCATAGTGCGCAAGTACAGTCTCTGTGCATAGTAACCGTTTGATTTCTTTGAAAAATGTCGCTTCTTCTTCACCCCACTGCCACTGTTGTCCTTTGCGTGTAAGCTTGTACAACGGCTCGGTGATTTCCGAAAAATATGGAGGTAAGAATTTAGAATAAAACTGCACAGATGCTAAAAAAGATTTTAACGTAGAAATGTTCTTGGGTGTAGGCATTTCTAGTATGGCACCAACTTTGGACCCTTTTGCAATTCCTCGACTTGATAAAGTGTGACCCAGGTAATCAATTGATACTTGGGCGAAAACACATTTTTTACGGTTGCAGCGAAGACCTTTTTCTTCTAGTCTTTTGAACAAAGCTCGCAGGTTCATCAAATGATCTTTTGCGTTGTCACCACTTACCAAAATATTATCGAAATACACGGCAACTCCTCGCAAATTTTGCATTAACTGTTCCATGATTTCTTGGAAATACCCTGGTGCGGATTTAATTCCGAAAAAAAGTCTTTTCTGAAGTAAAACTCCTTTGTGAGTGCTGAGAGCCAGCTTCTTCTGGCTGTCAGGAGAAAGACAGATTTGATTATATGCATTAGCTAGATCAATCTTACTAAAGCAGTAACCACGTCCTAGCTTGCGCATTAGATCTTCTGGGAGAGGGATTGGTTGACGATGGTCTTCCAGTTGCGAGTTCACAGTCACCGAATAATCTCCACAAACTCGGATGCTTGCTTTTGCTTGACCTGGCAAAGGAGACTTTCGAATAGGAACCACGGGGGTGCCGTACGAGTTAAAATCTGTAAGCTCCCATACACCTCTCTTAATTCCTGCTTCGTATGCTTCGTTTAAATCTTGTAGGATTGAGAACGGAACAGGTCTTGGCTTCTATATGTCCAGTGAAAAATCTTTTAGACAACCCAATGTAGATTCAAATAAAGTAGGAAACTCTCCACATAATTGAATACATGCCGCATCTGATGAGTTTTCTGGACCAGTTGTAGTGACGTGCTCTATCGTTGCAGTAGATTCAGCACAACTTAGATTTTCTCTGAAGTGATCAGTTAAGTTGGTGAGTTTCAACTTCATCATCGCCAGACGACCTAGTAAATTTAGATTGGGCACCTTAGTGACAATTACAGGAAAGGTCACGTCAGGTGATTTTCCATCAATACTTGCAGTTGATTGGAATTGTCCCACGACGGGTAGCGGGCTACCTTCAGCAACTTGATATTGAACTGATACAGGTTGTAGAGTGGGTTTACCCAGCGTTTGCCACGTCGCTTCACAGCAAAATGTGTCACTGGCTCCGCTATCAATTTCAAACTTAATTCTGCGGTCATTAAGTCTAATAGTTTGATAGATGGGTGAAACAGAACATTGGACTTTGTTATCTCTTAGTCGAGACATGCATACAGATTGCAGATGACCTGTTTTCTTGCAGAAGCTGCAAATAGCTTTAATGTGGGGACAAGCTTTGCTGAAATGTCCAGAATTTCCACACCTGAAGCAGGCGGTTTTCTTTTCTTGCGTTTTGGAAGTTTTGGACTTTGCGTGGTGGCGTTGCTAAACTTCAGTTCATCGTCCTTGAGCTTGAAGAGTGTCTTCAAAACTGCTTCGTTGTCGACTGAACAGATAAATTTAGTTCGCAAGGCTTCATCTAAAGGATCTTTAATGGATTGAAAATCACATGTAGCTGCATCTTGTCGTATTCTGCTTGCCAGTTCAGGAATAGTTTCGCCAGGTTTGCGTTTCATGTCAGACCAAAATTTGAAACGTTCTGACAACAAATCGTTTTGGATCAAACTGCTCTGCCATAAACGTCTGAATATCATTCATCGTTAGCTCATGTATGCTTTTGACAGGTTGTTGCTGAGCCGCTAAGTTGCTAAGTATTTTGTAAACGGAGTTAGATTGGTTGGTAAGAAAAATTTGTGCTTGCTTGTTGTCGGGAATAGAGTTAGCAGTGACGAATGTTCGGAACCTTGCCAAATAATCAGTCCATAACTCAGATGTGGAATCGAATGGTTGAAAACTTGCCATCGGTGTTGGAACATTTTCTCGCGGGTTGTTCAAGCTGCTTTGTAAAGTTTTCAGCTGCTTTTGAAGCATTGTCATTTGCTCTTTGTTGTTCTGCTCGCAATGTTCATCGCGTAAAACTGCCATTTGCTCTTGATGCTCGCCGCGTAAAACTGCCATTTGCTCTTGGTGTTGCTTATTTAACAACAAAATTAGTTCGGAAATTTCACTCATTTTGACAATTCAAGCTGTTAATGCAAATTCAACAAATTTTCTTTTTTTCTTTCTTGACGCAGTTGAGTTCCTTGAATCCTCGTCGCCACTTTTGCCTGTTGTATCTTTGCACGAATACACAGGTTTATAAAAAAACAATAGTTAAAATTCACAAAAGTACTTAGCCAAAAAAACAACCGTATTGAAAATAGAATGCTTTTGTTCGTTTGCTGTAGTAGCTTGATAGCTTTGAACTGACTGATCAACCGAAATAAAGGCGCATATTTAACTTGTAACAATTATGCTTGGAGATGCGCGTGTCCAATAATTGTTCGAGCAGAAGGCGCTGATTAAGATTAGAAGCGTTTAAGAAAACACTACGTCATCTATTGCACAATATCACAACAATGATATAACAATGGTCTGGCAAAACAAAAAAATATGGGATTTTACCTATCCAACGAAACCCAATTTTATCCTGCTACTTTTGCCAGTTACCGGGATATAAGATTTTCTAAAGTGACATATTGAGATGAAACATCCTGTACTTTCACTTGAAAACTTTTAGGTGTGCAAATGTTTACCATGGTCCTTCAAGAAACATGCTAGTTAACACTCAGGAGATATCATTTAGCTTCAAACATAACCTTATAAATTGAGGGGGCGATAGGGTCATCGTCGCTGTCTCAATCTCTTCACCTGCAAAAAATATTCAAAAACAATCTAATTTTTCCGGCACTGAGTAACTTTTTAAGGCATAAAATGTATCTGTAAAAAAGTTATTAAAAAAGAAAGTGATGAATGTCCAAATAGTTTATTTTAAAATGCTGTACACAAGATATCTTAAAATTGTCTTTCGGGGGATAAGATTGATTATTTCAACGCATAACAGTTCTAAATTGATTTTTTGGGCGTCAAAAAGATTTTGAATACATACTGTACAACAAAGCTAAGTCTGCTGCTCACTTAAAGTATTTGTTACTTTTGGGCTTTTTGGCAAAATTATGTGCAAACATGATTCGAGCAAAATTGTTTCGCCCTCTTTCCCAAACCCTTTGTTCCGGTATATCTATGGCCACGATCCACAGCCATGTTTTTAATTTATGCGCTTGAAAAAATGCATAGAAAAAATATTTTATAAAATTAGGGATTAAACTAAACCCGAATCGAAAATCTGTATTTATCGCTAATGATTTTCTTTAAATCCGAACCGGAGCTGAAACGGTACTAAAATAAAATTTGCTGAACCTGAACCGGAAATAGACCCTTAAAATAAATTTGCCGAACCTGAATTTGAACCGGAACATATTTTAAATCGTTCGACTCCCTGATTAAAACAGGTGCAAAAACAAAAAGCAAATTTAATGCTAAAATTTGCAATCATCTATTAATGTTCGACAATATAAGTTTGCGCTTAGCAGTCGCCCATGAGCAATGTCATTATATAGTACAGTAAGGTAAGTAATATTTGAGAATAGATTTGATTCGTACTTATACAAACAATAACCTGGAATTAAAAATTAACATATATTTTTGAAGCAACTCAATTAATCTTTGCAATATCTTATTTGATACCAATTCAAATTTTCTGTTTAGTACAACACTTTTAATCATAAAAAACACAATAAAATTTGTAGACTTACTGACAATGGAGCTGGTTCTTTACAAGCTTGCTCGGTAACTCTGCCTGATAAAACAGAAGACAACTCGTCAAATTGAGTGAATTCGAAAGCGTATGTCGAGTCGGGATCGCTTGCGATTTGATTTATTTCCGTTTTATCGTATCCGCTGCCAACTCCGACTCCAAATACAGTGACTCCCATGTTTTTGATCTTTTAAAAAATTATAGATTAAAAATACTAAAACGAATTAAAAAAAATTTATAAGTACCATATATTTTGGGTACAAACCAATTTGATTGCGTAACTTAAAAGTTTTTAGAAATCAAATTTTTCCTATTTGAAAGCTGTTTAAATGTTGTAATTTTTAAGTGGGCTACAAGGCTTTTTATCTTTTTTTATTAAAAACCATAATTTTATAATTCAAGAAAATCTTTTACATGTTGGGATTTTTTATTGCGAGGTGTGCCCTATTTAAATCTTTTAAATATCGAGGTTAAATTTTTTATGTGTTTGAGATAAATTTATTCTGAACCAAAGCTGTTTGTAAAATTGATTGACTACATTAGTTCCTTAAACCTGAATAGCCTAAAAGGATAATTATTTATTATTTAGAAAATTCATATGGCAACACACGTCGGCATTATGCTGGAGTAGGTCGGAGCGTCGTGTTGATGGCAAACGCGATTGACGCGATCAGGACTCTTTTCCTATTCTCGTTCTTCTGTTGAGTCCTCAGGAAAGACACTTAACAACAGTTTTCTCTGTTTTCCGGCCTCCGCAAACAATTCTAAATTTCAGTTATATCTTTAAGTATGAGATAAAAAAATTCAAAATTTCAATCGGACAACAATATTTTTGCATAATCCAAAGCACGTCAAAGTTCCTCTAAAGAAATTTCTCCGTTTTAGTTTTACCAATCAGAGAGATAAATAGAGGCGATAGTACCAAAGGACTTTTTGGCTAACGTTTTAATAAGAACGAAAAAAAGAATTTATAAGCTTTCGCATTAATTAGAATATATAAGTTATGCAAATGTGAATTTGTGGTCAATGCAGGTCTTTGATATTTCTCTTTGTACATGTATATGACCAGCTGTGCAAACATAACCAAAGCATGCTATCTTTCTCTGATAATGTTCAAAACCCAAAGTATGGTCAGGTAATGAGTTCGAGTTCGGCGTGCGAGATGAGCAATGCCGAAGATTGCACTCTTTATAGCTGTCTTGTGTTTTTTTAATAAGAGAACTTACGTTTTCTGAAGGCTGCACAACAGAATCTCCACTGCTTCCATCAGTAAGTACGACCAAAATTCGAGGGACTCCTTCAATAGCTGGTCTTGCTCCGTTTGTTTCGTTAAATCCAATTCTGGCAACTTGGCTAATGGCAGCTCCAGTTGCGGTTCCGCCTTAAAAAAAAACAGTTTAATGAAATTATTTCATAGGTTTATATCCGACTTCGCTGCATACAGAAGTTAAAAATTTTTTTATGAAAAAATTTTTCAAGCAATATTAATTGTAAAGTTGACTCCTCAGTTAAAACAATATGGTGTAGTAAAATTTTTTGCTTGCAAAACCTTATACATTAATAAAATTAATTTGTTTCGTTAAACCCAACTGTGGCAATTTGATTGATTATAGCTCCAGTTCTTGTTACATCTTTTAAATAACAATTTAAAACTATTCAATACTATTAAAAAACAGTTCACAATATTTAATAGTATATGTTCGACTTTGCTGCATATAGAAGTCTAAGCATGCTTTACAGAAAAAAAATTCAGCAGTCTTGTTTCGCTGGCATAGTTGACTCTTAGTTACAGCAGAGAAACAAGAACGTTTTCTGTTTGCTAAACTTTATTCGTTCAACGCAGGTTTCTAGTCCAGCGGTCGCCAACTTTTATAACTTCATGGAAGGCTAAATGTAAATTTTGCCGACAAGTAATATGAATTAAAAAAAACTATAGTAAATATATTTGTACGATAATAGTTCGAAAGCTTTGAAATTCGTGTTGAAGGTAAAAATCAAGTGAAGCCCAAAAAAATAAAAGTCTTTACTTTTAAAATTACCTGGAATATAAAACTCATAGATAAAATTCGAAAGTTGTAGGACTCAGATTGACTTGAGTTTTTTAAGTGGTAGACTTGTAACAACTCTGACTTTAAATTTTCTGCCGACCACCAGTTGATGACTGCTATTCCGGTCAACTTGGATCGGAGCCAAACCAGCTCCAATGAAAAATTTTACAATTTTTGTAATCAGACTGATTAATAATTATTACCCAATATAAAAACAAAATATTTTTAAATTATTCTTACCAGCAGGATAACGAGTGGATAGAACCACGTTTGAAAACTCTTGGTTACTCTGATTCTGATTTAACAGACTCCGAGTAACAACGGATGAAGAGTAGATCATCAATCCAGTCCGGACTTGATCAGAAGAAATTGAAAAACTGGATGCTGTTTGATTGACAAATTCCAAAGATTTTTGAAAATTACTGCTTCCGACGCTTCCGGAACCATCGATGAGGAACCAAAGATCGAGTCTTGATGCGGTGCAAACTGTGCAATATACAGTGCTCAACCAAGAATATTATATGTTTTATTTAAATATCAAGCTTGTAATTCAAAAAAACTTCTAAATTCATGATTCAAATTCATAGAATTAATAAAAATATAGTTTAAAAAGATAAATGCAATAAAGCTTAGAAGATCTTTTTGAAAAAAAATTTAATAGGTAAATGAATTTCATTTGCTTTATTTTTTTCTCACAAAAACTTATTTTATCAATTGAATTAGTACACAGAAAGATTTTAAAATCACGTTTCTTACAATTAATCTTTTCGAATTCCTCAGCTGTCGTAATGAAAGCTTGTGATTGGCCATTCGTGTTGTAATTTGCAACCCACCAAGCTGCTTGATCAGAAACAGTTGCAGGAAAGACTTCACTTGGTTGAAGTTAAACTTCCAGGAAGACTCTGGCAGCAATAGCTGAGCGCAGAGGAATTCTGGAAGAAATGATTTAGTAAATTTTTAATTAACACAATATTTAAAAGTTTTGGGTAGGCCGACATATTTAATCAAATATTTTGCCCTTACCTAAATTGTTTAAGTTTGAAGTAGCCAAAATTGTTTATTTTTATAAATTTAATTTGTTACCTAAGATTTTTGATAACTACTTTTCATATGCTAAATCCTGCCATTCTCGTACCACAAGATTTTCACTTAATAATCATCTTATCATTCCTCTGTTTAAAAGTAATAGAACTCAAAGATCAACTAAATATACATAGGACCAAAAACTTGGAATTCCATCAGTCATAATTTGAGAATAATGACATTTAATAAATTTAAAAAACATTATAAATCAGTTTTACTTCTCAACGATTAAATTCATATAATTTCTTACAATTTGTTTTGTGTACCTTATATTATTTTTTCCTTGTTGCTTGGGTTGTCTCTACATATTCTTAATGTTATATTGCTGTTTTGTTTTGCTTTGTTTTGTTGTGTTTTATATTGATTTGTTTTTTTTGTTGTTGTTGTTTTTCATTTTTTTGTGAACATAGTAATGATTTCTCTCCCAAAATCACCTTTAAAATATATCTCTAAATCGTGGAAAAGAAAAGTCACTTTCATTTTAATTTTATTAAATTTATAAAGATAACTAAAATATTTGTAAGAGCGTTTTTAAAAATTGTTATTGCACATAGTTGACTACCATGTTGTTCGGCATTAGCTAAAAATCTTTTTTGTTCCTTTTTACATTTTATTTTGTTTTAATTTTGGCAAAATATTTTGGGGCAAAGAATGATTATACAAACATCACGGTATCTTCGTTTTTTGGTATAGACCTAATAACCTCATTTGACAGAGAAATGGAATCAAATAAACTTAGCATTTGCAAAACAATAGATTTGCCGTAAGTTTTATTATCAACTTTTTGTGGGTAATTTTTTTGATTAAATTTGCGACATGCACGGCCTCAAAAACTATAATTCAAGGCCGCAGGTTGTGCTCCATGTCTGTAGATTTATACGTGCAATATTGTCAACAATTTTATGGATAACGCTGATCATAAATTGAGCCACATTACATAGAGTTTAGAAATGGTTTCTAAAAAAATTACATCTCTTTCTAATTTAAAAAATGTCACTTTACTAACTTTAAATGCCCTACAAATAATAATATTGATAACGCACCAAAAATTAGCAATGGACTTTTATTGACATTGACGTTGTGTCGGTCAGCACTCAGCCGATATCTTCAGAGTCATTAAACTGTTTGCAGTAATAAGGGTTCTTAAACTGGGGTCGACGGACCCAGGGGTTCCGTGGAGAAGTTTTAAGAGGTCCGTCAAGGCCCAATAAAAATGTTAGAAAATATCAAATTAGGTTTTAAAATGTAATGATTTAAAAAAGAAATTACATAAATTAAAACAAGCTTAAAGTTCGCTTGCATACCAAGAAAACCAAGAAACTGTCTTGAATTCAAAGCGGTAAAATCATAGACATTTACCGTTTAAGGCATCAGAGCAAGTGAGTAGCCAAGATTTTACAAAAAACTCACTAATGACAACTCAGCTGCTGTTCTCGAACATTTTTTAGGAATTGCGTTTAATGAACCATAAAAATTATTGCGAGTGCGAGGTAAGTAATAATTGGTTATCAATCAAACACCGTAAAAACTTGTTTGTATTGAAGTTTTACACTTGAGTTAAGACTTTAGACACCAATCGCGATACAGTCAATTTCGCTTTATTTGGACACTGGGTCCAAGTTAATTTTGTTTGAATTAAGCAGAGAAATAAATGTATGAATAGACGTTTGGTGGTACAGAATTTGAAGATTGCGTGAAGTAAAAGATTTTTCTTTCCAAAGCTTTTCATCTGACACTCTTCAGGGAAAACCGTCAGAATGAAGCAGAATTGAAACCGAACTGTTTTCTAAAGAGGAAAGCAGAGTTCTCATTGGCTGAAAGAAGTTAGCCAATGAGAGAAAAGATTAAGAAATTTTCAAAAAGTAGACGAATTCTTTTTGCTTACAGGGGATTGAGAGATTTAATGAAAGTCGCTTCAAGAGCAAAAAGGTGATAAGAAGAGCTCGCGCGAGAATAGAAAATTTTTCGTTGCTGTAGTGAAGAGCGCATTGGGCGTTGTCAAGAAGATGTTGACCAATGGAGGATTCGTGAAATTGTTGTGGGCGTGTGTTGGCCTTGCAAGAGCGGGAAAGACTTTGGCGGTTTGGCGAGGCAGGAGGATTGGTGATGGATCTAGGAACATGTTGTTTAATTCGCTCTTCTAGGCGTTGAGACGTGGGACCAACGTACCGACCATCGCAGTGGCACAGAAAATGGTAAATAACATTGCTGTGATGATGGGAAGGTAACGCGTCTTTCTTAATCGCTGGTAAGAGCTGTCGGGTGTTAAAACCTTTCTGCTCTTGAGGCAACTTTCATTAAATCTCTCAATCCCCTTCTGTGTAAACAAAAAGAATTCGTCTACTCTTAGAAAATTTCTTAATCTTTTCTCTCATTGGCTAACTTCTTTCAGCAAATGAGAACTCTGCTTTCCTCTTTAGAACTCAGTTCGGTTTCAATTCTGCTTCATTCTGACAATTTTTCCTGAAGAGTGTCAGATGAAAAGCTTTGGAAAGAAAAATCTTTTACTTCACGCAATCTAGAAATAAATGTTTATGAATTAAGTATTATTTAATTTGAAATAAAAAGATATAGCCAGAATGAAGGAGTAAAGTATGTATAATAATAATCGATTGTAATAGATATCGAAATAATATTAATTGATGTGGTGCTTTACTAGAACTAAAGACAAGCATCAGACATTAGTATCGATAGTTAATATTTCATTGGCATATTTTTTGTGTCTAATTAACACCCCATACAACAAATGTCAAAGAAAAAAAATACAGTGATCGTCACACTTTATTCGTCATACAATCTTATTCTTAACCGCGTAAATGTACGTATAGCTAATTTTCTGTTTCAGTAGTTTTAAATTTCAGTATGTCGTAATAGTGATTGCATATTCGCTAAAGCCCCACTTAATTTAATTTATTTAATTTATTTGCAAGTTGTTTTTTATGTACCCGTTTTAATCAGACCGTTTGGTTGGCGCCCTAGTTTTCTATTGTCTTCGCAGTTTTATTTTTTCTCTTTAGTCTCTTTTATCTCGGACGTTCTTTTGTCTTTCGAAATGTTCTAGCATAGTTAATTCGATGTTACATAATCGTTTGTTGACGCGTCTCTGATTGGCTGTTATTAAGAGTGACACATTTAATCGCTATTCCAGAAAATTTGCTTATAATCTAGCGTCACATGACGTGACCTTATATAAGCGTGCGTTTTGTTTTCATTTCACTCCAGTCTGAATTCCACGTGAGATTTCTGTTAGTGATTTGAGTTGTTGCCTTGCGATTGAGTCGTTCGTGTTTTTGTGGCTGTGCGACGGCAGTTAATTCTATAGAAACATCTAATAAATCTATCCTGTCAAGAAGGCGAACAGTAAAATCTCCGGCTTGCGAAAAAGATTATTTACTGTTCTAATTTTTGTTATTTGTTGTTTTAATTTTCCGTTTTTTGGATTTTGAACTCACGTCGCTAAGCCTTTAACTTGGTTAATCAAACATTGTAATTTGTTTTCTTTCTGTTTGTTCCCTCGCGGCTCGTAATTTTGTTCTTTAAAGCTTTATTCAAGTTAACTTTTCAATAGCGGTTCTTAATTTAAGGTTTTTAATTTAAATTTAACATTCTAAATCAGTTTTATTTAAGGTGAAGCGTACCTTATTTTCAATAACATTTTTTGTTTGATTTTCATTATTTTAATATTTTATTTAAATAAATTTCTAGACTCATTGAAAAATCTATTTATTGTTTACCTTTCAAATAGTTTCTTTAATCAAATTTGTAATGCTAAAATTGTTTTGTTTCACATTTTAAATTTTTGGTGATCTAATACAATTAATTTTTCGAAGCCTGACTGCGCAGGTTTGTAGACGAGTTACTTCCTTTCGTCCCGCAGAGACAGATACCATCAAAGAAGATTTTTATTTTGTAATACAATTTTACAACATGCAAAAATCACCGACGTCTTGAAAATGGTTAACAATTTTTTTGCTAATGAAAATTTTGAATGGAAGAAAAAATAGATAGTTTGTGCCCAAATGAAGCACCGACAATGCTTGGCAAAACATCTGGCTTTGTCACTTTGCTAAAAAAAGAAGCTCCTCATATTATTCTTGCTCACTGCTTTTTATATCGCCATGCATTAGCATCAAAAACCTCCGACAAATTTGAGAGAAGTTTTGACTTAAGGTGTAAAAATTGTCAACTTTATCAGATTTTGTGCTTTTATAATAAGCGATTATTTAAATGTTTTTGTCAAGAATTGGGAGCGAGACATGAAGTTCTCTTGTATCACAGAGGTTTGCTGGCTATCAAGAGGCGAAGTTTTCAAGCGCTTGTTTGAATTCCAAAAGAAGTTTCTATTTTTTTAACAGACAAAAATGTTGAACTCTCAAAGCAATTTGAGGGTAAAGAGTTCATTCCACGTTTGGCTCACTTGGCTTATATTTTTACTCATTTGCATCAGTTGAGTCTTTTTGTTGAAGATCCTGCCGTTGTAATTATGGACGCTTCTTAGAAAATTAAAGGTTTCCAGGTGAAGCTTTCTCTGAGAAAAGAAGATTTGAAACTAAAATTTATTTCAATTTCTCAATGCTAGAAGAATTACTGCTTCAAAAAGATAAAATTTGTAAACCTCTATCAAAATATCGTTGCATAGACATGTGTGAACATTTGATAGAGTTGCAAAACTCTTTCAGAGGTTACTGTTTGACCTTCAAGGATTCGTTTTTTTAGTCGAATTGGCCAAAGATCAATTCATTGAACTGAGTTGATCTTGTTGGAATAATTAAAAATATCCTGCAATTCAAAAAGTACAGCAGATTTTTGGGTTTCGTTGTCGAAAGAATATCTTCTTTTGGTAAAAAAAGCCATGGCTGCTATTATAGCTTTTGCCACTACGTACTTATGCGAATCAGGATTTTCGTCCATAGTTACAATCAAAAACCAAAAGTCGAAATCAGTTGGATGCAAAAGATGACATGTGTGTTGCCCTCTCAAATACGAAACCACAATTTGATGTGCTTGTGAAAGACAAACAACAGCATTCTCCCATTAAATGGAAAATTTAAAACAAATTGAATTTGTAATTCAATAAATTAAATAAAACCTGTATTTTGTTTACGTATTCAGTTCTATTTTATATTGTTACATGCAAATTTTTAAGGTTTAAAAATTTTTTTGACTAAGGTCACTGGGCCAAAAAAAGAGGAACGTAAAAGTCAAAAATATTTTTAGGGGTTCGCGGTAAAAAAAGTTTAAGAATCCCTGGTTAAGAAGCTATTCGTTTCTACCCGTAGAAATACAAACAACGTCAAAAAGCACGTAAGTTGCGTCATTGATCACCGCGCGACAAAATTTATGTAAACCAAGAACAAAGAAATTAAACAACTCCCCACGAATGCCGCACTCGCGAACAGTGAAAATAAAACCAAAAACAATCCAATTATAAAACACAGCAAGTAATCGTACAGTTAAAATATTAAAAAACCAAACCAAATCAATTAATTGAGTAAAATCGTAAAGCATTGGCGTGCAGATGGAGGGGGAACGGGGCGTAAGCCTCGGGGATTCAAGGCAAGGAGAAATCAAGCGTAAAGAGTGAAATTTAAGGAATTACGCTTTGTTTAAATTTTGTAACTACTGAGTGTTTCTGCGTACTACAAGGCTAATAAGACATTCTATCGAAAATTAATGGAAACTTGCTGGAGTGGGGCATGCAAAAGAATGTTAGGTGACCCGATAGAGAGACGAAACACTGAAGACCGTCAAGAATATGTCAAATTTCCAAGAAACTCGCTTGCTAAACCTTTCAGCTTTGTGTTGTGTCTGCTCTTTGCACAATATGGTAGTCTAATGTTGTTTCAGCTCAGTTTATTTTATGACTGATGGTCGCACAATTTATTTTGCACATAACACAACCTCATTTAATTCAACCTGCACAAAATCCAAAATCACATGATTTAATACACAAACCGATTGTGGCTTTGACGCACAATTTGCATTGTGACGTAAAGTCTCTCGTGGTTACTTTAACATAAGGGTGTCCAACCTTTTGCTCGTCGCGGGCCAAATTTTCGTCTGTAAATTTATCACGGGCCGCAATCGCTGAAACAATCAAAGTGATGTTGTCATGAGAATTTGTACGAAAATTTCCGTCTCCAAAAGAGATGTTTCCTAAAAAAAGTCTTCAGTTTTAATCAAAGTTTGTTTTATAATTTTCGTCTCCAAAACTACGTGTTTCCAAAAAAAAAAGAAAAGGTCTTCCCTCTTTTTGTGGACTTTATTTTGTCGTTGAATTAGTGCTTTCCAAAAGCTTTTGCGGCATACTTCGGCATCTCTCGCGCAACACAGATTGTAGAGGTTTAAATGCACTGCAATAATTCAAGTCGATAGAGCATCTGATTAAAATTCCTTCGTGGGCCTCACTAAAAGGCTTCGGGGGCCACATGCGGCCCGCGGGCCGCAGGTTGGACATCCCTGCTTTAACTGCGTGGTTTGGCCTTTATCTGGGTGGTTTGGCCTTTTTGTGAATCTAGGTCTTAAAGTTTGCACGCCATGCAAGTATTAACTGTATTAATCTTTTCTTATAACTCAGCACCTTTCCAGTGGATATGGCCAAACAAAAAAGGGTTTATTTAACGCCTGAGGTAAACAATGCAATTGACAGAATGCTTTTAGTATAATATAGAAACGTAGTTTGTGTTGATTCTGTGTGAAATGCGAAGTCTATTTATGGCTTCTGCTTGACTTTTTTGGTTTGGTGCTAGTGAAGCGTGCATTCTATTTTCACTGTGAGGGCGCACATTCAAACTTAGTCATGAGCGGTTTTAGCAAAGATACAACACTGAAAATGAGTTTACGCAAATGGTGTGATTATATTCATAGAAAGCCTTCTACTGTACAGTGTCAGCATTTAAATAAAAAGTGTCTTTAAGAAGAGGCCAACTGGAATTTAGTACTTTGCAGTGCAATACGAAATGTCTGGAATCTTACAAGTGTTTTAGCATTTTACATGTCAGTCGCGGAGGTTAAAGATTGTCCTGAAGTGCAAGTTAATTGTCACACAATAGTGCACCACTGCCAAACAAGCACTCTAACTAACGTTGGTGTGTCACTACTCACTAATAGTTCAGAAAAACATCAAGGGTAGCAATGCAGCGTGGTCGAGTGATTAGAGCGCTGTGATTACGGGCGATATGGTCTCGGTTCAAAACTAACTCGGGCCATTTTGTTGTGTCCTTGGAAAAGACACTTTACGGCACTTTCCCCTGCTTGGTGGTCCTGGCAAGTAGTCTAAATTTCACTCATATCTCTATAAAACTAAAAAAATAAAAAAATTTCGACCGGACAACAATATCTTGAAATTTCCGGAAGCAGGTCGGGGTAATTGCTTGCCCTATGCATAAAGCCTCCGTTACTTTCCTGCGAGTCAGGAGGATAAATATAGAGATGAAAAAAAGTACCAAATGTCATGGCTGTACAATTTCACATAATATTTATAATAGAAAATGCAGGCAACTCTATCTCCTATCATGCCTCATAGGTGCTTTCTTTTTTTTGGGCCTATTAAATATTTATTTGCATTCATAAATACAATATTTAGTTTTTCCAAGTAGAAAAATACTCTTTAATAGACGTATTGCGTCTGTAATTGCATACTTCAGGTTCATAGAATAAAACAAATATATAAAGAGCTTCTTTGTGGTACAGAATTTTAATATCGGTTTAAACAAGGTCGATTTTATCGAAGCCATAAGCTTTTCGTGACGCTCTTATCAGTGGCAATCGCGTCAAAATGAGATGAACCAGAGAAAATCAAGGTATTTATAGTCTCAACAGTTGGGAGAAAGGTGCTGCAGTCTCGGAAAGGTGAAAGGCACAATTTTCAAATAACCTAAGTTGCGAGTAACAGTGTTTCTCCTGGGTAATTGCACATAGTGCGTTTCTCCTTTCCGAGATTACACTGTATTGCACCACACTGTGCAATTGTGCCTTTCTCCTTTCCGAGACTGCAGCACCTTTCTCCCAACTGTTGAGACTATAAATACCTTGATTTTCTCTGGTTCGTCTCATTTTGACGCGTCGTCGTTTGAAGGGCATCCACTCCAGGCCAGATACAAATAGAACTGGGGCCGAGGGTTTATCCTTTTACTACCCCAGACTGCTGCACTGCCTGGATCAGATGCTGGCAGTGATGTTATTAAGCCAGCATCGAGTTTCGTCATCCAAAACCGTCAGACCGCGTGCTCCATGTGGTGCCCGATGTATGGGGCACATTGTTAGTACATGGTCTGCGGTTTGCTCTGAGGCGCCACACTCGCAATTCGGTGAAGGAGCGATACCCCATTTGTGCATGGACGAATGGAATCGCCCAACACCAGTCCGCAGGCGGTTGAGCTTAACCCAAGCTGCTCGAGGTAAGCCCATCCCAACAGGCCTGACACTGGTCCCGGGCACAAAAGCACGGAGCCTGGAAGCACTTTCACAGTACTCCGCGTTCCATTTGTGATTCGTCCATTCAGAGGCGCGGATGCCAAGTCTGGCAAGATTGTCCAAGAGATTCCGCGCACCTGGCACAAACGGGTGTCTGGATCTTAGTCTCACTTGGCCAGTATCTGAGGACCCACTTAACAGACCATGCAAAATATGATCGGGGTCCAGAGATCCACGGTAAGCTAAGGAGAGTGTCGCTCCCAGTCGGCAAAGCTCAGCTGGCTGGATGCCTGAGAGTATAGGTAGGTGGTCCGTTGGAATGGGACGCAGGCATCCAGTAACTATGCGCAAGGCATCATTCAAGACACTGTCAATGAGGCGAGTGTGAGCACCGCGACACCAGACTGGCGCACAGTACTCAGCTGTTGAGTAGACTAGAGACAAGGTGGCTATGCGTAGTGTTCTAGCACCAGCACCCCATCCCGAGCCCACGAGTCGCCTCAGCAGTGTGACGCGCGATGATAGTTTTTTGTGCAATGCCACTAAATGGTGACGAAACGTGAGCGATCTGTCCAGTTTTACCCCAAGGTATTTAGGGGTTGGACAGAACGGTAAAAGTCTACTATTGTTGTAGACCTTTAGCTCACGTTTGGCCTCTCGGTTATTTAAGTGAAAGGCTGTCGTCACCGTCTTAGTGTGACTGAGCTTCAACCTCCAAGTCTGGAGATACGCTGACAGTGTGGACATGTCTTGGCTTAATGTCCCCTCCAAGTCCTTCCAGTTTCCAGAAGAGTGCAACAATGCTAAATCATCAGCATAAGCAAACTTTCTGGAAATCATGGAAGGAAGATCGTACGTATAGATGTTAAATAGGAGGGGAGCCAAGACCGATCCCTGAGGAACGCCGTTTTTAAGACGGCGTAGCCTGCTTTGCTTGCTGTCACCGGTGGTTAGGATGAAACTTCGATTTTGGACAAGCTCCATAATCATTTTGACCATGTGCTTATCCGGAAGTAGTCTCAGCAGCTTGCAGGTAAGGCCACGGTGCCAGACAGTGTCATAAGCAGCTGTCAGATCGATAAATACGGCACCGACCTTCTTTTTAGACTCAAAAGAATCCTCGATGTTCTGGGTTAGCAGAACAACTTGATCTACAGTTGACTTCCCGCGTCGGAACCCAGCCTGCTCTTTAGGGAGCAGTGGATCGATTAATGGTTCAACGCGGGCGTAGATAAGTCTCTCGAGGATCTTGTAGGGGACACAGAGCAGAGATATCGGTCGATAACACTTTGGATCCCCCACGGGCTTTCCTGGTTTTGGTATCGCGACCACAAGCGCTCTTCTCCAGATCTTGGGAATTTTGAGTCGGCGTAAACAGGAAGAAAGGAAGTCACGTAACCAGGACTTCAAAGCAGCTCCAGCATGGAGTATAAGCTCGGGGCAGATGGAATCAGGACCCGGAGCTTTACCTGGTTTTAAGTGCTGAAGGGCAGCAGCAAATTCTCTCTGTGAAAATTTGTCAGAGATATTTACTGCGTCTGGTGTTGTGGCCCTCCAAAGGTCAGACACTTCTTTACAGACAAGTCGAGATGACTTGCGATCAACAGCCTCGTATTTCCCATTTCTAACCAGTTGAGATGCAATAGCATCGGCTGAAACGGGACAGTGACGAGGAGAGTGTCGTGACCTACCAGTAAGGTTGTTCAAAATACTCCATGCTTTTCGACTAGAGTGTGAGAAGTCAATGCTCCGAACTGCTTCGGACCATCGATCCCTCCGCTTTCTGTCAAGCTTGGCAAGCAGAGCTGTAGCAGCCAAACTTGAGTCGTCTCCCTGAGGAGACTGAAGAAAGGTTTTATAGAGGGATTCACACTCTGCATCCCAACACGGAATATAGTTATTTCGATACCCGCGTGGGATAGTCTTTTTGGCTGCTTTCTTAATGGTGTTACAGAAGTCCTGGTAAGCCGTATCCACATCAAGTGAATCAGGCGGCAACAAAGTCTTTGCGAATTTATTCGTCAAAGCAATGTAGTGACTCCAATTGGCCTTGCGGAAGTTCCATCGCTTAACAGGCATGCTTGGCACTGCCATAGCAAACCTTGGTGGTGTAATAAGCGAGGGTCGATGTTGTGACCTGGGGAACTTGTCAAGGACACGTCTATCCGGTAAGCGACTGTTTGGACCTACGCTAGCGAAAGCTAGGTCTGGATTGGTGCCAGTGTTCCAGCGGCCGGAATAAAAACTGGCAGCGTCCTTGGCATTATATAGCAGGGCAAGACAATTAATACTTGCCCAGCCAGCCAAGCACTCACCGTCCGGACTGTTGTCATCATAACCCCAGTCAGCATGACGACAGTTAAAATCGCCAGCGTACAGACAGGGGTGAGGAAACACTGGGAGATCCAGGGATTGCAATCGCGTTGGCGGTGGTTTGTAGACGTTGACTATTTTATAGCCATCAACGTCCACACACAACCACTCGATCTCCGATGTCGGTGGAGATTGGTCCAAAAGCGTGTATCTCAGTCGCTCGTGGACAAACGTGGCAAGGCCATGCTTCCTGCTTAAAGAAGACCCAGCTAGTTGGTAGTGTGGTAGCACCAACTTCTCTGCATCAGTGCAGTGGGTCTCCTGCAGTAGGATGACGAGTGCCTCAGACTGCATAGCGAGGTGATGAAGAACATTCATCTTGCTTGCAGTGAGGCCTTCGATGTTCAGCTGAAGAATAGTGGGTCTTCGGAACTTGTTGGCAATGTGCCCTGAAAAGGGCAGTTTTATCCTGACATTGCCCCGTCCTGAAAAGGACGCGATTGCCATTGCCACTGATGAGAGCGTCACGAAAAGCTTATGGCTCCGATAAAATCGACTTTGTTTAAAGCGATATTAAAACAAATATAATAGAAAAACCAACATTAAAAACCAACAGTAATTTTTTATTCGTCTTGAATTTAAACTTCCGAATCTAATTTTTTTGTCGACACTACTGTGGTTTTAACGAATTTTAAATGCTTGCCTTTCTCGTTTCTCGATGCTAGACTAGAAATAAGGAGAGGCACACAATCAAGCAGTTGTCCCCGGCATCACTAGATCTCTGCACGCCCCTGTTGTAAAGGTTCATTAATTATTATTTTTAAGGTTAAAACGGATTATTATGATAAAAGATGTTTGCAGAAAGTTGGTTGCCTATATAAAATCAAAACTTAATGTGCTAAACAAAAACGACGGTAATTTTTTTTTGTTTATAAAAAATTGTTTGATTGTGTTTAAATTTTCAATTTTTGTCTTTCTTAAGTTATAGTTTTGACAGTGAAACTTTTTCTTTATTAACTAGTTTGGTTTGGTTCTTTAGTATTTAACTGAACTGTTTCTCGCTGTGTTAAAGATATCGGTTGAGTGCTTTGTAATATCGAAAATTTGCTTTGTCCGCAAGATTTCTGTGCTTTGAATTACTTACTAATTGCAAACTTAAAGGTTGGCTGATTAGTATGATAAAAAACAGGGGCGTCCAACCCGTGGTCCGCGTAAAGGTTTCAAGTGGCCCGCGCAATATTTTTTGAAACCCTCTGTCCCATCAATTTTGGCAGAAGTCGAAGACAGATTTGATGTGAAGATCCCTTTTTTCTTGCTTTTTTCAAATTTTTGAGATCACTATAATTTCGGGACAAAAAGTGGGAAATCTGAGACTGATTTGAGGTGAGGACTTTTTTTTAGAAATCACAATGATTTTGGGGCAAAAAGTGGGAAATCTGAGACTGATTTCAGGTGAAACTATGATTTTGGGGCAAAATTGGGGTGTTTGTTTGTTTGGCCCACCAATATTTTCGATGGATCAAAATGGCCTTCGGCTCAAAAAGGTTTGACACCCCTGATATAAAATCTGTGAACAATACGCTAATTAATTACGGGCAATAAGTGCTAGCAAATATTTTCGTCAAAGATTACATTGATAGACGTTTTACTGGCACAGCAACGTAAAATAATAAAGTTTCGAATACACTTCTCTACAAATAACTCACAAACAACCAGTGGTGGGCAGTACCGCGGTACTTTTTTTTATAAAGTACCGCGGTACTCCGTCTAATTCTAGGGTCATTAAAAGTTTTTTTTGCAAGCATTGCGTCATGTTTTTGTTTTTAGTATCGATTGCAGCTTCAAAGTAGTTTCTTGATTTACAGTAGTATTATCACAAATAAACATTTGTCAAACATAAGTGTTTATCGATACTTTCCCCATCCTTCCGGTAGTAGTTACTAGTTAATTTTAAGTAAGGTCAGATTTAGGAACGTTTTACGCACTTTATAGCCAGTAGCTCTTTTGCGACTTTTTATTTAGGCTTAGCTTACTCAGGCTAGTAGGGTAGTCTGGGTAGACTAGCATTTTAGTTATGTCTCAAATAAAAACTAAAAAAGTAAATTTAAAATTCTAACTCACTACAATATTTTGGCATTTCTGAAAGCAATTATTTGCTAGATCTTCTGGTTGCTTGCGGGCCTATACATATAGCATTAAATAAACAGGTACGGTATCGCTTAAAAGTTGCTCTTAGTATAACCCTTCAACGTTTTTGTACGGGTCTGAAGGATAAATGGAGTTGAAATACAATAAAAATCAATAAAAATTTTAAATCTTGAAAACGAATTGTGGGTTTGTGCATGAAGCTTATTTTTGTTTTATTTTTTTTCATCAATTTTAATAATGTTATTAATGTGCTTAGAAAAAGAAACGAAATTAAAATTGATTAAAAAAATATTGTTTTAACTTATCGTTTTAAATATCAGGTTTTGTTTTGACTAAATTGAAGAAAGATCGTTAATTACTTATACGCTTGAAGTTTTACATTATATAATTAATTGTATCATTGTTTTATACGCCAGCGTCAGTCTATGTCATTCGACTCTGTGTTTTTCTTATAACTTTATTCAAACTCCATTTTTTGACCAATTTTAACAGAATAAAAAGAGGTTTCTAAAATGAAATCAACCAATAAAATTCTAATTACCACAAAAAATAATACAATCATTTTTCAATGTTAATATTGAACTTAATGGAAAACGCACCAACAGAGGTTATTTGACTTGTTTTTATTCAAGCAGATGACACATCAAATGTAACAGAGTTAAAAGATCTCTGCTCCAGCTTTTTTCTTATATTTTTGTTTGCAACAAGAACAAGCAGTGGAAAATATTTTACAACACTACGCACCGGTATTAAAATTTAGCATAAATGACTTGGCGTGAATAACTATTTTATTTTTGTATGTTACTTTCTGTACAGTACAATATCTAGATAGGTGTGCGTTTGTTTTTCCTCCCTATATGGTTATGTTTGAAATAACTCTACATAGAATAGCCTACTTTTTTTGTTGCACTGAGCGTTTGATGAAAATGACCAAATAATCAAACTATATAATTCATTTAAAAAATGAAGTTTTAAGAAATATTTGTCGCAGTTTGCTTGAGGTAATCGAAAATTATCAAAGGACTGCCGTCCTACTTTTGAATTATTCTAGGGACTGTATCGAACATTTTCGTAAACAAGGTCAAAAGACATTCAAATAGTATACATATTGTGCTATGCTTGAGTGCAATATCATCAATTGGTTGCATAGGCGTACCAGCCAAAAAAATTTGGAGGCAATTAAGTTTTGCTCAAATTTTGTGACGTTTGCCCAAATCATGATTTTCTAGCACATTACGGATAGGACAAAGAAATTGTCTGAGATTCGCGAACCAAGAACAAATTTTGTCCTAAAATCATGTTGATCTCTAAACAAAAAAAAAATATAAAAGTCTTCAGTTGAATTTAGTCTCATATTTTTCAATTTTTGACCCAAAAAAAGTCTTCACCTAAATTTGGTAACTATTTTTTGCAGTTTGATCATTGTCACTGTCCTAAAATTTTTGACTTTGCCCAAATATTTTCTTGTCACTGCCCAAAAAATTTCAATTTTTTCCAAGTCTTAGAAACTTGGGTGGGCAATTGCTCTCCCTGCCCCTTCGGTAGGTACGGCTATGATTGGTTGTACCGATGTTTTATTTTTGATTTTAGTGTCAAAATTCGTACTATAAATTAAATAATTCTGAAAGAAAAAATGTCGGTGTCGTAAGTTGTGACAAAATCAATATTAATATCCAACATTACTCTCGGTAGAAATTTATTTTGATGATAATGACTGTTTTGGGAAATATGAGGTTGTTTTATATTCTGATGCAGGGATGCTCAATCTTTTAACCATTATGGTCCAACTTTTGTCGAAAAGTTTATTGCGAGTCTCAATCGGTGCAGAAATCAAAGTATCTTCTTTTTTGTCTTTATTTAATTTTAATGTGTTATTTTTGAATGAACCTCCTTGATAACAGGAATTCGGACTACAAATTTAGTTAAAGATCAAACAAAAAAGGTCACCATTTTGATACACCTACGTGTTTTATTCTTATATAAAGCGAAAAATCTCTACTGAGACGAAAATAAGCCTATTTAGTCCGATTTTTCTGCGCGTCATTGGATTGATTCAAAGCATTACAATATGTAATTACAATTTCTTTATCGATTATGTAATTACAAATTCTTTGGCAGACTTCAACAATAGACTTTGCGGGTCATGGGTTGGGCAGCCCTATTCTGACGAAATGTAAATAATTCAATGTATGGTAAATTTAAAATCAAAAATATACGCCAGAGCATTAGTCAAGCTCGACTATAAAATAGTCTACAATGTAGGCTAGACTAACCTACTAAACAAGAATATAGCTTGCAAAAATCCAAAAAAAAATTAATTTCATCCAAGTAATCAATCCTAACTAAATTTTTTAAATTAGGCTTATTATAACATTTTGAAATAATTATATAAAAGTACGATGTGATACTTAAAATTTCAATTTTTTCTTAGAATAAATTGTATTTCTTTTTTATTGAATGAAAAGTTCATTTCCAAAATTGTTTAAAAAGTCCGGTGAATTTTGAAAACATTCGTTGTTGCTGAGATCGAAGCATTTTAATAATAAAATCAGATTTTGCTGAAATAGAGTTTCTTCTTCTGTGAACTGCAGTAACCTCCCTAAGGAGCCAAAGAGTATAAAATTTTTTCTATGCAACCTTAAATAACACTTTTGTTGACCCTAGCTGAAATTAGCTGGGGTCAGCAACAAGCTGTAGTGTCCTGACGAGTCCTAACAAGGACGAAACAGGTCTGTCGGCACTTGTTTGTTGATTGACTTGACCATTCTTACTTAATGTCAGCAATGGAACTGCAGGGTTTAGCTTGACTTTACCCGACCCGTGTTAGCTGACTCGATGATACGGTCAGCATATCGAAACCACCGTCAGTATGCCCTTGCGGCTTAGCGGTGCTTATCACAGTTACGCTAGTAGTGCATTGTTTTCATTAAACTATATACGTTATAACATGTACAAAAAAAATTGTGCATGGTCACCGCACCAGTTGTCAAAAAAAGAGTGATTATTGTGTTTAATGTGCATATAGTAATTATTGTGCAAAAAAGACATTGTAGCTTTGGAAAAAGTAGCATTTTTGTGTGCAATTATGTCAAATCTTTATCGCTTTCGGCGCTAAATATAGTATATCAGAAATTATAGGACTTAATGGTAGTGTAATAAATATTTTCTGAAGGTATTGCATTTGCAAGGAACATTCTAGTGGTCTAATTATAAAAATGGAAATATTCTGCATAAAATCAAAAATTTTATGATTTAATGTAAAATCAAAAATCCACTAAACACCAGACTTCACCTTTATACCAATGCAAAAGGGACTTGATGAAATTTTGATTTCGTCGCTTTGCAAGCAAAAATATAAAAAATTACCATAATATTTGACGCCCAGCGAAAGTTGAGTAATTTTACTAAATCACCAAAACCAGAGTTTTCCAAAATGAGGTCCGTGATGAGCGCACAAAGGGCCCGCGACGATATGACAAAATTTGTCAACATACATACCTGGTAAAGTATTTCATACCATGAAATCCGAGACAGATTCGAAGTGAAGACCTTTTGTTTTAGAGAACACCTTTTTCAGGGACAAATTTTTGTCTATAAACGAGCGTTCCGGTTTGCCCCTATGGAAATATGGTATGCCTGTTTATAAGCATTTATTTTTTAACGAATTTTGTGTTATTTATTTTTGGGTTTGTTTTATCTTTCCTCGTTGGTTGGGCAGAAAATTGATGTGACAATAAGATTGGGGTCTCTAACTGCCATTTCGTCCTCGTTAGGTGGCGCCGGTCATCTTTAATTTAACCAATCATATTTTGTTGCCTTTTTGTTTCTGTAATCACTTGAAGCGTTTTAATTTCCACGCACAATGGCAGTTAATTGTTTGATTTGCACCAAACGTATCAAGTTTTCTTTTAGTATCACTTTGGACATTGGATAGATTGCTTAACTCAATTTTATTAACGTGATCAGTTGAATCGTAGCTAGTTTATGTTTAGGAAGTAATTTACTTATATTTTAATGCGCCAGTTAATTAGCCAGATTAGGGTTAGGATTGTGTTTGTACTTAAAAATGTATTTTATTCATGTGTACTAATTATTCATCATTCTATTTAAATAAGATTTAAATTAACGTGGTTGTCTAATAAGCTATAAATTTTGTTTTAAACGACGCCCATCATTTCTGGATTAACAAATAAATTCAATACAAGATCTGTGAAGTGTTGGAGTCTGTTTGACATCGATAGCATTCGAATTTTGGCAATTACAGGGTCCATGATAGAAAAGATTTGCAAATAGAGTTTCGTGGCCCAAAAAGTTTGGAACTAACTTTGACTAAACCACTGTAATAGGTTATATGGAAATTAGTACGATTCCTGACAAACTTTTGTTTATAGAAAAAACAAAGCAGAAGACAATATATTTGTTAGGCCTTTCATATATCCAAGGCATAATTTATGCAAAAAATCAAGTTAAAAACATATTCACGCATGTTTTTTACGTTCAAAGCATAATTGATTTTTGAAAGTGAACAGTTAGATACGTACGATATTGTTTTCGTTTTGTTAAAAACAATTTTTAAATGTCAAATGAAATCCAATGTATGACAGAGTTTTAGTCATTACCATTAATTCGTATTATTCAAAAGTACAGAGTACCGGTACCGCGGTACTTTTTTACTACCGTACCGGTACCGCAGTACAATTTTAGCAAGGTACCGAGTACCCGTACCGCGACTTTTAAGAAGTATAATGCCCACCACCGGAAAAAACCATCATTACCAAACACGTTATGATAGTCTGGAGAAACAGAAGCATTTTTTAGATACTCTGCAATTATCTTAAATTTTAGATTTAGAATTCCATGTCGTAAAAAATTTAACAAAGAGAAATCAAAATACACAATTATTTACTTCAAACCAGGGACGACATAGTAAATATTGATGGAGCACAAATGGCTGAGAAATTTTTGAAGGGCTTTTTCATTTTTTAAGTAAAAATTGCCACTGTTAGATACTAATTTTTTGCATCTACTCAATTAAGTAAAGTTTTTAACAAGAAAATGATCTTGAAAGCTTCGAATCAAAACACCAATTACTTTCAAAAATATGCTGTATTGTCATCAACATTGTTCACTTGGCGTACTATAATTTCGGTTTTTAGAATCATGCAAATAAATTTTTTTTTCAGTTTATTGTTTTGGTACAAAATTTTTTCACTTACCTTCTTGGTGCAAGCACCCAATGAAAGTTTTTTGTATTGGTTGCTTTAAAATCACACTACTAATAAATACTTTCATATTTCATTGCACCATTATGAACTCGTTGTACATTGGGTGATCGATTTAAGATCAAACGAACACAATTTCAAAGCTTAGGCTGAGTACAGAATTTTTGCAGATCTATTGTTGAATTTTAGAAAGTTTAGCAGTTAGTGCGTTTTACAAAGTTATTTTTTAATACAACGTGCCTTCCCAGATTTAGGATTGATTTTTCAAAAACTGTTTTTTTCTGAGATACTTCAATCTTTTTTAAATGCAAAAACTTGAAGTTTTATTTTAAAGATGTTTGGATTCAAGTGATTTTGTTTATGCATTTGGTAAAATTTTTTCCCAAGTGGAAGAGATAAAAAAACGACCGCCAAGAAAAAAATGTGTACAGCAAAGATTTACGCATTTTAACAGTAACACTAAATTCAAAGTTAAGCTATCTAATTCAAACTACAGTTTTTTGTTATAGCAATCACGCAGTCAAAATTCACAAAACAAACATTTGATAAAATGAATGAATAAGAATTGACAAGATAACAGTTGAAATGATTTTTTTATTTTCGGAAAATTTTACTCCTGAGTTGTCCTGTAATAAAATTATATATCAAAATTAAATTCTGAAAAATTTTGTTGCTGTAATAATAAAAATAATTTTAGAATTAAACTCAAACTTAATTTTTTAGATTAGCATGACTGAAATAAAACCATTACAAACAATTAGAGAAAAAAAATTCAATACAATAAAAAGAAAGTTTACACCTTTCTTACACCTTTCTTTTTATTTAGTTTTTTATTTATTTTTTTGAATGAATGAGAAACTTTTTAACCTTTGCATAAATTTTCTAAACTTAACTCAAAAATTTCAAGTAAAACTGTAGTTGCCGCAAGTTTCGAACTGATTTCGACACTCATAGATCGTCAAAAATTTGCGCAACAATCATCTTTGATTAAGACTACGCTGCTTATTAACAGAAAAATGGTTCGTTTGCTTCAGAGTAGACAAAATTTAGGTCAACATTTATTTGACAAAGAAAACAACTCAAATTAGTGTGAAGAATTAAAAGTATACTATTATTTGAATCTTACGAAATTTTCTCTCCGTAAAAATTTATAAAAAATAAAAACTTTTTCATTAAGTTACAATTATATAACCTATTTATAAAAAAAACTAGATAAATTTAAACGATTACTTTTAGTTTTTCGACGTCTCGGATAAAGAAGAACAAATACACTTTTATGCTTTGGAATTACTTGATTGATTATGAAAAAAAGGACCCGATGAGTGGTCCCCAACACGATGGCGCTTCCAACATTTTTGAAATTTGGGGAGCAAAACTTTCCGAAAATGCGAATAAAGATCAGGAACCAGATATGGGTTATACAGAGTTACCTCGTTTATTTGGAACTATTTATAACTGACCGATCTAGACCAACATGTAGTGGCCATGGCACGTAACATGCTGTTCGAAGAGTAATAAATGCGTCAAAAGAAATATGATAAAATTGTTATTTAATTTTGTTTAGTCAAATGGGACAAGGTTTGTCAAAATAACCATTGGCAGATTGTTTTTATTTTTTTAGTATCTAATTAGGCCTATATAGAAGCGATAAATTAGTAAAGCAATTGCGACATTATTTAGATCCTAGTGGTCTAAGTCTTTCTCCGGAAAAAAGCTTTAAAACCTACTATCAATATATAAAATTTTTTTAGCTATGTATTGGTTTGAGAAACACTGCGTTACAAGCAACGTTAATCATTTATATGCTTGATCTTTGTGACGTCTCACTGAGCTTTGTTATAATTTGTTCTAATTAAAAATGAAGCTTGTTTAAAATTAAATTCGTATGTGTATATTACGAGAACAATTTAACTGTTTGCAAGGCACCCTAAATCAAACTTTTGTCAAAACAAATAAAAGTAACTTATAAACCTAACAAAATTTGCTGTTATATTTTCTGACAAAAAATATTTGACAAATAAAACATTTAGGCGTAAATGTTATTTAAACGTTCCAAAAATAGTTGCTGACTTTTAGCTTTATTGACCACAAGTCATTTGTGTAATTTCAGCGCTGAAATCTAATTAAAATAAAAGGTTTTTATTTCAATAACTTCTCTACTAACCGTAGTTGATTCTATGAATGTTGTAGAGCTTGATTCCAGCTCAACGCTATTGTTAACACTGGATGAAGAAGTGAAGGTCATAGAGGTTGGATCCGAGCTTGGTGTAACACTTCTATTAACACTGGATGAAGAAGTGAAGGTCATAGAGGTTGGATCCAAAATTGGTGTAACACTTCTATTAACACTGGATGAAGAAGTGAAGGTCATAGAGGTTGGATCCGAGCTTGGTGTAACACTTCTATTAACACTGGATGAAGAAGTGAAGGTCATAGAGGTTGGATCCAAAATTGGTGTAATACTTCTATTAACACTGGATGAAGAAGTGAAGGTCATAGAGGTTGGATCCGAGCTTGGTGTAACACTTCTATTAACACTGGATGAAGAAGTGAAGGTCATAGAGGTTGGATCCAAAATTGGTGTAACACTTCTATTAACACTGGATGAAGAAGTGAAGGTCATAGAGGTTGGATCCAAAATTGGTGTAACACTTCTATTAACACTGGATGAAGAAGTGAAGGTCATAGAGGTTGGATCCAAAATTGGTGTAACACTTCTATTAACACTGGATGAAGAAGTGAAGGTCATAGAGGTTGGATCCAAAATTGGTGTAACACTTCTATTAACACTGGATGAAGAAGTGAAGGTCATAGAGGTTGGATCCAAAATTGGTGTAACACTTCTATTAACACTGGATGAAGAAGTGAAGGTCATAGAGGTTGGATCCGAGCTTGGTGTAACACTTCTATTAACACTGGATGAAGAAGTGAAGGTCATAGAGGTTGGATCCAAAATTGGTGTAACACTTCTATTAACACTGGATGAAGAAGTGAAGGTCATAGAGGTTGGATCCAAAATTGGTGTAACACTTCTATTAACACTGGATGAAGAAGTGAAGGTCATAGAGGTTGGATCCAAAATTGGTGTATCACTTCTATTAACACTGGATGAAGAAGTGAAGGTCATAGAGATTGGATCCAAAATTGGTGTAACACTTCTATTAACACTGGATGAAGAAGTGAAGGTCATAGAGGTTGGATCCAAAATTGGTGTAACACTTCTATTAACACTGGATGAAGAAGTGAAGGTCATGGAGGTTGGATCCAAAATTGGTGTAACACTTCTATTAACACTGGATGAAGAAGTGAAGGTCATAGAGGTTGGATCCAAAATTGGTGTAACACTTCTATTAACACTGGATGAAGAAGTGAAGGTCATAGAGGTTGGATCCGAGCTTGGTGTAACACTTCTATTAACACTGGATGAAGAAGTGAAGGTCATAGAGGTTGGATCCAAAATTGGTGTAACACTTCTATTAACACTGGATGAAGAAGTGAAGGTCATAGAGGTTGGATCCAAAATTGGTGTAACACTTTTATTAACACTGGATGAAGAAGTGAAGGTCATAGAGGTTGGATCCAAAATTGGTGTAACACTTTTATTAACACTGGATGAAGAAGTGAAGGTCATAGAGGTTGGATCCGAGCTTGGTGTAACACTTCTATTAACACTGGATGAAGAAGTGAAGGTCATAGAGGTTGGATCCAAAATTGGTGTAACACTTCTATTAACACTGGATGAAGAAGTGAAGGTCATGGAGGTTGGATCCAAAATTGGTGTAACACTTCTATTAACACTGGATGAAGAAGTGAAGGTCATAGAGGTTGGATCCAAAATTGGTGTAACACTTCTATTAACACTGGATGAAGAAGTGAAGGTCATAGAGGTTGGATCCGAGCTTGGTGTAACACTTCTATTAACACTGGATGAAGAAGTGAAGGTCATAGAGGTTGGATCCAAAATTGGTGTAACACTTCTATTAACACTGGATGAAGAAGTGAAGGTCATAGAGGTTGGATCCAAAATTGGTGTAACACTTCTATTAACACTGGATGAAGAAGTGAAGGTCATAGAGGTTGGATCCAAAATTGGTGTAACACTTCTATTAACACTGGATGAAGAAGTGAAGGTCATAGAGGTTGGATCCAAAATTGGTGTAACACTTCTATTAACACTGGATGAAGAAGTGAAGGTCATAGAGGTTGGATCCGAGCTTGGTGTAACACTTCTATTAACACTGGATGAAGAAGTGAAGGTCATAGAGGTTGGATCCAAAATTGGTGTAACACTTCTATTAACACTGGATGAAGAAGTGAAGGTCATAGAGGTTGGATCCAAAATTGGTGTAACACTTCTATTAACACTGGATGAAGAAGTGAAGGTCATAGAGGTTGGATCCAAAATTGGTGTATCACTTCTATTAACACTGGATGAAGAAGTGAAGGTCATAGAGATTGGATCCAAAATTGGTGTAACACTTCTATTAACACTGGATGAAGAAGTGAAGGTCATAGAGGTTGGATCCAAAATTGGTGTAACACTTCTATTAACACTGGATGAAGAAGTGAAGGTCATGGAGGTTGGATCCAAAATTGGTGTAACACTTCTATTAACACTGGATGAAGAAGTGAAGGTCATAGAGGTTGGATCCAAAATTGGTGTAACACTTCTATTAACACTGGATGAAGAAGTGAAGGTCATAGAGGTTGGATCCGAGCTTGGTGTAACACTTCTATTAACACTGGATGAAGAAGTGAAGGTCATAGAGGTTGGATCCAAAATTGGTGTAACACTTCTATTAACACTGGATGAAGAAGTGAAGGTCATAGAGGTTGGATCCAAAATTGGTGTAACACTTTTATTAACACTGGATGAAGAAGTGAAGGTCATAGAGGTTGGATCCAAAATTGGTGTAACACTTTTATTAACACTGGATGAAGAAGTGAAGGTCATAGAGGTTGGATCCGAGCTTGGTGTAACACTTCTATTAACACTGGATGAAGAAGTGAAGGTCATAGAGGTTGGATCCAAAATTGGTGTAACACTTCTATTAACACTGGATGAAGAAGTGAAGGTCATGGAGGTTGGATCCAAAATTGGTGTAACACTTCTATTAACACTGGATGAAGAAGTGAAGGTCATAGAGGTTGGATCCAAAATTGGTGTAACACTTCTATTAACACTGGATGAAGAAGTGAAGGTCATAGAGGTTGGATCCGAGCTTGGTGTAACACTTCTATTAACACTGGATGAAGAAGTGAAGGTCATAGAGGTTGGATCCAAAATTGGTGTAACACTTCTATTAACACTGGATGAAGAAGTGAAGGTCATAGAGGTTGGATCCAAAATTGGTGTAACACTTCTATTAACACTGGATGAAGAAGTGAAGGTCATAGAGGTTGGATCCAAAATTGGTGTAACACTTCTATTAACACTGGATGAAGAAGTGAAGGTCATAGAGGTTGGATCCAAAATTGGTGTAACACTTCTATTAACACTGGATGAAGAAGTGAAGGTCATAGAGGTTGGATCCAAAATTGGTGTAACACTTCTATTAACACTGGATGAAGAAGTGAAGGTCATAGAGGTTGGATCCGAGCTTGGTGTAACACTTCTATTAACACTGGATGAAGAAGTGAAGGTCATAGAGGTTGGATCCAAAATTGGTGTAACACTTCTATTAACACTGGATGAAGAAGTGAAGGTCATAGAGGTTGGATCCAAAATTGGTGTAACACTTCTATTAACACTGGATGAAGAAGTGAAGGTCATAGAGGTTGGATCCAAAATTGGTGTAACACTTCTATTAACACTGGATGAAGAAGTGAAGGTCATAGAGGTTGGATCCAAAATTGGTGTAACACTTCTATTAACACTGGATGAAGAAGTGAAGGTCATAGAGGTTGGATCCAAAATTGGTGTAACACTTCTATTAACACTGGATGAAGAAGTGAAGGTCATAGAGATTGGATCCAAAATTGGTGTAACACTTCTATTAACACTGGATGAAGAAGTGAAGGTCATAGAGGTTGGATCCGAGCTTGGTGTAACACTTCTATTAACACTGGATGAAGAAGTGAAGGTCATGGAGGTTGGATCCAAAATTGGTGTAACACTTCTATTAACACTGGATGAAGAAGTGAAGGTCATAGAGGTTGGATCCAAAATTGGTGTAACACTTCTATTAACACTGGATGAAGAAGTGAAGGTCATAGAGGTTGGATCCAAAATTGGTGTAACACTTCTATTAACACTGGATGAAGAAGTGAAGGTCATAGAGGTTGGATCCAAAATTGGTGTAACACTTCTATTAACACTGGATGAAGAAGTGAAGGTCATAGAGGTTGGATCCGAGCTTGGTGTAACACTTCTATTAACACTGGATGAAGAAGTGAAGGTCATGGAGGTTGGATCCAAAATTGCTGTAACACTTCTATTAACACTGGATGAAGAAGTGAAGGTCATAGAGGTTGGATCCAAAATTGGTGTAACACTTTTATTAACACTGGATGAAGAAGTGAAGGTCATAGAGGTTGGATCCAAAATTGGTGTAACACTTCTATTAACACTGGATGAAGAAGTGAAGGTCATAGAGGTTGGATCCAAAATTGGTGTAACACTTCTATTAACACTGGATGAAGAAGTGAAGGTCATAGAGGTTGGATCCAAAATTGGTGTAACACTTCTATTAACACTGGATGAAGAAGTGAAGGTCATAGAGGTTGGATCCAAAATTGGTGTAACACTTCTATTAACACTGGATGAAGAAGTGAAGGTCATAGAGGTTGGATCCAAAATTGGTGTAACACTTCTATTAACACTGGATGAAGAAGTGAAGGTCATAGAGGTTGGATCCAAAATTGGTGTAACACTTCTATTAACACTGGATGAAGAAGTGAAGGTCATAGAGGTTGGATCCAAAATTGGTGTAACACTTCTATTAACACTGGATGAAGAAGTGAAGGTCATAGAGGTTGGATCCAAAATTGGTGTAACACTTCTATTAACACTGGATGAAGAAGTGAAGGTCATAGAGGTTGGATCCAAAATTGGTGTAACACTTCTATTAACACTGGATGAAGAAGTGAAGGTCATAGAGGTTGGATCCGAGCTTGGTGTAACACTTCTATTAACACTGGATGAAGAAGTGAAGGTCATAGAGGTTGGATCCAAAATTGGTGTAACACTTCTATTAACACTGGATGAAGAAGTGAAGGTCATAGAGGTTGGATCCAAAATTGGTGTAACACTTCTATTAACACTGGATGAAGAAGTGAAGGTCATAGAGGTTGGATCCAAAATTGGTGTAACACTTCTATTAACTCTGGATGAAGAAGTGAAGGTCATAGAGGTTGGATCCAAAATTGGTGTAACACTTCTATTAACACTGGATGAAGAAGTGAAGGTCATAGAGGTTGGATCCAAAATTGGTGTAACACTTCTATTAACACTGGATGAAGAAGTGAAGGTCATAGAGGTTGGATCCGAGCTTGCTGTAACACTTCTATTAACACTGGATGAAGAAGTGAAGGTCATAGAGATTGGATCCAAAATTGGTGTAACACTTCTATTAACACTGGATGAAGAAGTGAAGGTCATAGAGGTTGGATCCAAAATTGGTGTAACACTTCTATTAACACTGGATGAAGAAGTGAAGGTCATGGAGGTTGGATCCAAAATTGGTGTAACACTTCTATTAACACTGGATGAAGAAGTGAAGGTCATAGAGGTTGGATCCAAAATTGGTGTAACACTTTTATTAACACTGGATGAAGAAGTGAAGGTCATAGAGGTTGGATCCAAAATTGGTGTAACATTTTTATTAACACTGGATGAAGAAGTGAAGGTCATAGAGGTTGGATCCAAAATTGGTATAACACTTCTATTAACACTGGATGAAGAAGTGAAGGTCATAGAGGTTGGATCCAAAATTGGTGTAACACTTCTATTAACACTGGATGAAGAAGTGAAGGTCATAGAGGTTGGATCCAAAATTGGTGTAACACTTCTATTAACACTGGATGAAGAAGTGAAGGTCATAGAGGTTGGATCCAAAATTGGTGTAACACTTCTATTAACACTGGATGAAGAAGTGAAGGTCATAGAGGTTGGATCCAAAATTGGTGTAACACTTCTATTAACACTGGATGAAGAAGTGAAAGTCAAGTTCATAGGATTCAAGCTTTTAGAAGTAAAAGCGATGTACAAGGGTTTGTGCGTTCTTCTTTTTGTTGCCTGTCTCGTATCACGTGAATTGTATATAAAAGAAGCGTTACCCTAAATAAATAAAAAATACACAAAATTTACTTATTTAGCTATTTTTGAATTTGTCCAAATTGAAAAATGCATTTTTTAAAACTTGTTATTTTATAGTTTATAAGTATTTTTGAAATCGTAATATTTTTATAAGTGATAAAAATACTTTCATTTCTCACCACTTGCACTCTGAAGCTCGCGTCGAAATAAGCCGAGTTAGGATTGGCCACTGATTCTGAGAGGTAAACAACAGCAACAGCTGTAATCCCAGACACCTCGTATCTCAGTGTGACCGATCCGTTGCTAGGAAGTTGAACTTTGGAATAGAAAGTCGATTGCGGTTCGACAGTTAGAGAAACTGTTGTATTGTTCTGAAACAAAAATAAATCTAACAATTGGTTTCTTTCGGCCCACGTTTGAATAATTGAGTAATAAACGCACAATGTAATAATGTAACCTATGTAGTTTATTCGCTGTCTTCTTATTTCCATTACGGTTACTAAATAACTAAAACTTCGAAATAAATTTTTATGGAGCCTCAGATATTTAAAACTTTTTTTAATTAAAAAACAGAAGTAGGTTTGATTAAAAATGAAACTGTATATAACACATCTTTTAATGAATAGCCTCTCATAAACACTTTTACACTTAATTTGGATCAAAAATAACTACGTAACACATAGTTAAAAAGCAGTAGCAGCTAGCACTTAGCAGGATTCATATAAGAGACTAGATCAGTGGTGGGAAACCTCTTGGTTATGGGAGGCCATATTTTAAAATTTTGAAGAAATGAGGCCGCATAAGTTGAAGTACCTAAAGAAATTGCGTAAAATCACTTTGAATCCGTTTCGGCTTTTTTGATTTTCGTCGCCAAAAAGAAGTGATCTGTAAGAAAAAATCTCTTCACTTTAACTCTGACTCAAAATTGTTGATTTTCGTCCCTAAATTGAAGTGATCTCTGAAAAAAGGCCTTCACTTTAAATTTGTCCCGATTTTCTTCAGTTTTGTCTTTAAATTGAAGTGTTCTCTGGTTTTCTTCTATCAGCAGTAGTCATTCTCACATGATTCTATTATCATGCAGGCCGCACAAAAAAGTCATGGAGGCCGCAGAGTTCACACCTATGGATTAGATTATGATATAAAAATAAAATCACAGCTTATCCTTAAGGTAACTATCGTACAATAGTTGTTATTAATGCTTGTATGTATGCACATTTTTGATTTATTAATGATGTTGGTGCTAAACACCTTTTCAGCTAAAAAGGTACTTTTGGTTTGTTGTTTTAGCTTTGCATAATACGCAGTTTTGCATACCTCAGCCTACAAATATAAGCTAATCATCTACATAGATTTTTACTTTTCCCGTTTTGTAGATTTTTTTCAGTGTAAAAAATTTTTTGGAAAAGATTTAACTACAATGAATGGGTTTTTGTCATTAATGGAAAATCAAACTTACCTTATATTGTCTACTGCTTATTTCTTAACAAAATAGTCAGCTACAAAATCTCTATATTTAGCAATGTGGCCAAAATAAATTTTCATATTAATTTATTTCAACGTATTAAACTTGCTGTAACGCTATTTGCAATTTTGCTTTTTAGCGTTCGTCAGTTAATATCCACAAGCAAGAAACTAAATTGATTGCTAATAATAAAGCAGAAAAAACAAACTCGCATACAGATATAGTAAAATGGATGAAGCAGAAAAGGAAGCGTGGCAAGCATTTTTTGGTGTGGTCAATAAATTTTTGGGAAACAAAAGGGATTGCAAAAATACAAAGAGTTAGTAAAAAAACTTATTAAAAGTCACCAAAACATGGAATGTCGTATGTCTGTATAAATTCATTTTTTTGCTTCCACTTGGATTTTTTTCAAGAAAATCTTGGTTACTTTAGTGAGGAACATGGTGAAAGATTTCACCAAAATATTGAACAAATGGATAGGCAATATAGAGCCGCTGGGACTGTGCAATGATGGGAGACTGCATTTAATTTTTGGTAAAGCAAAATAAGAGCGTTCAACAAAAGAAAAGCTTGCGTAACAGTGTATTTTTGAACGATCTTACTATTTGGAAGAAAACCGTGTTATGTTTATTTTCAAGCCATTTTTTATGAACATTTTTAAACTGAATGGAATCTTGATATGCAGATAAAATCTATTGCAAGACTAGAAAAAAATTCCTTGGCTACAGCAATGTCGGATAAAACAAAAATCGATTATCCCAAAAAGTAACAACGATACAAAAAAACTGTCCAGGTTTTTGAGCTCAGCACCTCAAAATACATGAAAAGGCACTAAAAAAATAGCCAAAAAAATGGGTTACATTATGCTTCTCCTACCGATTGTAACGAAACGAAATGTCATTATTTTTATCCAAACTGATTCAAACATAATTCATAAAACATTGTAAGCCTGATTTCTTTAATCTTACATGCTTGCAAGTAAACTTGAAAAAGCAATCAACCTGGGCTTGCTATTGTCCCATTAAAGCTGCTACAAAATTGTATATTCAATAATTTATACTAAAGATGACCCAAAGCAGCCTGGTTATAATTGCGTCGAAATAGGGAGAAATTTAAGTTTGCTTTGTAACGGAATGATCTGAGTAGATTTTGAAGCACAACCCGCGTCATCGCGTTCGTCATCAACACCGCGCTTTTGAACTACTCGGCCATGGTGCCAATTTTTTATAACAAACGTGCATTTGGAGACACATATTCTCTTTTCACTTACATGGGAATAACATCTCATTTTTACCGAATTTTAACTTGGTAAACAATTTTGTCATATAACTCAAAGATTTTAAAGTAGAAAATCGGGAACCCCTGCTAAGGGTGGTTGCAAACATTTGAAAGTTTTTAGGAGAGGTTTGGAGCTGGTGGAATCTTGTAAAACGAGTCAAATTTATTTTGCTTATTCAGAAATTATAAAGAGGCAAAAAAATTTGACGTTAAGGAGTCGCAGCCCCTGAAGTTTCAAAATATCTGCTATAAAATGCAGAAACAAAATATTGAAACTGTACACAGCTGCTTGAAAATTTGCTGAACTAAGCAAAAATTAGTTTTTGTATGTAAAATTCGATAAGTTAAAATTTTGACTTTATTTTGATCTATAAAACTTAGTAAAAAGACTACTGAGAAACCGAAACTATACGTTTGTGTAAGTTTGATGACGTAATAAAGCCACGAAAAAAATTTGCACTTTATTGACTTTAGCGGGTCCAAGTTATAACGTTATAGCATGCAAACAAAGTAGAACGGAAAAAGCCTACTTAATAAAAATTTACACAGCTACTATAGTTATACCTTATTTGTCAAATATTTGCATGTAAGTTGCTAGTCTAAAAGGGATCTAATAAATCTTAGACACATCAGCATAAAGAAGTTTTAAGATTTTGTAATTGGTTTAAAATAGTCCAAAAAATTTGATACCAAAAATAAATACAAACATTTTTGCTTGCACTTTTGGGGCTCGAAAAATCTGTATTATGCATTTATTTAAGCTTGTTGAAATATGCTAAATTATTTTTGCAATTCCCATCTAAATAGCTTGCCTGTGAACAGATTTATTGTTTAACTTTTTAAGTTTCATAGGCCTACCAGAAATATTTCCACCAAAAAGCTTTTAGGTGTGCAACTGTTTACCCTGGTCCTTCAAGAAACATGTCAGTTGACACCCATAAGATATCATTTAGCTTCAAACATAACCTTATAAATTGAGGGGACGATAGGATCATCGTCGCCGTCTCAATCTCTTTACCTGCAAAAAATATTCAAAAACAATCTAATTTTTCCGGCACTGAGTAAGTTTTTTAAGGCATAAAATATATCTCTGTAAAAAAGTTACTAAAAAAAAGTTATTTTATGTCCAAATACTTTATTTCAAAACGAAGGCCCTATTTGTAAAAGTGCCTAAGTCACATTTTCGAAAAAATGAGATAAGCTGAAAAAAAATTGTTTGTTTACTCGCCAGAAATATTCTGACAAAAAATCTTTTTAGTATAATGTACGGAAATCACTTTTTGAATGGCACAGAGGTTTGAAACCTCAGCGTATTTTCATTCTAAAAGTAGGCTTTTTGAAAACTTTAAATCTCATTTTCTCAAAATGACATTTTTGTGACTTAGGTACATTTAGAACTAAGCTCTTCAAATGCTGTACACAAGATATCTTAAAATTGTCTTTTTGGGGATAAAATTGATTATTTCAACACATAACACTTCTAAATTGATGTTTTGGACGTCAAAAAGATTTTGAATACATAATGTACAACAAAGCTAATTCTGCTGCTCACTTAAAGTATTTGTTACGTTTGAGCTTTTTGGTAAAATTGTACACAAACATGATTCGAACAAAATTGTTTCGCCCCTCTTTCCCAATCCCTTTGTTCTGGTATATCTATGGCCACGATCCACGAGCTATGTTCTTAGTTTATACGCTTGCAAAAATGGACAAAAAAATATTTTATAAAATTAGGGATTAAACCAAACCAGAATTGAAAATCTGCATTTATCGCTAATGATATTCTTTAAACCCGAACCGGAGCTGTAATCAGTTAGTAAAGTTAAAAAATCAAGGTTAGCGCTTAGCAGACGCCCATGAACATAATGATATTATAGTACAGTAAGGTAAGAATATTCGAGAATAGATTTAATTCGTACTCTTACAAACGATATCCGGGTATCAAAAATTAACATATATTTTTGAAGCGACTCAATATCAATTCAAAATTCCTTTTTAGTGAAATACTTTTAATCGTCAAAAAACAAATTAACATTTGAAGACTTACTGGCAATGAACCTGGAACTTTACAAGCTTGCTCGGTAACTCTGCCTGATAAAACAGAAGACAACACGTCAAATTGAGTGAATTCGAAAGCGTATGTCGAGTCGGGATCGCTTGCGATTTGATTTATTTCTGATTTATCGTATCCGCTGCCAATTCCGACTCCAAATACAGTGACTCCCATGTTTTTGATCTTTTAAAGAATTATCAAAAGTTAAAATCACCGGAACAAACCAAAAAAATTAAAAAACTACCAGATATTTTGGGTATAAAACAATTTGATTGCGAAACTTAAAAGTTTTTAGAAAGCAAATTTTTCTTATTTATAAATAGTTTAAATGTTGTAAATTTTCAAATAGGCTACAAGATTTTTTATCTTTTTTTACTAAAAACCATAAATTTATAATTCAAGAAAATCTTTTACATTTTGGGCTTTTTTATTGCGAGGTGTGCCCTCTTTAGATCTTTTAAATGTCGAGGTTAAATTTTTTATGTGTTTGAGATAAATTTATTCTGAACAAAAGCTGTTTGTAAAATTGATTGACTACATTAGTTTCTTAAACCTGTGTAGCCTAAAAGGATAATTATTTATTATTTAGAAAATTCATATGGCAACACACGTCGACATGATGCTGGAGTAGATAGGAGCGTCATATTGATGGCAAACGCGATTAACGCGGTCAGGATTCTTTTCCTATTCTCGTTCTTCTGTTGAGTCCTCAGGAAAGACACTTAACAACAGTTTTCTCTGTTTTCCGGCCTCCGCAAACAATTCTAAATTTCAGTTATATCTTTAAGTATGAGATAAAAAAATTCAAATTTCAATCTGACAACAATATTTTTGCATAATCCACGTCAAAGTTCCTCTAAAGAAATTTCTCTGTTTTCGTTTTACCAATCAGAAAGATAAATAGAGGCGATAGTACCAAAGAACTTTTTGGCTAATATTTTAGTAAAAACGAAAAAAAAATTGATAAGCTTTATAGCATTAATTAGAACATACAAGTTATGCAAGTGTAAATTTGTGGTCAATGCAGGTCTTTGATAATTCTTTTTCTATATGACCAGCTCTGCAAATATAACCCAAAGCAAGCTATCTTTCTCTGATAACAATTCAAAACCCAAAGTATGGTCAGATAATGAGGTTGAGTTCGACGTGCGAGATGAGCAATGCCGAAGTTTGCACTCTTTATAGCTGTCTTGTGTTTTTTTAATAAGAGAATTTACGTTTTCTGAAGGTTGCACAACAGAATCTCCACTCTTTCCACCAGTAAGTACGACCAAAATTCGAGGGATTCCTTGAATAGCTGGTCTTGCTCCGTTTGTTTCGTCAAATCCAATTCTGGCAACTTGGCTAATCGCAGCTCCAGTTTCGGTTCCGCCTTAAAAAAAACAATTTAATGAAATTATTTCATAGTTTTATATCCGACTTCGCTGCATACAGAAGTAAAACTTTATTCATGAAAAAATTTTTCAAGTAATATTAATTGTAAAGTTGACTCCTCAGTTAAAACAATATGGTGTAGTGAAATTTTTTTGTTGCAAAACCTTATATAAAATTAATTTTTCTCCTTAAACCTAACTGTGGCAATTTGATTGATTATAGCTCCAGTTCTCGTTACATCTTTTAAATAACAATTTAAAACTATTCAATACTATTAAAAAGCAGTTCAAAATATTTAATAGTATATGTTCGACTTTGCTGCATATAGAAGTCTAAGCATGCTTTACAAAAAAAAAAAATTCAGCAGTCTTGTTTTGCTGGTATAGTTGACTCTTAGTAACAACAGAGAAACAAGAACGTTTTCTGTTTGCTAAACTTTATTCATTCAACGCAGGGTTCTAGTCCAGCGGTCGCCAACTTTTAGAACTTCATGGAAGGCTAAATGTAAATTTTGTAATTTTGCGGACAAGTAAAATCAATTAAAAGAAACACTATAGTAAATAGATTTGTACGATAATAGTTTGAAAGCTTCGAAATTCGTGTTGAAGGTAAAAATCAAGTGAAAGCCAAAAAAAATAAAAGTCTTCACTTTTAAAATTACCTGGAATATAAAACTCAGATAAAACTCGAAAGTTGTATGTCACAGACTTTGTTTGGGAATCATAAAGGACCAGTTGAGCAAGGTAACCCGAATACCTGCGCTGAAACAAAGCTGTGTCTAATTTTATTTTATTGCGGGTCAAGAAGTAGTTTACTATGAGCCTGTAGCTTTTATACAGTTGGTTTCGGCTAAGTTTTGATTGATTCGTTGAAGACTTTTCTCGCAAACAAACAGAGACCACTGTCTCTAACTAAAACGAATGTATTATAAAATTTACGACTCACGACTGACGAAAATTCTCTTCCGCGCTCTGCCACTGAAAAGCGAAAATCGGCGGTAGGACTTAATTCGATCAACACAAATGATTCTACATGGTGTGCAAAAAGTTCCCAAACAAGTTTAAAATAAAATATATATGATAATAAATGCACTTTTTGAATGATTTTTTGTGTGAGCAAAGATAAGATATAAGTTTAATCAGGGAATCTATTTTTACTCAATTTGGCCACCATTTGCATCAATTACTTTCTCCAGTCTTGATCTGAACGCTTCTACCGCAGCACGTATCTTTTTCTGGGGAACATCAGCCCATGCCTTTTGTAAGGATTTTTTCAAGTGGTTGACAGAAAGTTTTTCTGAGCGGCATGCGTCTTTTTTGAGCATTGACCAGATGCTAAATTCGAGTGGGTTTAGGTCAGGAGAGGAAGGAGGCCATATTTCTTTGTCCCAAAATGAGGGAAAGTTTTATCTGCACCGTGATTGAGTTTTTTTCGAGGTGTGCGATGGTGCACCATCGTGTCGAAAGGTAAACACTTTGTTTTTTCATTTCGATTTCATTTCGATCAGTGCCGGAGACAGAATTTCCAAAATATTTATAGGGTCTTTTTTGACTATGGAAAGCATAGAATATGGAGATATTCCTAGGCTTTCTGCCATCCCCTTTATTGTTCTTCGTGGGTTTCTCCTGATTCTCTCCCGTACGGCTTTGAATTTTCTTTGGAGTACGCGCCGTTCTTGGTCGACCAGTTCTGGGATGGTCTTGTGTTATTTCCCAGTTCTTTGTATCTTTCAATTGTATCATAGACCGCCGATTTAGCAACTTTAAGTTGTCTTATACAGTAATAAGAGGGGCTGATATTCCGCGAGGTGTAATTCAATGATCGCATTTCTTTTCTCCATTTTTAATGATTAATTTTTAAAAATTTGTGAATTTTAATGCGTAAAATACAAACAATTGTCTAAAACATTAATTTCATGATTTAATAAAAAAATATTATTTTCTATTTATTTATTAAATCAATAAAAAGTAGTCCAGGAACTTTTTACACACCCTGTACCTTCGTAGAACAAAACTCCAAAACACTGGCGTAAAATGAATTTAACAGTTGTCGATGCAATACGATCATAGAATCCTTCGCTCTACGCCCAAAACCAACCGCTCAATCAGATTACGTTACTTTCTTTCTCGCCTTCTTCGCCTGTCTTTTTCTTCGTCTTCGTCGTCGCATGCCTTCAATCGAGCGAGCAATAGACAAAAGGTCACATGATGCAATCGGCTGGAGTTATCTCAAAAATGCTTCGGTCACGCGCGTTAAAATTAGAACGCATTTTTCATGGTACGTAAGAACATTGCAGACTGCACTTAACTCGGTCATACGATACACACAAAGCGCATTATGTCATCAACGTCTAGCGAAAGAAAAAAAAAAGTTGCATTCGAACAATTGTAAGCAGATAATCAAAAAACACATTACAAAAGCAATTATCCCTTGCTTAAGCGATTTCTGCGTGATAACAAACCTTTGAATTATTTTAAGGCGGAAAACAAGCTATATCGCCATGATTAAAATTATTAGGAATGAAGTGTGGCATTGTTGGGCTCAGATTGACTCGAGTTTAGACTATTAGGAATAAAGTGAGAAGTGAGACTATTAGGAATAAAGTGGTAGACTTGAAACAACTCTGACTCTAAATTTTCTGCTGACCACCAATTGGTGAACGCTGTTCCGGTCAATTTGGGCCGGGGCCAAACCGGCTCCAATGAGAAATTTTACAATTTTTCTAATCAGACTGATTAATAATTATTACCCACTAGCAAAAACTGCACATTTTTTAACTATTTTTACCACTAGGATAAGGAGTGGATAGAACCACGTTTGAAAACTCTTGGTTACTCTGATTCTGATTTAACAGACTCCGAGTAACAGTGGATGAAGAGTAGATCATCAATCCAGTCCGGACTTGATCGGAAGAAATTGAAAAACTGGATGCTGTTCGATTGACAAATTCCAAAGATTTTTGGAAATTACTGCTTCCGACGCTTCCGGAACCATCGATGAGGAACCAAAAATCGAGTCTTGATGCGGTGCAAACTGTGCAATGTACAATGTTTAACCATGAATAGTACATGTTTTATTTAAATATCAAGCTTGTAATTCAAAAAATTTTTTTTAAATTTATGGTTCAAATTCATAGAATTAATAAAAATATAGTTTAAAAAGGCAAATGCAATGAAGCTTAGAAGATCTTTTTGAAAACAATAAAACATGTTTTGAAAGAAACTTAATACGTGAATGAATTTCATTTGTTTTATTTTTTTTACAGAAAACTTATTTTATCAATTGAATTTTAAAATCACGTTTCTTACTGTTAATCTTTTCGAATTCCTCAACCGTGGAAATGAAAGCTTGTGATTGGCCATTCGTGTTGTAATTTGCAACCCACCAAGCGGCTTGATCAGAAACAGTTGTAGGAAAACTTTTGCCTGATTGAAATTGTATTTCGAGGAAGACTCTGGCAGCAATAGCTGAGCGTAGAGGAATCCTGGAAAGAAATGATTCAGTAAATTTTTAATCAACACAATATTTAAGAGTTTTGGTTAGGTCAACATATTTTACCCCAGGGGTGGGGAACCTGCGACCTTCCAAGCCGAAAAATGCGGCCAAAAAGAAATCTGAAGGTGATCCAAAGCCAAGACCATCTTTTATTTTAATTTTTAGAGAGTATTATGATTTTGCGAAGAAAATTGGGAAATCTCAAACTGCTTTCAAGTGAAGACCTTTTTTTTAGAGAACAGTATAATTTTGATACGAAAAATGAGAAATCTAAGAGTGATTTCAAGTGAAGACCTTTTTTTTAGAAATCACAATGTTTTTGGGATGAAAAATTACATTGCTCTCCAAACTTTGGGCGACCTGCACCAACTTTTACTGTAATGCTTGAAATCGGCTTGAAAGTGCAATAAGGTTACCCACCCCTGTTTTACACTATTATGGTTTTAAAGAAAAAATTGGACTTGAGACTGTGATAGTCAATTGTGCTAGTCGCAATAATATTCTTAGTAATGCTTTCTTTAAAGTTCGTGTTTATCTGTGAAGTGTTAGTGGCTTATTGAGTTTCTGCGTCAGGGATTAACCTCATTTTCTGATTTCAGACCCGCCGCTTTGGTTTCTCACATTTCGTATCTTAATTGTCGTCACATCATTGCTTCAGAAAATTTAGCTCCACCTCATTTTGTTAATTTCGGTTACCCGACTTCGATTCTTGCGTTTTTTTTTTTTGATGTCTTACCCATTATTCTTTCAGTTAGTTATAATTAACTCCATTCATTGTTGCGAATACTGACCCCTATTTTTCATAATTATTCTGAGCATCACGAAATCAAGTTTAACTTCATGCAATAATTGTGCTAACAATTGTTCTTTGTATTCGTCAAATTTTTTGTATGTTGTTCTGGTTTTTGTAACATCGATGTTCAGCTTTAATTTCCTTCGTTTGTTTTATTTTGCTTTTTACGTCTGTCAACGTCATCCGCCAGGAACGTGTATATCGCTTCACCTCGTGTTAAAAACTGGATGAAACTGGACAGACTGCACGAGACGCAGAAAAAAATTGAAGACCGTGGGCGACGTTGGCCCAGACGAACGAGAGTGTTGAGGTTGAAATCTTATAACGTGGAATTGCTCAACAAATCTGCATTTCTTTATATGTTAGCATCTGTGCTGACAATTAATTCTAATAAATTAAACTTTTTGAAAGAACATCGAGCAATCGCAAAGTTGCGTTCTTTACAATCTTTTTAGTCAAGCGACCGTTCAGCAAGTAAACCAGGGTTCACCTTGTGGATTACACTACTTTATTCAGTCGATAAGCGCCCTTCAGCGAATTAGCCCAGAGTTTCTCAAACTTTTTTCTTCACGGAACACTTAACCTTATCATTGTAGCTTACGGAGCACTTTGTCTTAGTTTCTCTGAATTCCCAATTTTCGTTTCAAATACATAATGATTTTTAAACAAGCTGCATAAAGATAAGAAACACCAGACTCGAGTTTCGCTCTTGTTACCTGTCCCAGGTCCCAGGTTCGATTCGCGGTGAGATAAGCATCACTGACGAGCTCTAACAAGAGCGAAACTCGAGTCTGGTGTTTCTCATCTTTATGCAGCTTGTTTAAAAATTAATTTCAAATTTCCTCATAATTCTTCAAACATAGTGATTTCTAAAAAAATGATCTTCATTTGAAATCTGTCTCTGATTTCCCAGTTTTTGTCCCAAATACGTAGTGATCTTTAAAAAGCAAAAAGTCTTCACCTTGGATCTGTCTCTGATTTCTGGATTTCCGTCCCAAAAACTAAATGTCTTGTGATATTTAAAAGAAAAAGTCTTCCCTTCGGGACGTATGTCAAGCCTAACCATCATTTTCATAGATCAGCGAAACACTTTCAATACAGTAATAATTGAAGAATTGATTGGTGGTAAAAAATTTTAAGATAGCTTTAAAAAGTGTCTCCATTCCTCGAAAACTTTTTATTTGACAATAAATAAAAGCGATCCGGTCGTTCTTACATAAAAAATGAAAACGAGTCTGATTTGTCGAGAAACAAACCAATCAAAAAGAAAAAACTAAGCGAGAGCGCGTCTAATTGGTCGAGAAAAGCAACCAATCAGAAGCCAAAAAAAAAGCATTAATAAAATGAGTTTTTAGACTATAAAGAAACTGATAAAAAACTCATTTCCCTACCCTCTTTCTTTCACTAAAAATTGGTCACTTTTTTCGACCAATCAGTTGCGCTCTCATTTTTTACATAAGCACGATCAGATCGCTCTTAGTCCATTCTGACAATTCCTTCTGAAAAGTGTCAGATGAACTCTTCGAGGAACGAGCACGCTTTTTAAAGCTATCTTAAATAACAATTGTTTCACGGAGCACTTTAAGTACGCTCGTGGAACACCGTATGAGAAACCCCGCTGATTAGCCGATTGCTCTTTCTTTGCAAAAATAAAGTTCCTGGATTTAGTTTAAAAGGATCGTGATAGCGCTTTGTTTCTAAATCATAACATGTGGCTTCCTATTTTTTTTATTAATTTTTACAAAAAAATGAAAGGAAATTGAAAAAAATGTAAAGAAATTAAAAACCAAAAATTGATAATCAATTTTTAGATTTTGCTAATTACTAAGCTATAAATTTGCTAACTATTAAGCTATAAATAATAACTTTTAATTGACTTTGTGGTCTGTTTGTGATCCAATAGTATGACGGACAATTGCGAACAATCTGTTTTAAGTATTTAATATAATAGTTAACAAAAAACTTAAAAGATTTATTACCATCTTTTTTTCAATATTTTACCTGAAGTCATTGTTTGTAAAATTGGCAAAATCGTCTCCGAACAGCAGCGATATTTCTTGCAGCAAGCCGTCGAATGAGCTTGGGGTGTTATTAAGAGTTGCGATGATTGACGGACTAATCTGTAACAGTACCAAAAATCCAACGCGTTTTTTATATGTTGTTAATAATAAATAAAATTTAAAGCCTCCCAGAAATAGTTTTGTTCAAAAAGCTGCGCGATTATTGCGCAAAAATAAAGTTTAGCCCAATATTTTTATTAAAGTTTAATTATTTAATCTTAAAAATTGATACAAATTGTTTCTTTAAATTTTTTTGGTGTTCTAAAAAATAACAAACAGACTTTTGGGCAGACAAACAGACTCTGCCGAATACTATTTTATTGGAAAATAAATAAATCATTGTTTTAAATAAAATCGAACCTGCCAAATTCCTCCTAGCGGAAAAGAAAGATTTGTATTTTGACCGAAGTTTGATTCAACCAAGGCGATTCGTTTGAACAATTCATAATCATTTTTCAAATTTTCTGAAAGCGCTGGGAAAGCGTTAATTTTTTGGATGCAAGCATCCACCACATCTTCACCGGAGGAGCCGGACACAAGAGTTTGATCAAATGTCGGAAAACTGAAAATTCAACAAGTATATTTATACTGATAATTAGCAATAAGATTGGAAATTTCGGGGTGAACAAAAAACTGAAAAAGTGGTTTTTCTTTGTACAAAGACAATTTATTTGAATAAAGTGATTAACGGGCAATGAACTGTTGGGAAAATTTTTGCAGATTATAGAACAAATATGGTGTCCCTAATAATAAAAAGTGTCTGTCCATTGTTAAAGCTTCATTTTAAGCAATGGGTAATGTTGGACATCTTCCGGTAATGTAGAATTAGTTCGAATTGATATTTACTTTTTCTCGTTTACTAACAGTCATTTAAGTTGCTGGCCGTAAATTAGGTTTTATTAGCCTTGATTTTGTTATACTTGCCCCAATTAGTGACGGGAACTTTTTTTTAGTACGAAAAACTTTACAAGAATCATTAAAATTTTTATATATTTAGCTTAACGAAAAAATCGCCTGACTTTATGATCTAAATATCAATGCTTTACTTCCTGCTCATGAAACAAAAATGATCAAGTTGTAGCTATTGCTCTCAGCAAAAACAAAACCGAGATATTCCTTCAACAATAAATCAGCTATATATTTTGTAGTAGTATTTACTTCTTATAAGAAACAATGTTACATAAAATATAGCCCTCATATTGCCTGGAGTTTTATTCTAAAAGATTTGAAAAAATTAAATCTGGTGAATTTCAAAAAGAAAATAAAAGTTTTTTATTCATTTGCTTTTAAAATTTTTTGATCGCCCGAATGTTTTGTATCGGCTGTCTTGTGCTTGTTTGTTTTTTATTACAAAAGTTTTTCTGTTGGCTGCACAGTTGAATACGTAGGAACCTTCTATTAATGTCAATTACGGCCAACGTGTTCCTGGTTAAGGGTCTACAGTTGTCAGCAGTCAGTATACTGTTTTGTTTTTTGAAAAAATATTTCACGGCGTTTTTATCTGCTTGATGATCTTATTTACTTCTTTAAATTTCATTCATATATAAAAAATAAAACAATAAATAAAAAGCTTTTAATCGGACAATAATAATTTGGCAGCTCAAAGTAATCGTTTAACAATTGCCACAGCTTTAACCCCTCCTACATTGTCCACCCTCCGATCTGCTGGTCAAGAGAATAAATGGAGTGGACCAAGTTGTTTAATATTTATTTTTAGCTGAAACCTTTAATGTTTTTATGTATTCTTTGCATATTTTTTTGACCATTCACCACTTTTTTTATCGAATATTATGGTGTGACTGCATTCCGGTGATTCTTTTGCGGCAATCCTATGGTTGGACATGTAAAACTCTTCTTGGCCGTGTCTTTTCATTTGTTTTTATTGCATTACGACAAAAAAAGATATGAAACTAAAACTTCAACAGCAATTTTTAAGATTTCCTGCAGTGATCAGGTGACATAGACTTTTCATGTCTTGAGAATATTCAGTGCGTTTAGTAAAAAAGAAAATTATAAATAACGCAATATTATTATTTGGACATAAACATGTTATGTATACTGAAATCTGGTCATAACTTGGAGGTGAACGGTTCTTTCATTTTGTGGTCGTCAGATTGCTTTACATCATGACGTTTTTTGGAATTTAATGTTTGATCAGATAGAAATAAATTGTAATATTTACAATGTTAATCAAAAATTTCAAAATATATGTAAGTACACTTAATAAAAGATTATTTATTCATAACCTAGCAACCTCTTAGTTGATAAACCTTACTTGTTTAATATCAATTGTCCAAAGGTAGTAGTAGTAGCAAAGGTCAGGAATAGCAATTTGAAACTGAACATTGATAATTTGTCTACGCAGTCAATAAAAGCAACAAACTTGTAAAAAAATCTGTTGCAAAAATTAAGATTTTTTCAGGTAAAATAAGGCTTAAAAACTTTCCTTATACTCGTAACTGATTTTAAAAGCATCTAACTAAAATGTTGGTCATCTTGTTGAAGGTTTACGATTTATTTTTAAGTATCAATTTTTTTATACTTTTATAGCGTTCATCGGAAAAAAATTGCTGAGGGTTCGTTTTCACTACAAGCGTGGAATGGAGTGTTCTTTGTTTGTTTTGTTGATTTTTTTGCTTTACTTAGCGCTCGCTTAGATTTTAATGATAATAGAAACAAAAAATGCTCCATTCCACGCTCGTAGTGGAAACGAGCCTTAACACTAGACGACCGCGCTTTCAAACTATCTAGAACAGTGCTTTTCAAACTTTTTTTCACTACGGCACACTAATAAACTCTGAATTTTCCTGCGGCACACTTACATTATGAAGACGAAAGCTGCGGCACACTTACAATACTAAATACACTCTTCAAGTTTACATACAAAAATTATATTTAATATATAACAGTAACACCTAATGAAAGGGTGTGCCTACAGAAATTGTTTTAATACAGGGTACAACAGGGATGTCCAACCAGTGGTAAATATTGGGTGAGGCAAATAAGGCAGTTGCCTCGGGCCCTCCTTGAAAATACCGCATATAGTTTCATTTTGCTGTACCTGTTTTTTTAGAGATCACCATGATTTGGGGGAAAAATAGCGAAATATGAGATCAAATCGAAATGAAGATATTTTTTATTCTTTTTGGAGATCAGTATGATTTTGGGAAAAATAAGGGAAATACGAGATCAAAGCCCCTCTTTTTTTAAAGAACACCAATTTTTGGGAATCCTTGCCTCGGGCCTCTAACTTTAAATATCCGTCATTGTGTCCAACCTTGCTTTAATTTGGGCCAAATTTTAAATCAATCCAAAGTCGCTGGGCCCAAAAAGCTTGTCATGCAGAATCTCGCTGCAATTTCTTCATTTTTGTCTCTAAAATCAAGTGTTCTGTAAAAAAAAAAAGATGGACCAAGACTCTATCTATGGCTTTTTGTCAAACCACAAAAATTTCGCGGCACACTTCAATCCCTTTCACGGCACACCAGTGTGCCGCGGCACACAGTTTGGGAAACCTTGATCTAGAACGACCAAATGTGTCAATTGACGCATAATGCACAAAAGCTGCGATTTCTTCATTTATTTGGTCAAAAGCATTCTTAAAGTGGAAATAGCATTAAACATTATTCATTGCACTCTTAAAAATAACGAACACCTACATGATACTTTTTTTGGAAGAAGAAATAGAACAATTAAAAATTGAACCTGCCAGGCATAAACCAAAAAATTTGTACTTTAATGGCGTTTAAAGGAGAAAAAATATAAAAACAAGTCAGTGTTTGTAAAATAATAACTGCAACGGTTTACGAAGTTAAGCGACTTGTCGTTACATTTAATCAACACAGTTTGGGCAAATTTCTATTTCGCATTTCCCACATACCATGGCCTGGAAGCTGTTGCACACATTCGTTGTTCTATTACGGCACTTTATTGTTACTCATGCTTTTCACTTTTTTTCAGAAGGTTTGTCAGTTTTGATGAGGTTTCTTTGTGTAACTGCATTTTTTCCAGTATTTTTCCCTGGAGTTGTTTCGGTAAGTTTTTCAACCACCCGTTGTATGAACTTCCAGCGATTGATTCCTGACTTGCAAATATCTTGGAAGAGAATCCAGCTATTGGTCAGTGCTAGATCAATAATATTGTAAAATACGTGAACGGGCCATCTTCTGCTAACAGCCTTTACAGAGTATTTCCTGGCCATCTGATCAATGACGTCAACCCTCGCTTTATTCTATCATAAAATAAAACTGTCTGTTTTTTCTTAGTGTGAAAATTGTTGTGAGAAAAAATCTCTACATCAGGATGTAACATGCTCAATTATCACTACCGATTTTTTTTTTTCACACTGGTATGAAGTCAAAGTAACAACAGCTGTTTGAATAAATGTAAACAAAGAAGTTTTGTACTGTTGCTGCTGTCTTTTTGCAGCTTGTGGTGGTTCTCTACGATTCTGTCGAGCTGTACCAACAATACTACATTTTTGTTCTGCCAGACGCAGAGCAACATCAAGACTTGTAAAAAAATTGTCTCAAGTGACATTATAGCCACGTTTGAAAATCGGTTGCATCAGCCACGTAAAGAGTAAAAGGCGGCAAAGGGTGATTCTTGACAAGTTTTGCCTGTCAGGTTTATTCGGCATGTATTGAATAAACCTGCATTTAGCCTTACATGGAAGTAATTGTTCATCTACTGTAATGTAAGGACTAGGCACATACGCCTTCTCAGAGTTCTCAATAAAAGGTTTCCACAACGAGGAAGTCAAGCAAAACTTGTCAAGAATCACCCTTTGCCGCCTTTTACTCTTTACGTGGAAACATAAAAAACGCATTATTTCTTTGAATCTGCGTCTTGATAGAGTTTTGTTGAACATTGAATACCCCCAGGTTGTAATCCACAAACACTTCACTGGAAGACCTCTCTGTCCTAAAATTGCTCTTGCAATAACCAGTCCAATAAATTTGTCCAGCTCATCAAGTGTCATATCCCAGTTCATTCTGCCAAAAACGCGATGGGCTTCAGCTACAGTGCATTTTCTTATATTTCTGAGCATTGCCTCGTCAAACACAACGCAAAACGCTGACAGTGGACTGCTTTTAGTGATTCTGCTTGTTGGAAATGTAGTTGGGCCAGGTTTGAAGCTCAGTATGTTTTGTTGTTGCAAGCGCCCTCATTGCACATGGGAAATAACCATAGCTTGCCAAGCTATTCCATCTTTTCCAGTCAAGTCTTGATTCACCAGCACCTGATTCTGTAAATTGCTGTCATCGACTTCGCTAGGGCTATAGACGTCTGATTTTTCCCCACTTGAATCAAGCTCCGCTTGTGCATCATTTGTCGATGCGTCATCTAGCTCGCTGTCAGAGTATTCACCATATGAGCAGTCTGCTGAAATGCCTTGTAATCGTAGCAAAGCCTGCTGCGCAGTACACGTCTTAGCATATTGGATACACTATGACTAGCAAAACACATTTCAAAATCAAAAACTAAAAAAACAGGAGTTGAAGGCTTTTATTGCTAATAACAGCAAATTCACTAGACAACACTAGTTCCTGGTTTTCTTCCTTTTAAATGTCCACAGTTCACAAGCACGTGCTAGTCTCGAATAAAATCACTAAGAAACCCCGAATTTCTACAGCGCATGAGGGTGTTGCAAAGAAATTATCCTATCCTTCTGTGACATCACAATGCTTAATTACCGCTCAGACAAAGCAAAATATCACCTTGTTTTATTTTTCACGTTGAAGTGATTCTGCAGGCTGAAATCACACTTTCTGTAGACTCTATGTAAAATTTTCAGGTGTGTGCGTCAATTGACGCGCTTGGTCGTTCTAGGTAGATATATAACTAAATTCGTTGTTTTATTAGTAAGCACTTCAAAAGTCACACAAAACTAAGCGTTGCACAAAAAAATAATTGTCAAGAAGTTTCAGCAGAAAAGAGTGATATTCGACGGAGATGCGGGAAATTGAATACTTGAAATGCGTCAATTGACGCGCTTGGTTGTTCTAGTGCAGTGCTCTTCTACCTTTTTGTTATCGCGGAACCCCTGAAGCACTTTCACGTTTGTCATGGAACCCCCACAAACAAAAAGTTAAAAAAACACGAGTTACATGTAAAAAAAGCAAATGTTTTATTATTATACACTTCCACAAACAAGCAGTTATTACAGAAGTTAAAAAGCAACAAATTTAATGACTCGGTTGTTCTTGAATTTCTTTTACAATCTTCGTAAATCGTGGCTGCTCGTTGCTCAGTGCATTCCTCATACACATATCTACACTCTTTAAACAACTTCTGTTTTTGTTCTTAATAGTGGTTAAAACAGAAAATCCTGTTTCACACAAATAGGTATTGGGAAATTGACACAGAAGTTTCAATGCTTCCTTTTCAATTGCTGTTCCCTCTTTGCACAGAAAAATCCAAAAATATTCCTTTCCATTTTTTTCAAAGATTTCCTCCAAATTGATATCATTACAAATGTCCAGAAGTTCTTCTTGTTCTGACAAAGTGAAAAAAAAAAGATTAACTACCCACTTCAGCAAACAGAAAGCCTCAGATTCTTCTTCAGGAAAATACCGATTAAAATTTTTCTTCAATAGCTTCAAATGTTCCAACATCAATTACTCCTTCGGAGTCCTCGCTCAGAAATTCATTCAAAAACTGAAAAGGAGAAAAATCATTTTTTGACACTTTATTGGCCAAGCAGTCAATTTTTCTTTTAAAGGCATCAATTTTTCCAACTTGAGAAAATAAATCTGAACTTTTCCCTTAAAGACTAGTGTTGAGTATGGACAACACATCGAATACTGAAGCCATATATGCCAATTTAGAGACCCATTCATGGTCAAGTAAATTCGTTGCATATTCGTGATTTTTCTCTGCATATTCGTGATTTTTCTCTTTTCTTAATTTCAACACACGAGTCAAAATTTTGCCACGAGAGAGCCAGCGCACCTCTGTATGCAGCAGAACAATGACATTCTCAGAATCCATTTTTTCATACAGCTTTTGAAAAACTCTAGCAGATTTGCCTTTACCACCACATTTTATGTAATTCACAGTTTTCACAACAATATCCAAAACACTTTCTACTGTAGTTCCGTTTTTCTCTGCTTATCAGAACTAAGCGATTTTACAGCCAGAGCTTTACGATGAATAATGCAATGTTTTAATAAACAGTTTGTAGCAACTGCCTTGACACGAGCACCAACTACCGAAAAGCGTCCAGTCATCACAGCTGCTCCATCTGTAGTTAGAGAACAACATTTTTCCCATGGTATTTGCTTTTCAGTCATAGATTCGTTGAGTTTGCTGAACACTTGTTCAGCACTTCTGTTCACTTCCAAGTCTAGGCAGCACAAATATTCATCAACAATATTATATGAATCAATATCAGGAATTCTTATAAACACAAGCAGTTGTACTCTTCTCCCAATATCAGTTGATTTATCCAGTGGCAGTCCATAACAAGGAACTTTTCCGATTTTACACAAAAGTTGTTCCAACAAATCTTCGGCTATATGAAATCCCCTTCTGCTTACAGCGGTATCGGAAAGAGGTATGTTTTGAAACTTGCGTTCAGTTTCTTTGTCTAGAAGCTGCTCTGCCACAATTTGCAACGCTGGTTTAATAACTTTCTCACCCAAAGTAAACGGTTTCTTTGTTTTAAGAATATGATGCGACAGTTGATATGAAGTCAACAACAAATCTTGATCAGTTTTAACTGCTCCTAAGAAAGAATCTTTCTGCTTGCGTACGCTGCTTTTCATATGTTTAAAGAATGAGATAGTCTTTGTCTCGTACGCAGCATGATTGACTTCCAAGTGCCTTTGTAACTTAGCTGGAACCAGGGCAGAATTAGAAAGTCTCTTACAGCAAATCAGACATTCGGCCTGAGGAGCTACATTTGGAATTTGGTCATCCGACAAAAAGAACCCGTATTTTAAATATGCTTCATCCCATTTTCTAACTTTGGCAGTTTTATTACATTTGGTCCGCTTGGAAGGAGGTGGCCTCTTGCTCAATACTGTCCACACCTTCGCTTTTATTACTATTTCGCTTCACATAAGAAAATATATTACTTTGCTTCATCTGACCTGGCTAATAGTAAAAAGTTGGTTTTTGCACTACTTTTACTTTATTCCCATAAAGGCTGAACAGCTGCAGCTCTACTGTAGTATGTTATTCTATTCTCTATTCATTGTCTACTTAATTACTGTAAACGGCAGCACCATGCATAGATGTGATGCAACAATAACATTTATTCGTTTTGAATAACGTTCTTGTTAACCTCATAATAATAAACATTACGTTGCACCATTACGCAACAACTATTAATATTTTCGGCTATAAACTGCACTCAACCTCTTATTTAACTAACTGGCCTACTTGGAGTTTGAATACGGCATGGTGATGGTGATCTAAAGAAACAATTTAATAATGGCGCATCAACGTACTGAAGCAAAAAATCATTTTCCTTACAAAACAAGGAACCCTAGGGGAACCCTTAAAACTCACGGAACCCCATTAAATGTTTTGCGGAACCTCTGTTGAAGAGCACTATTCTAGTGTTAACTATGCTAGCACTACGTTCTCGAGTAAAAGAAGACTTGGAATGTACATGTAGTGAAATTGTCTATGAAACTCAACTTCGCCTTCCAGGAGAATTTTTTAAGAGTTTTCAAACAAAAAAAGGTGTGACACCGCTCTTTATCGCTGCACAGCAAAAGTTTTTTTCGAATTTTAAGTACCAAGAGTCACGATTTCCAGATACTCGTAAATCCTATGTCGACCCTAGTTAAATCATTGCCGACATGTATTTATGAGAAACGATGCTGTACGTTCCACCTCTTCATCCCACGTACGACGGCCCTTTTAAAGTCCTTTACCGCACTCCAAAATATTTTAAAGTGCTAAAAAATTGCAAAGAGTATACCGTGTCTGTTTGCAGAATCAAAGCTGCAAACTTACTTACAGATTTTTTACACTCAGATGACTGTTTAAAGAATAACAAAAAATCTGTTTCAGGTAAACAACATTATTCTTTCCAATTACCTGATAAGTCTAAAACTCAAACCACAACTAGCACTAGAACCAGACAAATCATACCACCTTAACGATTCTAAGACTATTGCATGTAGTTTTTGCGTATAGTTCTTTCACTTTATTTGCTTCTCTATTTCAAACATTTTGTTGTTTAAAATTTAGTTTTCCTGTGTGTAGCGATTTTCACGCTAAAGTAGAATACACTATTGATCACGTTAAATGTAAATTACATGTACCTCGCTTTAAAAAGCAATGCGATATAAGTATCTTTAAAGCAGAACACTTTCTTTATGATATTCCAGCGATTGATTCCGCAAAGTCAGAATGCTTGAAGTCGGATGCTATATGCGGTTCTCACAATTTGTATTCTCCTTTACAACTGCCAGCTAGAAAAGCAGCTACTACTTAAACGTGCGACAAGTAAAACATCGCTCTGGGAGACTTTACGCTGCTCACATACAGGACCTCGAGGATAATTTAATAGACTCGATTAAACGCCTTGAAGCGTCTCATAATTTCTTATAGTGCAAAACATTATACCTTTAACGTCAACGTTAACTATGCAATCTAAGTTGTTTTTTCAAAAAAAAAAAAAAAATTGAATGCACTACTAGGCACTACAGGCCTCTGTTGTAAGAGCTGACGTTATGAACAAGTTATCTTGCTCACCTCCGAAAGTGCGCTTAAAGAAGAAACTAATTCATGGCAATTTTTTTGCTACTAGACTGTTGTTCAAACCAGTGCAGACTGATCACCTCACTAATTCGTTTCCAGGTGTCTTTCAATTGAATCAAAGATTTACAGTATACCTCTCCGGTACAGTGTTTTTCCTCGAGTCGTATGCTCCTCATCGAGTTTTTCGCTTTAAAATTGACAAATCATTCTATTTTTTATGTAAATCACACGCTAGCTAGTATTGCTCAAGATATAAAAAAAAAACAAACTCTCTCCAACTTTTTCTCCAATAAATGAAACAAGTGCATGGAAAATTACATTGCTGACTCTTCGTTAATCAACCACTAGCCAATCGTACACCGCAATTAAAAACTCAATACTTGCAACCTTGGTTACGTCAAGTCTTCGCATCGATCGCATTCAAGTATTCTTAGATAGCACCAGAACTAACGGTTAGAAATACATATAAAATGGTTATTATCGTTTTTGATTATTTAACGACGTTTCAAAAAAAAAAAAAAATTATCAGTGAGACTTTGTTCTATTTTATTGAATTTTTAATCGAGATATAATTATTAACCAGATTTGTTATTTTTAAAATTGTTTTTTTTTGCCTATTCAATATTGTGTGTAGATATTGTACTGTAATATTTTTGAACATACACTGCTGTTAGTTTCTTTTAACAGACGCAGCAATATCGACGACACAATGACCACATCGCTCGACACAACAAATCGTTGACTACTTCCTCTACACAAGAAGCATAATGCACTTACTGAAGTGTTTACTGCTCCATTTAGACATCGCAGCGATTATATTTCGACACATCGCAAGACTTCTTAATCAGTGAACGAACTAACAAAAAGAAATTTAACTTTGTTTTCTGTTTTAAGTTGCGCTATAATCATCTTTTTCTATATTTACATGTACGTCCTTTTTCACCGTCGTGTCGTCGTGCTGCAAAGTGCATTTTTTAGAATTTCTGCTATATTTAGAAATTGTTTTTTTCTTATCCGCCAAGGGGTATCTGTAGCGATTAATTGGACAGCCCAAATATAATTTCATATTTTCACACGAAACACAGTTTTAGTTATTATCGGAGTTATAAAATTTGGTTTAAAATCTTGAATTTAACTTTCACATGCTCTATTTTTATGCAATTTCGAATTTTACATCCTGCCGTTTCATATCGTATGATCACGTGGTAATACGCTCATTTGGATACAGCAATGTGGCTTAGTCACATATTGTAGTATATTGAGTTACTCTCCGGCAGATATCGATTAGATAAGTTAACTTCTGTCATGGTAATGCTACTGTATACCAAAATTGTCTCTATTATTGTAATTATTTGTTTTGATTTTTATTTTGTTTTAATTCTATTTGAATAAGTGAATAAAAGTGCTGTAAATAGAATCAAGTTAGTAGTTAACCTTCTGAGTATGAACTGCACCAATTAAACTTGAACATAACGCTCCTAACCACAACACTTTTTTGTAGCTCGATTTTTGAATAGTAGTTTAAACAAAAATATTCAAAAAAGGAGAGAAGAAGACTACGTGGGGAAAAGGATGATGGAGATGGCAGTGCCAGGCAGAAGGAAAAGAGGAAGGCCAAGGAGAAGGTGGATGGATTTGGTGAGAGAAGACATGGAAAGGGTTGGAGCTAGGGAAGGAGACGAAGTAGACCGAGTGAAATGGAGATTACTGTCGCGCTGTAGCGACCCCGAGTAGGGAGAAGCCGAAAGAAGAAGAAGAAGAAGAAGAAGTTTAAACAAAAATATTAATAATAACCCATTATGAAGTAAAATTCAATAATTAGATTTCTTTTTGTGAAGCTTTCAAATTTTTTTTTTGATTTTAATTTAAAAATTAAAACTAAAATTTCAGGTACATAAATTAATTTTATAAACTTTTTGCATATATCAGTTAAATACTTTTAGAAAACCCCATGATTTTTTTCCAAATAGAGAAAAATTGTTTATTTTTCAATCAAAAATATAAACAAATGACGCACATAATGGCAGAGCTGCAGCTGGCAAGAAATCAAAGCAACGATCAAACTTGAATTTTTTAACAATTAACCTACAAGGAATAACTCTCCACTTTTCCTTAAATTTGCAATTTTTGATGGCATTAAATTACTTAATTCAAGACAAAAAAAAATTACCGCTTCGATTTTTAGAGTACTTATCGCCAAGAATTGCCGCCTGGTTAATGTAAAGAACTTTTTTTGATGTTCGACTAAATTTGCGGCCGGAATTTTAGTTAGCCTACGAGGTAGATAAATTCAAACTTTTTATCAAAATTGAAATAAAGATAAAAAAAGGCATCCCATTAAATATTGAACAGATTTGCGAGCAAAAACTTGGTTCGTGCTGGGCGAAAGATTGGGCAGCCATGATGTATAGCATTAAGATTCTAGCCACGCAAAACTAACCGCCGAATAATATCAACGTTTAACATGCTATCGTACGTACAAAAACTGAAATCACATTAATTAATGGAGCTTACTGTACAGGCTACGTGTTATTTTACCTGTAATCCTAATCATCAATTATCCTGAACAACCTTAACCTAATCTTAATCCAACTATAATAGCTTATTGTAGATCAAGTATCCCAGTTGAACGCTAATTGTAATTATAACACTAACCTTAACCCGCAACTCTTAAACTAAACCTAACCCAATTATAATGCAGCTTAATGCAGATCAACTGATTAAATTTCCCAGGAAGTACGCCTACTAAATGGTGCTAATGAATAACGTCGATTAAAGAGTATGACGATAGAGTTGCTGCCTATTGTTTTATAAATAAATAATGCAAATACATACAAGTTAATATGTTTGCAAGTCTTAAAAAAACTTGTTTGTTTTTAAGTTAAAATAAGAAATTGATTTATTGTTTAGGAAGAATAAGCGTCATCTGCTTGTTGTATTTTACAACACAATCTGTTGGGCAAAGGTTTTCCCAGTGTTCTGACAGCCCCACCTGTAAATTCCTTCGGTCTACCACGTTGGTAGTTTGAAATGTTAATAGATGTTGTGATTAGGAAAGACACATAATGACACTTCCCTTTGCTTGGCAATCTTATGAAACAGCTCTCAATTTTTTTCACATCGCTGTATAAAAACCAAAAACAAACTTTCAACTCGACACCATTATCTAGGAATCTCCGAAAACTGGTAGTATTAATTGCTTAATAGTTGTTCTAAGTTTAAGAGCTCCGACGTGTCCTATGAGTTAGGAAGATAACTAAAGATAATGATGATACTCCTTGGAAAAGTTTCTTTTGAGTCAAAGTTTTCACACTCAGAAATATCAAACATGCTTAACGCTTCCGTCAATCTCAATTTGACTTTTTATTGAGGATATAAATCAACACCATTTTCAAAAAGTGACAAATTAAGCAATAGTCGGTTTAATAATCATTAAGAAAAATTTTAGCTAGTTATATTTTCATATTTTGTAGGGAATACTGTCAGATTCTGGATGTAATGTCACGTAATCTCCTGACAGCGAATCAAAACTTTTGGATTCTTTTATTGGATGGTTTTCAGCAATTTTGGGCGGTGGTCCAACTTTTTTGTCTTGAACTTCTATGGATCTCAGCATGGATTTACACTTAAAATATTTTTTTATGAAACAAATCTGAATGAAAATAATAACTCGAAGTGTATTGTTTGACACTTTCAATGCCGCCTTTGTTTTTCGAAAGTCCGCTCGCTGTGCTAAATGCGTGAGTGATTTTGTTTGTATGCGTGCCGCTTGCATTATCTCGATTTGCCCTTTGCTGTGCCAGCCACTTTGAACAATTTTTTATAATTGTGTTATTACAGTTCAAAATGTTTTCTCTCTACCTAGATTGTATATTTTGATCGTGAATATTTTTTATGAAACCTATTTGTTCCCTCCCGTATGACCCTTACGTCATTTGTTTGCTGCATTATGATATAATGGTACGTCCTGACTTTTTTTGATTAGAGTTATATTATGTATTGTAATTCAAAAAAAGATTTATTTTTACCTAGATTCCACTTTTTGATCGCAAATATCTTTTATAAAACCTATTTGTTAGCTGGTATCCTTCCGGACACCAAAACCCGATTTTTTACTAACGAATTAGCCGACAACTAGAAGAAAAAAGCGAATAGTCTAACCATAATAAACTTTGTAACCTTTTTTAAACCTTTGACGCAAATAGCGTCATAAAGCAGTCTGCGATAAAAGATCAGAGACGCTATAAACGTCACGCAGCACTGAAAACAAAAAAACATTTGACACAACTGGCGTCGCTCGGCATTCTGCGCATAAAAAGCAATGGCGTCATTTGCGTCATGAGGCAGCGAACGTGTTAAAAATACTTTTAAAAAACTATAGAAATACTGCATATGACAAAAAAGTAGCTTTAATTTAAATATGACTATCTAAACATCAGAAAAACCAAAAACTTTAATTTTTGCCACAAGCCACTTTTGGAATTAATTAGACAATAATCACATAACTCTTACCCAATCAAAAAACACAGAAGCCGCTCTGCTCTGAGTGGCAACTTCGCTCATTGTCAAATTCTTAATATAAGAACTTGCTTCCTCAGCTTGAACAGTTAAGATCCTGCGTGCATCACAACTAAATACTCGTCGTTTCAGAGAGTTTTTACTCCGTTCACCAATTTGAGTTTGAATGAAATTCCAATTCTACAAAAAATGCATTTGCAATTTTTAAGTAATAAATAAGCTTACATTCGGTTAATTTTGTCTGATTACGCAACTTTTACAAAAACATTTTACCGGGTTCACTTACGTCAAGATTGGCTGAATTTTCACCGAGTAAAATCAACGTGGCTTTCATGACAGAGCGAACAGGTTTAGATGGAATATCGTAGCATTTTATTTCGTTAATTTGAAATTGATCCAACTTGAGAAGTTTGATTTTGGCGATATTTGCTTCTTGAAGCTTTGTCAGAACACATCGAGCATCGGAAATTTTAGTCTGAAACTCAGGATCCAGAATAGAAAGGGATCCATCTTGAATGGCATACTCAATAGATTCTAATGCTGATATGAGGTCCACAATGTCTTTTTAAATAAAAGCCTGGTTCAATTGTTTTTGCAATTCGATTTGTGATATTTTTAGCAAAATTGACTTTGCATTGTCTAAAAGAGCAAGATCTTCCAAACTACGTTCTTTGATAAATTTCGGAAGCGAAATTTCAAATGTAAAAGTCGATAAACGGTAATCAAACCTGCAAAATATTGATAGTTTAGTTCAGGAATACGGACTCGTCAAAATTTTAAAGCGAGTCCGGAATAAAATGACGAGTCTGAGTTCAAGTCTGAGCCCGATGTCCGCATCTCTGTCTAAAACTAAAAATTATCCCTTTGACTTCTATGAAAGAAGCCAGCTAAGAACTGACATAAGTTGCAAAAACTCTAACTGGCAATATCTTTGTTCTGTACAAGTATTGAACACTAGGGGCGGCCAGAAGCGAGGAGGCAGGGGAGCAATTGGCTCCCTGACTTTTTGACGCCTTTAAATTGCCCTCTCACTTCTTTTTTTCAAAAAAGAAGAATACAGGTACTTGGATACAGGAGCATTGGGTAAAATTTGGCCCCACAATCATAAAAACTCGACCAAAATATCAGGTCAACTGAAGATGAATGCTATTATTTTGGTAATGGTCTGCACCTTAAATTTAGGACAAAAGTGGAGATCATGGACTTGATTGAAAGTATTGGTTGGATCATGGACTCAATTGAAAGTGTTTGGTTATGGTCTACACCTTAAATTTAGAACAAAAGTAGAGATCATATGAACTTTTTGTTAGTCTTTAACTAAAATTTGGAACGGGTATGGAGATTTTGGACAGTGATTGAAAATAATGATTTTTTTAGTCATCAGTATATAAATTTTTGCGGTGAAAACAGTGGCGATACGAGATGGCAACTCTGTAAAAACAACTTTGTAAAACTTTTTTTTGAAAAAAAGGTGCTTTTTGATTTTACCTTTTTTATTTTAGTTTTCCGGCCCCCAACTCCACAAAGATGGTTGTTTTATGCCTTCAAACTAGTCTCTTTTTGAACACAGACAAATAATTAAAGGTATAAAATTTGTTAAAAATTTTAAATTACAGTAGGAGCACCAAAAATAATTTTCGGGCACATAAGAAAGCTTGTACTCTGTAAAATTAGATTATATTTGTTATATTTAACTTTCTTTGTGGAATCGTGTGAAATTATGATTCGGATAATCGTCGCATAAAAATTTTGACAAAATTGTTTCTCCCCCATATGATTTTGATCTACCAAGCCTTTATGATATTTTTTGATTACAACGCTGGGTATTAGGGTTTGATTTTCAAACCAAGCAAATTTAAGTGTTGGCCGAGAGTAATTACTAATTTAAAACTTAGGATGGTGCCAATTTTTGTAACAGCCAGGGAAAAGTCAGGACAAATATCTCAGGGGACCAAGCAAGTTTTTAACAAAGCCATTTCCTCTTTCAAAGTAATGTGAAAATTAAAAAGTTTTTATTTCAATTATTTGGACGTATAATTAAAATTGAAGACAAAAAATTCTAATTTGAAGGCCAAAAAATTGATTAGATCTACAAAAAAGTACACTTCTAAAAAACATTTATTAGTCGAAGTTTTAAGCCCAGGCCAAATACGCTGAAATCGATACGTGTTGCTTCCACTGCGGGTACTATCTCATAAGTGACTGTCTTGCTTATTTCAACTTTCTGAAGATCGCTTCAGTAAAATTGCAATTCAATTCACGATCTCTCACTATTAAACAACCAATCAAAGAAGTGGTACAAAAGCTTATGACAATTATTAGTAAATGATGATGATTTAGTAAATGACAATTATAGCTGGAAACTTGATAAAATAAAAAAAACTATACAATTAAAATATTTGTTATACTATTCAAAGTTTTGGATAGTACTGCATTAATTTAGTCTACAGTATAAATTTTATGTATACTTTTTGGATGAAGGATTTTCTAATGTAGAGATCAAATTTTTGGCGAGAAACTTGGAACTTGGAGTTTTTTGGGCGAGCCGTTCTTCTGCTGATCCCATGTTTTGATGAGCAGCGACTTGACATTTGTCTATTAATAACTTGAGCTCAAGATCGTTTGATTTCCATTTGTTCAAGTAATCTAAGGAGTATATATTTTCAAGTATTAAATGTATTTTATCAACTTCTCTAATGCGTAGAACAGCTTGCAAGTTTATTTTAAGCTGGTTGACCTTAAACAAGAGTTGAGTTAAATTCTAATAACTACATTTAAAAATTTTCGGATATGTTTCTGCATTTCATAGCTAAGAGCCTATAACAGCGTTTCTCAAACCTTTTTTTCTGCGACCCAAAATCGCTAAAAACAACGATTTACAAATATGACTGCGATCCAAAAATAATTTGAGTGAGCGCTTATTGAAACAAAACAAAATTGTTATGTAAGCCAACAATGGTCGTCTAATTTTTAGCTGTTTATGTGTGGGCAAAAATTTGTTCGTGAGCAAACGTATTTCAATTTCTTGATTTTCAGCTCAAAAATGTAGTGATTTCTAAAAAAAAGGTCTTCACTTTTGAAATCTTGTGTGCGCAGATCTTTTTCTTTTACGTGCGGTAATTTACAAGCTTTCGCGACCCATCCGCATAGTCTTGGCGACTCACATTTGGGTCGCGACCCATGGTTTGAGAAACGGTGGTCTATAAGAATGCTTGCAGAAAATAAAGTAAATAAAAAATATCTTATATTTTAAAGTCTAACTCATTACATGAATTAAAGAATTTACTTTATTTTACGATACCCGAAAAATGTGCCATATAAAACTTTTAGGCTTTTTTATAAAAAAATAATGCATGTTTTTTTGTAAAAATATTGTACAGTTATAGGCTACTCTGTCGATGGCGATTAGTAGGAAGCTAAATATTGGGCTTATTAAAAAAACTCACTTCATTTAACTTGTTCATAAGTCCTTGATGGGCCATCTGTGCTCGAATCAAAAAAGTTGAAGAAAAATTTAATAATTCTGCTGCATTTATTAGATTTTGCAAATGCATTATAAACTTCAAGTCCATTTTATTGAATAAATTTGTTTTAAGTAAGGATATTTGCAATGCATTTTCAACATCTTGAAGATCTTCGGAATCATTTTATAATAACAGAAATGATTTAAACAGACTTCAAAAAACTAAATTGACTAAATCAATAAAATGTAGAGCAATTTAAAGTTATGTAAAATAATTTCTAATAATATGGACTACACAATGCTGTGAAAAATGTACAGGGTTGCAAAGAGTGAGCTTTCGATAAATGCTTTCACTAGAATTTTGCTAAAACTAATCATTAACTTTAAGGTGCTTTTACCACAACTATTCGATTTTCAATTAAACGAAATTTGATAATTTTTCCAATACAATATACCCTTTTTGTTTTAACGTTTTAAAAGTCTACAATTGCTTAAATTTTATTTAACCTTGGACGCAAGCACATGTTGGCTTATATGTATTTTACAAAATAGTTGCTAATTTTAAAACGTTAATAGCAAAAACTTTAAAAGATTTTTATTTAAAAAATATTAAAAAACTCAAACCTTTAAAAACGTTTTAAGTTTGGAAGCAGAATTGGGCTGTTGTTAAATGGACCGCAAAAAAGAAAAAAAAAACAAAAAAACTTTAAACAATTTCAATATTTTTCTCACATCAAAAAATTAAAAATATAACCAAATTTTAGTTAAAGACTAATCAAAAACATTACTTTTTACCTTGGTAACTCCGTAAATATTTTTGACATTTAGTTTTTTGAAAATGCAAAAGGCAGCAATGGTCACCACCGAAATGGCGATAAAAGAACCAACTACAACAATTCCAATGATTGTTCCAGTCTGGTCGTTGATGGTGGCTTCAGTGAGATCAAAAACACTTTTCTCTAGTGCAAATAAATGAATCTAAAAAAGTAAAGACTGTAAATTCGTATAGAATACCTTCTACTATTGTTTAATGCAAGCAAAAATACCAAAAACATTACAATAAAACTTAAAATGAAATTACACATCGTAAAAACTTTTCTCAAAGCATAACTTCATAAAAACAAACAAAATGCAGTTGAAAAATAGAAATTGAAACGATTACGTTGCTCTGCCTGAACCAGTTCGTTAACAATTTATACACGAGCATGCAAAAAAAATGGATAATTTTGCCAGTTGGCAATTAATCAGTTTAATGTAAAACTTATAATTAGTAAACTTAGAATTAATTCTTGCTAATATTCCTCATGCAAAAGAAAATTTTTACAAAATTTTTTTAACAAATTACAAAATTTTAATTTTTATGTCGAAAATGTGCCGGCAATCTTGCTTGGAATAAGATAATTGCAATACGTCAACGTATGATAATTGTACATCCGGGGCACGTTGAACTTTATTGCGCTTTCAAAATAGACTTGAAAAACAACTTACAAGTGTAATAGTAAAAACCAAGTTGTTAGGTTCATTGAGATCACAGCTTACTGTGACGTAGACTTCCATGATGTTTGGATTGCTGATAGAAGCTGCATCGACGGGGATGTTTATTTCTTGCAACTAAAATTTGAAATCTATCGTAATATAGTAGGCCTATACTTGTGCATCTTGTATAAATGTTTAACTTCTAATTCTTCCTTAACACAAGGTTTTATTCGGGTTTCCCTGCCGTAAAAACTTTGTAAAAAATTTGAAATTTATCATAATGGTGTTGGATTTGTGTTATTGGTTGTTTCCCGCTTGTTTATATATTTTGTAAAAATGTTTGGCACCTCTGGCGGGCACGAATTACCAACTGCATCCGCTGAAAATGAAGTGCTGCTACTAGATTGACATTGCTGGTCATTTGTTTCGACGTCGTTTTGCCATAAGCGCTCGGCTGCATTAATGATGATCTCCATAAAGAATTGAAAACAGTAAAAGCTTCAAAATAGTTGCAATGGAAAAACAAAATATTTATTTTGCATTCGTAAAAGTACCTTCTAAAATTAAGCTATTGGATATACCTCAAAAAATTAAATCAGTGATATCTTGCGACAAAAGCAAGTGTTTAACCATTGTGTCCTTCCGTAAGAATATGCCGCATAACAATATCCAAAAGAAATAGTAACACATTAATTCAAATTGATTTGTTTTATTGTTTTTCTGTTGAAAATTACTTTATTGTGAGTTTTTCTAACAACAACCGTACGGATTGTAGAATACAATAACGACAATTGACAAAAACTATTGACCAAAACGATATTGTAAGCAGGGTTGTGGAGTCGGAGTAGCATGGAGTCGGACTCTTAAGAGAACAAAGAGTCGTAGTCGGAATATAGTCGGAGTCGACTCCTGATGCCCAATCTTTTTTTTTTGGAAAACACTACTTTTTAAAGATTAAAACCAAGAAATCCGTGACAGATTTAAACTTAAGACCTTTCTTGGCCACCCTAATTTGAAGCAAATTGTCTTTGCATAAAGCAATTGTTCTGATTTGGGAGTTGGGGTCGGGAGTCGGATTTGGAATCATTGATATTCTAGAAGCTGGAGCGGCTTCCAAGAAAGTTTAGGAGTCGGAGTTGGATTTTAAACCTTCTGACTCCGCAACCCTGATTGTTTGTAATGGCTGAAAATAGATTTCTTTTTTCTATCATACGGCAATGCGTCTTGCAATAGCTCACTGCTTTTCAATTTTACTTGCAACGGTACACAATTTTGACTAAGCTAAAAACGCCTGTTTGCAAACAACCTAGTTTTATGCTTTAAAGTTTAAAAAAAGTGTGCAATTAAGGTTTGAACTTTCTTTTTCTTAATTTTCATTTGTTTTTTGTTTTTTTGATAAACATACCCTATATGGTTGATAAAACAAGGTTGAAAAACAATTAAAATGCGAAAAAACGTCTTCACGTTATCCCGAAAGCAATCGAAAAAACATTTATGAATTTAGTTGTGCTGCTGAGTATTGCAACAATATGATTAAAAGAATGATAAAAAAAATAACATTTTGCAATTTATTAAAAGTAAAAAAATCTTAAAAGTGTAATTTAAAAAATTTGTTCAATATCTAAATAGTACTCACTTGGCTTTAAGTAATTTTTGCAAATGCCTAACGAAAGCTGAGGTTCTCCCTTTTCTTTCTGATGTAATCAATGGATTTGTACAAAATTTGCAAACAGTCGAATGTTTTTGATTACCTGCAATCTTATCTTCGTATTTTTTATCGTTAACGTAGCCGTATTTTATAACTGCAGAATTTTTGGACATTTTGTTAATTATTTAAATCTGTAAAAAATTACAAACAGCCTTATTTCATTATATAACCCGAAACCGCTTTGAGCTCTACCTATATAAAAATATTTTTTGTAGGCTAATTTATATCGATAGGTCGTAAAAAAAATCAATCTAGCAATTAAAAACTTTAAACCCTATGTTTACAACAAATCAGTGTTAATTGCTCATGTAATTTGTGACGCTATCTAAACATTATATTTATAATAAATCAATGTTACAAGCCCATCAATTACAAAACAATTTTCCGGCAAATAGTAACCAGCATTAAACGTCCATTTAACGTTGAGAAAACCAGTTACACGACAAACTCTTTAAGGTAGAAAGACTCAGGAGGTCACGGTTAAACTACATTCAAAATATTCGTTTGTTTAAACCAAAATTGAAGCGGAAACTAATAACAAGAATTAAAAGTTTTTTGTACTAACTTATTAGAATTATCATTTGTTTATAATAAATTTTAAAGCATATTTTTGGTAAATAGTAACTAAAATTGAACTTTTTTTGAACCACTTAGAATAAGGCACATAATAATTGTTAGTTTACATCAGTCTTTAATTGTTTTTTGGTATCTAGTTTCCAAAAATGAACATCTTTTGAACAAAGTAGAAAAACTTCAATGTAATTGTAAGTTTAAGCCAAAATTCAACCGTTTCTTGAATATTTAAAAAAATTAGCTGAGAAACAAAAACGTAAGGTTATTGTTTCAACGAGTAGCAAACGTTATTTTCCGCAAAATATTTACTGAGTACACCATGTACCAAGCGTGGCAAACTACGGCCGACGCGACCTTCTGTGCGGCCCGCGAAAGCTTCAAACAAATAATTAAAAAATTTATTAATTGTTTTTGTCCACAACCAAACTCTTGGTCATTGCTTTTAGCGATCATTGATTTTTTTGGTACAAAAATCAAGAAATCCGAGACAGATTCAAAGTGAAGACCTTTTTTTTTGAGATCACTGTAGTGCGGCCCATAAACACATTCAACTTCCGAATGTGCCACGCGAGCTAAAAGTTTGCTCATCCCTAACATATACGGGTACATTGGTCTTCGTGGGTTTTGACAGTACTCAATTTACAGTCGAGTTCTGTAGTAGTTTTGGCAACATATTGATATTATCTTTTCTTAAACTTTCGTTCGTGCCTTTTTAGTATTACTCGTAGAATACTTTTAAACTATAGTTATCATAATCTACTTGGCCTATCAAGTACAATTTTTTTGATAAACCTGCTGGTGACTGTTTGCTTAACAAAGTTTAATCTATTAAAATTTATTTAAATAAAAATTCTAATCATTTAAATACCGGTAGAATTTCTTTGTTTAAATAAAATTCAAAAAATGACTTAACGACAGGAAGATTATAATTCAAAATTTGACAATTGTAAAAAAGACATTAAAAGCACTTGGAAATTAATTAATTCTATTATAGGAAAAAATATAAATCTAACTACAGAAGTCACAATGGAAAAATTGCTCATGATCCTTTAGAAATAGCAAACTACGAGCGTATTTTAATAAACATTTTGCTTATGTTTCCAATGAATTAGTGAAGTTTTTACCTCCCAAGAAAAAACATTTCTCAGAATATTTGAAATCTTCCGCATGCCAATCAATGTTTACTTGGCCAACATGTCCTCAAGAACTCTCTAACATTCTGAAAAATTCAAAAAATAAATTAAGTTCACGGCCAGATCATATTCCAACCAAAGTTCTTAAACCCTCACCTGACATATCATACTAGCACTTAGCCATGTCTTCAATCTTTCTATGAGTAAAGGTGAATTCACAGATTGCTTTAAACTTGCTACTGTATGTTCTGTGTTCAAAAAAGGCGATTCTAACAGTATTATTAACTATCAATCTGCTAGTTTATTATCAAATATTTCAAAATTACTTGAAAAAGTTATGTATAACAGAATGCACCGATTTTTAGAAAAGCAAAATTATTTCTACAATTATCATTTCGGTTTTAGAAAAAGTCATTCTACTACACATGCAATTTCAATTTTAGTGGAAAAAATACCGCAGTCATTTGCCTGTAAAAAGGCAACCCTTGGAATTTTTTTGGATTTGTCTACAGCATTTGATACGATTGATCATTCAATACTACTTTCCAAACTTAATCATTACGGGGTTAGAGGCAATGAATTAAAGTGGTTTACTAGTTACTTAACAGGACGTTCACAACAAGTAAAATATGAAGGAATTTTTTCTACAACTCTTGAAGTTACAAGTGTTGTACCTCAGGGCTCTAATCTAGGATCACTTCTTTCTTTGATATATGTCAATGATTTCAAAGATTGTCTGAATGATAGTGATCTTTTGATGTTTGCTAATGATATAAGCATTTTTTTTACAAAATAAAGACATTAAAAAGCTTTTTAATGCTGACAATAAAGAACTTCAACTAGTTGACCAGTGGTTGATAGCAAATAGATTATCAGTTAACGTCTCTGAAACTAAATACGTTTTATTTAGGACTGCCCAATCCAAATTAACAACAAAAAAGCAAGCTCTCGTATTGCAACAAAATAAAATTGAACAGGTTCAATGTATTAAATTTCTTGGCGTTTATTTACAAGAGCACTTAACATGGTCAAGACACATAAATCACCTAATATCTAAACTACGTAGCGTTCTTGGAACTGTTATTAAAGTGAAATCACTGTTAAACAAAAGATCTCTTCTCCTACTCTATAACTCTCTTATTAACAGTCAGCTTTTTATTCCATTTTAACTTGGTGTTACGGCAATAAAACCTTGGTCAAAGATTACAACGTCTGTGCTATAAATTTGTTAAATTTGTTTTTAGTTTTAAAGTAACTCAACTGTTGGTGATATTATGAAAGAAAATAAATTGTTAACAATAGATCAATTTTTGACTAAAGAACTAATTGTGTTTATGTTTAAGCAAAAAAATGGTAAAAACCCAATTGCATTTAAAGATATTTTACCAAAAAAGAATCTAAAAACATTACCTGAAACAAATCTATCTTTATTCCAAAGAAATGTTCTAGCACAGTATATGAGCAAGTTATTTCACACCGTGGTCCAGTATATTGGAATTGCATTCCTTTCGACTTAATAAATAAGAAACAAAGTGTTCGATCTTTTACTTTTAAGATTTTTTAGACAACTTTTAAGTAATGAGAATAATATTTAATTCTAGTGTTAAAGGCAATGAAAATGAAACTTTTGAATTTAATCTCTAGGAGAAAAGCTCAAACGATCAAGATATCCAGTCTGCTCACAAAGGTGTATAAAGAACTCTTTTCATGAAATTGATTCTTTTTAACCCTTATCTTTGCTCTTTAATCAAAATTTCTGTTTGAAAATGCTCTATTGTTCCATTTTAGCAATTAATTTTTTATTTTTAAAATTGTAATATAAATTTCAAAGCAGTTATTAAATGCTATTGATTTGTTTATTATTTTTTTAAAATTTTTTCTGTTATGTGAATCATATATGTTTTGTTTTTTTATCCATCAATTTAAACTAGCAATCTAGTTTTTTATTTTTTGTGTACATGATGCATTCAGAAAAGATTTCCAGACCTGGTGAGGTTACTAATTATGCACTGGTTATTCGATCTCTCAGCCATGCTTTCTACTGCTTCTTCCTTTTCTTGATCTTTTTAATATTAAACTGTTTAATAATGATCGAGAATAAAACGAATGAATGAAATACAATAAAAAATGCGTTCGAAAAACAATTTAAAAATTCAACTCAAATTCTTTATGCCTACATCGGACTTATAACGCTTCTCTAAAAATGACTCACGTTACGATAGTCTAAAAAAATAAAACATTTTTAGGTACTCTTAAACCAGGGACGACATAGAAATATTGATAGAGCACAAAAGCGAACAATAATAGTAAATTCAAAATTAAGCTATGTAATTCAAACTGCAGTTTCCTTTTTGTAATAACAATAATCTATTGCATTTGATAAAACAAATGAAAAATAATTGACAAGATAATGGTTGAAATGACTTTTACATCTCCGGAGAATTTAACTCCTGAGTTTTCCTGTAATAAAATCATATATGTCAAAAAGTAAATCCTAAAAGATTTTGTTTCTGTAACAATAAAAATATGGCAAAATTTAGAATACTTCAGTAACACACTTGGTCTCCATCAAGCGATTATTCCGACCTGCTTTTAAAAATATCAAGATAGGTGCTGTTACTGTTTCAAATAAGCCGGGGGCAGTAATTAAATGACTTTTTGTTCCTTCGTACCTCTGCATCATATTTAAGTTCAAATTTGTTTGACAAAATGAAAGGTTTTTTTTATTTCACTAACTTCTCTACTAACCGTAGTTGATGTGAATGTTGTAGATGCTGAAGGGAAGGCCATGAAGGTTGAATTTGAACCCAATATAACACTTCTATTAGCACTGGATAAAGAAGTGAAAGTCAAGTGTATAGGACGACTCCAGTTTACAGATTCAAAAGCGACGTACAAGGGTTGGTACGTTCTTTCCGCACTGCGTTTTCGTCTTCTTTTGGTTCGTTGTCTCGTATCACGTGAATTGTATATAAAAGAAGTGATACCCTAAAGAAATGATTGTCCATATTGAACGTGTGTAATTGTAAAAAAAAATCGTTATTCAATACTTTCTCACCACTTGCACTCTGAAGCTCGCGTCGAAATAAGCCGAGTTGGGATTGGGCAGTGATTCTGAGAGGTAAACAACAGCAATAGTCCGAGTTGTAATCCCCGACACCTGATATATCAGTGTGACCGATCCGTTGCTAGGAAGTTGAACTTTTGAATAAAAAGTTGATTCTGGTTCGATAGTTAGAGAAACTGTTGTATTGTCCTGAAACAAAGATAAAATGTGCAGGACACTAGATTAGAAGCCATATTTTAACGAAAGTGGTAAAAACAACATAAACGCAATGCCTCAGCAGCCGTTGCTGAATGCAAGGAGTTCAAAAAATACATCAAAGATGTTGATGCTTCTTCCCTTCCGCTTGAGTCAGCGCTCTTTGCATATAGTTGCTGAAAAGAGGATTCTCGATCACATGTCATGGTATGGTAGTATCGACCCGTGTCCTTCATCGTAGTATTGCACTGAACCATTAGACAATAGATTACAATTTGTTTGCACGGATTTCAAATCATGTGCGCCTTGTGCAATCTGGTGACCATCGTGCGATCCCGTGACAGGGACCTCACACATTGAGATGAATAATGTTCAGGTCCTTGGAAGTAGGTCTGGTAAGGGGAGATGCAAAGTGCGCAAAATCTTCGGGGTCAGGTTTTGCTATGTGCAAATAGTGTAACCAAGTGTTTAGGACATCTCTGCTGCCAAGAAAAAGAAGATCTGGTTTATTGCCCAACTTTTTCCAGACTTCGCAGCGATAGCAGAAAACAATGGCACGTGTAAACATCAGTCCATCGGCGTTGTAAGAATGCTTTCACAACTGGTGGCTGAACTGAAATCACATGTAGCGGCGCTTGGCGTATGCGGGAAGCTAGTTCTTAAATTGATTCACCTGATCTTCTTTCATTTTTGACCGCATTTTGTAGGTGGTTGAGGTTTGATTTGTCAAGAAAAGGTTTGCTGATTTCTCATTTTGGAACATAATGTGCGTTTGAAAACGTGTAAAACCTGGACCAATAATCTGACCACAATTCCGAAGTAGAGTCAAAAGCAGGAAAATTTAGTATTGCTATTGCAGTTGGAAGTTATTGATCACCATCTTGTTCTCGCCCACGAATCTTGCAGAATTTGTAGTTGCTCCTCGTAACGCCGTTCTTGAGAAGCAATTTGGTCTTCGTGATGACGTTGCTGTTCTTGCTTTTGTTCTTCGTAACGCAGTTGCTGTTCTTCATATTAACGATCTTGTGAAGCAATTTGTTGCTGCAAAACTTCGATGAGCTTTTCCATTGCGCAGTCTTCTTTCTTCTTTTCCTGGCGCCAAAGGTTGCAGTTGTATTTAATTTTTCTTTATTGCTCTTCTGTTTTACAAGACTTAAAACGCAGTATTTAAATTGTAAAATAACGCTTAAGGCGCGGTAATTATTAAAAACACAAATAAAATAATACTCGTGATTTATGTTTATTTGTGAGCTTTTTAGTTCAAAGACTATGCAAAAAAGTTCGCTTCACTCCACCAAAGTTGGGTAAAAAGGTTAAAGTAAAATAATCCTCCTAAAGTTAGGTAAAATAATCCTCCTAAATTTAGGTAAAGTAATCCTCCTAAAATTTTATTCTGTATTCGTTCTATTCTTCAGATCATTCGAACTATTTAGCTCCAAATGAGCTGTCTTATAAAAATGCTAAGAATTTATACCCTAAACAAGAATTATATCCCCTAAATATTTTAAATGTTTTGGGAGTTGCTTTTTATTGCCATGGAAAAACTAGATCAGAGTATGCCAAAATAAATTGTTTTTTTGAAGTTTCAAAATACTTTGTTGACTTAGCGGCAACAATATGGCAGACAATAGTTTCGGTCATGGTTGACTAACCACCAAAGTTTGCGAATGTTCTTGCAACATTAAAAGAAAATAGCAGAGGTTGTTTATTTTACCCAGTAAGTCAACTTTTTGCAATAATATTTTTATTCAAGAAAAACGTTTAATTATAAATTAATCACAACCGAAATAAAAATTTTCAAGATTTATTTTATTTCTACATCTATCCTCCTGACTCGCAGGAAAGCAACAGAGGCGCTAATACGTAGGGCAACGGTGGAAAAATTGCGGCTCGCGAGTCTATCTGACTGCATATCAATATCAGTCTCTCTAACGATGGATCGCCACCCGTGGTGGGGTTTGGGCTCTGTATTTTTACAGGGATCGAAACGACCATCAACTTGCCGGATCAGTCTATGTCAGTAGGTATTTTTTCAAGCATGGTTCTTGCTTCACCTCTGGGTGTGTCGGGGCATTGGCACTTCGTTTAAGAAATTGGAGGAGATGTGTTGTGCCTGGCTATTCTTAGGTTTTACAGCAGGATCTGGCTTATAGTCCTTATGTACCAAAAATGATTCTCTTGCATTGTATTGAAAAATGCGAGAGGCTCCAATCCCTACTTGTGAGCTGGGTAAGCACAACAACAACAACAACAATAATAACAACATTAAAAATTAAAACCAAGGCGTCGAACCGAACCCGAGCCGGATCCGTGAACCCGTATTAAACATTATTTTTCTTTGTACTTAATAGGGAACTAAACTCAAAGAAATGAAATTTATTGAACCTGAACCGGAGCTGAAACCGTAAAAATAAAATTTGCTGAACCTGAACCTGTAAAAATTTTATTTGCCGAACCTGAACCGAAAGCGAAACTTTATTTTAAACAGTTCCGGTTTGACGTTCTGATTTTAATTTTACATAGGTCTAGATGCACAACAATTTTGTATATAAAGTAGCTGCAATTTGTTCAGTCACCTGATGTGTAGAGATTAAAGAGAAAAGCTATACAGGTAAACGACTGTACAGGCGTAATTTAAACTAAACAGTCGACCAAGTGGGCTGAATAAAAAAAGTGCAGTTTTAAATAAATAGTACGCTGAAGCAGTAAAGTGAATGATTTGTTAAAATGTTGAAGCACCAAAGATAACAAAACAAACTCATAGACAAAAATCAGTTTTTAAGACTATGATGATATTTTTAACTTTGTTGAACAACATAATACAGTGATGCATAACTTTTTTGTTGTTGTCAACATTAAGTTAGTTTTAGCTAATTGACGTCACTTGTTGAAGACATCTGAAGTACACGACTAGCACTTCTGATTGACTTCCTGGGGCTCCGGTGGAAGATGTTTCGAACTGTTTCGATCATTTCAGTTGAAGGCGATGGGGCAATTCTTTTATGGAAGCAGAAACATCCCTCTTCCTTAAATTTCGCGTGCCATTTTTGGATAGTACGTCAGTCTGGTGGCTGCTTTGCAAATTCTGTCCAAAATTTACGTTGAACACATGTCCACGTTTTATCAAATTCCAAGACACAAAACGCTTTTTCCTTTCCAGTAAAAAACATTTTAAGCAAATAAGAGACAAATTGACGAAAATGATATTTTACGGAAAAAGCTGAAATTTGGATTGTGATTGTTGTATCTTTGCACGAATACACAGGTTTATAAAAAAACAATAGTTAAAATTCACAAAAGTACTTACTGTAGTAGCTTGATAGCTTTGAACTGACTGATCAACCGAAATAAAGGCGCATATTTAACTTGTAACAATTATGCTTGGAGATGCGCGTGTCCAACGTCATCTATTGCACAATATCACAACACCTCCCCAAATAAACTATGACAAAAAAATATATATACATATTAGCAACAATATTTTTTTGGAGGTCTCTTTGTTCTCGCTGATCGTCGTAGATTGTGTCGCCCGTATTCGTCTCCGGTTGGTAGTCTCGGATTGTTGCGTTGGTTCATCGAAGAAGAACTAGATGCGTGGTCAGTCCTGGCTGGAAGTGTTTCTGTAGACAAAACGCTCGTTGGGATTTCACAGGGATCATCATCTTGATCCGAACCGTATCGAGGTCGAAGTTGATCAAGATGTCTTCTCCAAGTTGGTCCTCGAGGAATGATTCGTACATTGACGCTTCGTGTACCATGGACTTTCGTAACTATCGCAGGCACCCATCGTGGGTCGTAACAAGGGTCTCCTAGTGAGTAATGATGTTCGACTTTCGAAACCACTTCCGAGTCTTCAGCATTTGAATGCTTGCTCGCTTGTTTTGACTGTCTTCCCTGCAGGAGATGCGGAATGGATGGAACCAAAGTGTCAATTTTGGTGCGTATTCTTCTTCCATTCAACAATTCGCTTGGTGACAGTCCCGATGCAAAAGGAATTCTTCTATATTGCATTAGAAATTCTTGCAAAGCTTCTTTTGGAGGTAACGAGGATTTTCTCAATGCCTGTTTGAACGATTGTATCAAACGCTCGGCAGCACCGTTTGTTGCTGGATGATAAGGTGCTCCGGTGAGATGTACAATGCCTCGTTGTTTGCACCAAGCTTGGAACTCTTGAGACATGAATGTTGTGGCATTATCGGTCACCAACGTGTGGGGATATCCGAAATGAGCAAATTCTTGTTCAAGTATAGCAGTAGTACTTTTCGAAGACGTTGAGGTTGTTGGATGAATGCAAGGATATTTTGAATAAGCGTCTACAAGGACTAACCAGTTTCTTCCCAGAAAGTTGATCGCATGGTCCAAGTGGAGTCTTGACCATGGTTTTTCTGGCATCATCCACGGATGGATTGAAGGTTTATCCGGCTTATTTTGAAATTGGCCACAGGAAGTGCATTTGCGACATAAATCCTCAATGTCAAAGTCAATTCTAGGCCAATAGACAGTTGACCTGGCAAGTTGTTTCATCCGTTGCATGCCGAAATGTCCAAGGTGTAATAATTTAAGAATATGATTACGTAGGGTTGAAGGAATTATTACCCGTAAGCCGTAAAAAACGCAACCATTCTCTGTTGACAACGAATTTTCCAACTTTTTGAAGTCTTTAAGCTCTTCCGAAAATGCATGCGGCCATCCTTCCTTCACAAATCGCATTAGTTGGGAAAGAATTGGATCCTTGGCAGTCTCTCTGACCACAAGCAATGGATTGTCAGGATTGATTTGACGACTGATTGTTCGAACTAAACAAACACTATCGACATCATCTTCCATCTCCTCCCCATCAAAACTTGTGTCATTTGAAAATGGCAAGCGACTAAGAGCATCGACATTGCCATGGTCCTTGCTTCTACGGTATTCCACCGTGTAGTCATATTGATGGACTAGTAATGCCCATCGTGCAAGTCGATTCCCGGCCATTGCAGGAGTACCTTTATCAGGGGCAAACAAGGTCACTAAAGGTTTGTGATCGGTAACCACAATAAACTTACGACCGTAGAGAAACTGATGAAATTTCTTCAAAGCGTACACTAAGGATAGTGCTTCTTTCTGTATTTGGCTGTAGCGTCTTTGTGTTGCCGATAGAATTTTAGAAATATTGAGAATGGGACGCTCGCTTCCGTCTGCAAAGCGATGAAATAATACCGCTCCAATTCCGCATTCTGAGGCGTCACAAGATAAACCCAACGGAAGAGATGGGTCATAGTGCGCAAGTACAGTCTCTGTGCATAGTAACCGTTTGATTTCTTTGAAAAATGTCGCTTCTTCTTCACCCCACTGCCACTGTTGTCCTTTGCGTGTAAGCTTGTACAACGGCTCGGTGATTTCCGAAAAATATGGAGGTAAGAACTTAGAATAAAACTGCACAGATGCTAAAAAAGATTTTAACGTAGAAATGTTCTTGGGTGTAGGCATTTCTAGTATGGCATCAACTTTGGACCCTTTTGCAATTCCTCGACTTGATAAAGTGTGACCCAGGTAATCAATTGATACTTGGGCGAAAACACATTTCTCACGGTTGCAGCGAAGACCTTTTTCTTCTAGTCTTTTGAACAAAGCTCGCAGGTTCATCAAATGATCTTTTGCGTTGTCACCACTTACCAAAATATCATCGAAATACACGGCAACTCCTCGCAAATTTTGCGTTAACTGTTCCATGATTTCTTGGAAATACCCTGGTGCGGATTTAATTCCGAAAGGAAGTCTTTTCTGAAGTAAAACTCCTTTGTGAGTGCTGAGAGCCAGCTTCTTCTGGCTGTCAGGAGAAAGACAGATTCGATTATATGCATTAGCTAGATCAATCTTACTAAAGCAGTAACCACGTCCTAGCTTGCGCATTAGATCTTCTGGGAGAGGGATTGGTTGACGATGGTCTTCCAGTTGCGAGTTCACAGTCACCGAATAATCTCCACAAACTCGGATGCTTGCTTTTGCTTGACCTGGCAAAGGAGACTTTCGAATAGGAACCACGGGGGTGCCGTACGAGTTAAAATCTGTAAGCTCCCATACACCTCTCTTAATTCCTGCTTCGTATGCTTCGTTTAAATCTTGTAGGATTGAGAACGGAACAGGTCTTGGCTTCTTGAAAATAGGTTTTAGCTTCAGGTTTAAACCGTATGTCCAGTGAAAAATCTTTTAGACAACCCAATGTAGATTCAAATAAAGTAGGAAACTCTCCACATAATGAGTTTTCTGGACCAGTTGTAGTGACGTGCTCTATCGTTGCAGTAGATTCAGCACAACTCAGATTTTCTCTGAAGTGATCAGTTAAGTTGGTGAGTTTCAACTTCATCATCGCCAGACGACCTAGTAAATTTAGATTGGGCACCTTAGTGACAATTACAGGAAAGGTCACGTCAGGTGATTTTCCATCAATACTTGCAGTTGATTGGAATTGTCCCACGACGGGTAGCGGGCTACCTTCAGCAACTTGATATTGAACTGATACAGGTTGTAGAGTGGGTTTACCCAGCGTTTGCCACGTCGCTTCACAGCAAAATGTGTCACTGGCTACGCTATCAATTTCAAACTTAATTCTGCGGTCATTAAGTCTAATAGTTTGATAGATGGGTGAAACAGAACATTGGACTTTGTTATCTCTTAGTCGAGACATGCATACAGATTGCAGATGACCTGTTTTCTTGCAGAAGCTGCAAATAGCTTTAATTTCCACACCTGAAGCAGGCGGTTTTCTTTTCTTGCGTTTTGGAAGTTTTGGACTTTGCGTGGTTTCCTTTGCTACCTTGGCTGCTTCTTCCACTTCTTGAGCCACTCTGATGGCGTTGCTAAACTTCAGTTCATCGTCCTTGAGCTTGAAGAGTGTCTTCAAAACTGCTTCGTTGTCGACTAAACAGATAAATTTAGTTCGCAAGGCTTCATCTAAAGGATCTTTAATGGATTGAAAATCACATGTAGCTGCATCTTGTCGTATTCTGCTTGCCAGTTCAGGAATAGTTTCGCCAGGTTTGCGTTTCATGTCAGACCAAAATTTGAAACGTTCTCTGACAACAAATCAAACTGGATCAAACTGCTCTGCCATAAACGTCTGAATATCATTCATCGTTAGCTCATGTATGCTTTTGACAGGTTGTTGCTGAGCCGCTAAGTTGCTAAGTATTTTGTAAACGGAGTTAGATTGGTTGGTAAGAAAAATTTGTGCTTGCTTGTTGTCGGGAATAGAGTTAGCAGTGACGAATGTTCGGAACCTTGCCAAATAATCAGTCCATAACTCAGATGTGGAATCGAAAGGTTGAAAACTTGCCATCGGTGTTGAAACATTTTCTCGCGGGTTGTTCAAGCTGCTTTGTAAAGTTTTCAGCTGCTTTTGAAGCATTGTCATTTGCTCTTTGTGCTGCTTGTTCTGCTCGCAATGTTCGTCGCGTAAAACTGCCATTTGCTCTTGATGCTCGCCGCGTAAAACTGCCATTTGCTCTTGGTGTTGCTTATTTAACAACAAAATTAGTTCGGAAATTTCACTCATTTTGACAATTCAAGCTGTTAATGCAAATTCAACAAATTTTCTTTTTTTCTTTCTTGACGCAGTTGAGTTCCTTGAATCCTCGTCGCCACTTTTGCCTGTTGTATCTTTGCACGAATACACAGGTTTATAAAAAAACAATAGTTAAAATTCACAAAAGTACTTAGCCAAAAAAACAACCGTATTGAAAATAGAATGCTTTTGTTCGTTTGCTGTAGTAGCTTGATAGCTTTGAACTGACTGATCAACCGAAATAAAGGCGCATATTTAACTTGTAACAATTATACTTGGAGATGCGCGTGTCCAATAATTGTTCGAGCAGAAGGCGCTGATTAAGATTAGAAGCGTTTAAGAAAACACTACGTCATCTATTGCACAATATCACAACAATGATATAACAATGGTCTGGCAAAACAAAAAAATATGGGATTTTACCTATCCAACGAAACCCAATTTTATCCTGCTACTTTTGCCAGTTACCGGGATATAAGATTTTCTAAAGTGACATATTGAGATGAAACATCCTGTACTTTCACTTGAAAACTTTTAGGTGTGCAAATGTTTACCATGGTCCTTCAAGAAACATGCTAGTTAACACTCAGGAGATATCATTTAGCTTCAAACATAACCTTATAAATTGAGGGGGCGATAGGGTCATCGTCGCTGTCTCAATCTCTTCACCTGCAAAAAATATTCAAAAACAATCTAATTTTTCCGGCACTGAGTAACTTTTTAAGGCATAAAATGTATCTGTAAAAAAGTTATTAAAAAAGAAAGTGATGAATGTCCAAATAGTTTATTTTAAAATGCTGTACACAAGATATCTTAAAATTGTCTTTCGGGGGATAAGATTGATTATTTCAACGCATAACAGTTCTAAATTGATTTTTTGGGCGTCAAAAAGATTTTGAATACATACTGTACAACAAAGCTAAGTCTGCTGCTCACTTAAAGTATTTGTTACTTTTGGGCTTTTTGGCAAAATTATGTGCAAACATGATTCGAGCAAAATTGTTTCGCCCTCTTTCCCAAACCCTTTGTTCCGGTATATCTATGGCCACGATCCACAGCCATGTTTTTAATTTATGCGCTTGAAAAAATGCATAGAACAAATATTTTATAAAATTAGGGATTAAACTAAACCAGAATCGAAAATCTGTATTTATCGCTAATGATTTTCTTTAAATCCGAACCGGAGCTGAAACGGTACTAAAATAAAATTTGCTGAACCTGAACCGGAAATAGACCCTTAAAATAAATTTGCCGAACCTGAATTTGAACCGGAACATATTTTAAATCGTTCGACTCCCTGATTAAAACAGGTGCAAAAACAAAAAGCAAATTTAATGCTAAAATTTGCAATCGTCTATTAATGTTCGACAATAAAAGTTTGCGCTTAGCAGTCGCCCATGAGCAATGTCATTATATAGCACAGTAAGGTAAGTAATATTTGAGAATAGATTTGATTCGTACTTATACAAACAATACCCTGGAATTAAAAATTAACATATATTTTTGAAGCAACTCAATTAATCTTCGCAATATCTTATTTGATACCAATTCAAATTTTCTGTTTAGTACAACACTTTTAATCATAAAAAACACAATAAAATTTGTAGACTTACTGACAATGGAGCTGGTTCTTTACAAGCTTGCTCGGTAACTCTGCCTGATAAAACAGAAGACAACTCGTCAAATTGAGTGAATTCGAAAGCGTATGTCGAGTCGGGATCGCTTGCGATTTGATTTATTTCCGTTTTATCGTATCCGCTGCCAACTCCGACTCCAAATACAGTGACTCCCATGTTTTTGATCTTTTAAAAAATTATAGATTAAAAATACTAAAACGAATTAAAAAAATTTTATAAGTACCATATATTTTGGGTATAAACCAATTTGATTGCGTAACTTAAAAGTTTTTAGAAATCAAATTTTTCCTATTTGAAAGCTGTTTAAATGTTGTAATTTTTAAGTGGGCTACAAGGTTTTTTATCTTTTTTTATTAAAAACCATAAATTTATAATTCAAGAAAATCTTTTACATGTTGGGATTTTTTATTGCGAGGTGTGCCCTATTTAAATCTTTTAAATATCGAGGTTAAATTTTTTATGTGTTTGAGATAAATTTATTCTGAACAAAAGCTGTTTGTAAAATTGATTGACTACATTAGTTCCTTAAACCTGAATAGCCTAAAAGGATAATTATTTATTATTTAGAAAATTCATATGACAACACACGTCGGCATGATGCTGGAGTAGGTCGGAGCGTCGTGTTGATGGCAAACGCGATTGACGCGATCAGGACTCTTTTCCTATTCTCGTTCTTCTGTTGAGTCCTCAGGAAAGACACTTAACAACAGTTTTCTCTGTTTTTCGGCCTCCGCAAACAATTCTAAATTTCAGTTATATCTTTAAGTATGAGATAAAAAAATTCAAATTTCAATCGGACAACAATATTTTTGCATAATCCAAAGCACGTCAAAGTTCCTCTAAAGAAATTTCTCCGTTTTAGTTTTACCAATCAGAGAGATAAATAGAGGCGATAGTACCAAAGGACTTTTTGGCTAACGTTTTAATAAGAACGAAAAAAAGAATTTATAAGCTTTCGCATTAATTAGAATATATAAGTTATGCAAATGTGAATTTGTGGTCAATGCAGGTCTTTGATATTTCTCTTTGTACATGTATATGACCAGCTGTGCAAACATAACCAAAGCATGCTATCTTTCTCTGATAATGTTCAAAACCCAAAGTATGGTCAGGTAATGAGTTCGAGTTCGGCGTGCGAGATGAGCAATGCCGAAGATTGCATTCTTTATAGCTGTCTTGTGTTTTTTTAATAAGAGAATTTACGTTTTCTGAAGGTTGCACAACAGAATCTCCACTCCTTCCATCAGTAAGTACGACCAAAATTCGAGGGATTCCTTCAATAGCTGGTCTTGCTCCGTTTGTTTCGTTAAATCCAATTCTGGCAACTTGGCTAATGGCAGCTCCAGTTGCGGTTCCGCCTTAAAAAAAACAGTTTAATGAAATTATTTCATAGGTTTATATCCGACTTCGCTGCATACAGAAGTTAAAAATTTTTTTATGAAAAAATTTTTCAAGCAATATTAATTGTAAAGTTGACTCCTCAGTTAAAACAATATGGTGTAGTGAAATTTTTTGCTTGCAAAACCTTATACATTAATAAAATTAATTTGTTTCGTTAAACCCAACTGTGGCAATTTGATTGATTATAGCTCCAGTTCTTGTTACATCTTTTAAATAACAATTTAAAACTATTCAATACTATTAAAAAGCAGTTCAAAATATTTAATAGTATATGTTCGACTTTGCTGCATATAGAAGTTTAAGCATGCTTTACAGAAAAAAAATTCAGCAGTCTTGTTTCGCTGGTATAGTTGACTCTTAGTTACAGCAGAGAAACAAGAACGTTTTCTGTTTGCTAAACTTTATTCGTTCAACGCAGGGTTCTAGTCCAGCGGTCGCCAACTTTTAGAACTTCATGGAAGGCTAAATGTAAATTTTGCCGACAAGTAATATGAATTAAAAAAAACTAGAGCAAATATATTTGTACGATAATAGTTCGAAAGCTTTGAAATTCGTGTTGAAGGTAAAAATCAAGTGAAGCCCAAAAAAATAAAAGTCTTTACTTTTAAAATTACCTGGAATATAAAACTCATAGATAAAATTCGAAAGTTGTAGGACTCAGATTGACTTGAGTTTTTTAAGTGGTAGACTTGTAACAACTCTGACTTTAAATTTTCTGCGACCACCAGTTGATGACTGCTATTCCGGTCAACTTGGATCGGAGCCAAACCGGCTCCAATGAAAAATTTTACAATTTTTGTAATCAGACTGATTAATAATTATTACCCAATATAAAAACAAAATATTTAAAAATTATTCTTACCAGCAGGATAACGAGTGGATAGAATCACGTTTGAAAACTCTTGGTTACTCTGATTCTGATTTAACAGACTCCAAGTAACAACGGATGAAGAGTAGATCATCAATCCAGTCCGGACTTGATCGGAAGAAATTGAAAAACTGGATGCTGTTTGATTGACAAATTCCAAAGATTTTTGAAAATTACTGCTTCCGACGCTTCCGGAACCATCGATGAGGAACCAAAGATCGAGTCTTGATGCGGTGCAAGCTGTGCAATATACAGTGCTCAACCAAGAATATTATATGTTTTATTTAAATATCAAGCTTGTAATTCCAAAAAACTTCTAAATTCATGATTCAAATTCATAGAATTAATAAAAATATAGTTTAAAAAGGCAAATGCAATAAAGCTTAGAAGATCTTTTTGAAAACATTGTGTATGTTTTGAAAAAAAATTTAATAGGTAAATGAATTTCATTTGCTTTATTTTTTTCTCACAAAAACTTATTTTATCAATTGAATTAGTACACAGAAAGATTTTCAAATCACGTTTCTTACAATTAATCTTTTCGAATTCCTCAGCTGTCGTAATGAAAGCTTGTGATTGGCCATTCGTGTTGTAATTTGCAACCCCCCAAGCTGCTTGATCAGAAACAGTTGCAGGAAAGACTTCACTTGGTTGAAGTTGAACTTCCAGGAAGACTCTGGCAGCAATAGCTGAGCGCAGAGGAATTCTGGAAGAAATGATTTAGTAAATTTTCAATTAACACAATATTTAAAAGTTTTGGGTAGGCCGACATATTTAATCAAATATTTTGCCCTTACCTAAATTGTTTAAGTTTGAAGTAGCCAAAATTGTTTATTTTTATAAATTTAATTTGTTACCTAAGATTTTTGATAACTACTTTTCATATGCTAAATCCTGCCATTCTCGTACCACAAGATTTTCACTTAATAATCATCTTATCATTCCTTTGTTTAAAAGTAATAGAACTCAAAGATCAACTAAATATACATAGGACCAAAAACTTGGAATTCCATCAGTCATAATTTGAGAATAATGACATTTAATAAATTTAAAAAACATTATAAATCAGTTTTACTTCTCAACGATTAAATTCATATAATTTCTTACAATTTGTTTTGTGTACCTTATATTATTTTTTCCTTGTTGCTTGGGTTGTCTCTACATATTCTTAATGTTATATTGCTGTTTTGTTTTGCTTTGTTTTGTTGTGTTTTATATTGATTTGTTTTTTTTTGTTGTTGTTGTTTTTCATTTTTTTGTGAACATAGTAATGATTTCTCTCCCAAAATCACCTTTAAAATATATCTCTAAATCGTGGAAAAGAAAAGTCACTTTCATTTTAATTTTATTAAATTTATAAAGATAACTAAAATATTTGTAAGAGCGTTTTTAAAAATTGTTATTGCACATAGTTGACTACCATGTTGTTCGGCATTAGCTAAAAATCTTTTTTGTTCCTTTTTACATTTTATTTTGTTTTAATTTTGGCAAAATATTTTGGGGCAAAGAATGATTATACAAACATCACGGTATCTTCGTTTTTTGGTATAGACCTAATAACCTCATTTGACAGAGAAATGGAATCAAATAAACTTAGCATTTGCAAAACAATAGATTTGCCGTAAGTTTTATTATCAACTTTTTGTGGGTAATTTTTTTGATTAAATTTGCGACATGCACGGCCTCAAAAACTATAATTCAAGGCCGCAGGTTGTGCTCCAAGTCTGTAGATTTATACGTGCAATATTGTCAACAATTTTATGGATAACGCTGATCATAAATTGAGCCACATTACATAGAGTTTAGAAATGGTTTCTAAAAAAATTACATCTCTTTCTAATTTTAAAAATGTCACTTTACTAACTTTAAATGCCCTACAAATAATAATATTGATAACGCACCAAAAATTAGCAATGGACTTTTATTGACATTGACGTTGTGTCGGTCAGCACTCAGCCGATATCTTCAGAGTCATTAAACTGTTTGCAGTAATAAGGGTTCTTAAACTGGGGTCGACGGACCCAGGGGTTCCGTGGAGAAGTTTTAAGAGGTCCGTCAAGGCCCAATAAAAACGTTAGAAAATATCAAATTAGGTTTTAAAATGTAATGATTTAAAAAAGAAATTACATAAATTAAAACAAGCTTAAAGTTCGCTTGCATACCAAGAAAACCAAGAAACTGTCTTGAATTCAAAGCGGTAAAATCATAGACATTTACCGTTTAAGGCATCAGAGCAAGTGAGTAGCCAAGATTTTACAAAAAACTCACTAATGACAACTCAGCTGCTGTTCTCGAACATTTTTTAGGAATTGCGTTTAATGAACCATAAAAATTATTGCGAGTGCGAGGTAAGTAATAATTGGTTATCAATCAAACACCGTAAAAACTTGTTTGTATTAAAGTTTTACACTTGAGTTAAGACTTTAGACACCAATCGCGATACAGTCAATTTCGCTTTATTTGGACACTGGGTCCAAGTTAATTTTGTTTGAATTAAGCAGAGAAATAAATGTATGAATAGACGTTTGGTGGTACAGAATTTGAAGATTGCGTGAAGTAAAAGATTTTTCTTTCCAAAGCTTTTCATCCGACACTCTTCAAGTAAAATCGTCAGAATGAAGCAGAATTGAAACCGAACTAAGTTCTAAAGAGGAAAGCAGAGTTCTCATTGGCTGAAAGAAGTTAGCCAATAAGAGAAAAGATTAAGAAATTTTCAAAAAGTAGACGAATTCTTTTTGCTTACAGGGGATTGAGAGATTTAATGAAAGTCGCTTCAAGAGCAAAAAGGTGAAAAGAAGAGCTCGCGCGAGAATAGAAAATTTTTCGTTGCTGTAGTGAAGAGCGCATTGGGCGTTGTCAAGAAGATGTTGACCAATGGAGGATTCGTGAAATTGTTGTGGGCGTGTGTTGGTCTTGCAAGAGCGGGAAAGACTTTGGCGGTTGGGCGAGGCAGGAGGATTGGTGATGGATCTAGGAACATGTTGTTTAATTCGCTCTTCTAGGCGTTGAGACGTGGGACCAACGTACCGACCATCGCAGTGGCACACAAAATGGTAAATAACATTGCTGTGATGATGGGAAGGTAACGCGTCTTTCTTAATCGCTGGTAAGAGCTGTCGGGTGTTAAAACCTTTCTGCTCTTGAGGCAACTTTCATTAAATCTCTCAATCCCCTTCTGTGTAAACAAAAAGAATTCGTCTACTCTTAGAAAATTTCTTAATCTTTTCTCTCATTGGCTAACTTCTTTCAGCAAATGAGAACTCTGCTTTCCTCTTTAGAACTCAGTTCGGTTTCAATTCTGCTTCATTCTGACGATTTTCCCTGAAGAGTGTCAGATGAAAAGCTTTGGAAAGAAAAATCTTTTACTTCACGCAATCTAGAAATAAATGTCTATGAATTAAGTATTATTTAATTTGAAATAAAAAGATATAGCCAGAATGAAGGAGTAAAGTATGTATAATAATAATCGATTGTAATAGATATCGAAATAATATTAATTGATGTGGTGCTTTACAAGAACTAAAGACAAGCATCAGACATTAGTATCGATAGTTAATATTTCATTGGCATATTTTTTGTGTCTAATTAACACCCCATACAACAAATGTCAAAGAAAAAAAGTACAGTGATCGTCACACTTTATTCGTCATACAATCTTATTCTTAACCGCGTAAATGTACGTATAGCTAATTTTCTGTTTCAGTAGTTTTAAATTTCAGTATGTCGTAATAGTGATTGCGTATTCGCTAAAGCCCCACTTAATTTAATTTATTTAATTTATTTGCAAGTTGTTTTTTATGTACCCGTTTTAATCAGACCGTTTGGTTGGCGCCCTAGTTTTCTATTGTCTTCGCAGTTTTATTTTTTCTCTTTAGTCTCTTTTATCTCGGACGTTCTTTTGTCTTTCGAAATGTTCTAGCATAGTTAATTCGATGTTACATAATCGTTTGTTGACGCGTCTCTGATTGGCTGTTATTAAGAGTGACACAATTTAATCGCTATTCCAGAAAATTTGCTTATAATCTAGCGTCACATGACGTGACCTTATACAAGCGTGCGTTTTGTTTTCATTTCACTCCAGTCTGAATTCCACGTGAGCTTTCTGTTAGTGATTTGAGTTGTTGCCTTGCGATTGAGTCGTTCGTGTTTTTGTGGCTGTGCAACGGCAGTTAATTCTATAGAAACATCTAATAAATCTATCCTGTCAAGAAGGCGAACAGTAAAACCTCCGGCTTGCGAAAAAGATTATTTACTGTTCTAATTTTTGTTATTTGTTGTTTTAATTTTCCGTTTTTTGGATTTTGAACTCACGTCGCTAAGCCTTCAACTTGGTTAATCAAACATTGTAATTTGTTTTCTTTCTGTTTGTTCCCTCGCGGCTCGTAATTTTGTTCTTTAAAGCTTTATTCAAGTTAACTTTTCAATAGCGGTTCTTAATTTAAGGTTCTTAATTTAAATTTAACATCCGAAATCAGTTTTATTTAAAGTGAAGCGTACCTTATTTTCAATAACATTTTTTGTTTGATTTTCATTATTTTAATATTTTATTTAAATAAATTTCTAGACTCATTGAAAAATCTATTTATTGTTTACCTTTCAAATAGTTTCTTTAATCAAATTTGTAATGCTAAAATTGTTTTGTTTCACATTTTAAATTTTTGGTGATCTAATACAATTAATTTTTCGAAGCCTGACTGCGCAGGTTTGTAGACGAGTTACTTCCTTTCGTCCCGCAGAAACAGATACCATCAAAGAAGATTTTTATTTTGTAATACAATTTTACAACATGCAAAAGTCACCGACGTCTTGAAAATGGTTAACAATTTTTTTGCTAATGAAAATTTTGAATGGAAGAAAAAATAGATAGTTTGTGCCCAAATGAAGCACCGACAATGCTTGGCAAAACATCTGGTTTTGTCACTTTGCTAAAAAAAGAAGCTCTTCATATTATTCTTGCTCACTGCTTTTTATATCGCCATGCATTAGCATCAAAAACCTCCGACAAATTTGAGAGAAGTTTTGACTTAAGGTGTAAAAATTGTCAACTTTATCAGATTTTGTGCTTTTATAATAAGCGATTATTTAAATGTTTTTGTCAAGAATTGGGAGCGAGACATGAAGTTCTCCTGTATCACAGAGGTTTGCTGGCTATCAAGAGGCGAAGTTTTCAAGCGCTTGTTTGAATTCCAAAAGAAGTTTCTATTTTTTTAACAGACAAAAATGTTGAACTCTCAAAGCAATTTGAGGGTGAAGAGTTCATTCCACGTTTGGCTCACTTGGCTTATATTTTTACTCATTTGCATCAGTTGAGTCTTTTTGTTGAAGATCCTGCCGTTGTAATTATGGACGCTTCTTAGAAAATTAAAGGTTTCCAGGTGAAGCTTTCTCTGAGAAAAGAAGATTTGAAACTAAAATTTATTTCAATTTCTCAATGCTAGAAGAATTACTGCTTCAAAAAGATAAAATTTGTAAACCTCTATCAAAATATCGTTGCATAGACATGTGTGAACATTTGATAGAGTTGCAAAACTCTTTCAGAGGTTACTGTTTGACCTTCAAGGATTCGTTTTTTTAGTCGAATTGGCCAAAGATCAACTCATTGAACTGAGTTGATCTTGTTGGAATAATTAAAAATATCCTGCAATTCAAAAAGTACAGCAGATTTTTGGGTTTCGTTGTCGAAAGAATATCTTCTTTTGGTAAAAAAAGCCATGGCTGCTATTATAGCTTTTGCCACTACGTACTTATGCGAATCAGGATTTTCGTCCATAGTTACAATCAAAAACCAAAAGTCGAAATCAGTTGGATGCAAAAGATGACATGTGTGTTGCCCTCTCAAATACGAAACCACAATTTGATGTGCTTGTGAAAGACAAACAACAGCATTCTCCCATTAAATGGAAAATTTAAAACAAATTGAATTTGTAATTCAATAAATTAAATAAAACCTGTATTTTGTTTACGTATTCAGTTCTATTTTATATTGTTACATGCAAATTTTTAAGGTTTAAAAATTTTTTTGACTAAGGTCACTGGGCCAAAAAAAGAGGAATGTAAAAGTCAAAAATATTTTTAGGGGTTCGCGGTAAAAAAAGTTTAAGAATCCCTGGTTAAGAAGCTATTCGTTTCTACCCGTAGAAATACAAACAACGTCAAAAAGCACGTAAGTTGCCTCATTGATCACCGCGCGACAAAATTTATGTAAACCAAGAACAAAGAAATTAAACAACTCCCCACGAATGCCGCACTCGCGAACAGTGAAAATAAAACCAAAAACAATCCAATTATAAAACACAGCAAGTAATCGTACAGTTAAAATATTAAAAAACCAAACCAAATCAATTAATTGAGTAAAATCGTAAAGCATTGGCGTGCAGATGGAGGGGGAACGGGGCGTAAGCCTCGGGGATTCAAGGCAAGGAGAAATCAAGCGTAAAGAGTGAAATTTAAGGAATTACGCTTTGTTTAAATTTTGTAACTACTGAGTGTTTCTGCGTACTACAAGGCTAATAAGACATTCTATCGAAAATTAATGGAAACTTGCTGGAGTGGGGCATGCAAAAGAATGTTAGGTGACCCGATAGAGAGACGAAACACTGAAGACCGTCAAGAATATGTCAAATTTCCAAGAAACTCGCTTGCTAAACCTTTCAGCTTTGTGTTGTGTCTGCTCTTTGCACAATATGGTAGTCTAATGTTGTTTCAGCTTAGTTTATTTTATGACTGATGGTCGCACAATTTATTTTGCACATAACACAACCTCATTTAATTCAACCTGCACAAAATCCAAAATCACATGATTTAATACACAAACCGATTGTGGCTTTGACGCACAATTTGCATTGTGACGTAAAGTCTCTCGTGGTTACTTTAACATAAGGGTGTCCAACCTTTTGCTCGTCGCGGGCCAAATTTTCGTCTGTAAATTTATCACGGGCCGCAATCGCTGAAACAATCAAAGTGATGTTGTCATGAGAATTTGTACGAAAATTTCCGTCTCCAAAAGAGATGTTTCCTAAAAAAAGTCTTCAGTTTTAATCAAAGTTTGTTTTATAATTTTCGTCTCCAAAACTACGTGTTTCCAAAAAAAAAAGAAAAGGTCTTCCCTCTTTTTGTGGACTTTATTTTGTCGTTGAATTAGTGCTTTCCAAAAGCTTTTGCGGCACACTTCGGCATCTCTTGCGCAACACAGATTGTAGAGGTTTAAATGCACTGCAATAATTCAAGTCGATAGAGCATCTGATTAAAATTCCTTCGTGGGCCTCACTAAAAGGCTTCGGGGGCCACATGCGGCCCGCGGGCCGCAGGTTGGACATCCCTGCTTTAACTGCGTGGTTTGGCCTTTATCTGGGTGGTTTGGCCTTTATCTGGGTGGTTTGGCCTTTTTGTGAATCTAGGTCTTAAAGTTTGCACGCCATGCAAGTATTAACTGTATTAATCTTTTCTTATAACTCAGCACCTTTCCAGTGGATATGGCCAAACAAAAAAGGGTTTATTTAACGCCTGAGGTAAACAATGCAATTGACAGAATGCTTTGAGTATAATATAGAAACGTAGTTTGTGTTGATTCTGTGTGAAATGCGAAGTCTATTTATGGCTTCTGCTTGACTTTTTTGGTTTGGTGCTAGTGAAGCGTGCATTCTATTTTCACTGTGAGGGCGCACATTCAAACTTAGTCATGAGCGGTTTTAGCAAAGATACAACACTGAAAATGAGTTTACGCAAATGGTGTGATTATATTCATAGAAAGCCTTCTACTGTACAGTGTCAGCATTTAAATAAAAAGTGTCTTTAAGAAGAGGCCAACTGGAATTTAGTACTTTGCAGTGCAATACGAAATGTCTGGAATCTTACAAGTGTTTTAGCATTTTACATGTCAGTCGCGGAGGTTAAAGATTGTCCTGAAGTGCAAGTTAATTGTCACACAATAGTGCACCACTTCCAAACAAGCACTCTAACTAACGTTGGTGTGTCACTACTCACTAATAGTTCAGAAAAACATCAAGGGTAGCAATGCAACGTGGTCGAGTGATTAGAGCGCTGTGATTACGGGCGATATGGTCTCGGTTCAAAACTAACTCGGGCCATTCTGTTGTGTCCTTGGAAAAGACACTTTACGGCACTTTCCCCTGCTTGGTGGTCCTGGCAAGTAGTCTAAATTTCACTCATATCTCTATAAAACTAAAAAAATAAAAAAATTTCGACCGGACAACAATATCTTGGCATTTCCGGAAGCAGGTCGGGGTAATTGCTTGCCCTATGCATAAAGCCTCCGTTACTTTCCTGCGAGTCAGGAGGATAAATATAGAGATGAAAAAAAGTACCAAATGTCATGGCTGTACAATTTCACATAATATTTATAATAGAAAATGCAGGCAACTCTATCTCCTATCATGCCTCATAGGTGCTTTCTTTTTTTTGGGCCTATTAAATATTTATTTGCATTCATAAATACAATATTTAGTTTTTCCAAGTAGAAAAATACTCTTTAATAGACGTATTGCGTCTGTAATTGCATACTTCAGGTTCATAGAATAAAACAAATATATAAAGAGCTTCTTTGTGGTACAGAATTTTAATATCGGTTTAAACAAGGTCGATTTTATCGAAGCCATAAGCTTTTCGTGACGCTCTTATCAGTGGCAATCGCGTCAAAATGAGATGAACCAGAGAAAATCAAGGTATTTATAGTCTCAACAGTTGGGAGAAAGGTGCTGCAGTCTCGGAAAGGTGAAAGGCACAATTTTCAAATAACCTAAGTTGCGAGTAACAGTGTTTCTCCTGGGTAATTGCACATAGTGCGTTTCTCCTTTCCGAGATTACACTGTATTGCACCACACTGTGCAATTGTGCCTTTCTCCTTTCCGAGACTGCAGCACCTTTCTCCCAACTGTTGAGACTATAAATACCTTGATTTTCTCTGGTTCGTCTCATTTTGACGCGTCGTCGTTTGAAGGGCATCCACTCCAGGCCAGATACAAATAGAACTGGGGCCGAGGGTTTATCCTTTTACTACCCCAGACTGCTGCACTGCCTGGATCAGATGCTGGCAGTGATGTTATTAAGCCAGCATCGAGTTTCGTCATCCAAAACCGTCAGACCGCGTGCTCCATGTGGTGCCCGATGTATGGGGCACATTGTTAGTACATGGTCTGCGGTTTGCTCTGAGGCGCCACACTCGCAATTCGGTGAAGGAGCGATACCCCATTTGTGCATGGACGAATGGAATCGCCCAACACCAGTCCGCAGGCGGTTGAGCTTAACCCAAGCTGCTCGAGGTAAGCCCATCCCAACAGGCCTGACACTGGTCCCGGGCACAAAAGCACGGAGCCTGGAAGCACTTTCACAGTACTCCGCGTTCCATTTGTGATTCGTCCATTCAGAGGCGTGGATGCCAAGTCTGGCAAGATTGTCCAAGAGATTCCGCGCACCTGGCACAAACGGGTGTCTGGATCTTAGTCTCACTTGGCCAGTATCTGAGGACCCACTTAACAGACCATGCAAAATATGATCGGGGTCCAGAGATCCACGGTAAGCCAAGGAGAGTGTCGCTCCCAGTCGGCAAAGCTCAGCTGGCTGGATGCCTGAGAGTATAGGTAGGTGGTCCGTTGGAATGGGACGCAGGCATCCAGTAACTATGCGCAAGGCGTCATTCAAGACACTGTCAATGAGGCGAGTGTGAGCACCGCGACACCAGACTGGCGCACAGTACTCAGCTGTTGAGTAGACTAGAGACAAGGTGGCTATGCGTAGTGTTCTAGCACCAGCACCCCATCCCGAGCCCACGAGTCGCCTCAGCAGTGTGACGCGCGATGATAGTTTTTTGCTTAATGCCACTAAATGGTGACGAAACGTGAGCGATCTGTCCAGTTTTACCCCAAGGTATTTAGGGGTTGGACAGAACGGTAAAAGTCTACTATTGTTGTAGACCTTTAGCTCACGTTTGGCCTCTCGGTTATTTAAGTGAAAGGCTGTCGTCACCGTCTTAGTGTGACTGAGCTTCAACCTCCAAGTCTGGAGATACGCTGACAGTGTGGACATGTCTTGGCTTAATGTCCCCTCCAAGTCCTTCCAGTTTCCAGAAGAATGCAACAATGCTAAATCATCAGCATAAGCAAACTTTCTGGAAATCATGGAAGGAAGATCGTACGTATAGATGTTAAATAGGAGGGGAGCCAAGACCGATCCCTGAGGAACGCCGTTTTTAAGACGGCGTAGCCTGCTTTGCTTGCTGTCACCGGTGGTTAGGATGAAACTTCGATTTTGGACAAGCTCCATAATCATTTTGACCATGTGCTTATCCGGAAGTAGTCTCAGCAGCTTGCAGGTAAGGCCACGGTGCCAGACAGTGTCATAAGCAGCTGTCAGATCGATAAATACGGCACCGACCTTCTTTTTAGACTCAAAAGAATCCTCGATGTTCTGGGTTAGCAGAACAACTTGATCTACAGTTGACTTCCCGCGTCGGAACCCAGCCTGCTCTTTAGGGAGCAGTGGATCGATTAATGGTTCAACGCGGGCGTAGATAAGTCTCTCGAGGATCTTGTAGGGGACACAGAGCAGAGATATCGGTCGATAACACTTTGGATCCCCCACGGGCTTTCCTGGTTTTGGTATCGCGACCACAAGCGCTCTTCTCCAGATCTTGGGAATTTTGAGTCGGCGTAAACAGGGAGAAAGGAAGTCACGTAACCAGGACTTCAAAGCAGCTCCAGCATGGAGTATAAGCTCGGGGCAGATGGAATCAGGACCCGGAGCTTTACCTGGTTTTAAGTGCTGAAGGGCAGCAGCAAATTCTCTCTGTGAAAATTTGTCAGAGATATTTACTGCGTCTGGTGTTGTGGCCCTCCAAAGGTCAGACACTTCTTGAAAGACAAGTCGAGATGACTTGTGATCAACAGCCTCGTATTTCCCATTTCTAACCAGTTGAGATGCAATAGCATCGGCTGAAACGGGACAGTGACGAGGAGAGTGTCGTGACCTACCAGTAAGGTTGTTCAAAATACTCCATGCTTTTCGACTAGAGTGTGAGAAGTCAATGCTCCGAACTGCTTCGGACCATCGATCCCTCCGCTTTCTGTCAAGCTTGGCAAGCAGAGCTGTAGCAGCCAAGCTTGAGTCATCTCCCTGAGGAGACTGAAGAAAGGTTTTATAGAGGGATTCACACTCTGCATCCCAACACGGAATATAGTTATTTCGATACCCGCGTGGGATAGTCTTTTTGGCTGCTTTCTTAATGGTGTTACAGAAGTCCTGGTAAGCCGTATCCACATCAAGTGAATCAGGCGGCAACAAAGTCTTTGCGAATTTATTCGTCAAAGCAATGTAGTGACTCCAATTGGCCTTGCGGAAGTTCCATCGCTTAACAGGCATGCTTGGCACTGCCATAGCAAACCTTGGTGGTGTAATAAGCGAGGGTCGATGTTGTGACCTGGGGAACTTGTCAAGGACACATCTATCCGGTAAGCGACTGTTTGGACCTACGCTAGCGAAAGCTAGGTCTGGATTGGTGCCAGTGTTCCAGCGGCCGGAATAAAAACTGGCAGCGTCCTTGGCATTATATAGCAGGGCAAGACAATTAATACTTGCCCAGCCAGCCAAGCACTCACCGTCCGGACTGTTGTCATCATAACCCCAGTCAGCATGACGACAGTTAAAATCGCCAGCGTACAGACAGGGGTGAGGAAACACTGGGAGATCCAGGGATTGCAATCGCGTTGGCGGTGGTTTGTAGACGTTGACTATTTTATAGCCATCAACGTCCACACACAACCACTCGATCTCCGATGTCGGTGGAGATTGGTCCAAAAGCGTGTATCTCAGTCGCTCGTGGACAAACGTGGCAAGGCCATGCTTCCTGCTTAAAGAAGACCCAGCTAGTTGGTAGTGTGGTAGCACCAACTTCTCTGCATCAGTGCAGCGGGTCTCCTGCAGTAGGATGACGAGTGCCTCAGACTGCATAGCGAGGTGATGAAGAACATTCATCTTGCTTGCAGTGAGGCCTTCGATGTTCAGCTGAAGAATAGTGGGTCTTCGGAACTTGTTGGCAATGTGCCCTGAAAAGGGCAGTTTTATCCTGACATTGCCCCGTCCTGAAAAGGACGCGATTGCCATTGCCACTGATGAGAGCGTCACGAAAAGCTTATGGCTCCGATAAAATCGACTTTGTTTAAAGCGATATTAAAACAAATATAATAGAAAAACCAACATTAAAAACCAACAGTAATTTTTTATTCGTCTTGAATTTAAACTTCCGAATCTAATTTTTTTGTCGACACTACTGTGGTTTTAACGAATTTTAAATGCTTGCCTTTCTCGTTTCTCGATGCTAGACTAGAAATAAGGAGAGGCACACAATCAAGCAGTTGTCCCCGGCATCACTAGATCTCTGCACGCCCCTGTTGTAAAGGTTCATTAATTATTATTTTTAAGGTTAAAACGGATTATTATGATAAAAGATGTTTGCAGAAAGTTGGTTGCCTATATAAAATCAAAACTTAATGTGCTAAACAAAAACGACGGTAATTTTTTTTTGTTTATAAAAAATTGTTTGATTGTGTTTAAATTTTCAATTTTTGTCTTTCTTAAGTTATAGTTTTGACAGTGAAACTTTTTCTTTATTAATTAGTTTGGTTTGGTTCTTTAGTATTTAACTGAACTGTTTCTCGCTGTGTTAAAGATATCGGTTGAGTGCTTTGTAATATCGAAAATTTGCTTTGTCCGCAAGATTTCTGTGCTTTGAATTACTTACTAATTGCAAACTTAAAGGTTGGCTGATTAGTATGATAAAAAACAGGGGCGTCCAACCCGTGGTCCGCGTAAAGGTTTCAAGTGGCCCGCGCAATATTTTTTGAAGCCCTCTGTCCCATCAATTTTGGCAGAAGTCGAAGACAGATTTGATGTGAAGATCCCTTTTTTTCTTGCTTTTTTCAAATTTTTGAGATCACTATAATTTCGGGACAAAAAGTGGGAAATCTGAGACTGATTTGAGGTGAGGACTTTTTTTTAGAAATCACAATGATTTTGGGGCAAAAAGTGGGAAATCTGAGACTGATTTCAGGTGAAACTATGATTTTGGGGCAAAATTGGGGTGTTTGTTTGTTTGGCCCACCAATATTTTCGATGGGTCAAAATGGCCTTCGGCTCAAAAAGGTTGGACACCCCTGATATAAAATCTGTGAACAATACGCTAATTAATTACGGGCAATAAGTGCTAGCAAATATTTTCGTCAAAGATTACATTGATAGACGTTTTACTGGCACAGCAACGTAAAATAATAAAGTTTCGAATACACTTCTCTACAAATAACTCACAAACAACCAGTGGTGGGCAGTACCGCGGTACTTTTTTTTATAAAGTACCGCGGTACTCCGTCTAATTCTAGGGTCATTAAAAGTTTTTTTTGCAAGCATTGCGTCATGTTTTTGTTTTTAGTATCGATTGCAGCTTCAAAGTAGTTTCTTGATTTACAGTAGTATTATCACAAATAAACATTTGTCAAACATAAGTGTTTATCGATACTTTCCCCATCCTTCCGGTAGTAGTTACTAGTTAATTTTAAGTAAGGTCAGATTTAGGAACGTTTTACGCACTTTATAGCCAGTAGCTCTTTTGCGACTTTTTATTTAGGCTTAGCTTACTCAGGCTAGTAGGGTAGTCTGGGTAGACTAGCATTTTAGTTATGTCTCAAATAAAAACTAAAAAAGTAAATTTAAAATTCTAACTCACTACAATATTTTGGCATCTCTGAAAGCAATTATTTGCTAGATCTTCTGGTTGCTTGCGGGCCTATACATATAGCATTAAATAAACAGGTACGGTATCGCTTAAAAGTTGCTCTTAGTATAACCCTTCAACGTTTTTGTACGGGTCTGAAGGATAAATGGAGTTGAAATACGATAAAAATCAATAAAAATTTTAAATCTTGAAAACGAATTGTGGGTTTGTGCATGAAGCTTATTTTTGTTTTATTTTTTTTCATCAATTTTAATAATGTTATTAATGTGCATAGAAAAAGAAACGAAATTAAAATTGATTAAAAAAATATTGTTTTAACTTATCGTTTTAAATATCAGGTTTTGTTCTGACTAAATTGAATAAAGATCGTTAATTACTTATACGCTTGAAGTTTTACATTATATAATTAATTGTATCATTGTTTTATACGCCAGCGTCAGTCTATGTCATTCGACTCTGTGTTTTTCTTATAACTTTATTCAAACTCCATTTTTTGACCAATTTTAACAGAATAAAAAGAGGTTTCTAAAATGAAATCAACCAATAAAATTCTAATTACCACAAAAAATAATACAATCATTTTTCAATGTTAATATTGAACTTAATGGAAAACGCACCAACAGAGGTTATTTGACTTGTTTTTATTCAAGCAGATGACACATCAAATGTAACAGAGTTAAAAGATCTCTGCTCCAGCTTTTTTCTTATATTTTTGTTTGCAACAAGAACAAGCAGTGGAAAATATTTTACAACACTACGCACCGGTATTAAAATTTAGCATAAATGACTTGGCGTGAATAACTATTTTATTTTTGTATGTTACTTTCTGTACAGTACAATATCTAGATAGGTGTGCGTTTGTTTTTCCTCCCTATATGGTTATGTTTGAAATAACTCTACATAGAATAGCCTACTTTTTTTGTTGCACTGAGCGTTTGATGAAAATGACCAAATAATCAAACTATATAATTCATTTAAAAAATGAAGTTTTAAGAAATATTTGTCGCAGTTTGCTTGAGGTAATCGAAAATTATCAAAGGACTGCCGTCCTACTTTTGAATTATTCTAGGGACTGTATCGAACATTTTCGTAAACAAGGTCAAAAGACATTCAAATAGTATACATATTGTGCTATGCTTGAGTGCAATATCATCAATTGGTTGCATAGGCGTACCAGCCAAAAAAATTTGGAGGCAATCAAGTTTTGCTCAAATTTTGTGACGTTTGCCCAAATCATGATTTTCTAGCACATTACGGATAGGACAAAGAAATTGTCTGAGATTCGCGAACCAAGAACAAATTTTGTCCTAAAATCATGTTGATCTCTAAACAAAAAAAAATAGAAAAGTCTTCAGTTGAATTTAGTCTCATATTTTTCAATTTTTGACCCAAAAAAAGTCTTCACCTAAATTTGGTAACTATTTTTTGCAGTTTGATCATTGTCACTGTCCTAAAATTTTTGACTTTGCCCAAATATTTTCTTGTCACTGCCCAAAAAATTTCAATTTTTTCCAAGTCTTAGAAACTTGGGTGGGCAATTGCTCTCCCTGCCCCTTCGGTAGGTACGGCTATGATTGGTTGTACCGATGTTTTATTTTTGATTTTAATGTCAAAATTCGTACTATAAATTAAATAATTCTGAAAGAAAAAATGTCGGTGTCGTAAGTTGTGACAAAATCAATATTAATATCCAACATTACTCTCGGTAGAAATTTATTTTGATGATAATGACTGTTTTGGGAAATATGAGGTTGTTTTATATTCTGATGCAGGGATGCTCAATCTTTTAACCATTATGGTCCAACTTTTGTCGAAAAGTTTATTGCGAGTCTCAATCGGTGCAGAAATCAAAGTATCTTCTTTTTTGTCTTTATTTAATTTTAATGTGTTATTTTTGAATGAACCTCCTTGATAACAGGAATTCGGACTACAAATTTAGTTAAAGATCAAACAAAAAAGGTCACCATTTTGATACACCTACGTGTTTCTTATATAAAGCAAAAAATCTCTACTGAGACGAAAATAAGCCTATTTAGTCCGATTTTTCTGCGCGTCATTGGATTGATTCAAAGCATTACAATATGTAATTACAATTTCTTTATCGATTATGTAATTACAAATTCTTTGGCAGACTTCAACAATAGACTTTGCGGGTCTTGGGTTGGGCAGCCCTATTCTGACGAAATGTAAATAATTCAATGTATGGTAAATTTAAAATCAAAAATATACGCCAGAGCATTAGTCAAGCTCGACTATAAAATAGTCTACAATGTAGGCTAGACTAACCTACTAAACAAGAATATAGCTTGCAAAAATCCAAAAAAAAATTAATTTCATCCAAGTAATCAATCCTAACTAAATTTTTTAAATTAGGCTTATTATAACATTTTGAAATAATTATATAAAAGTACGATGTGATACTTAAAATTTCAATTTTTTCTTAGAATAAATTGTATTTCTTTTTTATTGAATGAAAAGTTCATTTCCAAAATTGTTTAAAAAGTCCGGTGAATTTTGAAAACATTCGTTGTTGCTGAGATCGAAGCATTTTAATAATAAAATCAGATTTTGCTGAAATAGAGTTTCTTCTTCTGTGAACTGCAGTAACCTCCCTAAGGAGCCAAAGAGTATAAAATTTTTTCTATGCAACCTTAAATAACACTTTTGTTGACCCTAGCTGAAATTAGCTGGGGTCAGCAACAAGCTGTAGTGTCCTGACGAGTCCTAACAAGGACGAAACAGGTCTGTCGGCACTTGTTTGTTGATTGACTTGACCATTCTTACTTAATTTCAGCAATGGAACTGCAGGGTTTAGCTTGACTTTACCCGACCCGTGTTAGCTGACTCGATGATACGGTCAGCATATCGAAACCACCGTCAGTATGCCCTTGCGGCTTAGCGGTGCTTATCACAGTTACGCTAGTAGTGCATTGTTTTCATTAAACTATATACGTTATAACATGTACAAAAAAAATTGTGCATGGTCACCGCACCAGTTGTGCAAAAAAAGAGTGATTATTGTGTTTAATGTGCATATAGTAATTATTGTGCAAAAAAGACATTGTAGCTTTGGAAAAAGTAGCATTTTTGTGTGCAATTATGTCAAATCTTTATCACTTTCGGCGCTAAATATAGTATATCAGAAATTATAGGACTTAATGGTAGTGTAATAAATATTTTCTGAAGGTATTGCATTTGCAAGGAACATTCTAGTGGTCTAATTATAAAAATGGAAATATTTTGCATAAAATCAAAAATTTTATGATTTAATGTAAAATCAAAAATCCACTAAACACCAGACTTCACCTTTATACCAATGCAAAGGGGACTTGATGAAATTTTGATTTCGTCGCTTTGCAAGCAAAAATATAAAAAATTACCATAATATTTGACGCCCAGCGAAAGTTGAGTAATTTTACTAAATCACCAAAACCAGAGTTTTCCAAAATGAGGTCCGTGATGAGCGCACAAAGGGCCCGCGACGATATGACAAAATTTGTCAACATACATACCTGGTAAAGTATTTCATACCATGAAATCCGAGACAGATTCGAAGTGAAGACCTTTTGTTTTAGAGAACACCTTTTTCAGGGACAAATTTTTGTCTATAAACGAGCGTTCCGGTTTGCCCCTATGGAAATATGGTATGCCTGTTTATAAGCATTTATTTTTTAACGAATTTTGTGTTATTTATTTTTGGGTTTGTTTTATCTTTCCTCGTTGGTTGGGCAGAAAATTGATGTGACAATAAGATTGGGGTCTCTAACTGCCATTTCGTCCTCGTTAGGTGGCGCCGGTCATCTTTAATTTAACCAATCATATTTTGTTGCCTTTTTGTTTCTGTAATCACTTGAAGCGTTTTAATTTCCACGCACAATGGCAGTTAATTGTTTGATTTGCACCAAACGTATCAAGTTTTCTTTTAGTATCACTTTGGACATTGGATAGATTGCTTAACTCAATTTTATTAACGTGATCAGTTGAATCGTAGCTAGTTTATGTTTAGGAAGTAATTTACTTATATTTTAATGCGCCAGTTAATTAGCCAGATTAGGGTTAGGATTGTGTTTGTACTTAAAAATGTATTTTATTCATGTGTACTAATTATTCATCATTCTATTTAAATAAGATTTAAATTAACGTGGTTGTCTAATAAGCTATAAATTTTGTTTTAAACGACGCCCATCATTTCTGGATTAACAAATAAATTCAATACAAGATCTGTGAAGTGTTGGAGTCCGTTTGACATCGATAGCATTCGAATTTTGGCAATTACAGGGTCCATGATAGAAAAGATTTGCAAATAGAGTTTCGTGGCCCAAAAAGTTTGGAACTAACTTTGACTAAACCACTGTAATAGGTTATATGGAAATTAGTACGATTCCTGACAAACTTTTGTTTATAGAAAAAACAAAGCAGAAGACAATATATTTATTAGGCCTTTCATATATCCAAGGCATAATTTATGCAAAAAATCAAGTTAAAAACATATTCACGCATGTTTTTTACGTTCAAAGCATAATTGATTTTTGAAAGTGAACAGTTAGATACGTACGATATTGTTTTCGTTTTGTTAAAAACAATTTTTAAATGTCAAATGAAATCCAATGTATGACAGAGTTTTAGTCATTACCATTAATTCGTATTATTCAAAAGTACAGAGTACCGGTACCGCGGTACTTTTTTACTACCGTACCGGTACCGCAGTACAATTTTAGCAAGGTACCGAGTACCCGTACCGCGACTTTTAAGAAGTATGGTGCCCACCACCGGAAAAAACCATCATTACCAAACACGTTATGATAGTCTGGAGAAACAGAAGCATTTTTTAGATACTCTGCAATTATCTTAAATTTTAGATTTAGAATTCCATGTCGTAAAAAATTTAACAAAGAGAAATCAAAATACACAATTATTTACTTCAAACCAGGGACGACTTAGTAAATATTGATGGAGCACAAATGGCTGAGAAATTTTTGAAGGGCTTTTTCATTTTTTAAGTAAAAATTGCCACTGTTAGATACTAATTTTTTGCATCTACTCAATTAAGTAAAGTTTTTAACAAGAAAATGATCTTGAAAGCTTTGAATCAAAACACCAATTACTTTCAAAAATATGCTGTATTGTCATCAACATTGTTCACTTGGCGTACTATAATTTCGGTTTTTAGAATCATGCAAATAAATTTTTTTTTCAGTTTATTGTTTTGGTACAAAATTTTTTCACTTACCTTCTTGGTGCAAGCACCCAATGAAAGTTTTTTGTATTGGTTGCTTTAAAATCACACTACTAATAAATACTTTCATATTTCATTGCACCATTATGAACTCGTTGTACATTGGGTGATCGATTTAAGATCAAACGAACACAATTTCAAAGCTTAGGCTGAGTACAGAATTTTTGCAGATCTATTGTTGAATTTTAGAAAGTTTAGCAGTTAGTGCGTTTTACAAAGTTATTTTTTAATACAACGTGCCTTCCCAGATTTAGGATTGATTTTTCAAAAACTGTTTTTTTCTGAGATACTTCAATCTTTTTTAAATGCAAAAACTTGAAGTTTTATTTTAAAGATGTTTGGATTCAAGTGATTTTGTTTATGCATTTGGTAAAATTTTTTCCCAAGTGGAAGAGATAAAAAAACGACCGCCAAGAAAAAAATGTGTACAGCAAAGATTTACGCATTTTAACAGTAACACTAAATTCAAAGTTAAGCTATCTAATTCAAACTACAGTTTTTTGTTATAGCAATCACGCAGTCAAAATTCACAAAAAAAACATTTGATAAAATGAATGAATAAGAATTGACAAGATAACAGTTGAAATGATTTTTTTATTTTCGGAAAATTTTACTCCTGAGTTGTCCTGTAATAAAATTATATATCAAAATTAAATTCTGAAAAATTTTGTTGCTGTAATAATAAAAATAATTTTAGAATTAAACTCAAACTTAATTTTTTAGATTAGCATGACTGAAATAAAACCATTACAAACAATTAGAGAAAAAAAATTCAATACAATAAAAAGAAAGTTTACACCTTTCTTACACCTTTCTTTTTATTTAGTTTTTTATTTATTTTTTTGAATGAATGAGAAACTTTTTAACCTTTGCATAAATTTTCTAAACTTAGCTCAAAAATTTCAAGTAAAACTGTAGTTGCCGCAAGTTTCGAACTGATTTCGACGCTCATAGATCGTCAAAAATTTTCGCAACAATCATCTTTGATTAAGACTACGCTGCTTATTAACAGAAAAATGGTTCGTTTGCTTCAGAGTAGACAAAATTTAGGTCAACATTTATTTGACAAAGAAAACAACTCAAATTAGTGTGAAGAATTAAAAGTATACTATTATTTGAATCTTACGAAATTTTCTCTCCGTAAAAATTTATAAAAAATAAAAACTTTTTCATTAAGTTACAATTATATAACCTATTTATAAAAAAAAACTAGATAAATTTAAACGATTACTTTTAGTTTTTCGACGTCTCGGATAAAGAAGAACAAATACACTTTTATGCTTTGGAATTACTTGATTGATTATGAAAAAAAGGACCCGATGAGTGGTCCCCAACACGATGGCGCTTCCAACATTTTTGAAATTTGGGGAGCAAAACTTTCCGAAAATGCGAATAAAGATCAGGAACCAGATATGGGTTATACAGAGTTACCTCGTTTATTTGGAACTATTTATAACTGACCGATCTAGACCAACATGTAGTGGCCATGGCACGTAACATGCTGTTCGAAGAGTAATAAATGCGTCAAAAGAAATATGATAAAATTGTTATTTAATTTTGTTTAGTCAAATGGGACAAGGTTTGTCAAAATAACCATTGGCAGATTGTTTTTATTTTTTTAGTATCTAATTAGGCCTATATAGAAGCGATAAATTAGTAAAGCAATTGCGACATTATTTAGATCCTAGTGGTCTAAGTCTTTCTCCGGAAAAAAGCTTTAAAACCTACTATCAATATATAAAATTTTTTTAGCTATGTATTGGTTTGAGAAACACTGCGTTACAAGCAACGTTAATCATTTATATGCTTGATCTTTGTGACGTCTCACTGAGCTTTGTTATAATTTGTTCTAATTAAAAATGAAGCTTGTTTAAAATTAAATTCGTATGTGTATATTACGAGAACAATTTAATTGTTTGCAAGGCACCCTAAATCAAACTTTTGTCAAAACAAATAAAAGTAACTTATAAACCTAACAAAATTTGCTGTTATATTTTCTGACAAAAAATATTTGACAAATAAAACATTTAGGCGTAAATGTTATTTAAACGTTCCAAAAATAGTTGCTGACTTTTAGCTTTATTGACCACAAGTCATTTGTGTAATTTCAGCGCTGAAATCTAATTAAAATAAAAGGTTTTTATTTCAATAACTTCTCTACTAACCGTAGTTGATTCTATAAATGTTGTAGAGCTTGATTCCAGCTCAACGCTATTGTTAACACTGGATGAAGAAGTGAAGGTCATAGAGGTTGGATCCAAAATTGGTGTAACACTTCTATTAACACTGGATGAAGAAGTGAAGGTCATAGAGGTTGGATCCAAAATTGGTGTAACACTTCTATTAACACTGGATGAAGAAGTGAAGGTCATAGAGGTTGGATCCAAAATTGGTGTAACACTTCTATTAACACTGGATGAAGAAGTGAAGGTCATAGAGGTTGGATCCGAGCTTGGTGTAACACTTCTATTAACACTGGATGAAGAAGTGAAGGTCATAGAGGTTGGATCCAAAATTGGTGTAACACTTCTATTAACACTGGATGAAGAAGTGAAGGTCATAGAGGTTGGATCCAAAATTGGTGTAACACTTCTATTAACACTGGATGAAGAAGTGAAGGTCATAGAGGTTGGATCCAAAATTGGTGTAACACTTCTATTAACACTGGATGAAGAAGTGAAGGTCATAGAGGTTGGATCCAAAATTGGTGTAACACTTCTATTAACACTGGATGAAGAAGTGAAGGTCATAGAGGTTGGATCCAAAATTGGTGTAACACTTCTATTAACACTGGATGAAGAAGTGAAGGTCATAGAGGTTGGATCCAAAATTGGTGTAACACTTCTATTAACACTGGATGAAGAAGTGAAGGCCATAGAGGTTGGATCCAAAATTGGTGTAACACTTCTATTAACACTGGATGAAGAAGTGAAGGTCATAGAGGTTGGATCCGAGCTTGGTGTAACACTTCTATTAACACTGGATGAAGAAGTGAAGGTCATAGAGGTTGGATCCAAAATTGGTGTAACACTTCTATTAACACTGGATGAAGAAGTGAAGGTCATAGAGGTTGGATCCAAAATTGGTGTAACACTTCTATTAACACTGGATGAAGAAGTGAAGGTCATAGAGGTTGGATCCAAAATTGGTGTAACACTTCTATTAACACTGGATGAAGAAGTGAAGGTCATAGAGGTTGGATCCAAAATTGGTGTAACACTTCTATTAACACTGGATGAAGAAGTGAAGGTCATAGAGGTTGGATCCAAAATTGGTGTAACACTTCTATTAACACTGGATGAAGAAGTGAAGGTCATAGAGGTTGGATCCAAAATTGGTGTAACACTTCTATTAACACTGGATGAAGAAGTGAAGGTCATAGAGGTTGGATCCGAGCTTGGTGTAACACTTCTATTAACACTGGATGAAGAAGTGAAGGTCATAGAGGTTGGATCCAAAATTGGTGTAACACTTCTATTAACACTGGATGCAAAAGTGAAGGTCATAGAGGTTGGATCCAAAATTGGTGTAACACTTCTATTAACACTGGATGAAGAAGTGAAGGTCATAGAGGTTGGATCCAAAATTGGTGTAACACTTCTATTAACACTGGATGAAGAAGTGAAGGTCATAGAGGTTGGATCCAAAATTGGTGTAACACTTCTATTAACACTGGATGAAGAAGTGAAGGTCATAGAGGTTGGATCCAAAATTGGTGTAACACTTCTATTAACACTGGATGAAGAAGTGAAGGTCATAGAGGTTGGATCCAAAATTGGTGTAACACTTCTATTAACACTGGATGAAGAAGTGAAGGTCATAGAGGTTGGATCCAAAATTGGTGTAACACTTCTATTAACACTGGATGAAGAAGTGAAGGTCATAGAGGTTGGATCCAAAATTGGTGTAACACTTCTATTAACACTGGATGAAGAAGTGAAGGTCATAGAGATTGGATCCGAGCTTGGTGTAACACTTCTATTAACACTGGATGAAGAAGTGAAGGTCATAGAGGTTGGATCCAAAATTGGTGTAACACTTCTATTAACACTGGATGAAGAAGTGAAGGTCATGGAGGTTGGATCCAAAATTGGTGTAACACTTCTATTAACACTGGATGAAGAAGTGAAGGTCATAGAGGTTGGATCCGAGCTTGGTGTAACACTTCTATTAACACTGGATGAAGAAGTGAAGATCATAGAGGTTGGATCCAAAATTGGTGTAACACTTCTATTAACACTGGATGAAGAAGTGAAGGTCATAGAGGTTGGATCCAAAATTGGTGTAACACTTCTATTAACACTGGATGAAGAAGTGAAGGTCATGGAGGTTGGATCCAAAATTGGTGTAACACTTTTATTAACACTGGATGAAGAAGTGAAGGTCATAGAGGTTGGATCCAAAATTGGTGTAACACTTCTATTAACACTGGATGAAGAAGTGAAGGTCATAGAGGTTGGATCCAAAATTGGTGTAACACTTCTATTAACACTGGATGAAGAAGTGAAGGTCATAGAGGTTGGATCCGAGCTTGGTGTAACACTTCTATTAACACTGGATGAAGAAGTGAAGGTCATAGAGGTTGGATCCAAAATTGGTGTAACACTTCTATTAACACTGGATGAAGAAGTGAAGGTCATAGAGGTTGGATCCAAAATTGGTGTAACACTTCTATTAACACTGGATGAAGAAGTGAAGGTCATAGAGGTTGGATCCAAAATTGGTGTAACACTTCTATTAGCACTGGATGAAGAAGTGAAGGTCATAGAGGTTGGATCCAAAATTGGTGTAACACTTCTATTAACACTGGATGAAGAAGTGAAGGTCATAGAGGTTGGATCCAAAATTGGTGTAACACTTCTATTAACACTGGATGAAGAAGTGAAGGTCATGGAGGTTGGATCCAAAATTGGTGTAACACTTCTATTAACACTGGATGAAGAAGTGAAGGTCATAGAGGTTGGATCCAAAATTGGTGTAACACTTCTATTAACACTGGATGAAGAAGTGAAGGTCATGGAGGTTGGATCCGAGCTTGGTGTAACACTTCTATTAACACTGGATGAAGAAGTGAAGGTCATAGAGGTTGGATCCAAAATTGGTGTAACACTTCTATTAACACTGGATGAAGAAGTGAAGGTCATAGAGGTTGGATCCAAAATTGGTGTAACACTTCTATTAACACTGGATGAAGAAGTGAAGGTCATAGAGGTTGGATCCAAAATTGGTGTAACACTTCTATTAACACTGGATGAAGAAGTGAAGGTCATAGAGGTTGGATCCAAAATTGGTGTAACACTTCTATTAACACTGGATGAAGAAGTGAAGGTCATAGAGGTTGGATCCAAAATTGGTGTAACACTTCTATTAACACTGGATGAAGAAGTGAAGGTCATGGAGGTTGGATCCAAAATTGGTGTAACACTTCTATTAACACTGGATGAAGAAGTGAAGGTCATAGAGGTTGGATCCAAAATTGGTGTAACACTTCTATTAACACTGGATGAAGAAGTGAAGGTCATAGAGGTTGGATCCGAGCTTGGTGTAACACTTCTATTAACACTGGATGAAGAAGTGAAGGTCATAGAGGTTGGATCCAAAATTGGTGTAACACTTCTATTAACACTGGATGAAGAAGTGAAGGTCATGGAGGTTGGATCCAAAATTGGTGTAACACTTTTATTAACACTGGATGAAGAAGTGAAGGTCATAGAGGTTGGATCCAAAATTGGTGTAACACTTCTATTAACACTGGATGAAGAAGTGAAGGTCATAGAGGTTGGATCCAAAATTGGTGTAACACTTCTATTAACACTGGATGAAGAAGTGAAGGTCATAGAGGTTGGATCCAAAATTGGTGTAACACTTCTATTAACACTGGATGAAGAAGTGAAGGTCATAGAGGTTGGATCCAAAATTGGTGTAACACTTCTATTAACACTGGATGAAGAAGTGAAGGTCATAGAGGTTGGATCCGAGCTTGGTGTAACACTTCTATTAACACTGGATGAAGAAGTGAAGGTCATAGAGGTTGGATCCAAAATTGGTGTAACACTTCTATTAACACTGGATGAAGAAGTGAAGGTCATAGAGGTTGGATCCAAAATTGGTGTAACACTTCTATTAACACTGGATGAAGAAGTGAAGGTCATAGAGGTTGGATCCAAAATTGGTGTAACACTTCTATTAACACTGGATGAAGAAGTGAAGGTCATAGAGGTTGGATCCAAAATTGGTGTAACACTTCTATTAACACTGGATGAAGAAGTGAAGGTCATAGAGGTTGGATCCAAAATTGGTGTAACACTTCTATTAACACTGGATGAAGAAGTGAAGGTCATGGAGGTTGGATCCGAGCTTGGTGTAACACTTCTATTAACACTGGATGAAGAAGTGAAGGTCATAGAGGTTGGATCCAAAATTGGTGTAACACTTCTATTAACACTGGATGAAGAAGTGAAGGTCATAGAGGTTGGATCCAAAATTGGTGTAACACTTCTATTAACACTGGATGAAGAAGTGAAGGTCATAGAGGTTGGATCCAAAATTGGTGTAACACTTCTATTAACACTGGATGAAGAAGTGAAGGTCATAGAGGTTGGATCCAAAATTGGTGTAACACTTCTATTAACACTGGATGAAGAAGTGAAGGTCATAGAGGTTGGATCCAAAATTGGTGTAACACTTCTATTAACACTGGATGAAGAAGTGAAGGTCATGGAGGTTGGATCCAAAATTGGTGTAACACTTCTATTAACACTGGATGAAGAAGTGAAGGTCATAGAGGTTGGATCCAAAATTGGTGTAACACTTCTATTAACACTGGATGAAGAAGTGAAGGTCATAGAGGTTGGATCCGAGCTTGGTGTAACACTTCTATTAACACTGGATGAAGAAGTGAAGGTCATAGAGGTTGGATCCAAAATTGGTGTAACACTTCTATTAACACTGGATGAAGAAGTGAAGGTCATAGAGGTTGGATCCAAAATTGGTGTAACACTTCTATTAACACTGGATGAAGAAGTGAAGGTCATGGAGGTTGGATCCGAGCTTGGTGTAACACTTCTATTAACACTGGATGAAGAAGTGAAGGTCATAGAGGTTGGATCCAAAATTGGTGTAACACTTCTATTAACACTGGATGAAGAAGTGAAGGTCATAGAGGTTGGATCCGAGCTTGGTGTAACACTTCTATTAACACTGGATGAAGAAGTGAAGGTCATAGAGGTTGGATCCAAAATTGGTGTAACACTTCTATTAACACTGGATGAAGAAGTGAAGGTCATAGAGGTTGGATCCAAAATTGGTGTAACACTTCTATTAACACTGGATGAAGAAGTGAAGGTCATAGAGATTGGATCCAAAATTGGTGTAACACTTCTATTAACACTGGATGAAGAAGTGAAGGTCATAGAGGTTGGATCCAAAATTGGTGTAACACTTCTATTAACACTGGATGAAGAAGTGAAGGTCATAGAGGTTGGATCCAAAATTGGTGTAACACTTCTATTAACACTGGATGAAGAAGTGAAGGTCATAGAGGTTGGATCCGAGCTTGGTGTAACACTTCTATTAACACTGGATGAAGAAGTGAAGGTCATAGAGGTTGGATCCAAAATTGGTGTAACACTTCTATTAACACTGGATGAAGAAGTGAAGGTCATAGAGGTTGGATCCGAGCTTGGTGTAACACTTCTATTAACACTGGATGAAAAAGTGAAGGTCATGGAGGTTGGATCCAAAATTGGTGTAACACTTCTATTAACACTGGATGAAGAAGTGAAGGTCATAGAGGTTGGATCCAAAATTGGTGTAACACTTCTATTAACACTGGATGAAGAAGTGAAGGTCATGGAGGTTGGATCCAAAATTGGTGTAACACTTCTATTAACTCTGGATGAAGAAGTGAAGGTCATAGAGGTTGGATCCAAAATTGGTGTAACACTTCTATTAACACTGGATGAAGAAGTGAAGGTCATAGAGGTTGGATCCAAAATTGGTGTAACACTTCTATTAACACTGGATGAAGAAGTGAAGGTCATAGAGGTTGGATCCAAAATTGGTGTAACACTTCTATTAACACTGGATGAAGAAGTGAAGGTCATAGAGGTTGGATCCAAAATTGGTGTAACACTTCTATTAACACTGGATGAAGAAGTGAAGATCATAGAGGTTGGATCCAAAATTGGTGTAACACTTCTATTAACACTGGATGAAGAAGTGAAGGTCATGGAGGTTGGATCCAAAATTGGTGTAACACTTCTATTAACACTGGATGAAGAAGTGAAGGTCATAGAGGTTGGATCCAAAATTGGTGTAACACTTCTATTAACACTGGATGAAGAAGTGAAGGTCATAGAGGTTGGATCCAAAATTGGTGTAACACTTCTATTAACACTGGATGAAGAAGTGAAGGTCATAGAGGTTGGATCCAAAATTGGTGTAACACTTCTATTAACACTGGATGAAGAAGTGAAGGTCATAGAGGTTGGATCCGAGCTTGGTGTAACACTTCTATTAACACTGGATGAAGAAGTGAAGGTCATAGAGGTTGGATCCGAGCTTGGTGTAACACTTCTATTAACACTGGATGAAGAAGTGAAGGTCATAGAGGTTGGATCCAAAATTGGTGTAACACTTCTATTAACACTGGATGAAGAAGTGAAGGTCATAGAGGTTGGATCCAAAATTGGTGTAACACTTCTATTAACACTGGATGAAGAAGTGAAGGTCATAGAGGTTGGATCCAAAATTGGTGTAACACTTCTATTAACACTGGATGAAGAAGTGAAGGTCATAGAGATTGGATCCAAAATTGGTGTAACACTTCTATTAACACTGGATGAAGAAGTGAAGGTCATGGAGGTTGGATCCGAGCTTGGTGTAACACTTCTATTAACACTGGATGAAGAAGTGAAGGTCATAGAGGTTGGATCCAAAATTGGTGTAACACTTCTATTAACACTGGATGAAGAAGTGAAGGTCATAGAGGTTGGATCCAAAATTGGTGTAACACTTCTATTAACACTGGATGAAGAAGTGAAGGTCATAGAGGTTGGATCCAAAATTGGTGTAACACTTCTATTAACACTGGATGAAGAAGTGAAGGTCATAGAGGTTGGATCCAAAATTGGTGTAACACTTCTATTAACACTGGATGAAGAAGTGAAGGTCATAGAGGTTGGATCCAAAATTGGTGTAACACTTCTATTAACACTGGATGAAGAAGTGAAGGTCATAGAGGTTGGATCCAAAATTGGTGTAACACTTCTATTAACACTGGATGAAGAAGTGAAGGTCATGGAGGTTGGATCCAAAATTGGTGTAACACTTCTATTAACACTGGATGAAGAAGTGAAGGTCATAGAGGTTGGATCCAAAATTGGTGTAACACTTCTATTAACACTGGATGAAGAAGTGAAGGTCATAGAGGTTGGATCCGAGCTTGGTGTAACACTTCTATTAACACTGGATGAAGAAGTGAAGGTCATAGAGGTTGGATCCGAGCTTGGTGTAACACTTCTATTAACACTGGATGAAGAAGTGAAGGTCATAGAGGTTGGATCCAAAATTGGTGTAACACTTCTATTAACACTGGATGCAAAAGTGAAGGTCATAGAGGTTGGATCCAAAATTGGTGTAACACTTTTATTAACACTGGATGAAGAAGTGAAGGTCATAGAGGTTGGATCCAAAATTGGTGTAACACTTCTATTAACACTGGATACAGAAGTTAAAGTCAAGTTCATAGGATTCAAGCTTTTAGAAGTAAAAGCAATGTACAAGGGTTTGTGCGTTCTTCTTTTTGTTGCCTGTCTCGTATCACGTGAATTGTACATAAAAGAAGCGTTACCCTAAATAAATAAAAAATATACAAAATTTACTTATTTAGCTATTTTTGAATTTGTCCAAATTGAAAAATGCATTTTTTAAAAATTGTTATTTTATAGTTTATAAGTATTTTTGAAATCGTAATATTTTTATAACTGATAAAAATACTTTCATTTCTCACCACTTGCACTCTGAAGCTCGCGTCGAAATAAGCCGAGTTAGGATTGGGCACTGATTCTGAGAGGTAAACAACAGCAACAGCTGTAATCCCAGACACCTCGTATCTCAGTGTGACCGATCCGTTGCTAGGAAGTTGAACTTTGGAATAGAAAGTCGATTGCGGTTCGACAGTCAGAGAAACTGTTGTATTGTTCTGAAACAAAAATAAATCTAACATATGGTTTCTTTCGGCCCACGTTTGAATAATTGAGTAATAAACGCACAATGTAATAATGTAACCTATGTAGTTTATTCGCTGTCTTCTTATTTCCATTACGGTTACTAAATAACTAAAACTTCGAAATAAATTTTTATGGAGCCTCAGATATTTAAAACTTTTTTTAATTAAAAAACAGAAGTAGGTTTGATTAAAAATGAAACTGTATATAACACATCTTTTAATGAATAGCCTCTCATAAACACTTTTACACTTAATTTGGATCAAAAATAACTACGTAACACATAGTTCAAAAGCAGTAGCAGCTAGCACTTAGCAGGATTCATATAAGAGACTAGATCAGTGGTGGGAAACCTCTTGGTTATGGGAGGCCATATTTTAAAATTTTGAAGAAATGAGGCCGCATAAGTTGAAGTACCTAAAGAAATTTCGTAAAATCACTTTGAATCCGTTTCGGCTTTTTTGATTTTCGTCGCCAAAAAGAAGTGATCTGTAAGAAAAAATCTCTTCACTTTAACTCTGACTCAAAATTGTTGATTTTCGTCCCTAAATTGAAGTGATCTCTGAAAAAAGGCCTTCACTTTAAATTTGTCCCGATTTTCTTCAGTTTTGTCTTTAAATTGAAGTGTTCTCTGGTTTTCTTCTATCAGCAGTAGTCATTCTCACATGATTCTATTATCATGCAGGCCGCACAAAAAAGTCATGGAGGCCGCAGAGTTCACACCTATGGATTAGATTATGATATAAAAATAAAATCACAGCTTATCCTTAAGGTAACTATCGTACAATAGTTGTTATTAATGCTTGTATGTATGCACATTCTTGATTTATTAATGATGTTGGTGCTAAACACTTTTTCAGCTAAAAAGGTACTTTTGGTTTGTTGTTTTAGCTTTGCATAATACGCAGTTTTGCATACCTCAGCCTACAAATATAAGCTAATCATCTACATAGATTTTTACTTTTCCCGTTTTGTAGATTTTTTTCAGTGTAAAAAATTTTTTGGAAAAGATTTAACTACAATGAATGGGTTTTTGTCATTAATGGAAAATCAAACTTACCTTATATTGTCTACTGCTTATTTCTTAACAAAATAGTCAGCTACAAAATCTCTATATTTAGCAATGTGACCAAAATAAATTTTCATATTAATTTATTTCAACGTATTAAACTTGCTGTAACGCTATTTGCAATTTTGCTTTTTAGCGTTCGTCAGTTAGTATCCACAAGCAAGAAACTAAATTGATTGCTAATAATAAAGCAGAAAAAACAAACTCGTACACAGATATAGTAAAATGGATGAAGCAGAAAAGGAAGCGTGGCAAGCATTTTTTGGTGAGGTCAATAAATTTTTGGGAAACAAAAGGGATTGCAAAAATACAAAGAGTTAGTAAAAAAACTTATTAAAAGTCACCAAAACATGGAATGTCGTATGTCTGTATAAATTCATTTTTTTGCTTCCATTTGGATTTTTTTCAAGAAAATCTTGGTTACTTTAGTGAGGAACATGGTGAAAGATTTCACCAAAATATTGAACAAATGGATAGGCAATATAGAGCCGCTGGGACAGTGCAATGATGGGAGACTGCATTTAATTTTTGGTAAAGCAAAATAAGAGCGTTCAACAAAAGAAAAGCTTGCGTAACAGTGTATTTTTGAACGATCTTACTATTTGGAAGAAAACCGTGTTATGTTTATTTTCAAGCCATTTTTTATGAACATTTTTAAACTGAATGGAATCTTGATATGCAGATAAAATCTATTGCAAGACTAGAAAAAAATTCCTTGGCTACAGCAATGTCGGATAAAACAAAAATCGATTATCCCAAAAAGTAACAACGATACAAAAAAACTGTCCAGGTTTTTGAGCTCAGCACCTCAAAATACATGAAAAGGCACTAAAAAAATAGCCAAAAAAATGGGTTACATTATGCTTCTCCTACCGATTGTAACGAAACGAAATGTCATTATTTTTATCCAAACTTATTCAAACATAATTCATAAAACATTGTAAGCCTGATTTCTTTAATCTTACATGCTTGCAAGTAAACTTGAAAAAGCAATCAACCTGGGCTTGCTATTGTCCCATTAAAGCTGCTACAAAATTGTATATTCAATAATTTATACTAAAGATGACCCAAAGCAGCCTGGTTATAATTGCGTCGAAATAGGGAGAAATTTAAGTTTGCTTTGTAACGGAATGATCTGAGTAGATTTTGAAGCACAACCCGCGTCATCGCGTTCGTCATCAACACCGCGCTTTTGAACTACTCGGCCATGGTGCCAATTTTTTATAACAAACGTGCATTTGGAGACACATATTCTCTTTTCACTTACATGGGAATAACATCTCATTTTTACCGAATTTTAACTTGGTAAACAATTTTGTCATATAACTCAAAGATTTTAAAGTAGAAAATCGGGAACCCCTGCTAAGGGTGGTTGCAAACATTTGAAAGTTTTTAGGAGAGGTTTGGAGCTGGTGGAATATTGTAAAACGAGTCTAATTTATTTTGCTTATTCAGAAATTATAAAGAGGCAAAAAAATTTGACGTTAAGGAGTCGCAGCCCCTGAAGTTTCAAAATATCTGCTATAAAATGCAGAAACAAAATATTGAAACTGTACACAGCTGCTTGAAAATTTGCTGAACTAAGCAAAAATTAGTTTTTGTATGTAAAATTCGATAAGTTAAAATTTTGACTTTATTTTGATCTATAAAACTTAGTAAAAAGACTACTGAGAAACCGAAACTATACGTTTGTGTAAGTTTGATGACGTAATAAAGCCATAAAAAAATTTGGACTTTATTGACTTTAGCGGGTCCAAGTTATAACGTTATAGCATGCAAACAAAGTAGAACGGAAAAAGCCTACTTAATAAAAATTTACACAGCTACTATAGTTATACCTTATTTGTCAAATATTTGCATGTAAGTTGCTAGTCTAAAAGGATCTAATAAATCTTAGACACATCAGCATAAAGAAGTTTTAAGATTTTGTAATTGGTTTAAAATAGTCCAAAAAATTTGATACCAAAAATAAATACAAACATTTTTGCTTGTACTTTTGGGGCTCGAAAAATCTGTATTATGCATTTATTTAAGCTTGTTGAAATATGCTAAATTAGTTTTGCAATTCCCATCTAAATAGCTTGCCTGTGAACAGATTTATTGTTTAACTTTTTAAGTTTCATAGGCCTACCAGAAATATTTCCACCAAAAAGCTTTTAGGTGTGCAACTGTTTACCCTGGTCTTTCAAGAAACATGTCAGTTGACACCCATAAGATATCATTTAGCTTCAAACATAACCTTATAAATTGAGGGGACGATAGGATCATCGTCGCCGTCTCAATCTCTTTACCTGCAAAAAATATTCAAAAACAATCTAATTTTTCCGGCACTGAGTAAGTTTTTTAAAGCATAAAATATATCTCTGTAAAAAAGTTACTAAAAAAAAGTTATTTTATGTCCAAATACTTTATTTCAAAACGAAGGCCCTATTTGTAAAAGTGCCTAAGTCACATTTTCGAAAAAATGAGATAAGCTGAAAAAAAATTGTTTGTTTACTCGCCAGAAATATTCTGACAAAAAATCTTTTTAGTATAATGTACGGAAATCACTTTTTGAATGGCACAGAGGTTTGAAACCTCAGCGTATTTTCATTCTAAAAGTAGGCTTTTTGAAAACTTTAAATCTCATTTTCTCAAAATGACATTTTTGTGACTTAGGTACATTTAGAACTAAGCTCTTCAAATGCTGTACACAAGATATCTTAAAATTGTCTTTTTGGGGATAAAATTGATTATTTCAACACATAACACTTCTAAATTGATGTTTTGGACGTCAAAAAGATTTTGAATACATAATGTACAACAAAGCTAATTCTGCTGCTCACTTAAAGTATTTGTTACGTTTGAGCTTTTTGGTAAAATTGTACACAAACATGATTCGAACAAAATTGTTTCGCCCCTCTTTCCCAATCCCTTTGTTCTGGTATATCTATGGCCACGATCCACGAGCTATGTTCTTAGTTTATACGCTTGCAAAAATGGACAAAAAAATATTTTATAAAATTAGGGATTAAACCAAACCAGAATTGAAAATCTGCATTTATCGCTAATGATATTCTTTAAACCCGAACCGGAGCTGTAATCAGTTAGTAAAGTTAAAAAATCAAGGTTAGCGCTTAGCAGACGCCCATGAACATAATGATATTATAGTACAGTAAGGTAAGAATATTCGAGAATAGATTTAATTCGTACTCTTACAAACGATATCCGGGTATCAAAAATTAACATATATTTTTGAAGCGACTCAATATCAATTCAAAATTCCTTTTTAGTGAAATACTTTTAATCGTCAAAAAACAAATTAACATTTGTAGACTTACTGGCAATGAACCTGGAACTTTACAAGCTTGCTCGGTAACTCTGCCTGATAAAACAGAAGACAACACGTCAAATTGAGTGAATTCGAAAGCGTATGTCGAGTCGGGATCGCTTGCGATTTGATTTATTTCTGATTTATCGTATCCGCTGCCAATTCCGACTCCAAATACAGTGACTCCCATGTTTTTGATCTTTTAAAGAATTATCAAAAGTTAAAATCACCGGAACAAACCAAAAAAATTAAAAAACTACCAGATATTTTGGGTATAAAACAATTTGATTGCGAAACTTAAAAGTTTTTAGAAAGCAAATTTTTCTTATTTATAAATAGTTTAAATGTTGTAAATTTTCAAATAGGCTACAAGATTTTTTATCTTTTTTTACTAAAAACCATAATTTTATAATTCAAGAAAATCTTTTACATTTTGGGCTTTTTTATTGCGAGGTGTGCCCTCTTTAGATCTTTTAAATATCGAGGTTAAATTTTTTATGTGTTTGAGATAAATTTATTCTGAACAAAAGCTGTTTGTAAAATTGATTGACTACATTAGTTTCTTAAACCTGTGTAGCCTAAAAGGATATTTATTTATTATTTAAAAAATTCATATGGCAACACACGTCGACATGATGCTGGAGTAGATAGGAGCGTCATATTGATGGCAAACGCGATTAACGCGATCAGGATTCTTTTCCTATTCTCGTTCTTCTGTTGAGTCCTCAGGAAAGACACTTAACAACAGTTTTCTCTGTTTTCCGGCCTCCGCAAACAATTCTAAATTTCAGTTATATCTTTAAGTATGAGATAAAAAAATTCAAATTTCAATCTGACAACAATATTTTTGCATAATCCACGTCAAAGTTCCTCTAAAGAAATTTCTCTGTTTTCGTTTTACCAATCAGAGAGATAAATAGAGGCGATAGTACCAAAGAACTTTTTGGCTAATATTTTAGTAAAAACGAAAAAAAAATTGATAAGCTTTATAGCATTAATTAGAACATACAAGTTATGCAAGTGTAAATTTGTGGTCAATGCAGGTCTTTGATAATTCTTTTTCTATATGACCAGCTCTGCAAATATAACCCAAAGCATGCTATCTTTCTCTGATAACAATTCAAAACCCAAAGTATGGTCAGATAATGAGGTTGAGTTCGACGTGCGAGATGAGCAATGCCGAAGATTGCACTCTTTATAGCTGTCTTGTGTTTTTTTAATAAGAGAATTTACGTTTTCTGAAGGTTGCACAACAGAATCTCCACTCTTTCCACCAGTAAGTACGACCAAAATTCGAGGGATTCCTTGAATAGCTGGTCTTGCTCCGTTTGTTTCGTCAAATCCAATTCTGGCAACTTGGCTAATCGCAGCTCCAGTTTCGGTTCCGCCTTAAAAAAAACAATTTAATGAAATTATTTCATAGTTTTATATCCGACTTCGCTGCATACAGAAGTAAAAATTTATTCATGAAAAAATTTTTCAAGTAATATTAATTGTAAAGTTGACTCCTCAGTTAAAACAATATGGTGTAGTGAAATTTTTTTGTTGCAAAACCTTATATAAAATTAATTTTTCTCCTTAAACCTAACTGTGGCAATTTGATTGATTATAGCTCCAGTTCTCGTTACATCTTTTAAATAACAATTTAAAACTATTCAATACTATTAAAAAGCAGTTCAAAATATTTAATAGTATATGTTCGACTTTCCTGCATATAGAAGTCTAAGCATGCTTTACAAAAAAAAAAATTCAGCAGTCTTGTTTTGCTGGTATAGTTGACTCTTAGTAACAACAGAGAAACAAGAACGTTTTCTGTTTGCTAAACTTTATTCGTTCAACGCAGGGTTCTAGTCCAGCGGTCGCCAACTTTTAGAACTTCATGGAAGGCTAAATGTAAATTTTGTAATTTTGCGGACAAGTAAAATCAATTAAAAGAAACACTATAGTAAATACATTTGTACGATAATAGTTTGAAAGCTTCGAAATTCGTGTTGAAGGTAAAAATCAAGTGAAAGCCAAAAAAAATAAAAGTCTTCACTTTTAAAATTACCTGGAATATAAAACTCAGATAAAACTCGAAAGTTTTATGTCACAGACTTTGTTTGGGAATCATAAAGGACCAGTTGAGCAAGGTAACCCGAATACCTGCGCTGAAACAAAGCTGTGTCTAATTTTATTTTATTGCGGGTCAAGAAGTAGTTTACTATGAGCCTGTAGCTTTTATACAGTTGGTTTCGGCTAAGTTCTGATTGATTCGTTGAAGACTTTTCTCCGCAAACAAACAGAGACCACTGTCTCTAACTAAAACGAATGTATTATAAAATTTACGACTCACGACTGACGAAAATTCTCTTCCGCGCTCTGCCACTGAAAAGCGAAAATCGGCGCTAGGACTTAATTCGATCAACACAAATGATTCTACATGGTGTGCAAAAAGTTCCCAAACAAGTTTAAAATAAAATATATATGATATTAAATGCACTTTTTGAATGATTTTTTGTGTGAGCAAAGATAAGATATAAGTTTAATCAGGGAATCTATTTTTACTCAATTTGGCCACCATTTGCATCAATTACTTTCTCCAGTCTTGATCTGAACGCTTCTACCGCAGCACGTATCTTTTTCTGGGGAATATCAGCCCATGCCTTTTGTAAGGATTTTTTCAAGTGGTTGACAGAAAGTTTTTCTGAGCGGCATGCGTCTTTTTTGAGCATTGACCAGATGCTAAATTCGAGTGGGTTTAGGTCAGGAGAGGAAGGAGGCCATATTTCTTTGTCCCAAAATGAGGGAAAGTTTTATCTGCACCGTGATTGAGTTTTTTTTTGAGGTGTGCGATGGTGCACCATCGTGTCGAAAGGTAAACACTTTGTTTTTTCATTTCGATTTCATTTCGATCAGTGCCGGAGACAGAATTTCCAAAATATTTATAGGGTCTTTTTTGACTATGGAAAGCATAGAATATGGAGATATTCCTAGGCTTTCTGCCATCCCCTTTATTGTTCTTCGTGGGTTTCTCCTGATTCTCTCCCGTACGGCTTTGAATTTTCTTTGGAGTACGCGCCGTTCTTGGTCGACCAGTTCTGGGATGGTCTTGTGTTATTTCCCAGTTCTTTGTATCTTTCAATTGTATCATAGACCGCCGATTTAGCAACTTTAAGTTGTCTTATACAGTAATAAGAGGGGCTGATATTCCGCGAGGTGTAATTCAATGATCGCATTTCTTTTCTCCATTTTTAATGATTAATTTTTAAAAATTTGTGAATTTTAATGCGTAAAATACAAACAATTGTCTAAAACATTAATTTCATGATTTAATAAAAAAAATATTATTTTCTATTTATTTATTAAATCAATAAAAAGTAGTCCGGGAACTTTTTACACACCCTGTACCTTCGTAGAACAAAACTCCAAAACACTGGCGTAAAATGAATTTAACAGTTGTCGATGCAATACGATCATAGAATCCTTCGCTCTACGCCCAAAACCAACCGCTCAACCAGATTACGTTACTTTCTTTCTCGCCTTCTTCGCCTGTCTTTTTCTTCGTCTTCGTCGTCGCATGCCTTCAATCGAGCGAGCAATAGACAAAAGGTCACATGATGCAATCGGCTGGAGTTATCTCAAAAATGCTTCGGTCACGCGCGTTAAAATTAGAACGCATTTTTCATGGTACGTAAGAACATTGCAGACTGCACTTAACTCGGTCATACGATACACACAAAGCGCATTATGTCATCAACGTCTAGCGAAAGAAAAAAAAAAGTTGCATTCGAACAATTGTAAGCAGATAATCAAAAAACACATTACAAAAGCAATTATCCCTTGCTTAAGCGATTTTTGCGTGATAACAAACCTTTGAATTATTTTAAGGCGGAAAACAAGCTATATCGCCATGATTAAAATTATTAGGAATGAAGTGTGGCATTGTTGGGCTCAGATTGACTCGAGTTTAGACTATTAGGAATAAAGTGAGAAGTGAGACTATTAGGAATAAAGTGGTAGACTTGAAACAACTCTGACTCTAAATTTTCTGCTGACCACCAATTGGTGAACGCTGTTCCGGTCAATTTGGGCCGGGGCCAAACCGGCTCCAATGAGAAATTTTACAATTTTTCTAATCAGACTGATTAATAATTATTACCCACTAGCAAAAACTGCACATTTTTTAACTATTTTTACCACTAGGATAAGGAGTGGATAGAACCACGTTTGAAAACTCTTGGTTACTCTGATTCTGATTTAACAGACTCCGAGTAACAGTGGATGAAGAGTAGATCATCAATCCAGTCCGGACTTGATCAGAAGAAATTAAAAAACTGGATGCTGTTCGATTGACAAATTCCAAAGATTTTTGGAAATTACTGCTTTCGACGCTTCCGGAACCATCGATGAGGAACCAAAAATCGAGTCTTGATGCGGTGCAAACTGTGCAATGTACAATGTTTAACCATGAATAGTACATGTTTTATTTAAATATCAAGCTTGTAATTCAAAAAATTTTTTTTAAATTTATGGTTCAAATTCATAGAATTAATAAAAATATAGTTTAAAAAGGCAAATGCAATGAAGCTTAGAAGATCTTTTTGAAAACAATAAAACATGTTTTGAAAGAAAATTAATACGTGAATGAATTTCATTTGTTTTATTTTTTTTACAGAAAACTTATTTTATCAATTGAATTTTAAAATCACGTTTCTTACTGTTAATCTTTTCGAATTCCTCAACCGTGGAAATGAAAGCTTGTGATTGGCCATTCGTGTTGTAATTTGCAACCCACCAAGCGGCTTGATCAGAAACAGTTGTAGGAAAACTTTTGCCTGATTGAAATTGTATTTCGAGGAAGACTCTGGCAGCAATAGCTGAGCGTAGAGGAATCCTGGAAAGAAATGATTCAGTAAATTTTTAATCAACACAATATTTAAGAGTTTTGGTTAGGTCAACATATTTTACCCCAGGGGTGGGGAACCTGCGACCTTCCAAGCCGAAAAATGCGGCCAAAAAGAAATCTGAGGGTGATCCAAAGCCAAGACCATCTTTTATTTTAATTTTTAGAGAGTATTATGATTTTGCGAAGAAAATTGGGAAATCTCAAACTGCTTTCAAGTGAAGACCTTTTTTTTAGAGAACAGTATAATTTTGATACGAAAAATGAGAAATCTAAGAGTGATTTCAAGTGAAGACCTTTTTTTTAGAAATCACAATGTTTTTGGGATGAAAAATTACATTGCTCTCCAAACTTTGGGCGACCTGCACCAACTTTTACTGTAATGCTTGAAATCGGCTTGAAAGTGCAATAAGGTTACCCACCCCTGTTTTACACTATTATGGTTTTAAAGAAAAAATTGGACTTGAGACTGTGATAGTCAATTGTGCTAGTCGCAATAATATTCTTAGTAATGCTTTCTTTAAAGTTCGTGTTTATCTGTGAAGTGTTAGTGGCTTATTGAGTTTCTGCGTCAGGGATTAACCTCATTTTCTGATTTTAGACGCGCCGCTTTGGTTTCTCACATTTCGTATCTTAATTGTCGTCACATCATTGCTTCAGAAAATTTAGCTCCACCTCATTTTGTTAATTTCGGTTACCCGACTTCGATTCTTGCGTTTTTTTTTTTTGATGTCTTACCCATTATTCTTTCAGTTAGTTATAATTAACTCCATTCATTGTTGCGAATACTGACCCCTATTTTTCATAATTATTCTGAGCATCACGAAATCAAGTTTAACTTCATGCAATAATTGTGCTAACAATTGTTCTTTGTATTCGTCAAATTTTTTGTATGTTGTTCTGGTTTTTGTAACATCGATGTTCAGCTTTAATTTCCTTCGTTTGTTTTATTTTGCTTTGTACGTCTGTCAACGTCATCCGCCAGGAACGTGTATATCGCTTCACCTCGTGTTAAAAACTGGATGAAACGGGACAGACTGCACGAGACGCAGAAAAAAATTGAAGACCGTGGGCGACGTTGGCCCAGACGAACGAGAGTGTTGAGGTTGAAATCTTATAACGTGGAATTGCTCAACAAATCTGCATTTCTTTATATGTTAGCATCTGTGCTGACAATTAATTCTAATAAATTAAACTTTTTGAAAGAACATCGAGCAATCGCAAAGTTGCGTTCTTTACAATCTTTTTAGTCAAGCGACCGTTCAGCAACTAAACCAGGGTTCACCTTGTGGATTACACTACTTTATTCAGTCGATAAGCGCCCTTCAGCGAATTAGCCCAGAGTTTCTCAAACTTTTTTCTTCACGGAACACTTAACCTTATCATTGTAGCTTACGGAGCACTTTGTCTTAGTTTCTCTGAATTCCCAATTTTCGTTTCAAATACATAGTGATTTTTAAACAAGCTGCATAAAGATAAGAAACACCAGACTCGAGTTTCGCTCTTGTTACCTGTCCCAGGTCCCAGGTTCGATTCGCGGTGAGATAAGCATCACTGACGAGCTCTAACAAGAGCGAAACTCGAGTCTGGTGTTTCTCATCTTTATGCAGCTTGTTTAAAAATTAATTTCAAATTTCCTCATAATTCTTCAAACATAGTGATTTCTAAAAAAATGATCTTCATTTGAAATCTGTCTCTGATTTCCCAGTTTTTGTCCCAAATACGTAGTGATCTTTAAAAAGCAAAAAGTCTTCACCTTGGATCTGTCTCTGATTTCTGGATTTCCGTCCCAAAAACTAAATGTCTTGTGATATTTAAAAGAAAAAGTCTTCCCTTCGGGACGTATGTCAAGCCTAACCATCATTTTCATAGATCAGCGAAACACTTTCAATACAGTAATAATTGAAGAATTGATTGGTGGTAAAAAATTTTAAGATAGCTTTAAAAAGTGTCTCCATTCCTCGAAAACTTTTTATTGGACAATAAATAAAAGCGATCCGGTCGTTCTTACATAAAAAATGAGAACGAGTCTGATTTGTCGAGAAACAAACCAATCAAAAAGAAAAAACTAAGCGAGAGCGCGTCTAATTGGTCGAGAAAAGCAACCAATCAGAAGCCAAAAAAAAAGCATTAATAAAATGAGTTTTTAGACTATAAAGAAACTGATAAAAAACTCATTTCCTTACCCTCTTTCTTTCACTAAAAATTGGTCACTTTTTTCGACCAATCAGTTGCGCTCTCATTTTTTACATAAGCACGATCAGATCGCTCTTAGTCCATTCTGACAATTCCTTCTGAAAAGTGTCAGATGAACTCTTCGAGGAACGAGCACGCTTTTTAAAGCTATCTTAAATAACAATTGTTTCACGGAGCACTTTAAGTACGCTCGTGGAACACCGTATGAGAAACCCCGCTGATTAGCCGATTGCTCTTTCTTTGCAAAAATAAAGTTCCTGGATTTAGTTTAAAAGGATCGTGATAGCGCTTTGTTTCTAAATCATAACATGTGGCTTCCTATTTTTTTTATTAATTTTTACAAAAAAATGAAAGGAAATTGAAAAAAATGTAAAGAAATTAAAAACCAAAAATTGATAATCAATTTTTAGATTTTGCTAATTACTAAGCTATAAATTTGCTAACTATTAAGCTATAAATAATAACTTTTAATTGACTTTGTGGTCTGTTTGTGATCCAATAGTATGACGGACAATTGCGAACAATCTGTTTTAAGTATTTAATATAATAATTAACAAAAAACTTAAAAGATTTAATACCATCTTTTTTTCAATATTTTACCTGAAGTCATTGTTTGTAAAATTGGCAAAATCGTCTCCGAACAGCAGCGATATTTCTTGCAGCAAGCCGTCGAATGAGCTTGGGGTGTTATTAAGAGTTGCGATGATTGACGGACTAATCTGTAACAGTACCAAAAATCCAACGCGTTTTTTATATGTTGTTAATAATAAATAAAATTTAAAGCCTCCCAGAAATAGTTTTGTTCAAAAAGCTGCGCGATTATTGCGCAAAAATAAAGTTTAGCCCAATATTTTTATTAAAGTTTAATTATTTAATCTTAAAAATTGATACACATTGTTTCTTTAAATTTTTTTGGTGTTCTAAAAAATAACAAACAGACTTTTGGGCAGACAAACAGACTCTGCCGAATACTATTTTATTGGAAAATAAATAAATCATTGTTTTAAATAAAATCGAACCTGCCAAATTCCTCCTAGCGGAAAAGAAAGATTTGTATTTTGACCGAAGTTTGATTCAACCAAGGCGATTCGTTTGAACAATTCATAATCATTTTTCAAATTTTCTGAAAGCGCTGGGAAAGCGTTAATTTTTTGGATGCAAGCATCCACCACATCTTCACCGGAGGAGCCGGACACAAGAGTTTGATCAAATGTCGGAAAACTGAAAATTCAACAAGTATATTTATACAGATAATTAGCAATAAGATTGGAAATTTCGGGGTGAACAAAAAACTGAAAAAGTGGTTTTTCTTTGTACAAAGACAATTTATTTGAATAAAGTGATTAACGGGCAATGAACTGTTGGGAAAATTTTTGCAGATTATAGAACAAATATGGTGTCCCTAATAATAAAAAGTGTCTGTCCATTGTTAAAGCTTCATTTTAAGCAATGAGTAATGTTGGACATCTTCCGGTAATGTAGAATTAGTTCGAATTGATATTTACTTTTTCTCGTTTACTAACAGTCATTTAAGTTGCTGGCCGTAAATTAGGTTTTATTAGCCTTGATTTTGTTATACTTGCCCCAATTAGTGACGGGAACTTTTTTTTAGTACGAAAAACTTTACAAGAATCATTAAAATTTTTATATATTTAGCTTAACGAAAAAATCGCCTAACTTTATGATCTAAATATCAATGCTTTACTTCCTGCTCATGAAACAAAAATGATCAAGTTGTAGCTATTGCTCTCAGCAAAAACAAAACCGAGGTATTCCTTCAACAATAAATCAGCTATATATTTTGTAGTAGTATTTACTTCTTATAAGAAACAATGTTACATAAAATATAGCCCTCATATTGCCTGGAGTTTTATTCTAAAAGATTTGAAAAAATTAAATCTGGTGAGTTTCAAAAAGAAAATAAAAGTTTTTTATTCATTTGCTTTTAAAATTTTTTGATCGCCCGAATGTTTTGTATCGGCTGTCTTGTGCTTGTTTGTTTTTTATTACAAAAGTTTTTCTGTTGGCTGCACAGTTGAATACGTAGGAACCTTCTATTAATGTCAATTACGGCCAACGTGTTCCTGGTTAAGGGTCTACAGTTGTCAGCAGTCAGTATACTGTTTTGTTTTTTGAAAAAATATTTCACGGCGTTTTATCTGCTTGATGATCTTATTTACTTCTTTAAATTTCATTCATATATAAAAAATAAAACAATAAATAAAAAGCTTTTAATCGGACAATAATAATTTGGCAGCTCAAAGTAATCGTTTAACAATTGCCACAGCTTTAACCCCTCCTACATTGTCCACCCTCCGATCTGCTGGTCAAGAGAATAAATGGAGTGGACCAAGTTGTTTAATATTTATTTTTAGCTGAAACCTTTAATGTTTTTATGTATTCTTTGCATATTTTTTTGACCATTCACCACTTTTTTTATCGAATATTATGGTGTGACTGCATTCCGGTGATTCTTTTGCGGCAATCCTATGGTTGGACATGTAAAACTCTTCTTGGCCGTGTCTTTTCATTTGTTTTTATTGCATTACGACAAAAAAAGATATGAAACTAAAACTTCAACAGCAATTTTTAAGATTTCCTGCAGTGATCATGTGACATAGACTTTTCATGTCTTGAGAATATTCAGTGCGTTTAGTAAAAAAGAAAATTATAAATAACGCAATATTATTATTTGGACATAAACATGTTATGTATACTGAAATCTGGTCATAACTTGGAGGTGAACGGTTCTTTCATTTTGTGGTCGTCAGATTGCTTTACATCATGACGTTTTTTGGAATTTAATGTTTGATCAGATAGAAATAAATTGTAATATTTACAATGTTAATCAAAAATTTCAAAATATATGTAAGTACACTTAATAAAAGATTATTTATTCATAACCTAGCAACCTCTTAGTTGATAAACCTTACTTGTTTAATATCAATTGTCCAAAGGTAGTAGTAGTAGCAAAGGTCAGGAATAGCAATTTGAAACTGAACATTGATAATTTGTCTACGCAGTCAATAAAAGCAACAAACTTGTAAAAAAATCTGTTGCAAAAATTAAGATTTTTTCAGGTAAAATAAGGCTTAAAAACTTTCCTTATAACTGATTTTAAAAGCATCTAACTAAAATGTTGGTCATCTTGTTGAAGGTTTACGATTTATTTTTAAGTATCAATTTTTTTATACTTTTATAGCGTTCATCGGAAAAAAATTGCTGAGGGTTCGTTTTCACTACAAGCGTGGAATGGAGTGTTCTTTGTTTGTTTTGTTGATTTTTTTGCTTCACTTAGCGCTCGCTTAGATTTTAATGATAATAGAAACAAAAAATGCTCCATTCCACGCTCGTTGTGGAAACGAGCCTTAACACTAGACGACCGCGCTTTCAAACTATCTAGAACAGTGCTTTTCAAACTTTTTTTCACTACGGCACACTAATAAACTCTGAATTTTCCTGCGGCACACTTACATTATGAAGACGAAAGCTGCGGCACACTTACAATACTAAATACACTCTTCAAGTTTACATACAAAAATTATATTTAATATATAACAGTAACACCTAATGAAAGGGTGTGCCTACAGAAATTGTTTTAATACAGGGTACAACAGGGATGTCCAACCAGTGGTAAATATTGGGTGAGGCAAATAAGGCAGTTGCCTCGGGCCCTCCTTGAAAATACCGCATATAGTTTCATTTTGCTGTACCTGTTTTTTTAGAGATCACCATGATTTGGGAGAAAAATAGCGAAATATGAGATCAAATCGAAATGAAGATATTTTTTATTCTTTTTGGAGATCAGTATGATTTTGGGAAAAATAAGGGAAATACGAGATCAAAGCCCCTCTTTTTTTAAAGAACACCAATTTTTGGGAATCCTTGCCTCGGGCCTCTAACTTTAAATATCCGTCATTGTGTCCAACCTTGCTTTAATTTGGGCCAAATTTTAAATCAATCCAAAGTCGCTGGGCCCAAAAAGCTTGTCATGCAGAATCTCGCTGCAATTTCTTCATTTTTGTCTCTAAAATCAAGTGTTCTGTAAAAAAAAAAAGATGGACCAAGACTCTATCTATGGCTTTTTGTCAAACCACAAAAATTTCGCGGCACACTTCAATCCCTTTCACGGCACACCAGTGTGCCGCGGGACACAGTTTGGGAAACCTTGATCTAGAACGACCAAATGTGTCAATTGACGCATAATGCACAAAAGCTGCGATTTCTTCATTTATTTGGTCAAAAGCATTCTTAAAGTGGAAATAGCATTAAACATTATTCATTGCACTCTTAAAAATAACGAACACCTACATGATACTTTTTTTGGAAGAAGAAATAGAACAATTAAAAATTGAACCTGCCAGGCATAAACCAAAAAATTTGTACTTTAATGGCGTTTAAAGGAGAAAAAATATAAAAACAAGTCAGTGTTTGTAAAATAATAACTGCAACGGTTTACGAAGTTAAGCGACTTGTCGTTACATTTAATCAACACAGTTTGGGCAAATTTCTATTTCGCATTTCCCACATACCATGGCCTGGAAGCTGTTGCACACATTCGTTGTTCTATTACGGCACTTTATTGTTACTCATGCTTTTCACTTTTTTTCAGAAGGTTTGTCAGTTTTGATGAGGTTTCTTTGTGTAACTGCATTTTTTCCAGTATTTTCCCCTGGAGTTGTTTCGGTAAGTTTTTCAACCACCCGTTGTATGAACTTCCAGCGATTGATTCCTGACTTGCAAATATCTTGGAAGAGAATCCAGCTATTGGTCAGTGCTAGATCAATAATATTGTAAAATACGTGAACGGGCCATCTTCTGCTAACAGCCTTTACAGAGTATTTCCTGGCCATCTGATCAATGACGTCAACCCTCGCTTTATTCTATCATAAAATAAAACTGTCTGTTTTTTCTTAGTGTGAAAATTGTTGTGAGAAAAAATCTCTACATCAGGATGTAACATGCTCAATTATCACTACCGATTTTTTTTTCACACTGGTATGAAGTCAAAGTAACAACAGCTGTTTGAATAAATGTAAACAAAGAAGTTTTGTACTGTTGCTGCTGTCTTTTTGCAGCTTGTGGTGGTTCTCTACGATTCTGTCGAGCTGTACCAACAATACTACATTTTTGTTCTGCCAGACGCAGAGCAACATCAAGACTTGTAAAAAAATTGTCTCAAGTGACATTATAGCCACGTTTGAAAATCGGTTGCATCAGCCACGTAAAGAGTAAAAGGCGGCAAAGAGTGATTCTTGACAAGTTTTGCCTGTCAGGTTTATTCGGCATGTATTGAATAAACCTGCATTTAGCCTTACATGGAAGTAATTGTTCATCTACTGTAATGTAAGGACTAGGCACATACGCCTTCTCAGAGTTCTCAATAAAAGGTTTCCACAACGAGGAAGTCAAGCAAAACTTGTCAAGAATCACCCTTTGCCGCCTTTTACTCTTTACGTGGAAACATAAAAAACGCATTATTTCTTTGAATCTGCGTCTTGATAGAGTTTTGTTGAACATTGAATACCCCCAGGTTGTAATCCACAAACACTTCACTGGAAGACCTCTCTGTCCTAAAATTGTTCTTGCAATAACCAGTCCAATAAATTTGTCCAGCTCATCAAGTGTCATATCCCAGTTCATTCTGCCAAAAACGCGATGGGCTTCAGCTACAGTGCATTTTCTTATATTTCTGAGCATTGCCTCGTCAAACACAACGCAAAACGCTGACAGTGGACTGCTTTTAGTGATTCTGCTTGTTGGAAATGTAGTTGGGCCAGGTTTGAAGCTCAGTATGTTTTGTTGTTGCAAGCGCCCTCATTGCACATGGGAAATAACCATAGCTTGCCAAGCTATTCCATCTTTTCCAGTCAAGTCTTGATTCACCAGCACCTGATTCTGTAAATTGCTGTCATCGACTTCGCTAGGGCTATAGACGTCTGATTTTTCCCCACTTGAATCAAGCTCCGCTTGTGCATCATTTGTCGATGCGTCATCTAGCTCGCTGTCAGAGTATTCACCATATGAGCAGTCTGCTGAAATGCCTTGTAATCGTAGCAAAGCCTGCTGCGCAGTACACGTCTTAGCATATTGGATACACTATGACTAGCAAAACACATTTCAAAATCAAAAACTAAAAAAACAGGAGTTGAAGGCTTTTATTGCTAATAACAGCAAATTCACTAGACAACACTAGTTCCTGGTTTTCTTCCTTTTAAATGTCCACAGTTCACAAGCACGTGCTAGTCTCGAATAAAATCACTAAGAAAGCCCGAATTTCTACAGCGCATGAGGGTGTTGCAGAGAAATTATCCTATCCTTCTGTGACATCACAATGCTTAATTACCGCTCAGACAAAGCAGAATATCACCTTGTTTTATTTTTCACGTTGAAGTGATTCTGCAGGCTGAAATCACACTTTCTGTAGACTCTATGTAAAATTTTCAGGTGTGTGCGTCAATTGACGCGCTTGGTCGTTCTAGGTAGATATATAACTAAATTCGTTGTTTTATTAGTAAGCACTTCAAAAGTCACACAAAACTAAGCGTTGCACAAAAAAATAATTGTCAAGAAGTTTCAGCAGAAAAGAGTGATATTCGACGGAGATGCGGGAAATTGAATACTTGAAATGCGTCAATTGACGCGCTTGGTTGTTCTAGTGCAGTGCTCTTCTACCTTTTTGTTATCGCGGAACCCCTGAAGCACTTTCACGTTTGTCATGGAACCCCCACAAACAAAAAGTTAAAAAAACACGAGTTACATGTAAAAAAAGCAAATGTTTTATTATTATACACTTCCACAAACAAGCAGTTATTACAGAAGTTAAAAAGCAACAAATTTAATGACTCGGTTGTTCTTGAATTTCTTTTACAATCTTCGTAAATCGTGGCTGCTCGTTGCTCAGTGCATTCCTCATACACATATCTACATTCTTTAAACAACTTCTGTTTTTGTTCTTAATAGTGGTTAAAACAGAAAATCCTGTTTCACACAAATAGGTATTGGGAAATTGACACAGAAGTTTCAATGCTTCCTTTTCAATTGCTGTTCCCTCTTTGCACAGAAAAATCCAAAAATATTCCTTTCCATTTTTTTCAAAGATTTCCTCCAAATTGATATCATTACAAATGTCCAGAAGTTCTTCTTGTTCTGACAAAGTGAAAAAAAAAAGATTAACTACCCACTTCAGCAAACAGAAAGCCTCAGATTCTTCTTCAGGAAAATACCGATTAAAATTTTTCTTCAATAGCTTCAAATGTTCCAACATCAATTACTCCTTCGGAGTCCTCGCTCAGAAATTCATTCAAAAACTGAAAAGGAGAAAAATCATTTTTTGACACTTTATTGGCCAAGCAGTCAATTTTTCTTTTAAAGGCATCAATTTTTCCAACTTGAGAAAATAAATCTGAACTTTTCCCTTAAAGACTAGTGTTGAGTATGGACAACACATCGAATACTGAAGCCATATATGCCAATTTAGAGACCCATTCATGGTCAAGTAAATTCGTTGCATATTCGTGATTTTTCTCTGCAAGAAAAACTGATATTTTCCGTCTTAATTTCAACACACGAGTCAAAATTTTGCCACGAGAGAGCCAGCCAGCGCACCTCTGTATGCAGCAGAACAATGACATTCTCAGAATCCATTTTTTCATACAGCTTTTGAAAAACTCTAGCAGATTTGCCTTTACCACCACATTTTATGTAATTCACAGTTTTCACAACAATATCCAAAACACTTTCTACTGTAGTTCCGTTTTTCTCTGCTTATCAGAACTAAGCGATTTTACAGCCAGAGCTTTACGATGAATAATGCAATGTTTTAATAAACAGTTTGTAGCAACTGCCTTGACACGAGCACCAACTACCGAAAAGCGTCCAGTCATCACAGCTGCTCCATCTGTAGTTAGAGAACAACATTTTTCCCATGGTATTTGCTTTTCAGTCATAGATTCGTTGAGTTTGCTGAACACTTGTTCAGCACTTCTGTTCACTTCCAAGTCTAGGCAGCACAAATATTCATCAACAATATTATATGAATCAATATCAGGAATTCTTATAAACACAAGCAGTTGTACTCTTCTCCCAATATCAGTTGATTTATCCAGTGGCAGTCCATAACAAGGAACTTTTCCGATTTTACACGAAAGTTGTTCCAACAAATCTTCGGCTATATGAAATCCCCTTCTGCTTACAGCGGTATCGGAAAGAGGTATGTTTTGAAACTTGCGTTCAGTTTCTTTGTCTAGAAGCTGCTCTGCCACAATTTGCAACGCTGGTTTAATAACTTTCTCACCCAAAGTAAACGGTTTCTTTGTTTTAAGAATATGATGCGACAGTTGATATGAAGTCAACAACAAATCTTGATCAGTTTTAACTGCTCCTAAGAAAGAATCTTTCTGCTTGCGTACGCTGCTTTTCATATGTTTAAAGAATGAGATAGTCTTTGTCTCGTACGCAGCATGATTGACTTCCAAGTGCCTTTGTAACTTAGCTGGAACCAGGGCAGAATTAGAAAGTCTCTTACAGCAAATCAGACATTCGGCCTGAGGAGCTACATTCGGAATTTGGTCATCCGACAAAAAGAACCCGTATTTTAAATATGCTTCATCCCATTTTCTAACTTTGGCAGTTTTATTACATTTGGTCCGCTTGGAAGGAGGTGGCCTCTTGCTCAATACTGTCCACACCTTCGCTTTTATTACTATTTCGCTTCACATAAGAAAATATATTACTTTGCTTCGTCTGACCTGGCTAATAGTAAAAAGTTGGTTTTTGCACTACTTTTACTTTATTCCCATAAAGGCTGAACAGCTGCAGCTCTACTGTAGTATGTTATTCTATTCTCTATTCATTGTCTACTTAATTACTGTAAACGGCAGCACCATGCATAGATGTGATGCAACAATAACATTTATTCGTTTTGAATAACGTTCTTGTTAACCTCATAATAATAAACATTACGTTGCACCATTACGCAACAACTATTAATATTTTCGGCTATAAACTGCACTCAACCTCTTATTTAACTAACTGGCCTACTTGGAGTTTGAATACGGCATGGTGATGGTGATCTAAAGAAACAATTTAATAATGGCGCATCAACGTACTGAAGCAAAAAATCATTTTCCTTACAAAACAAGGAACCCTAGGGGAACCCTTAAAACTCACGGAACCCCATTAAATATTTTGCGGAACCTCTGTTGAAGAGCACTATTCTAGTGTTAACTATGCTAGCACTACGTTCTCGAGTAAAAGAAGACTTGGAATGTACATGTAGTGAAATTGTCTATGAAACTCAACTTCGCCTTCCAGGAGAATTTTTTAAGAGTTTTCAAACAAAAAAAGGTGTGACACCGCTCTTTATCGCTGCACAGCAAAAGTTTCTTTCGAATTTTAAGTACCAAGAGTCACGATTTCCAGATACTCGTAAATCCTATGTCGACCCTAGTTAAATCATTGCCGACATGTATTTATGAGAAACGATGCTGTACGTTCCACCTCTTCATCCCACGTACGACGGCCCTTTTAAAGTCCTTTACCGCACTCCAAAATATTTTAAAGTGCTAAAAAATTGCAAAGAGTATACCGTGTCTGTTTGCAGAATCAAAGCTGCAAACTTACTTACAGATTTTTTACACTCAGATGACTGTTTAAAGAATAACAAAAAATCTGTTTCAGGTAAACAACATTATTCTTTCCAATTACCTGATAAGTCTAAAACTCAAACCACAACTAGCACTAGAACCAGACAAATCATACCACCTTAACGATTCTAAGACTATTGCATGTAGTTTTTGCGTATAGTTCTTTCACTTTATTTGCTTCTCTATTTCAAACATTTTGTTGTTTAAAATTTAGTTTTCCTGTGTGTAGCGATTTTCACGCTAAAGTAGAATACACTATTGATCACGTTAAATGTAAATTACATGTACCTCGCTTTAAAAAGCAATGCGATATAAGTATCTTTAAAGCAGAACACTTTCTTTATGATATTCCAGCGATTGATTCCGCAAAGTCAGAATGCTTGAAGTCGGATGCTATATGCGGTTCTCACAATTTGTATTCTCCTTTACAACTGCCAGCTAGAAAAGCAGCTACTACTTAAACGTGCGACAAGTAAAACATCGCTCTGGGAGACTTTACGCTGCTCACATACAGGACCTAGAGGATAATTTAATAGACTCGATTAAACGCCTTGAAGCGTCTCATAATTTCTTATAGTGCAAAATATTATACCTTTAACGTCAACGTTAACTATGCAATCTAAGTTGTTTTTTCAAAAAAAAAAAAAAAATTGAATGCACTACTAGGCACTACAGGCCTCTGTTGTAAGAGCTGACGTTATGAACAAGTTATCTTGCTCACCTCCGAAAGTGCGCTTAAAGAAGAAACTAATTCATGGCAATTTTTTTGCTACTAGACTGTTGTTCAAACCAGTGCAGACTGATCACCTCACTAATTCGTTTCCAGGTGTCTTTCAATTGAATCAAAGATTTACAGTATACCTCTCCGATACAGTGTTTTTCCTCGAGTCGTACGCTCCTCATCGAGTTTTTCGCTTTAAAATTGACAAATCATTCTATTTTTTATGTAAATCACACGCTAGCTAGTATTGCTCAAGATATAAAAAAAAAACAAACTCTCTCCAACTTTTTCTCCAATAAATGAAACAAGTGCATGGAAAATTACATTGCTGACTCTTCGTTAATCAACCACTAGCCAATCGTACACCGCAATTAAAAACTCAATACTTGCAACCTTGGTTACGTCAAGTCTTCGCATCGATCGCATTCAAGTATTCTTAGATAGCACCAGAACTAACGGTTAGAAATACATATAAAATGGTTGTTATCGTTTTTGATTATTTAACGACGTTTCAAAAAAAAAAAAAAATTATCAGTGAGACTTTGTTCTATTTTATTGAATTTTTAATCGAGATATAATTATTAACCAGATTTGTTATTTTTAAAATTGTTTTTTTTTGCCTATTCAATATTGTGTGTAGATATTGTACTGTAATATTTTTGAACATACACTGCTGTTAGTTTCTTTTAACAGACGCAGCAATATCGACGACACAATGACCACATCGCTCGACACAACAAATCGTTGACTACTTCCTCTACACAAGAAGCATAACCCACTTACTGAAATGTTTACTGCTCCATTTAGACATCGCAGCGATTATATTTCGACACATCGCAAGACTTCTTAATCAGTGAACGAACTAACAAAAAGAAATTTAACTTTGTTTTCTGTTTTAAGTTGCGCTATAATCATCTTTTTCTATATTTACATGTACGTCCTTTTTCACCGTCGTGTCGTCGTGCTGCAAAGTGCATTTTTTAGAATTTCTGCTATATTTAGAAATTGTTTTTTTCTTATCCGCCAAGGGGTATCTGTAGCGATTAATTGGACAGCCCAAATATAATTTCATATTTTCACACGAAACACAGTTTTAGTTATTATCGGAGTTATAAAATTTGGTTTAAAATCTTGAATTTAACTTTCACATGCTCTATTTTTATGCAATTTCGAATTTTACATCCTGCCGTTTCATATCGTATGATCACGTGGTAATACGCTCATTTGGATACAGCAATGTGGCTTAGTCACATATTGTAGTATATTGAGTTACTCTCCGGCAGATATCGATTAGATAAGTTAACTTCTGTCATGGTAATGCTACTGTATACCAAAATTGTCTCTATTATTGTAATTATTTGTTTTGATTTTTATTTTGTTTTAATTCTATTTGAATAAGTGAATAAATGTGCTGTAAATAGAATCAAGTTAGTAGTTAACCTTCTGAGTATGAACTGCACCAATTAAACTTGAACATAACGCTCCTAACCACAACACTTTTTTGTAGCTCGATTTTTGAATAGTAGTTTAAACAAAAATATTCAAAAAAGGAGAGAAGAAGACTACGTGGGGAAAAGGATGATGGAGATGGCAGTGCCAGGCAGAAGGAAAAGAGGAAGGCCAAGGAGAAGGTGGATGGATTTGGTGAGAGAAGACATGGAAAGGGTTGGAGCTAGGGAAGGAGACGAAGTAGACCGAGTGAAATGGAGATTACTGTCGCGCTGTGGCGACCCCGAGTAGGGAGAAGCCGAAAGAAGAAGAAGAAGAAGAAGAAGTTTAAACAAAAATATTAATAATAACCCATTATGAAGTAAAATTCAATAATTAGATTTCTTTTTGTGAAGCTTTCAAATTTTTTTTTTGATTTTAATTTAAAAATTAAAACTAAAATTTCAGGTACATAAATTAATTTTATAAACTTTTTTGCATATATCAGTTAAATACTTTTAGAAAACCCCATGATTTTTTTCCAAATAGAGAAAAATTGTTTATTTTTCAATCAAAAATATAAACAAATGACGCACATAATGGCAGAGCTGCAGCTGGCAAGAAATCAAAGCAACGATCAAACTTGAATTTTTTAACAATTAACCTACAAGGAATAACTCTCCACTTTTCCTTAAATTTGCAATTTTTGATGGCATTAAATTACTTAATTCAAGACAAAAAAAAATTACCGCTTCGATTTTTAGAGTACTTATCGCCAAGAATTGCCGCCTGGTTAATGTAAAGAACTTTTTTTGATGTTCGACTAAATTTGCGGCCGGAATTTTAGTTAGCCTACGAGGTAGATAAATTCAAACTTTTTATCAAAATTGAAATAAAGATAAAAAAAGGCATCCCATTAAATATTGAACAGATTTGCGAGCAAAAACTTGGTTGGTGCTGGGCGAAAGATTGGGCAGCCATGATGTATAGCATTAAGATTCTAGCCACGCAAAACTAACCGCCGAATAATATCAACGTTTAACATGCTATCGTACGTACAAAAACTGAAATCACATTAATTAATGGAGCTTACTGTACAGGCTACGTGTTATTTTACCTGTAATCCTAATCATCAATTATCCTGAACAACCTTAACCTAATATTAATCCAACTATAATAGCTTATTGTAGATCAAGTATCCCAGTTGAACGCTAATTGTAATTATAACACTAACCTTAACCCGCAACTCAACCCAATTATAATTGCTAAATGCAGATCAACTGATTAAATTTCCCAGGAAATACGCCTACTAAATGGTGCTAATGAATAACGTCGATTAAATAGTATGACGATAGAGTTGCTGCCTATTGTTTTATAAATAAATAATGAAAATACATACAAGTTAATATGTTTGCAAGTCTTAAAAAAACTTGTTTGTTTTTAAGTTAAAATAAGAAATTGATTTATTGTTTAGGAAGAATAAGCGTCATCTGCTTGTTGTATTTTACAACACAATCTGTTGGGCAAAGGTTTTCCCAGTGTTCTGACAGCCCCACCTGTAAATTCCTTCGGTCTACCACGTTGGTAGTTTGAAATGTTAATAGATGTTGTGATTAGGAAAGACACATAATGACACTTCCCTTTGCTTGGCAATCTTATGAAACAGCTCTCAATTTTTTTCACATCGCTGTATAAAAACCAAAAAAAAACTTTCAACTCGACACCATTATCTAGGAATCTCCGAAAACTGGTAGTATTAATTGCTTAATAGTTGTTCTAAGTTTAAGAGCTCCGACGTGTCCTATGAGTTAGGAAGATAACTAAAGATAATGATGATACTCCTTGGAAAAGTTTCTTATTGAGTCAAAGTTTTCACACTCAGAAATATCAAACATGCTTAACGCTTCCGTCAATCTCAATTTGACTTTTTATTGAGGATATAAATCAACACCATTTTCAAAAAGTGACAAATTAAGCAATAGTCGGTTTAATAATCATTAAGAAAAATTTTAGCTAGTTATATTTTCATATTTTGTAGGGAATACTGTCAGATTCTGGATGTAATGTCACGTAATCTCCTGACAGCGAATCAAAACTTTTGGATTCTTTTATTGGATGGTTTTCAGCAATTTTGGGCGGTGGTCCAACTTTTGTGTCTTGAACTTCTATGGATCTCAGCATGGATTTACACTTAAAATATTTTTTTATGAAACAAATCTGAATGAAAATAATAACTCGAAGTGTATTGTTTGACACTTTCAATGCCGCCTTTGTTTTTCGAAAGTCCGCTCGCTGTGCTAAATGCGTGAGTGATTTTGTTTGTATGCGTGCCGCTTGCATTATCTCGATTTGCCCTTTGCTGTGCCAGCCACTTTGAACAATTTTTTATAATTGTGTTATTACAGTTCAAAATGTTTTCTCTCTACCTAGATTGTATATTTTGATCGTGAATATTTTTTATGAAACCTATTTGTTCCCTCCCGTATGACCCTTACGTCATTTGTTTGCTGCATTATGATATAATGGTACGTCCTGACTTTTTTTGATTAGAGTTATATTATGTATTGTAATTCAAAAAAAGATTTATTTTTACCTAGATTCCACTTTTTGATCGCAAATATCTTTTATAAAACCTATTTGTTAGCTGGTATCCTTCCGGACACCAAAACCCGATTTTTTACTAACGAATTAGCCGACAACTAGAAGAAAAAAGCGAATAGTCTAACCATAATAAACTTTGTAACCTTTTTTAAACCTTTGACGCAAATAGCGTCATAAAGCAGTCTGCGATAAAAGATCAGAGACGCTATAAATGTCACGCAGCACTGAAAACAAAAAAACATTTGACACAACTGGCGTCGCTCGGCATTCTGCGCATAAAAAGCAATGGCGTCATTTGCGTCATGAGGCAGCGAACGTGTTAAAAATACTTTTAAAAAACTATAGAAATACTGCATATGACAAAAAAGTAGCTTTAATTTAAATATGACTATCTAAACATCAGAAAAACCAAAAACTTTAATTTTTGCCACAAGCCACTTTTGGGATTAATTAGACAATAATCACATAACTCTTACCCAATCAAAAAACACAGAAGCCGCTCTGCTCTGAGTGGCAACTTCGCTCATTGTCAAATTCTTAATATAAGAACTTGCTTCCTCAGCTTGAACAGTTAAGATCCTGCGTGCATCACAACTAAATACTCGTCGTTTCAGAGAGTTTTTACCCCGTTCACCAATTTGAGTTTGAATGAAATTCCAATTCTACAAAAAATGCATTTGCAATTTTTAAGTAATAAATAAGCTTACATTTGGTTAATTTTGTCTGATTACGCAACTTTTACAAAAACATTTTACCGGATTCACTTACGTCAAGATTGGCTGAATTTTCACCGAGTAAAATCAACGTGGCTTTCATGACAGAGCGAACAGGTTTAGATGGAATATCGTAGCTTTTTATTTCGTTAATTTGAAATTGATCCAACTTGAGAAGTTTGATTTTGGCGATATTTGCTTCTTGAAGCTTTGTCAGAACAAATCGAGCATCGGAAATTTTAGTCTGAAACTCAGGATCCAGAATAGAAAGGGATCCATCTTGAATGGCATACTCAATAGATTCTAATGCTGATATGAGGTCCACAATGTCTTTTTAAATAAAAGCCTGGTTCAATTGTTTTTGCAATTCGATTTGTGATATTTTTAGCAAAATTGACTTTGCATTGTCTAAAAGAGCAAGATCTTCCAAACTACGTTCTTTGATAAATTTCGGAAGCGAAATTTCAAATGTAAAAGTCGATAAACGGTAATCAAACCTGCAAAATATTGATAGTTTAGTTCAGGAATACGGACTCGTCAAAATTTTAAAGCGAGTCCGGAATAAAATGACGAGTCTGAGTTCAAGTCTGAGCCCGATGTCCGCATCTCTGTCTAAAACTAAAAATTATCCCTTTGACTTCTATGAAAGAAGCCAGCTAAGAACTGACATAAGTTGCAAAAACTCTAACTGGCAATATCTTTGTTCTGTACAAGTATTGAACACTAGGGGCGGCCAGAAGCGAGGAGGCAGGGGAGCAATTGGCTCCCTGACTTTTTGACGCCTTTAAATTGCCCTCTCACTTCTTTTTTTCAAAAAAGAAGAATACAGGTACTTGGATACAGGAGCATTGGGTAAAATTTGGCCCCACAATCATAAAAACTCGACCAAAATATCAGGTCAACTGAAGATGAATGCTATTATTTTGGTAATGGTCTGCACCTTAAATTTAGGACAAAAGTGGAGATCATGGACTTGATTGAAAGTATTGGTTGGATCATGGACTCAATTGAAAGTGTTTGGTTATGGTCTACACCTTAAATTTAGAACAAAAGTAGAGATCATATGAACTTTTTGTTAGTCTTTAACTAAAATTTGGAACGGGTATGGAGATTTTGGACAGTGATTGAAAATAATGATTTTTTTAGTCATCAGTATATAAATTTTTGCGGTGAAAACAGTGGCAATACGAGATGGCAACTCTGTAAAAACAACTTTGTAAAACTTTTTTTTGAAAAAAAGGTGCTTTTTGATTTTAATTTTTTTATTTTAGTTTTCCGGCCCCCAACTCCACAAAAGTTTTATGCCTTCAAACTAGTCTCTTTTTGAACACAGACAAATAATTAAAGGTATAAAATTTGTTAAAAATTTTAAATTACAGTAGGAGCACCAAAAATAATTTTCGGGCACATAAGAAAGCTTGTACTCTGTAAAATTAGATTATATTTGTTATATTTAACTTTCTTTGTGGAATCGTGTGAAATTATGATTCGGATAATCGTCGCATAAAAATTTTGACAAAATTGTTTCTCCCCCATATGATTTTGATCTACCAAGCCTTTATGATATTTTTTGATTACAACGCTGGGTATTAGGGTTTGATTTTCAAACCAAGCAAATTTAAGTGTTGGCCGAGAGTAATTACTAATTTAAAACTTAGGATGGTGCCAATTTTTGTAACAGCCAGGGAAAAGTCAGGACAAATATCTCAGGGGACCAAACAAGTTTTTAACAAAGCCATTTCCTCTTTCAAAGTAATGTGAAAATTAAAAAGTTTTTATTTCAATTATTTGGACGTACGTATAATTAAAATTGAAGACAAAAAATTCTAATTTGAAGGCCAAAAAATTGATTAGATCTACAAAAAAGTACACTTCTAAAAAACATTTATTAGTCGAAGTTTTAAGCCCAGGCCAAATACGCTGAAATCGATACGTGTTGCTTCCACTGCGGGTACTATCTCATAAGTGACTGTCTTGCTTATTTCAACTTTCTGAAGATCGCTTCAGTAAAATTGCAATTCAATTCACGATCTCTCACTATTAAACAACCAATCAAAGAAGTGGTACAAAAGCTTATGACAATTATTAGTAAATGATGATGATTTAGTAAATGACAATTATAGCTGGAAACTTGATAAAATAAAAAAACTATACAATTAAAATATTTGTTATACTATTCAAAGTTTTGGATAGTACTGCATTAATTTAGTCTACAGTATAAATTTTATGTATACTTTTTGGATGAAGGATTTTCTAATGTAGAGATCAAATTTTTGGCGAGAAACTTGGAACTTGGAGTTTTTTGGGCGAGCCGTTCTTCTGCTGATCCCATGTTTTGATGAGCAGCGACTTGACATTTGTCTATTAATAACTTGAGCTCAAGATCGTTTGATTTCCATTTGTTCAAGTAATCTAAGGAGTATATATTTTCAAGTATTAAATGTATTTTATCAACTTCTCCAATGCGTAGAACAGCTTGCAAGTTTATTTTAAGCTGGTTGACCTTAAACAAGAGTTGAGTTAAATTCTAATAACTACATTTAAAAATTTTCGGATATGTTTTTGCATTTCATAGCTAAGAGCCTATAACAGCGTTTCTCAAACCTTTTTTTCTGCGACCCAAAATCGCTAAAAACAACGATTTACAAATATGACTGCGATCCAAAAATAATTTGAGTGAGCGCTTATTGAAACAAAACAAAATTGTTATGTAAGCCAACAATGGTCGTCTAATTTTTAGCTGTTTATGTGTATGCAAAAATTTGTTCGTGAGCAAACGTATTTCAATTTCTTGATTTTCAGCTCAAAAATGTAGTGATTTCTAAAAAAAATGTCTTCACTTTTGAAATCTTGTGCGCGCAGATCTTTTTCTTTTACGTGCGGTAATTTACAAGCTTTCGCGACCCATCCGCATAGTCTTGGCGACTCACATTTGGGTCGCGACCCATGGTTTGAGAAACGGTGGTCTATAAGAATGCTTGCAGAAAATAAAGTAAATAAAAAATATCTTATATTTTAAAGTCTAACTCATTACATGAATTAAAGAATTTACTTTATTTTACGATACCCGAAAAATGTGCCATATAAAACTTTTAGGCTTTTTTATAAAAAAATAATGCATGTTTTTTTGTAAAAATATTGTACAGTTATAGGCTACTCTGTCGATGGCGATTAGTAGGAAGCTAAATATTGGGCTTATTAAAAAAACTCACTTCATTTAACTTGTTTATAAGTCCTTGATGGGCCATCTGTGCTCGAATCAAAAAAGTTGAAGAAAAATTTAATAATTCTGCTGCATTTATTAGATTTTGCAAATTCATTATAAACTTCAAGTCCATTTTATTGAATAAATTTGTTTTAAGTAAGGATATTTGCAATGCATTTTCAACATCTTGAAGATCTTCGGAATCATTTTATAATAACAGAAATGATTTAAACAGACTTCAAAAAACTAAATTGACTAAATCAATAAAATGTAGAGCAATTTAAAGTTATGTAAAATAATTTCTAATAATATGGACTACACAATGCTGTGAAAAATGTACAGGGTTGCAAAGAGTGAGCTTTCGATAAATGCTTTCACTAGAATTTTGCTAAAACTAATCATTAACTTTAAGGTGCTTTTACCACAACTATTCGATTTTCAATTAAACGAAATTTGATAATTTTTCCAATACAATATACCCTTTTTGTTTTAACGTTTTAAAAGTCTACAATTGCTTAAATTTTATTTAACCTTGGACGCAAGCACATGTTGGCTTATATGTATTTTACAAAATAGTTGCTAATTTTAAAACGTTAATAGCAAAAACTTTAAAAGATTTTTATTTAAAAAATATTAAAAAACTCAAACCTTTAAAAACGTTTTAAGTTTGGAAGCAGAATTGGGCTGTTGTTAAATGGACCGCAAAAAAGAAAAAAAAAACAAAAAAACTTTAAACAATTTCAATATTTTTCTCACATCAAAAAATTAAAAATATAACCAAATTTTAGTTAAAGACTAATCAAAAACATTACTTTTTACCTTGGTAACTCCGTAAGGAAAAATATTTTTGACATTTAGTTTTTTGAAAATGCAAAAGGCAGCAATGGTCACCACCGAAATGGCGATAAAAGAACCAACTACAACAATTCGAATGATTGTTCCAGTCTGGTCGTTGATGGTGGCTTCAGTGAGATCAAAAACACTTTTCTCTAGTGCAAATAAATGAATCTAAAAAAGTAAAGACTGTAAATTCGTATAGAATACCTTCTACTATTGTTTAATGCAAGCAAAAATACCAAAAACATTACAATAAAACTTAAAATGAAATTACACATCATAAAAACTTTTCTCAAAGCATAACTTCATAAAAACAAACAAAATGCAGTTGAAAAATAGAAATTGAAACGATTACGTTGCTCTGCCTGAACCAGTTTACTTGAAAAATAGAAATTGAAACGATTACGTTGCTCTGCCTGAACCAGTTCGTTAACAATTTATACACGAGCATGCAAAAAAAATGGATAATTTTGCCAGTTGGCAATTAATCAGTTTAATGTAAAACTTATAATTAGTAAACTTAGAATTAATTCTTGCTAATATTCCTCATGCAAAAGAAAATTTTTACAAAATTTTTTTAACAAATTACAAAATTTTAATTTTTATGTCGAAAATGTGCCGGCAATCTTGCTTGGAATAAGATAATTGCAATACGTCAACGTATGATAATTGTACATCCGGGGCACGTTGAACTTTATTGCGCTTTCAAGATAGACTTGAAAAACAACTTACAAGTGTAATAGTAAAAACCAAGTTGTTAGGTTCATTGAGATCACAGCTTACTGTGACGTAGACTTCCATGATGTTTGGATTGCTGATAGAAGCTGCATCGACGGGGATGTTTATTTCTTGCAACTAAAATTTGAAATCTATCATAATATAGTAGGCCTATACTTGTGCATCTTGTATAAATGTTTAACTTCTAATTCTTCCTTAACACAAGGTTTTATTCGGGTTTCCCTGCCGTAAAAACTTTGTAAAAAATTTGAAATTTATCATAATGGTGTTGGATTTGTGTTATTGGTTGTTTCCCGCTTGTTTATATATTTTGTAAAAATGTTTGGCACCTCTGGCGGGCACGAATTACCAACTGCATCCGCTGAAAATGAAGTGCTGCTACTAGATTGACATTGCTGGTCATTTGTTTCGACGTCGTTTTGCCATAAGCGCTCGGCTGCATTAATGATGATCTCCATAAAGAATTGAAAACAGTAAAAGCTTCAAAATAGTTGCAATGGAAAAACAAAATATTTATTTTGCATTCGTAAAAGTACCTTCTAAAATTAAGCTATTGGATATACCTCAAAAAATTAAATCAGTGATATCTTGCGACAAAAGCAAGTGTTTAACCATTGTGTCCTTCCGTAAGAATATGCCGCATAACAATATCCAAAAGAAATAGTAACACATTAATTCAAATTGATTTGTTTTATTGTTTTTCTGTTGAAAATTACTTTATTGTGAGTTTTTCTAACAACAACCGTACGGATTGTAGAATACAATAACGACAATTGACAAAAACTATTGACCAAAACGATATTGTAAGCAGGGTTGTGGAGTCGGAGTAGCATGGAGTCGGACTCTTAAGAGAACAAAGAGTCGTAGTCGGAATATAGTCGGAGTCGACTCCTGATGCCCAATCTTTTTTTTTTGGAAAACACTACTTTTTAAAGATTAAAACCAAGAAATCCGTGACAGATTTAAACTTAAGACCTTTCTTGGCCACCCTAATTTGAAGCAAATTGTCTTTGCATAAAGCAATTGTTCTGATTTGGGAGTTGGGGTCGGGAGTCGGATTTGGAATCATTGATATTTTAGAAGCTGGAGCGGCTTCCAAGAAAGTTTAGGAGTCGGAGTTGGATTTTAAACCTTCTGACTCCGCAACCCTGATTGTTTGTAATGGCTGAAAATAGATTTCTTTTTTCTATCATACGGCAATGCGTCTTGCAATAGCTCACTGCTTTTCAATTTTACTTGCAACGGTACACAATTTTGACTAAGCTAAAAACGCCTGTTTGCAAACAACCTAGTTTTATGCTTTAAAGTTTAAAAAAAGTGTGCAATTAAGGTTTGAACTTTCTTTTTCTTAATTTTCATTTGTTTTTTGTTTTTTTGATAAACATACCCTATATGGTTGATAAAACAAGGTTGAAAAACAATTAAAATGCGAAAAAACGTCTTCACGTTATCCCGAAAGCAATCGAAAAAACATTTATGAATTTAGTTGTGCTGCTGAGTATTGCAACAATATGATTAAAAGAATGATAAAAAAAATAACATTTTGCAATTTATTAAAAGTAAAAAAATCTTAAAAGTGTAATTTAAAAAATTTGTTCAATATCTAAATAGTACTCACTTGGCTTTAAGTAATTTTTGCAAATGCCTAACGAAAGCTGAGGTTCTCCCTTTTCTTTCTGATGTAATCAATGGATTTGTACAAAATTTGCAAACAGTCGAATGTTTTTGATTACCTGCAATCTTATCTTCGTATTTTTTATCGTTAACGTAGCCGTATTTTATAACTGCAGAATTTTTGGACATTTTGTTAATTATTTAAATCTGTAAAAAATTACAAACAGCCTTATTTCATTATATAACCCGAAACCGCTTTGAGCTCTACCTATATAAAAATATTTTTTGTAGGCTAATTTATATCGATAGGTCGTAAAAAAAATCAATCTAGCAATTAAAAACTTTAAACCCTATGTTTACAACAAATCAGTGTTAATTGCTCATGTAATTTGTGACGCTATCTAAACATTATATTTATAATAAATCAATGTTACAAGCCCATCAATTACAAAACAATTTTCCGGCAAATAGTAACCAGCATTAAACGTCCATTTAACGTTGAGAAAACCAGTTACACGACAAACTCTTTAAGGTAGAAAGACTCAGGAGGTCACGGTTAAACTACATTCAAAATATTCGTTTGTTTAAACCAAAATTGAAGCGGAAACTAATAACAAGAATTAAAAGTTTTTTGTACTAACTTATTAGAATTATCATTTGTTTATAATAAACTTTAAAGCATATTTTTGGTAAATAGTAACTAAAATTGAACTTTTTTTGAACCACTTAGAATAAGGCACATAATAATTGTTAGTTTACATCAGTCTTTAATTGTTTTTTGGTATCTAGTTTCCAAAAATGAACATCTTTTGAACAAAGTAGAAAAACTTCAATGTAATTGTAAGTTTAAGCCAAAATTCAACCATTTCTTGAATATTTAAAAAAATTAGCTGAGAAACAAAAACGTAAGGTTATTGTTTCAACGAGTAGCAAACGTTATTTTCCGCAAAATATTTACTGAGTACACCATGTACCAAGCGTGGCAAACTACGGCCGACGCGACCTTCTGTGCGGCCCGCGAAAGCTTCAAACAAGTAATTAAAAAATTTATTAATTGTTTTTGTCCACAACCAAACTCTTGGTCATTGCTTTTAGCGATCATTGATTTTTTTGGTACGAAAATCAAGAAATCCGAGACAGATTCAAAGTGAAGACCTTTTTTTTGAGATCACTGTAGTGCGGCCCATAAACACATTCAACTTCCGAATGTGCCACGCGAGCTAAAAGTTTGCTCATCCCTAACATATACGGGTACATTGGTCTTCGTGGGTTTTGACAATACTCAATTTACAGTCGAGTTCTGTAGTAGTTTTGGCAACATATTGATATTATCTTTTCTTAAACTTTCGTTCGTGCCTTTTTAGTATTACTCGTAGAATACTTTTAAACTATAGTTATCATAATCTACTTGGCCTATCAAGTACAATTTTTTTGATAAACCTGCTGGTGACTGTTTGCTTAACAAAGTTTAATCTATTAAAATTTATTTAAATAAAAATTCTAATCATTTAAATACCGGTAGAATTTCTTTGTTTAAATAGAATTCAAAAAATGACTTAACGACAGGAAGATTATAATTCAAAATTTGACAATTGTAAAAAAGACATTAAAAGCACTTGGAAATTAATTAATTCTATTATAGGAAAAAATATAAATCTAACTACAGAAGTCACAATGGAAAAATTGCTCATGATCCTTTAAAAATAGCAAACTACGAGCGTATTTTAATAAACATTTTGCTAATGTTTCCAATGAATTAGTGAAGTTTTTACCTCCCAAGAAAAAACATTTCTCAGAATATTTGAAATCTTCCGCATGCCAATCAATGTTTACTTGGCCAACATGTCCTCAAGAACTCTCTAACATTCTGAAAAATTCAAAAAATAAATTAAGTTCACGGCCAGATCATATTCCAACCAAAGTTCTTAAACCCTCACCTGACATATCATACTAGCACTTAGCCATGTCTTCAATCTTTCTATGAGTAAAGGTGAATTCACAGATTGCTTTAAACTTGCTACTGTATGTTCTGTGTTCAAAAAAGGCGATTCTAACAGTATTATTAACTATCAATCTGCTAGTTTATTATCAAATATTTCAAAATTACTTGAAAAAGTTATGTATAACAGAATGCACCGATTTTTAGAAAAGCAAAATTATTTCTACAATTATCATTTCGGTTTTAGAAAAAGTCATTCTACTACACATGCAATTTCAATTTTAGTGGAAAAAATACCGCAGTCATTTGTCTGTAAAAAGGCAACCCTTGGAATTTTTTTGGATTTGTCTACAGCATTTGATACGATTGATCATTCAATACTACTTTCCAAACTTAATCATTACGGGGTTAGAGGCAATGAATTAAAGTGGTTTACTAGTTACTTAACAGGACGTTCACAACAAGTAAAATATGAAGGAATTTTTTCTACAACTCTTGAAGTTACAAGTGTTGTACCTCAGGGCTCTAATCTAGGATCACTTCTTTCTTTGATATATGTCAATGATTTCAAAGATTGTCTGAATGATAGTGATCTTTTGATGTTTGCTAATGATATAAGCATTTTTTTTACAAAATAAAGACATTAAAAAGCTTTTTAATGCTGACAATAAAGAACTTCAACTAGTTGACCAGTGGTTGATAGCAAATAGATTATCAGTTAACGTCTCTGAAACTAAATACGTTTTATTTAGGACTGCCCAATCCAAATTAACAACAAAAAAGCAAGCTCTCGTATTGCAACAAAATAAAATTGAACAGGTTCAATGTATTAAATTTCTTGGCGTTTATTTACAAGAGCACTTAACATGGTCAAGACACATAAATCACCTAATATCTAAACTAAGTAGCGTTCTTGGAACTGTTATTAAAGTGAAATCACTGTTAAACAAAAGATCTCTTCTCCTACTCTATAACTCTCTTATTAACAGTCAGCTTTTTATTCCATTTTAACTTGGTGTTACGGCAATAAAACCTTGGTCAAAGATTACAACGTCTGTGCTATAAATTTGTTAAATTTGTTTTTAGTTTTAAAGTAACTCAACTGTTGGTGATATTATGAAAGAAAATAAATTGTTAACAATAGATCAATTTTTGACTAAAGAACTAATTGTGTTTATGTTTAAGCAAAAAAATGGTAAAAACCCAATTGCATTTAAAGATATTTTACCAAAAAAGAATCTAAAAACATTACCTGAAACAAATCTATCTTTATTCCAAAGAAATGTTCTAGCACAGTATATGAGCAAGTTATTTCACACCGTGGTCCAGTATATTGGAATTGCATTCCTTTCGACTTAAGAAATAAGAAACAAAGTGTTCGATCTTTTACTTTTAAGGTTTTTTAGACAACTTTTAAGTAATGAGAATAATATTTAATTCTAGTGTTAAAGGCAATGAAAATGAAACTTTTGAATTTAATCTCTAGGAGAAAAGCTCAAACGATCAAGATATCCAGTCTGCTCACAAAGGTGTATAAAGAACTCTTTTCATGAAATTGATTCTTTTTAACCCTTATCTTTGCTCTTTAATCAAAATTTCTGTTTGAAAATGCTCTATTGTTCCATTTTAGCAATTAATTTTTTATTTTTAAAATTGTAATATAAATTTCAAAGCAGTTATTAAATGCTATTGATTTGTTTATTATTTTTTTAAAATTTTTTCTGTTATGTGAATCATATATGTTTTGTTTTTTTATCCATCAATTTCAACTAGCAATCTAGTTTTTTATTTTTTGTGTACATGATGCATTCAGAAAAGATTTCCAGACCTGGTGAGGTTACTAATTATGCACTGGTTATTCGATCTCTCAGCCATGCTTTCTACTGCTTCTTCCTTTTCTTGATCTTTTTAATATTAAACTGTTTAATAATGATCGAGAATAAAACGAATGAATGAAATACAATAAAAAATGCGTTCGAAAAACAATTTAAAAATTCAACTCAAATTCTTTATGCCTACATCGGACTTATAACGCTTCTCTAAAAATGACTCACGTTACGATAGTCTAAAAAAATAAAATATTTTTAGGTACTCTTAAACCAGGGACGACATAGAAATATTGATAGAGCACAAAAGCGAACAATAATAGTAAATTCAAAATTAAGCTATGTAATTCAAACTGCAGTTTCTTTGTTGTAATAACAATAATCTATTGCATTTGATAAAACAAATGAAAAATAATTGACAAGATAATGGTTGAAATGACTTTTACATCTCCGGAGAATTTAACTCCTGAGTTTTCCTGTAATAAAATCATATATGTCAAAAAGTAAATCCTAAAAGATTTTGTTTCTGTAACAATAAAAATATGGCAAAATTTAGAATACTTCAGTAACACACTTGGTCTCCATCAAGCGATTATTCCGACCTGCTTTTAAAAATATCAAGATAGGTGCTGTTGTTGTTTCAAATAAGCCGGGGGCAGTAATTAAATGACTTTTTGTTTCTTCGTACCTCTGCATCATGTTTAAGTTCAAATTTGTTTGACAAAATGAAAGGTTTTTTTTATTTCACTAACTTCTCTACTAACCGTAGTTGATGTGAATGTTGTAGATGCTGAAGGGAAGGCCATGAAGGTTGAATTTGAACCCAATATAACACTTCTATTAGCACTGGATAAAGAAGTGAAAGTCAAGTGTATAGGACGACTCCAGTTTACAGATTCAAAAGCGATGTACAAGGGTTGGTACGTTCTTTCCGCGCTGCGTTTTCGTCTTCTTTTGGTTCGTTGTCTCGTATCACGTGAATTGTATATAAAAGAAGTGATACCCTAAAGAAATGATTGTCCATATTGAACGTGTGTAATTGTAAAAAAAATCGTTATTCAATACTTTCTCACCACTTGCACTCTGAAGCTCGCGTCGAAATAAGCCGAGTTGGGATTGGGCAGTGATTCTGAGAGGTAAACAACAGCAATAGTCCGAGTTGTAATCCCCGACACCTGATATATCAGTGTGACCGATCCGTTGCTAGGAAGTTGAACTTTTGAATAAAAAGTTGATTCTGGTTCGATAGTTAGAGAAACTGTTGTATTGTCCTGAAACAAAGATAAAATGTGCAGGACACTAGATTAGAAGCCATATTTTAACGAAAGTGGTAAAAACAACATAAACGCAATGCCTCAGCAGCCGTTGCTGAATGCAAGGAGTTCAAAAAATACATCAAAGATGTTGATGCTTCTTCCCTTCCGCTTGAGTCAGCGCTCTTTGCATATAGTTGCTGAAAAGAGGATTCTCGATCACATGTCATGGTATGGTAGTATCGACCCGTGTCCTTCATCGTAGTATTGCACTGAACCATTAGACAATAGATTACAATTTGTTTGCACGGATTTCAAATCATGTGCGCCTTGTGCAATCTGGTGACCATCGTGCGATCCCGTGACAGGGACCTCACACATTGAGATGAATAATGTTCAGGTCCTTGGAAGTAGGTCTGGTAAGGGGAGATGCAAAGTGCGCAAAATCTTCGGGGTCAGGTTTTGCTATGTGCAAATAGTGTAACCAAGTGTTTAGGACATCTCTGCTGCCAAGAAAAAGAAGATCTGGTTTATTGCCCAACTTTTTCCAGACTTCGCAGCGATAGCAGAAAACAATGGCACGTGTAAACATCAGTCCATCGGCGTTGTAAGAATGCTTTCACAACTGGTGGCTGAACTGAAATCACATGTAGCGGCGCTTGGCGTATGCGGGAAGCTAGTTCTTAAATTGATTCACCTGATCTTCTTTCATTTTTGACCGCATTTTGTAGGTGGTTGAGGTTTGATTTGTCAAGAAAAGGTTTGCTGATTTCTCATTTTGGAACATAATGTGCGTTTGAAAACGTGTAAAACCTGGACCAATAATCTGACCACAATTCCGAAGTAGAGTCAAAAGCAGGAAAATTTAGTATTGCTATTGCAGTTGGAAGTTATTGATCACCATCTTGTTCTCGCCCACGAATCTTGCAGAATTTTTAGTTGCTCCTCGTAACGCCGTTCTTGAGAAGCAATTTGGTCTTCGTGATGACGTTGCTGTTCTTGCTTTTGTTCTTCGTAACGCAGTTGCTGTTCTTCATATTAACGATCTTGTGAAGCAATTTGTTGCTGCAAAACTTCGATGAGCTTTTCCATTGCGCAGTCTTCTTTCTTCTTTTCCTGGCGCCAAAGGTTGCAGTTGTATTTAATTTTTCTTTATTGCTCTTCTGTTTTACAAGACTTAAAACGCAGTATTTAAATTGTAAAATAACGCTTAAGGCGCGGTAATTATTAAAAACACAAATAAAATAATACTCGTGATTTATGTTTATTTGTGAGCTTTTTAGTTCAAAGACTATGCAAAAAAGTTCGCTTCACTCCACCAAAGTTGGGTAAAAAGGTTAAAGTAAAATAATCCTCCTAAAGTTAGGTAAAATAATCCTCCTAAATTTAGGTAAAGTAATCCTCCTAAAATTTTATTCTGTATTCGTTCTATTCTTCAGATCATTCGAACTATTTAGCTCCAAATGAGCTGTCTTATAAAAATGCTAAGAATTTATACCCTAAACAAGAATTATATCCCCTAAATATTTTAAATGTTTTGGGAGTTGCTTTTTATTGCCATGGAAAAACTAGATCAGAGTATGCCAAAATAAATTGTTTTTTTGAAGTTTCAAAATACTTTGTTGACTTAGCGGCAACAATATGGCAGACAATAGTTTCGGTCATGGTTGACTAACCACCAAAGTTTGCGAATGTTCTTGCAACATTAAAAGAAAATAGCAGAGGTTGTTTATTTTACCCAGTAAGTCAGCTTTTTGCAATAATATTTTTATTCAAGAAAAACGTTTAATTATAAATTAATCACAACCGAAATAAAAATTTTCAAGATTTATTTTATTTCTACATCTATCCTCCTGACTCGCAGGAAAGCAACAAAGGCGCTAATACGTAGGGCAACGGTGGAAAAATTGCGGCTCGCGAGTCTATCTGACTGCATATCAATATCAGTCTCTCTAACGATGGATCGCCACCCGTGGTGGGGTTTGGGCTCTGTATTTTTACAGGGATCGAAACGACCATCAACTTGCCGGATCAGTCTATGTCAGTAGGTATTTTTTCAAGCATGGTTCTTGCTTCACCTCTGGGTGTGTCGGGGCATTGGCACTTCGTTTAAGAAATTGGAGGAGATGTGTTGTGCCTGGCTATTCTTAGGTTTTACAGCAGGATCTGGCTTATAGTCCTTATGTACCAAAAATGATTCTCTTGCATTGTATTGAAAAATGCGAGAGGCTCCAATCCCTACTTGTGAGCTGGGTAAGCACAACAACAACAACAACAATAATAACAACATTAAAAATTAAAACCAAGGCGTCGAACCGAACCCGAGCCGGATCCGTGAACCCGTATTAAACATTATTTTTCTTTGTACTTAATAGGGAACTAAACTCAAAGAAATGAAATTTATTGAACCTGAACCGGAGCTGAAACCGTAAAAATAAAATTTGCTGAACCTGAACCTGTAAAAATTTTATTTGCCGAACCTGAACCGAAAGCGAAACTTTATTTTAAACAGTTCCGGTTTGACGTTCTGATTTTAATTTTACATAGGTCTAGATGCACAACAATTTTGTATATAAAGTAGCTGCAATTTGTTCAGTCACCTGATGTGTAGAGATTAAAGAGAAAAGCTATACAGGTAAACGACTTTACAGGCGTAATTTAAAGTAAACAGTCGACCAAGTGGGCTGAATAAAAAAAGTGCAGTTTTAAATAAATAGTACACTAAAGCAGTAAAGTGAATGATTTGTTAAAATGTTGAAGCACCAAAGATAACAAAACAAACTCATAGACAAAAATCAGTTTAAGACTATGATGATATTTTTAACTTTGTTGAACAACATAATACAGTGATGCATAACTTTTTTGTTGTTGTCAACATTAAGTTACTTGTTGAAGACATCTGAAGTACACGACTAGCTCTTCTGATTGACTTCCTGGGGCTCCGGTGGAAGATGTTTCGAACTGTTTCGATCATTTCAGTTGAAGGCGATGGGGCAATTCTTTTATGGAAGCACAAACATCCCTCTTCCTTAAATTTCGCGTGCCATTTTTGGATAGTACGTCAGTCTGGTGGCTGCTTTGCAAATTCTGTCCAAAATTTACGTTGAACACATGTCCACGTTTTATCAAATTCCAAGACACAAAACGCTTTTTCCTTTCCAGTAAAAAACATTTTAAGCAAATAAGAGACAAATTGACGAAAATGATATTTTACGGAAAAAGCTGAAATTTGGATTGTGATTGTTGTATCTTTGCACGAATACACAGGTTTATAAAAAAACAATAGTTAAAATTCACAAAAGTACTTAGCCAAAAAAACAACCGTATTGAAAATAGAATGCTTTTGTTCGTTTGCTGTAGTAGCTTGATAGCTTTGAACTGACTGATCAACCGAAATAAAGGCGCATATTTAACTTGTAACAATTATGCTTGGAGATGCGCGTGTCCAACGTCATCTATTGCACAATATCACAACACCTCCCCAAATAAACTACGACAAAAAAATATATATACATATTAGCAACAATATTTTTTTGGAGGTCTCTTTGTTCCGGTTGGTAGTCTCGGATTGTTGCGTTGGTTCATCGAAGAAGAACTAGATGCGTGGTCAGTCCTGGCTGGAAGTGTTTCTGTAGACAAAACGCTCGTTGGGATTTCACAGGGATCATCATCTTGATCCGAACCGTATCGAGGTCGAAGTTGATCAAGATGTCTTCTCCAAGTTGGTCCTCGAGGAATGACTCGTACATTGACGCTTCGTGTACCATGGACTTTCGTAACTATCGCAGGCACCCATCGTGGGTCACGATCTCTTCTAGGGCCGAAGTACAGTGCGTAACAAGGGTCTCCTAGTAAGTAATGATGTTCGACTTTCGAAACCACTTCCGAGTCTTCAGCATTTGAATGCTTGCTCGCTTGTTTTGACTGTCTTCCCTGCAGGAGATGCGGAATGGATGGAACCAAAGTGTCAATTTTGGTGCGTATTCTTCTTCCATTCAACAATTCGCTTGGTGACAGTCCCGATGCAAAAGGAATTCTTCTATATTGCATTAGAAATTCTTGCAAAGCTTCCTTTGGAGGTAACGAGGATTTTCTCAATGCCTGTTTGGACGATTGTATCAAACGCTCGGCAGCACCGTTTGTTGCTGGATGATAAGGTGCTCCGGTGAGATGTACAATGCCTCGTTGTTTGCACCAACCTTGGAACTCTTGAGACATAAATGTTGTGGCATTATCGGTCACCAACGTGTGGGGATATCCGAAATGAGCAAATTCTTGTTCAAGTATAGCAGTAGTACTTTTCGAAGACGTTGAGGTTGTTGGATGAATGCAAGGATATTTTGAATAAGCGTCTACAAGGACTAACCAGTTTCTTCCCAGAAAGTTGATCGCATGGTCCAAGTGGAGTCTTGACCATGGTTTTTCTGGCATCATCCACGGATGGATTGAAGGTTTATCCGGCTTATTTTGAAATTGGCCACAGGAAGTGCATTTGCGACATAAATCCTCAATGTCAAAGTCAATTCTAGGCCAATAGACAGTTGACCTGGCAAGTTGTTTCATCCGTTGCATGCCGAAATGTCCAAGGTGTAATAATTTAAGAATATGATTACGTAGGGTTGAAGGAATTATTACCCGTAAGCCGTAAAAAACGCAACCATTCTCTGTTGACAACGAATTTTCCAACTTTTTGAAGTCTTTAAGCTCTTCCGAAAATGCATGCGGCCATCCTTCCTTCACAAATCGCATTAGTTGGGAAAGAATTGGATCCTTGGCAGTCTCTCTGACCACAAGCAATGGATTGTCAGGATTGATTTGACGACTGATTGTTCGAACTAAACAAACGCTATCGACATCATCTTCCATCTCCTCCCCATCAAAACTTGTGTCATTTGAAAATGGCAAGCGACTAAGAGCATCGACATTGCCATGGTCCTTGCTTCTACGGTATTCCACCGTGTAGTCATATTGATGGACTAGTAATGCCCATCGTGCAAGTCGATTCGCGGCCATTGCAGGAGTACCTTTATCAGGGGCAAACAAGGTCACTAAAGGTTTGTGATCGGTAACCACAATGAACTTACGACCGTAGAGAAACTGATGAAATTTCTTCAAAGCGTACACTAAGGATAGTGCTTCTTTCTGTATTTGGCTGTAGCGTCTTTGTGTTGCCGATAGAATTTTAGAAATATTGAGAATCGGACGCTCGCTTCCGTCTGCAAAGCGATGAAATAATACCGCTCCAATTCCGCATTCTGAGGCGTCACAAGATAAACCCAACGGAAGAGATGGGTCATAGTGCGCAAGTACAGTCTCTGTGCATAGTAACCGTTTGATTTCTTTGAAAAATGTCGCTTCTTCTTCACCCCACTGCCACTGTTGTCCTTTGCGTGTAAGCTTGTACAACGGCTCGGTGATTTCCGAAAAATATGGAGGTAAGAACTTAGAATAAAACTGCACAGATGCTAAAAAAGATTTTAACGTAGAAATGTTCTTGGGTGTAGGCATTTCTAGTATGGCACCAACTTTGGACCCTTTTGCAATTCCTCGACTTGATAAAGTGTGACCCAGGTAATCAATTGATACTTGGGCGAAAACACATTTTTTACGGTTGCAGCGAAGACCTTTTTCTTCTAGTCTTTTGAACAAAGCTCGCAGGTTCATCAAATGATCTTTTGCGTTGTCACCACTTACCAAAATATCATCGAAATACACGGCAACTCCTCGCAAATTTTGCGTTAACTGTTCCATGATTTCTTGGAAATACCCTGGTGCGGATTTAATTCCGAAAGGAAGTCTTTTCTGAAGTAAAACTCCTTTGTGAGTGCTGAGAGCCAGCTTCTTCTGGCTGTCAGGAGAAAGACAGATTTGATTATATGCATTAGCTAGATCAATCTTACTAAAGCAGTAACCACGTCCTAGCTTGCGCATTAGATCTTCTGGGAGAGGGATTGGTTGACGATGGTCTTCCAGTTGCGAGTTCACAGTCACCGAATAATCTCCACAAACTCGGATGCTTGCTTTTGCTTGACCTGGCAAAGGAGACTTTCGAATAGGAACCACGGGGGTGCCGTACGAGTTAAAATCTGTAAGCTCCCATACACCTCTCTTAATTCCTGCTTCGTATGCTTCGTTTAAATCTTGTAGGATTGAGAACGGAACAGGTCTTGGCTTCTTGAAAATAGGTTTAGCTTCAGGTTTAAACCGTATGTCCAGTGAAAAATCTTTTAGACAACCCAATGTTGATTCAAATAAAGTAGGAAACTCTCCACATAATTGAATACATGCCGCATCTAATGAGTTTTCTGGACCAGTTGTAGTGACGTGCTCTATCGTTGCAGTAGATTCAGCACAACTTAGATTTTCTGAAGTGATCAGTTAAGTTGGTGAGTTTCAACTTCATCATCGCCAGACGACCTAGTAAATTTAGATTGGGCACCTTAGTGACAATTACAGGAAAGGTCACGTCAGGTGATTTTCCATCAATACTTGCAGTTGATTGGAATTGACCCACGACGGGTAGCGGGCTACCTTCAGCAACTTGATATTGAACTGATACAGGTTGTAGAGTGGGTTTACCCAGCGTTTGCCACGTCGCTTCACAGCAAAATGTGTCACTGGCTCCGCTATCAATTTCAAACTTAATTCTGCGGTCATTAAGTCTAATAGTTTGATAGATGGGTGAAACAGAACATTGGACTTTGTTATCTCTTAGTCGAGACATGCATACAGATTGCAGATGACCTGTTTTCTTGCAGAAGTTGCAAATAGCTTTAATGTGGGGACAAGCTTTGCTAAAATGTCCAGAATTTCCACACCTGAAGCAGGCGGTTTTCTTTTCTTGCGTTTTGGAAGTTTTGGACTTTGCGTGATAAACTTTCTGCACCGACGTAGAAGGTTGACCGTGTACGGTTTCCTTTGCTACCTTGGCTGCTTCTTCCACTTCTTGAGCCACTCTGATGGCGTTGCTAAACTTCAGTTCATCGTCCTTGAGCTTGAAGAGTGTCTTCAAAACTGCTTCGTTGTCGACTGAACAGATAAATTTAGTTCGCAAGGCTTCATCTAAAGGATCTTTAATGGATTGAAAATCACATGTAGCTGCATCTTGTCGTATTCTGCTTGCCAGTTCAGGAATAGTTTCGCCAGGTTTGCGTTTCATGTCAGACCAAAATTTGAAACGTTCTGACAACAAATCTTTTTGGATCAAACTGCTCTGCCATAAACGTCTGAATATCATTCATCGTTAGCTCATGTATGCTTTTGACAGGTTGTTGCTGAGCCGCTAAGTTGCTAAGTATTTTGTAAACGGAGTTAGATTGGTTGGTAAGAAAAATTTGTGCTTGCTTGTTGTCGGGAATAGAGTTAGCAGTGACGAATGTTCGGAACCTTGCCAAATAATCAGTCCATAACTCAGATGTGGAATCGAATGGTTGAAAACTTGCCATCGGTGTTGGAACATTTTCTCGCGGGTTGTTCAAGCTGCTTTGTAAAGTTTTCAGCTGCTTTTGAAGCATTGTCATTTGCTCTTTGTGCTGCTTGTTCTGCTCGCAATGTTCGTCGCGTAAAACTGCGATTTGCTCTTGATGCTCGCCGCGTAAAACTGCCATTTGCTCTTGGTGTTGCTTATTTAACAACAAAATTAGTTCGGAAATTTCACTCATTTTGACAATTCAAGCTGTTAATGCAAATTCAACAAATTTTCTTTTTTTCTTTCTTGACGCAGTTGAGTTCCTTGAATCCTCGTCGCCACTTTTGCCTGTTGTATCTTTGCACGAATACACAGGTTTATAAAAAAACAATAGTTAAAATTCACAAAAGTACTTAGCCAAAAAAACAACCGTATTGAAAATAGAATGCTTTTGTTCGTTTGCTGTAGTAGCTTGATAGCTTTGAACTGACTGATCAACCGAAATAAAGGCGCATATTTAACTTGTAACAATTATGCTTGGAGATGCGCGTGTCCAATAATTGTTCGAGCAGAAGGCGCTGATTAAGATTAGAAGCGTTTAAGAAAACACTACGTCATCTATTGCACAATATCACAACAATGATATAACAATGGTCTGGCAAAACAAAAAAATATGGGATTTTACCTATCCAACGAAACCCAATTTTATCCTGCTACTTTTGCCAGTTACCGGGATATAAGATTTTCTAAAGTGACATATTGAGATGAAACATCCTGTACTTTCACTTGAAAACTTTTAGGTGTGCAACTGTTTACCATGGTCCTTCAAGAAACATGCTAGTTAACACTCAGGAGATATCATTTAGCTTCAAACATAACCTTATAAATTGAGGGGGGCGATAGGGTCATCGTCGCTGTCTCAATCTCTTCACCTGCAAAAAATATTCAAAAACAATCTAATTTTTCCGTCACTGAGTAACTTTTTAAGGCATAAAATGTATCTGTAAAAAGTTATTAAAAAAGAAAGTGATGAATGTCCAAATAGTTTATTTTAAAATGCTGTACACAAGATATCTTAAAATTGTCTTTCGGGGGATAAGATTGATTATTTCAACGCATAACAGTTCTAAATTGATTTTTTGGGCGTCAAAAAGATTTTGAATACATACTGTACAACAAAGCTAAGTCTGCTGCTCACTTAAAGTATTTGTTACTTTTGGGCTTTTTGGCAAAATTATGTGCAAACATGATTCGAGCAAAATTGTTTCGCCCTCTTTCCCAAACCCTTTGTTCCGGTATATCTATGGCCACGATCCACAGCCATGTTTTTAATTTATGCGCTTGAAAAAATGCATAGAAAAAATATTTTATAAAATTAGGGATTAAACTAAACCCGAATCGAAAATCTGTATTTATCGCTAATGATTTTCTTTAAATCCGAACCGGAGCTGAAACGGTACTAAAATAAAATTTGCTGAACCTGAACCGGAAATAGACCCTTAAAATAAATTTGCCGAACCTGAATTTGAACCGGAACATATTTTAAATCGTTCGACTCCCTGATTAAAACAGGTGCAAAAACAAAAAGCAACTTTAATGCTAAAATTTGCAATCGTCTATTAATGTTCGACAATAAAAGTTTGCGCTTAGCAGTCGCCCATGAGCAATGTCATTATATAGTACAGTAAGGTAAGTAATATTTGAGAATAGATTTGATTCGTACTTATACAAACAATAACCTGGAATTAAAAATTAACATATATTTTTGAAGCAACTCAATTAATCTTTGCAATATCTTATTTGATACCAATTCAAATTTTCTGTTTAGTACAACACTTTTAATCATAAAAAACACAATAAAATTTGTAGACTTACTGACAATGGAGCTGGTTCTTTACAAGCTTGCTCGGTAACTCTGCCTGATAAAACAGAAGACAACTCGTCAAATTGAGTGAATTCGAAAGCGTATGTCGAGTCGGGATCGCTTGCGATTTGATTTATTTCCGTTTTATCGTATCTGCTGCCAACTCCGACTCCAAATACAGTGACTCCCATGTTTTTAATCTTTTAAAAAATTATAGATTAAAAATACTAAAACGAATTTAAAAAATTTTATAAGTACCATATATTTTGGGTACAAACCAATTTGATTGCGTAACTTAAAAGTTTTTAGAAAGCAAATTTTTCCTATTTGAAAGCTGTTTAAATGTTGTAATTTTTAAGTGGGCTACAAGGTTTTTTATCTTTTTTTATTAAAAATCATAAATTTATAATTCAAGAAAATCTTTTACATGTTGGGATTTTTTATTGCGAGGTGTGCCCTATTTAAATCTTTTAAATATCGAGGTTAAATTTTTTATGTGTTTGAGATAAATTTATTCTGAACAAAAGCTGTTTGTAAAATTGATTGACTACATTAGTTCCTTAAACCTAAATAGCCTAAAAGGATAATTATTTATTATTTAGAAAATTCATATGGCAACACACGTCGGCATTATGCTGGAGTAGGTCGGAGCGTCGTGTTGATGGCAAACGCGATTGACGCGATCAGGATTCTTTTCCTATTCTCGTTCTTCTGTTGAGTCCTCAGGAAAGACACTTAACAACAGTTTTCTCTGTTTTCCGGCCTCCGCAAACAATTTTAAATTTCAGTTATATCTTTAAGTATGAGATAAAAAAATTCAAAATTTCAATCGGACAACAATATTTTTGCATAATCCAAAGCACGTCAAAGTTCCTCTAAAGAAATTTCTCCGTTTTAGTTTTACCAATCAGAGAGATAAATAGAGGCGATAGTACCAAAGGACTTTTTGGCTAACGTTTTAATAAGAACGAAAAAAAGAATTTATAAGCTTTCGCATTAATTAGAATATATAAGTTATGCAAATGTGAATTTGTGGTCAATGCAGGTCTTTGATATTTCTCTTTGTACATGTATATGACCAGCTGTGCAAACATAACCAAAGCATGATATCTCTGATAATGTTCAAAACCCAAAGTATGGTCAGGTAATGAGTTCGAGTTCGGCGTGCGAGATGAGCAATGCCGAAGATTGCACTCTTTATAGCTGTCTTGTGTTTTTTTAATAAGAGAATTTACGTTTTCTGAAGGCTGCACAACAGAATCTCCACTCCTTCCATCAGTAAGTACGACCAAAATTCGAGGGACTCCTTCAATAGCTGGTCTTGCTCCGTTTGTTTCGTCAAATCCAATTCTGGCAACTTGGCTAATGGCAGCTCCAGTTGCGGTTCCGCCTTAAAAAAAAACAGTTTAATGAAATTATTTCATAGGTTTATATCCGACTTCGCTGCATACAGAAGTTAAAAATTTTTTTATGAAAAAATTTTTCAAGCAATATTAATTGTAAAGTTGACTCCTCAGTTAAAACAATATGGTGTAGTAAAATTTTTTGCTTGCAAAACCTTATACATTAATAAAATTAATTTGTTTCGTTAAACCCAACTGTGGCAATTTGATTGATTATAGCTCCAGTTCTTGTTACATCTTTTAAATAACAATTTAAAACTATTCAATACTATTAAAAAACAGTTCAAAATATTTAATAGTATATGTTCGACTTTGCTGCATATAGAAGTCTAAGCATGCTTTACAGAAAAAAAATTCAGCAGTCTTGTTTCGCTGGCATAGTTGACTCTTAGTTACAGCAGAGAAACAAGAACGTTTTCTGTTTGCTAAACTTTATTCGTTCAACGCAGGTTTCTAGTCCAGCGGTCGCCAACTTTTATAACTTCATGGAAGGCTAAATGTAAATTTTGCCGACAAGTAATATGAATTAAAAAAAACTAGAGCAAATATATTTGTACGATAATAGTCCGAAAGCTTTGAAATTCGTGTTGAAGGTAAAAATCAAGTGAAGCCCAAAAAAATAAAAGTCTTTACTTTTAAAATTACCTGGAATATAAAACTCATAGATAAAATTCGAAAGTTGTAGGACTCAGATTGACTTGAGTTTTTTAAGTGGTAGACTTGTAACAACTCTGACTTTAAATTTTCTGCAACCACCAGTTGATGATTGCTATTCCGGTCAACTTGGATCGGAGCCAAACCAGCTCCAATGAAAAATTTTACAATTTTTGTAATCAGACTGATTAATAATTATTACCCAATATAAAAACAAAATATTTTAAAATTATTCTTACCAGCAGGATAACGAGTGGATAGAACCACGTTTGAAAACTCTTGGTTACTCTGATTCTGATTTAACAGACTCCGAGTAACAACGGATGAAGAGTAGATCATCAATCCAGTCCGGACTTGATCGGAAGAAATTGAAAAACTGGATGCTGTTTGATTGACAAATTCCAAAGATTTTTGGAAATTACTGCTTCCGACGCTTCCGGAACCATCGACGAGTCTTGATGCGGTGCAAGCTGTGCAATATACAGTGCTCAACCAAGAATATTATATGTTTTATTTAAATATCAAGCTTGTAATTCAAAAAAACTTCTAAATTCATGATTCAAATTCATAGAATTAATAAAAATATAGTTTAAAAAGGCAAATGCAATGAAGCTTAGAAGATCTTTTTGAAAAAAAATTTAATAGGTAAATGAATTTCATTTGCTTTATTTTTTTCTCACAAAAACTTATTTTATCAATTGAATTAGTACACAGAAAGATTTTAAAATCACGTTTCTTACAATTAATCTTTTCGAATTCCTCAGCTGTCGTAATGAAAGCTTGTGATTGGCCATTCGTGTTGTAATTTGCAACCCACCAAGCTGCTTGATCAGAAACAGTTGCAGGAAAGACTTCACTTGGTTGAAGTTGAACTTCCAGGAAGACTCTGGCAGCAATAGCTGAGCGCAGAGGAATTCTGGAAGAAATGATTTAGTAAATTTTTAATTAACACAATATTTAAAAGTTTTGGGTAGGCCGACATATTTAATCAAATATTTTGCCCTTACCTAAATTGTTTAAGTTTGAAGTAGCCAAAATTGTTTATTTTTATAAATTTAATTTGTTACCTAAGATTTTTGATAACTACTTTTCATATGCTAAATCCTGCCATTCTCGTACCACAAGATTTTCACTTAATAATCATCTTATCATTCCTCTGTTTAAAAGTAATAGAACTCAAAGATCAACTAAATATACATAGGACCAAAAACTTGGAATTCCATCAGTCATAATTTGAGAATAATGACATTTAATAAATTTAAAAAACATTATAAATCAGTTTTACTTCTCAACGATTAAATTCATATAATTTCTTACAATTTGTTTTGTGTACCTTATATTATTTTTTCCTTGTTGCTTGGGTTGTCTCTACATATTCTTAATGTTATATTGCTGTTTTGTTTTGCTTTGTTTTGTTGTGTTTTATATTGATTTGTTTTTTTTTGTTGTTGTTGTTTTTCATTTTTTTGTGAACATAGTAATGATTTCTCTCCCAAAATCACCTTTAAAATATATCTCTAAATCGTGGAAAAGAAAAGTCACTTTCATTTTAATTTTATTAAATTTATAAAGATAACTAAAATATTTGTAAGAGCGTTTTTAAAAATTGTTATTGCACATAGTTGACTACCATGTTGTTCGGCATTAGCTAAAAATCTTTTTTGTTCCTTTTTACATTTTATTTTGTTTTAATTTTGGCAAAATATTTTGGGGCAAAGAATGATTATACAAACATCACGGTATCTTCGTTTTTTGGTATAGATTTAATAACCTCATTTGACAGAGAAATGGAATCAAATAAACTTAGCATTTGCAAAACAATAGATTTGCCGTAAGTTTTATTATCAACTTTTTGTGGGTAATTTTTTTGATTAAATTTGCGACATGCACGGCCTCAAAAACTATAATTCAAGGCCGCAGGTTGTGCTCCAAGTCTGTAGATTTATACGTGCAATATTGTCAACAATTTTATGGATAACGCTGATCATAAATTGAGCCACATTACATAGAGTTTAGAAATGGTTTCTAAAAAAATTACATCTCTTTCTAATTTAAAAAATGTCACTTTACTAACTTTAAATGCCCTACAAATAATAATATTGATAACGCACCAAAAATTAGCAATGGACTTTTATTGACATTGACGTTGTGTCGGTCAGCACTCAGCCGATATCTTCAGAGTCATTAAACTGTTTGCAGTAATAAGGGTTCTTAAACTGGGGTCGACGGACCCAGGGGTTCCGTGGGGAAGTTTTAAGAGGTCCGTCAAGGCCCAATAAAAATGTTAGAAAATATCAAATTAGGTTTTAAAATGTAATGATTTAAAAAAGAAATTACATAAATTAAAACAAGCTTAAAGTTCGCTTGCATACCAAGAAAACCAAGAAACTGTCTTGAATTCAAAGCGGTAAAATCATAGACATTTACCGTTTAAGGCATCAGAGCAAGTGAGTAGCCAAGATTTTACAAAAAACTCACTAATGACAACTCAGCTGCTGTTCTCGAACATTTTTTAGGAATTGCGTTTAATGAACCATAAAAATTATTGCGAGTGCGAGGTAAGTAATAATTGGTTATCAATCAAACACCGTAAAAACTTGTTTGTATTGAAGTTTTACACTTGAGTTAAGACTTTAGACACCAATCGCGATACAGTCAATTTCGCTTTATTTGGACACTGGGTCCAAGTTAATTTTGTTTGAATTAAGCAGAGAAATAAATGTATGAATAGACGTTTGGTGGTACAGAATTTGAAGATTGCGTGAAGTAAAAGATTTTTCTTCCCAAAGCTTTTCATCTGACACTCTTCAGGGAAAACCGTCAGAATGAAGCAGAATTGAAACCGAACTGAGTTCTAAAGAGGAAAGCAGAGTTCTCATTGGCTGAAAGAAGTTAGCCAATGAGAGAAAAGATTAAGAAATTTTCAAAAAGTAGACGAATTCTTTTTGCTTACAGGGGATTGAGAGATTTAATGAAAGTCGCTTCAAGAGCAAAAAGGTGATAAGAAGAGCTCGCGCGAGAATAGAAAATTTTTCGTTGCTGTAGTGAAGAGCGCATTGGGCGTTGTCAAGAAGATGTTGACCAATGGAGGATTCGTGAAATTGTTGTGGGCGTGTGTTGGCCTTGCAAGAGCGGGAAAGACTTTGGCGGTTGGGCGAGGCAGGAGGATTGGTGATGGATCTAGGAACATGTTGTTTAATTCGCTCTTCTAGGCGTTGAGACGTGGGACCAACGTACCGACCATCGCAGTGGCACAGAAAATGGTAAATAACATTGCTGTGATGATGGGAAGGTAACGCGTCTTTCTTAATCGCTGGTAAGAGCTGTCGGGTGTTAAAACCTTTCTGCTCTTGAGGCAACTTTCATTAAATCTCTCAATCCCCTTCTGTGTAAACAAAAAGAATTCGTCTACTCTTTGAAAATTTCTTAATCTTTTCTCTCATTGGCTAACTTCTTTCAGCAAATGAGAACTCTGCTTTCCTCTTTAGAACTCAGTTCGGTTTCAATTCTGCTTCATTCTGACGATTTTCCCTGAAGAGTGTCAGATGAAAAGCTTTGGAAAGAAAAATCTTTTACTTCACGCAATCTAGAAATAAATGTTTATGAATTAAGTATTATTTAATTTGAAATAAAAAGATATAGCCAGAATGAAGGAGTAAAGTATGTATAATAATAATCGATTGTAATAGATATCGAAATAATATTAATTGATGTGGTGCTTTACTAGAACTAAAGACAAGCATCAGACATTAGTATCGATAGTTAATATTTCATTGGCATATTTTTTGTGTCTAATTAACCCCCCATACAACAAATGTCAAAGAAAAAAAGTACAGTGATCGTCACACTTTATTCGTCATACAATCTTATTCTTAACCGCGTAAATGTACGTATAGCTAATTTTCTGTTTCAGTAGTTTTAAATTTCAGTATGTCCTAATCGTGATTGCATATTCGCTAAAGCCCCACTTAATTTAATTTATTTAATTTATTTGCAAGTTGTTTTTTATGTACCCGTTTTAATCAGACCGTTTGGTTGGCGCCCTAGTTTTCTATTGTCTTCGCAGTTTTATTTTTTCTCTTTAGTCTCTTTTATCTCGGACGTTCTTTTGTCTTTCGAAATGTTCTAGCATAGTTAATTCGATGTTACATAATCGTTTGTTGACGCGTCTCTGATTGGCTGTTATTAAGAGTGACACAATTTAATCGCTATTCCAGAAAATTTGCTTATAATCTAGCGTCACATGACGTGACCTTATATAAGCGTGCGTTTTGTTTTCATTTCACTCCAGTCTGAATTCCACGTGAGATTTCTGTTAGTGATTTGAGTTGTTGCCTTGCGATTGAGTCGTTCGTGTTTTTGTGGCTGTGCGACGGCAGTTAATTCTATAGAAACATCTAATAAATCTATCCTGTCAAGAAGGCGAACAGTAAAACCTCCGGCTTGCGAAAAAGATTATTTACTGTTCTAATTTTTGTTATTTGTTGTTTTAATTTTCCGTTTTTTGGATTTTGAACTCACGTCGCTAAGCCTTCAACTTGGTTAATCAAACATTGTAATTTGTTTTCTTTCTGTTTGTTCCCTCGCGGCTCGTAATTTTGTTCTTTAAAGCTTTATTCAAGTTAACTTTTCAATAGCGGTTCTTAATTTAAGGTTCTTAATTTAAATTTAACATTCGAAATCAGTTTTATTTAAGGTGAAGCGTACCTTATTTTCAATAACATTTTTTGTTTGATTTTCATTATTTTAATATTTTATTTAAATAAATTTCTAGACTCATTGAAAAATCTATTTATTGTTTACCTTTCAAATAGTTTCTTTAATCAAATTTGTAATGCTAAAATTGTTTTGTTTCACATTTTAAATTTTTGGTGATCTAATACAATTAATTTTTTCGAAGCCTGACTGCGCAGGTTTGTAGACGAGTTACTTCCTTTCGTCCCGCAGAGACAGATACCATCAAAGAAGATTTTTATTTTGTAATACAATTTTACAACATGCAAAAGTCACCTACGTCTTGAAAATGGTTAACAATTTTTTTGCTAATGAAAATTTTGAATGGAAGAAAAAAATAGATAGTTTGTGCCCAAATGAAGCACCGACAATGCTTGGCAAAACATCTGATTTTGTCACTTTGCTAAAAAAGAAGCTCCTCATATTATTCTTGCTCACTGCTTTTTATATCGCCATGCATTAGCATCAAAAACGTCCGACAAATTTGAGAGAAGTTTTGACTTAAGGTGTAAAAATTGTCAACTTTATCAGATTTTGTGCTTTTATAATAAGCGATTATTTAAATGTTTTTGTCAAGAATTGGGAGCGAGACATGAAGTTCTCCTGTATCACAGAGGTTTGCTGGCTATCAAGAGGCGAAGTTTTCAAGCGCTTGTTTGAATTCCAAAAGAAGTTTCTATTTTTTTAACAGACAAAAATGTTGAACTCTCAAAGCAATTTGAGGGTGAAGAGTTCATTCCACGTTTGGCTCACTTGGTTTATATTTTTACTCATTTGCATCAGTTGAGTCTTTCTGTTGAAGATCCTGCCGTTGTAATTATGGACGCTTCTTAGAAAATTAAAGGTTTCCAGGTGAAGCTTTCTCTGAGAAAAGAAGATTTGAAACTAAAATTTATTTCAATTTCTCAATGCTAGAAGAATTACTGCTTCAAAAAGATAAAATTTGTAAACCTCTATCAAAATATCGTTGCATAGACATGTGTGAACATTTGATAGAGTTGCAAAACTCTTTCAGAGGTTACTGTTTGACCTTCAAGGATTCGTTTTTTTAGTCGAATTGGCCAAAGATCAACTCATTGAACTGAGTTGATCTTGTTGGAAGAATTAAAAATATCCTGCAATTCAAAAAGTACAGCAGATTTTTGGGTTTCGTTGTCGAAAGAATATCTTCTTTTGGTAAAAAAAGCCATGGCTGCTATTATAGCTTTTGCCACTACGTACTTATGCGAATCAGGATTTTTGTCCATAGTTACAATCAAAAACCAAAAGTCGAAATCAGTTGGATGCAAAAGATGACATGTGTGTTGCCCTCTCAAATACGAAACCACAATTTGATGTGCTTGTGAAAGACAAACAACAGCATTCTCCCATTAAATGGAAAATTTAAAACAAATTGAATTTGTAATTCAATAAATTAAATAAAACCTGTATTTTGTTTACGTATTCAGTTCTATTTTATATTGTTACATGCAAATTTTTAAGGTTTAAAAATTTTTTTGACTAAGGTCACTGGGCCAAAAAAAGAGGAATGTAAAAGTCAAAAATATTTTTAGGGGTTCGCGGCAAAAAAAAGTTTAAGAATCCCTGGTTAAGAAGCTATTCGTTTCTACCCGTAGAAATACAAACAACGTCAAAAAGCACGTAAGTTGCCTCATTGATCACCGCGCGACAAAATTTATGTAAACCAAGAACAAAGAAATTAAACAACTCCCCACGAATGCCGCACTCGCGAACAGTGAAAATAAAACCAAAAACAATCCAATGATAAAACACAGCAAGTAATCGTACAGTTAAAATATTAAAGAACCAAACCAAATCAATTAATTGAGTAAAATCGTAAAGCATTGGCGTGCAGATGGAGGGGGAACGGGGCGTAAGCCTCGGGGATTCAAGGCAAGGAGAAATCAAGCGTAAAGAGTGAAATTTAAGGAATTACGCTTTGTTTAAATTTTGTAACTACTGAGTGTTTCTGCGTACTACAAGGCTAATAAGACATTCTATCGAAAATTAATGGAAACTTGCTGGAGTGGGGCATGCAAAAGAATGTTAGGTGACCCGATAGAGAGACGAAACACTGAAGACCGTCAAGAATATGTCAAATTTCCAAGAAACCCGCTTGCTAAACCTTTCAGCTTTGTGTTGTGTCTGCTCTTTGCACAATATGGTAGTCTAATGTTGTTTCAGCTTAGTTTATTTTATGACTGATGGTCGCACAATTTATTTTGCACATAACACAACCTCATTTAATTCAACCTGCACAAAATCCAAAATCACATGATTTAATACACAAACCGATTGTGGCTTTGACGCACAATTTGCATTGTGACGTAAAGTCTCTCGTGGTTACTTTAACATAGGGGTGTCCAACCTTTTGCTCGTCGCGGGCCAAATTTTCGTCTGTAAATTTATCACGGGCCGCAATCGCTGAAACAATCAAAGTGATGTTGTCATGAGAATTTGTACGAAAATTTCCGTCTCCAAAAGAGATGTTTCCTAAAAAAAAGTCTTCAGTTTTAATCAAAGTTTGTTTTATAATTTTCGTCTCCAAAACTACGTGTTTCCAAAAAAAAAAAGAAAAGGTCTTCCCTCTTTTTGTGGACTTTATTTTGTCGTTGAATTAGTGCTTTCCAAAAGCTTTTGCGGCACACTTCGGCATCTCTCGCGCAACACAGATTGTAGAGGTTTAAATGCACTGCAATAATTCAAGTCGATAGAGCATCTGATTAAAATTCCTTCGTGGGCCTCACTAAAAGGCTTCGGGGGCCACATGCGGCCCGCGGGCCGCAGGTTGGACATCCCTGCTTTAACTGCGTGGTTTGGCCTTTATCTGGGTGGTTTGGCCTTTTTGTGAATCTAGGTCTTAAAGTTTGCACGCCATGCAAGTATTAACTGTATTAATCTTTTCTTATAACTCAGCACCTTTCCAGTGGATATGGCCAAACAAAAAAGGGTTTATTTAACGCCTGAGGTAAACAATGCAATTGACAGAATGCTTTGAGTATAATATAGAAACGTAGTTTGTGTTGATTCTGTGTGAAATGCGAAGTCTATTTATGGCTTCTGCTTGACTTTTTTGGTTTGGTGCTAGTGAAGCGTGCATTCTATTTTCACTGTGAGGGCGCACATTCAAACTTAGTCATGAGCGGTTTTAGCAAAGATACAACACTGAAAATGAGTTTACGCAAATGGTGTGATTATATTCATAGAAAGCCTTCTACTGTACAGTGTCAGCATTTAAATAAAAAGTGTCTTTAAGAAGAGGCCAACTGGAATTTAGTACTTTGCAGTGCAATACGAAATGTCTGGAATCTTACAAGTGTTTTAGCATTTTACATGTCAGTCGCGGAGGTTAAAGATTGTCCTGAAGTGCAAGTTAATTGTCACACAATAGTGCACCACTGCCAAACAAGCACTCTAACTAACGTTGGTGTGTCACTACTCACTAATAGTTCAGAAAAACATCAAGGGTAGCAATGCAGCGTGGTCGAGTGATTAGAGCGCTGTGATTACGGGCGATATGGTCTCGGTTCAAAACTAACTCGGGCCATTCTGTTGTGTCCTTGGAAAAGACACTTTACGGCACTTTCCCCTGCTTGGTGGTCCTGGCAAGTAGTCTAAATTTCACTCATATCTCTATAAAACTAAAAAAATAAAAAAATTTTGACCGGACAACAATATCTTGGCATTTCCGGAAGCAGGTCGGGGTAATTGCTTGCCCTATGCATAAAGCCTCCGTTACTTTCCTGCGAGTCAGGAGGATAAATATAGAGATGAAAAAAAGTACCAAATGTCATGGCTGTACAATTTCACATAATATTTATAATAGAAAATGCAGGCAACTCTATCTCCTATCATGCCTCATAGGTGCTTTCTTTTTTTTGGGCCTATTAAATATTTATTTGCATTCATAAATACAATATTTAGTTTTTCCAAGTAGAAAAATACTCTTTAATAGACGTATTGCATCTGTAATTGCATACTTCAGGTTCATAGAATAAAACAAATATATAAAGAGCTTCTTTGTGGTACAGAATTTTAATATCGGTTTAAACAAGGTCGATTTTATCGAAGCCATAAGCTTTTCGTGACGCTCTTATCAGTGGCAATCGCGTCAAAATGAGATGAACCAGAGAAAATCAAGGTATTTATAGTCTCAACAGTTGGGAGAAAGGTGCTGCAGTCTCGGAAAGGTGAAAGGCACAATTTTCAAATAACCTAAGTTGCGAGTAACAGTGTTTCTCCTGGGTAATTGCACATAGTGCGTTTCTCCTTTCCGAGATTACACTGTATTGCACCACACTGTGCAATTGTGCCTTTCTCCTTTCCGAGACTGCAGCACCTTTCTCCCAACTGTTGAGACTATAAATACCTTGATTTTCTCTGGTTCGTCTCATTTTGACGCGTCGTCGTTTGAAGGGCATCCACTCCAGGCCAGACACAAATAGAACTGGGGCCGAGGGTTTATCCTTTTACTACCCCAGACTGCTGCACTGCCTGGATCAGATGCTGGCAGTGATGTTATTAAGCCAGCATCGAGTTTCGTCATCCAAAACCGTCAGACCTCGTGCTCCATGTGGTGCCCGATGTATGGGGCACATTGTTAGTACATGGTCTGCGGTTTGCTCTGAGGCGCCACACTCGCAATTCGGTGAAGGAGCGAGACCCCATTTGTGCATGGACGAATGGAATCGCCCAACACCAGTCCGCAGGCGGTTGAGCTTAACCCAAGCTGCTCGAGGTAAGCCCATCCCAACAGGCCTGACACTGGTCCCGGGCACAAAAGCACGGAGCCTGGAAGCACTTTCACAGTACTCCGCGTTCCATTTGTGATTCGTCCATTCAGAGGCGCGGATGCCAAGTCTGGCAAGATTGTCCAAGAGATTCCGCGCACCTGGCACAAACGGGTGTCTGGATCTTAGTCTCACTTGGCCAGTATCTGAGGACCCACTTAACAGACCATGCAAAATATGATCGAGGTCCAGAGATCCACGGTAAGCTAAGGAGAGTGTCGCTCCCAGTCGGCAAAGCTCAGCTGGCTGGATGCCTGAGAGTATAGGTAGGTGGTCCGTTGGAGTGGGACGCAGGCATCCAGTAACTAGGCGCAAGGCGTCATTCAAGACACTGTCAATGAGGCGAGTGTGAGCACTGCGACACCAGACTGGCGCACAGTACTCAGCTGTTGAGTAGACTAGAGACAAGGTGGCTATGCGTAGTGTTCTAGCACCAGCACCCCATCCCGAGCCCACGAGTCGCCCAGCAGTGTGACGCGCGAGGATAGTTTTTTGCGCAATGCCACTAAATGGTGACGAAACGTGAGCGATCTGTCCAGTTTTACCCCAAGGTATTTAGGGGTTGGACAGAACGGTAAAAGTCTACTATTGTTGTAGACCTTTAGCTCACGTTTGGCCTCTCGGTTATTTAAGTGAAAGGCTGTCGTCACCGTCTTAGTGTGACTGAGCTTCAACCTCCAAGTCTGGAGATACGCTGACAGTGTGGACATGTCTTGGCTTAATGTCCCCTCCAAGTCCTTCCAGTTTCCAGAAGAGTGCAACAATTCTAAATCATCAGCATAAGCAAACTTTCTGGAAATCATGGAAGGAAGATCGTACGTATAGATGTTAAATAAGAGGGGAGCCAAGACCGATCCCTGAGGAACGCCGTTTTTAAGACGGCGTAGCCTGCTTTGCTTGCTGTCACCGGTGGTTAGGATGAAACTTCGATTTCGGACAAGCTCCATAATCATTTTGACCATGTGCTTATCCGGAAGTAGTCTCAGCAGCTTGCAGGTAAGGCCACGGTGCCAGACAGTGTCATAAGCAGCTGTCAGATCGATAAATACGGCACCAACCTTCTTTTTAGACTCAAAAGAATCCTCGATGTTCTGGGTTAGCAGAACAACTTGATCTACAGTTGACTTCCCGCGTCGGAACCCAGCCTGCTCTTTAGGGAGCAGTGGATCGATTAATGGTTCAACGCGGGCGTAGATAAGTCTCTCGAGGATCTTGTAGGGGACACAGAGCAGAGATATCGGTCGATAACACTTTGGATCCCCCACGGGCTTTCCTGGTTTTGGTATCGCGACCACAAGCGCTCTTCTCCAGATCTTGGGAATTTTGAGTCGGCGTAAACAGGAAGAAAGGAAGTCACGTAACCAGGACTTCAAAGCAGCTCCAGCATGGAGTATAAGCTCGGGGCAGATGGAATCAGGACCCGGAGCTTTACCTGGTTTTAAGTGCTGAAGGGCAGCAGCAAATTCTCTCTGTGAAAATTTGTCAGAGATATTTACTGCGTCTGGTGTTGTGGCCCTCCAAAGGTCAGACACTTCTTGAAAGACAAGTCGAGATGACTTGCGGTCAACAGCCTCGTATTTCCCATTTCTAACCAGTTGAGATACAATAGCATCGGCTGAAACGGGACAGTGACGAGGAGAGTGTCGTGACCTACCAGTAAGGTTGTTCAAAATACTCCATGCTTTTCGACTAGAGTGTGAGAAGTCAATGCTCCGAACTGCTTCGGACCATCGATCCCTCCGCTTTCTGTCAAGCTTGGCAAGCAGAGCTGTAGCAGCCAAACTTGAGTCGTCTCCCTGAGGAGACTGCAGAAAGGTTTTATAGAGGGATTCACACTCTGCATCCCAACACGGAATATAGTTATTTCGATACCCGCGTGGGATAGTCTTTTTGGCTGCTTTCTTAAGGGTGTTACAGAAGTCCTGGTAAGCCGTATCCACATCAAGTGAATCAGGCGGCAACAAAGTCTTTGCGAATTTATTCGTCAAAGCGATGTAGTGACTCCAATTGGCCTTGCGGAAGTTCCATCGCTTAACAGGCATGCTTGGCACTGCCATAGCAAACCTTGGTGGTGTAATAAGCGAGGGTCGATGTTGTGACCTGGGAAACTTCTCAAGGACACGTCTATCCAGTAAGCGACTGTTTGGACCTACGCTAGCGAAAGCTAGGTCTGGATTGGTGCCAGTGTTCCAGCGGCCGGAATAAAAACTGGCAGCGTCCTTGGCATTATATAGCAGGGCAAGACAATTAATACTTGCCCATCCAGCCAAGCACTCACCGTCCGGACTGTTGTCATCATAACCCCAGTCAGCATGACGACAGTTAAAATCGCCAGCGTACAGACAGGGGTGAGGAAACACTGGGAGATTCAGGGATTGCAATCGCGTTGGCGGTGGTTTGTAGACGTTGACTATTTTATAGCCATCAACGTCCACACACAACCACTCGATCTCCGATGTCGGTGGAGATTGGTCCAAAAGCGTGTATCTCAGTCGCTCGTGGACAAACGTGGCAAGGCCATGCTTCCTGCTTAAAGAAGACCCAGCTAGTTGGTAGTGTGGTAGCACCAACTTCTCTGCATCAGTGCAGTGGGTCTCCTGCAGTAGGATGACGAGTGCCTCAGACTGCATAGCGAGGTGATGAAGAACATTCATCTTGCTTGCAGTGAGGCCTTCGATGTTCAGCTGAAGAATAGTAGGTCTTCGGAACTTGTTGGCAATGTGCCCTGAAAAGGGCAGTTTTATCCTGACATTGCCCCGTCCTGAAAAGGACGCGATTGCCATTGCCACTGATGAGAACGTCACGAAAAGCTTATGGCTCCGATAAAATCGACTTTGTTTAAAGCGATATTAAAACAAATATAATAGAAAAACCAACATTAAAAACCAACAGTAATTTTTTATTCGTCTTGAATTTAAACTTCCGAATCTAATTTTTTTGTCGACACTACTGTGGTTTTAACGAATTTTAAATGCTTGCCTTTCTCGTTTCTCGATGCTAGACTAGAAATAAGGAGAGGCACACAATCAAGCAGTTGTCCCCGGCATCACTAGATCTCTGCACGCCCCTGTTGTAAAGGTTCATTAATTATTATTTTTAAGGTTAAAACGGATTATTATGATAAAAGATGTTTGCAGAAAGTTGGTTGCCTATATAAAATCAAAAATTAATGTGCTAAACAAAAACGACGGTAATTTTTTTTGTTTATAAAAAATTGTTTGATTGTGTTTAAATTTTCAATTTTTGTCTTTCTTAAGTTATAGTTTTGACAGTGAAACTTTTTCTTTATTAATTAGTTTGGTTTGGTTCTTTAGTATTTAACTGAACTGTTTCTCGCTGTGTTAAAGATATCGGTTGAGTGCTTTGTAATATCGAAAATTTGCTTTGTCCGCAAGATTTCTGTGCTTTGAATTACTTACTAATTGCAAACTTAAAGGTTGGCTGATTAGTATGATAAAAAACAGGGGCGTCCAACCCGTGGTCCGCGTAAAGGTTTCAAGTGGCCCGCGCAATATTTTTTGAAGCCCTCTGTCCCGTCAATTTTGGCAGAAGTCGAAGACAGATTTGATGTGAAGACCCCTTTTTTCTTGCTTTTTTCAAATTTTTGAGATCACTATAATTTCGGGACAAAAAGTGGGAAATCTGAGACTGATTTGAGGTGAGGACTTTTTTTTTAGAGATCACAATGATTTCGGGGCAAAAAGTGGGAAATCTGAGACTGATTTCAGGTGAAACTATGATTTTGGGGCAAAATTGGGGTGTTTGTTTGTTTGGCCCACCAATATTTTCGATGGGTCAAAATGGCCTTCGGCTCAAAAAGGTTTGACACCCCTGATATAAAATCTGTGAACAATACGCTAATTAATTACGGGCAATAAGTGCTAGCAAATATTTTCGTCAAAGATTACATTGATAGACGTTTTACTGGCACAGCAACGTAAAATAATAAAGTTTCGAATACACTTCTCTACAAATAACTCACAAACAACCAGTGGTGGGCAGTACCGCGGTACTTTTTTTTATAAAGTACCGCGGTACTCCGTCTAATTCTAGGGTCATTAAAAGTTTTTTTTTGCAAGCATTGCGTCATGTTTTTGTTTTTAGTATCGATTGCAGCTTCAAAGTAGTTTCTTGATTTACAGTAGTATTATCACAAATGGACATTTGTCAAACATAAGTGTTTACCGATACTTTCCCCATCCTTCCGGTAGTAGTTACTAGTTAATTTTAAGTAAGGTCAGGTTTAGGAACGTTTTACGCACTTTATAGCCAGTAGCTCTTTTGCGACTTTTTATTTAGGCTTAGCTTACTCACCCTAGTAGGGTAGTCTGGGTAGACTAGCATTTTAGTTATGTCTCAAATAAAAACTAAAAAAGTAAATTTAAAATTCTAACTCACTACAATATTTTGGCATCTCTGAAAGCAATGATTTGCTAGGTCTTCTGGTTGCTTGCGGGCCTGTACATATAGCATTAAATAAACAGGTACGGTATCGCTTAAAAGTTGCTCTTAGTATAACCCTTCAATGTTTTTGTACGGGTCTGAAGGATAAATGGAGTTGAAATACGATAAAAATCAATAAAAATTTTAAATCTTGAAAACGAATTGTGGGTTTGTGCATGAAGCTTATTTTGTTTTATTTTTTTCCATCAATTTTAATAATGTTATTAATGTGCATAGAAAAAGAAACGAAATTAAAATTGGTTGAAAAAATATTGTTTTAACTTATCGTTTTAAATATCAGGTTTTGTTTTGACTAAATTGAAGAAAGATCGTTAATTACTTATACGCTTGAAGTTTTACATTATATAAATAATTGTATCATTGTTTTATACGCCAGCGTCAGTCTATGTCATTCGACTCTGTGTTTTTCTTATAACTTTATTCAAACTTCATTTTTTGACCAATTTTAACAGAATAAAAAAAGGTTTCTAAAATGAAATCAACCAATAAAATTCTAATTACCACAAAAAATAATACAATCATTTTTCAATGTTAATATTGAACTTAATGGAAAACGCACCAACAGAGGTTATTTGACTTGTTTTTATTCAAGCAGATGACACATCAAATGTAACAGAGTTAAAAGATCTCTGCTCCAGCTTTTTTCTTATATTTTTGTTTGCAACAAGAACAAGCAGTGGAAAATATTTTACAACACTACGCACCGGTATTAAAATTTAGCATAAATGACTTGGCGTGAATAACTATTTTATTTTTGTATGTTACTTTCTATACAGTACAATATCTAGATAGGTGTGCGTTTGTTTTTCCTCCCTATATGGTTATGTTTGAAATAACTCTACATAGAATAGCCTACTTTTTTTGTTGCACTGAGCGTTTGATGAAAATGACCAAATAATCAAACTATATAATTCATTTAAAAAATGAAGTTTTAAGAAATATTTGTCGCAGTTTGCTTGAGGTAATCGAAAATTATCAAAGGACTGCCGTCCTACTTTTGAATTATTCTGGGGACTGTATCGAACATTTTCGTAAACAAGGTCAAAAGACATTCAAATAGTATACATATTGTGCTATGCTTGAGTGCAATATCATCAATTGGTTGCATAGGCGTACCAGCCAAAAAAATTTGGGGGCAATCAAGTTTTGCTCAAATTTTGTGACGTTTGCCCAAATCATGATTTTCTAGCACATTACGGATAGGACAAGAAATTGTTGAAGATTCGCGAACCAAGAACAAATTTTGTCCTAAAATCAAGTTGATCTCTAAACAAAAAAAAAATATAAAAGTCTTCAGTTGAATTTAGTCTCATATTTTTCAATTTTTGACCCAAAAAAAGTCTTCACCTAAATTTGGTAACTATTTTTTGCAGTTTGATCATTGTCACTGTCCTAAAATTTTTGACTTTGCCCAAATATTTTCTTGTCACTGCCCAAAAAATTTCAATTTTTTCCAAGTCTTAGAAACTTGGGTGGGCAATTGCTCTCCCTGCCCCTTCGGTAGGTACGGCTATGATTGGTTGTACCGATGTTTTATTTTTGATTTTAATGTCAAAATTCGTACTATAAATTAAATAATTCTGAAAGAAAAAATGTCGGTGTCGTAAGTTGTGACAAAATCAATATTAATATCCAACATTACTCTCGGTAGAAATTTATTTTGATGATAATGACTGTTTTGGGAAATATGAGGTTGTTTTATATTCTGATGCAGGGATGCTCAATCTTTTAACCATTATGGTCCAACTTTTGTCGAAAAGTTTATTGCGAGTCTCAATCGGTGCAGAAATCAAAGTATCTTCTTTTTTGTCTTTATTTAATTTTAATGTGTTATTTTTGAATGAACCTCCTTGATAACAGGAATTCGGACTACAAATTTAGTTAAAGATTAAACAAAAAAGGTCACCATTTTGATACACCTACGTGTTTTATTCTTATATAAAGCAAAAAATCTCTACTGAGACGAAAATAAGCCTATTTAGTCCGATTTTTCTGCGCGTCATTGGATTGATTCAAAGCATTACAATATGTAATTACAATTTCTTTATCGATTATGTAATTACAAATTCTTTGGCAGACTTCAACAATAGACTTTGCGGGTCTTGGGTTGGGCAGCCCTATTCTGACGAAATGTAAATAATTCAATGTATGGTAAATTTAAAATCAAAAATATACGCCAGAGCATTAGTCAAGCTCGACTATAAAATAGTCTACAATGTAGGCTAGACTAACCTACTAAACAAGAATATAGCTTGCAAAAATCCAAAAAAAATTAATTTCATCCAAGTAATCAATCCTAACTAAATTTTTTAAATTAGGCTTATTATAACATTTTGAAATAATTATATAAAAGTACGATGTGATACTTAAAATTTCAATTTTTTCTTAGAATAAATTGTATTTCTTTTTTATTGAATGAAAAGTTCATTTCCAAAATTGTTTAAAAAGTCCGGTGAATTTTGAAAACATTCGTTGTTGCTGAGATCGAAGCATTTTAATAATAAAATCAGATTTTGCTGAAATAGAGTTTCTTCTTCTGTGAACTGCAGTAACCTCCCTAAGGAGCCAAAGAGTATAAAATTTTTTCTATGCAACCTTAAATAACACTTTTGTTGACCCTAGCTGAAATTAGCTGGGGTCAGCAACAAGCTGTAGTGTCCTGACGAGTCCTAACAAGGACGAAACAGGTCTGTCGGCACTTGTTTGTTGATTGACTTGACCATTCTTACTTAATGTCAGCAATGGAACTGCAGGGTTTAGCTTGACTTTACCCGATCCGTGTTAGCTGACTCGATGATACGGTCAGCATATCGAAACCAACGTCAGTATGCCCTTGCGGCTTAGCGGTGCTTATCACAGTTACGCTAGTAGTGCATTGTTTTCATTAAACTATATACGTTATAACATGTACAAAAAAAATTGTGCATGGTCACCGCACCAGTTGTCAAAAAAAGAGTGATTATTGTGTTTAATGTGCATATAGTAATTATTGTGCAAAAAAGACATTGTAGCTTTGGAAAAAGTAGCATTTTGTGTGCAATTATGTCAAATCTTTATCGCTTTCGGCGCTAAATATAGTATATCAGAAATTATAGGACTTAATGGTAGTGTAATAAATATTTTCTGAAGGTATTGCATTTGCAAGGAACATTCTAGTGGTCTAATTATAAAAATGGAAATATTTTGCATAAAATCAAAAATTTTATAATTTAATGTAAAATCAAAAATCCACTAAACACCAGACTTCACCTTTATACCAATGCAAAAGGGACTTGATGAAATTTTGATTTCGTCGCTTTGCAAGCAAAAATATAAAAAATTACCATAATATTTGACGCCCAGCGAAGGTTGAGTAATTTTACTAAATCACCAAAACCAGAGTTTTCCAAAATGAGGTCCGTGATGAGCGCACAAAGGGCCCGCGACGATATGACAAAATTTGTCAACATACATACCTGGTAAAGTATTTCATACCATGAAATCCGAGACAGATTCGAAGTGAAGACCTTTTGTTTTAGAGAACACCTTTTTCAGGGACAAATTTTTGTCTATAAACGAGCGTTCCGGTTTGCCCCTATGGAAATATGGTATGCCTGTTTATAAGCATTTATTTTTTAACGAATTTTGTGTTATTTATTTTTGGGTTTGTTTTATCTTTCCTCGTTGGTTGGGCAGAAAATTGATGTGACAATGATATTGGGGTCTGTAACTGCCATTTCGTCCTCGTTAGGTGGCGCCGGTCATCTTTAATTTAACCAATCATATTTTGTTGCCTTTTTGTTTCTGTAATCACTTGAAGCGTTTTAATTTCCACGCACAATGGCAGTTAATTGTTTGATTTGCACCAAACGTATCAAGTTTTCTTTTAGTATCACTTTGGACATTGGATAGATTGCTTAACTCAATTTTATTAACGTGATCAGTTGAATCGTAGCTAGTTTAGGTTTAGGAAGTAATTTACTTATATTTTAATGCGCCAGTTAATTAGCCAGATTAGGGTTAGGATTGTGTTTGTACTTAAAAATGTATTTTATTCATGTGTACTAATTATTCATCATTCTATTTAAATAAGATTTAAATTAACGTGGTTGTCTAATAAGCTATAAATTTTGTTTTAAACGACGCCCATCATTTCTGGATTAACAAATAAATTCAATACAAGATCTGTGAAGTGTTGGAGTCCGTTTGACATCGATAGCATTCGAATTTTGGCAATTACAGGGTCCATGATAGAAAAGATTTGCAAATAGAGTTTCGTGGCCCAAAAAGTTTGGAACTAACTTTGACTAAACCACTGTAATAGGTTATATGGAAATTAGTACGATTCCTGACAAACTTTTGTTAATAGAAAAAACAAAGCAGAAGACAATATATTTATTAGGCCTTTCATATATCCAAGGCATAATTTATGCAAAAAATCAAGTTAAAAACATATTCACGCATGTTTTTTACGTTCAAAGCATAATTGATTTTTGAAAGTGAACAGTTAGATACGTACGATATTGTTTTCGTTTTGTTAAAAACAATTTTTAAATGTCAAATGAAATCCAATGTATGACAGAGTTTTAGTCATTACCATTAATTCGTATTATTCAAAAGTACAGAGTACCTGTACCGCGGTACTTTTTTACTACCGTACCGGTACCGCAGTACAATTTTAGCAAGGTACCGAGTACCCGTACCGCGACTTTTAAGAAGTATGGTGCCCACCACCGGAAAAAACCATCATTACCAAACACGTTATGATAGTCTGGAGAAACAGAAGCATTTTTTAGATACTCTGCAATTATCTTAAATTTTAGATTTAGAATTCCATGTCGTAAAAAATTTAACAAAGAGAAATCAAAATACACAATTATTTACTTCAAACCAGGGACGACTTAGTAAATATTGATGGAGCACAAATGGCTGAGAAATTTTTGAAGGGGTTTTTCATTTTTTAAGTAAAAATTGCCACTGTTAGATACTAATTTTTTGCATCTACTCAATTAAGTAAAGTTTTTAACAAGAAAATGATCTTGAAAGCTTCGAATCAAAACACCAATTACTTTCAAAAATATGCTGTATTGTCGTCATCATTGTTCACTTGGCGTACTATAATTTCGGTTTTTAGAATCATGCAAATAAATTTTTTTTTCAGTTTATTGTTTTGGTACAAAATTTTTTCACTTACCTTCTTGGTGCAAGCACCCAATGAAAGTTTTTTGTATTGGTTGCTTTAAAATCACACTACTAATAAATACTTTCATATTTCATTGCACCATTATGAACTCGTTGTACATTGGGTGATCGATTTAAGATCAAACGAACACAATTTCAAAGCTTAGGCTGAGTACAGAATTTTTGCAGATCTATTGTTGAATTTTAGAAAGTTTAGCAGTTAGTGCGTTTTACAAAGTTATTTTTTAATACAACGTGCCTTCCCAGATTTAGGATTGATTTTTCAAAAACTGTTTTTTTCTGAGATACTTCAATCTTTTTTAAATGCAAAAACTTGAAGTTTTATTTTAAAGATGTTTGGATTCAAGTGATTTTGTTTATGCATTTGGTAAAATTTTTTCCCAAGTGGAAGAGATAAAAAAACGACCGCCAAGAAAAAAATGTGTACAGCAAAGATTTACGCATTTTAACAGTAACACTAAATTCAAAGTTAAGCTATCTAATTCAAACTACAGTTTTTTGTTATAGCAATCACGCAGTCAAAATTCACAAAAGAAACATTTGATAAAATGAATGAATAAGAATTGACAAGATAACAGTTGAAATGATTTTTTTATTTTCGGAAAATTTTACTCCTGAGTTGTCCTGTAATAAAATTATATATCAAAATTAAATTCTGAAAAATTTTGTTGCTGTAATAATAAAAATAATTTTAGAATTAAACTCAAACTTAATTTTTTAGATTAGCATGACTGAAATAAAACCATTACAAACAATTAGAGAAAAAAAATTCAATACAATAAAAAGAAAGTTTACACCTTTCTTACACCTTTCTTTTTATTTATTTTTTTATTTATTTTTTTGAATGAATGAGAAACTTTTTAACCTTTGCATAAATTTTCTAAACTTAACTCAAAAATTTCAAGTAAAACTGTAGTTGCCGCAGGTTTCGAACTGATTTCGACGCTCATAGATCGTCAAAAATTTGCGCAACAATCATCTTTGATTAAGACTACGCTGCTTATTAACAGAAAAATGGTTCGTTTGCTTCAGAGTAGACAAAATTTAGGTCAACATTTATTTGACAAAGAAAACAACTCAAATTAGTGTGAAGAATTAAAAGTATACTATTATTTGAATCTTACGAAATTTTCTCTCCGTAAAAATTTATAAAAAATAAAAACTTTTTCATTAAGTTACAATTATATAACCTATTTATAAAAAAAACTAGATAAATTTAAACGATTACTTTTAGTTTTTCGACGTCTCGGATAAAGAAGAACAAATACACTTTTATGCTTTGGAATTACTTGATTGATTATGAAAAAAAGGACCCGATGAGTGGTCCCCAACACGATGGCGCTTCCAACATTTTTGAAATTTGGGGAGCAAAACTTTCCGAAAATGCGAATAAAGATCAGGAACCAGATATGGGTTATACAGAGTTACCTCGTTTATTTGGAACTATTTATAACTGACCGATCTAGACCAACATGTAGTGGCCATGGCACGTAACATGCTGTTCGAAGAGTAATAAATGCGTCAAAAGAAATATGATAAAATTGTTATTTAATTTTGTTTAGTCAAATGGGACAAGGTTTGTCAAAATAACCATTGGCAGATTGTTTTTATTTTTTTAGTATCTAATTAGGCCTATATAGAAGCGATAAATTAGTAAAGCAATTGCGACATTATTTAGATCCTAGTGGTCTAAGTCTTTCTCCGGAAAAAAGCTTTAAAACCTACTATCAATATATAAAATTTTTTTAGCTATGTATTGGTTTGAGAAACACTGCGTTACAAGCAACGTTAATCATTTATATGCTTGATCTTTGTGACGTCTCACTGAGCTTTGTTATAATTTGTTCTAATTAAAAATGAAGCTTGTTTAAAATTAAATTCGTATGTGTATATTACGAGAACAATTTAATTGTTTGCAAGGCACCCTAAATCAAACTTTTGTCAAAACAAATAAAAGTAACTTATAAACCTAACAAAATTTGCTGTTATATTTTCTGACAAAAAATATTTGACAAATAAAACATTTAGGCGTAAATGTTATTTAAACGTTCCAAAAATAGTTGCTGACTTTTAGCTTTATTGACCACAAGTCATTTGTGTAATTTCAGCGCTGAAATCTAATTAAAATAAAAGGTTTTTATTTCAATAACTTCTCTACTAACCGTAGTTGATTCTATGAATGTTGTAGAGCTTGATTCCAGCTCAACGCTATTGTTAACACTGGATGAAGAAGTGAAGGTCATAGAGGTTGGATCCGAGCTTGGTGTAACACTTCTATTAACACTGGATGAAGAAGTGAAGGTCATAGAGGTTGGATCCGAGCTTGGTGTAACACTTCTATTAACACTGGATGAAGAAGTGAAGGTCATAGAGGTTGGATCCAAAATTGGTGCAACACTTCTATTAACACTGGATGAAGAAGTGAAGGTCATAGAGGTTGGATCCAAAATTGGTGTAACACTTCTATTAACACTGGATGAAGAAGTGAAGGTCATAGAGGTTGGATCCAAAATTGGTGTAACACTTCTATTAACACTGGATGAAGAAGTGAAGGTCATAGAGGTTGGATCCAAAATTGGTGTAACACTTCTATTAACACTGGATGAAGAAGTGAAGGTCATAGAGGTTGGATCCAAAATTGGTTTAACACTTCTATTAACACTGGATGAAGAAGTGAAGGTCATAGAGGTTGGATCCAAAATTGGTGTAACACTTCTATTAACACTGGATGAAGAAGTGAAGGTCATAGAGGTTGGATCCGAGCTTGGTGTAACACTTCTATTAACACTGGATGAAGAAGTGAAGGTCATAAAAGTTGGATCCAAAATTGGTGTAACACTTCTATTAACACTGGATGAAGAAGTGAAGGTCATAGAGGTTGGATCCAAAATTGGTGTAACACTTCTATTAACACTGGATGAAGAAGTGAAGGTCATAGAGGTTGGATCCGAGCTTGGTGTAACACTTCTATTAACACTGGATGAAGAAGTGAAGGTCATAGAGGTTGGATCCAAAATTGGTGTAACACTTCTATTAACACTGGATGAAGAAGTGAAGGTCATAGAGGTTGGATCCAAAATTGGTGTAACACTTCTATTAACACTGGATGAAGAAGTGAAGGTCATAGAGGTTGGATCCGAGCTTGGTGTAACACTTCTATTAACACTGGATGAAGAAGTGAAGGTCATAGAGGTTGGATCCAAAATTGGTGTAACACTTCTATTAACACTGGATGAAGAAGTGAAGGTCATAGAGGTTGGATCCAAAATTGGTGTAACACTTCTATTAACACTGGATGAAGAAGTGAAGGTCATAGAGGTTGGATCCAAAATTGGTGTAACACTTCTATTAACACTGGATGAAGAAGTGAAGGTCATAGAGGTTGGATCCGAGCTTGGTTTAACACTTCTATTAACACTGGATGAAGAAGTGAAGGTCATAGAGGTTGGATCCAAAATTGGTGTAACACTTCTATTAACACTGGATGAAGAAGTGAAGGTCATAGAGGTTGGATCCGAGCTTGGTGTAACACTTCTATTAACACTGGATGAAGAAGTGAAGGTCATAAAAGTTGGATCCAAAATTGGTGTAACACTTCTATTAACACTGGATGAAGAAGTGAAGGTCATAGAGGTTGGATCCAAAATTGGTGTAACACTTCTATTAACACTGGATGAAGAAGTGAAGGTCATAGAGGTTGGATCCGAGCTTGGTGTAACACTTCTATTAACACTGGATGAAGAAGTGAAGGTCATAGAGGTTGGATCCAAAATTGGTGTAACACTTCTATTAACACTGGATGAAGAAGTGAAGGTCATAGAGGTTGGATCCAAAATTGGTGTAACACTTCTATTAACACTGGATGAAGAAGTGAAGGTCATAGAGGTTGGATCCGAGCTTGGTGTAACACTTCTATTAACACTGGATGAAGAAGTGAAGTGAAGATTCTATTTGAATAAGATTCTATTTGAATAAGGTTTTGGTAAATAAAATTTTTTGTTGTATAATATTGTATAAATTTTTATTTAAAAATTGTGAAGTTATGGCTCCAACCAGGGAAATTATCAACATGATGAAAGAAATGGAAAATAATATAAAGACACATATTCAAGAAACAATCGAAGATGCACTGAAGAGACAGGAAATAAAATTTAATAATAAAATTGATGAAGTATTTTCAAAACTAAAAGATCAAGAAAAAAAAATTGAAGATGTAATGAAAAGTCAGAAGTTTTTGAATGATGAATTTGAATACTTAAAAAATAATGTATCAAATTTAATGAAACTTGACCTGCAAAAAAAAACTGATGATTTAATGAAAGAAAACCAATGTCTCAAAGATCAATTAATTGAAGAGGAAAAAATGAGAGATGATTTGGACCAGTACAACAGAAGAGAAAATTTAGAATTTCATGGTATCCCCCTAAATCCAAATGAAGATACTAACCATATCATCAAAACCATGGCAAAAAAATTAAACATCGATTTAAAAGAAAATGATATTTCAACCTCCCATCGTCTTCCAAAATCTTCATCAAATAATCCTCCAATTATAATTGCCAGATTTACAAACAGAGACATAAGGAATTTAATATTTCAAAAAAGAAAAAATTTAATTGGAGTACGAGACTATGGCATTGATGGCATGACAAAACTATTCATCAATGAAAATTTAACTCCAAGAAGAAAAAAGCTGTTCTCCTTAGCATATAAAAAAAAAATTAACTCAAAATATCAATTTCTTTGGACATACAATGGTGATATATTTATCAGAAAAAACACCACTAGTGAAAGAATCAAAATCACCTGCAAATCTGATATCGATCAACTTCTGTAAGTCACTAATTTCTCAATGTAATATAAACATGTGTTTAGTTGTTTTTTTTTTCTTTTAAAATGTTCAACATACATGAATCTGTATGCAAACCAAATTTGAGTATCTCTGAATTTTGTAAATTACTCTGTGAAACAAGTTACACAAAACATAATATTTTTCTTCATATGAATGTAAGGAGTCTTAATAAAAACATAAATAAAATTGATGAACTGCTTGGGTTGTTACCCTGCTCTCCAGAAGTGATGGTAATTAGTGAAACAAAACTTAAAAATATAAACTATAATATTACATCTATTAAAAATTATCATTTTCATTCATCAAATTCTCCAACAAACAGTGGAGGTATTGGCATATATTTAAAAACACCATTAAATTATAAAATTCGTCCTGACTTATGCTTGAATGAAGACTTAGTTGAAGATATTTGGGTTGAAATTAAATCTAATAATTGTAATAAAGCTTACGTCGTGGGGGGGATTTACTTCCATCCTCATTCATCAATATCTAACTTTCAACTTAAATTAGAATCTGTCATAGAAAAAATAAATTTAGAAGGATTAAACTATTTTATACTGGGTGATTTTAACATAAATTTATTAAGTGATGCTCCCTCAATCATTCAATATAAAGAATCTCTTGAATCATTAGGTGTAATTAATCTTATAAATTGTCCTACAAGGTACATGAACATGCAAACTCCATCATTATTAGATCATATATACTGTAATAATTCCACAAGTAATATTATTTCTGGCTCAATATCTTATGATATAAGTGATCATAATCCAGTTTTTGTGATGATACCCAAAAATAAAGTTTCACCAGCAAGTAGACCACCATGTGAAATATTGAAACGAGATTTTTCAAATTTTTCTGAAGTTGATTTTTTAGATTCTTTAACAAAAGGCTTCAACAAAAGCAACCTAGGTAATAACTTTTCAGACCCAGAAGCAGAATTTTCAGAATTTTTGAATATATTTCTAGAATGTCTTGAGACTCATGCTCCAAAACAAAAACTTTCTAGAAAGAAAATCAAATTTTATTTTAAACCTTGGCTGACAAAAAGTATTCAAAAAAGTATAAAAGAGAAAAATAGACTTTATCAAATTTCTTGTAAACATTCACATACATATATTTATTACAAAAAATACAAACAATATAATAACATACTAACACATGTAAAACAACAATCAAAACAAAATTATTTTCAGTACCAGTTGGAACTTAACAAAAACAATAGTAAAAATACATGGAAAATGATTAAAAACATAATACGAAAACCTGCCAGTGATAGTTTAATTACAAACATTAAGTGTCCAGAGTCTAATAAAGATTTATTTTCACCTAAAGACATATCTTCATGTCTAAACAACTATTTTACATCAATAGCAGCAAAATTGGCAAATTCTCTTCCAAAAACAAGTCCTTCAAAACCATTAAATACTGTTTCCACTTGCTCTTCATTGTTTATTAAACCAGTAATTGATGAAGATATCATAAGAGAAATTAATTTATTAGACAACTGTAAATGTGATGATACATATGATATACCTGTTAAAATTCTTAAATTAAGTAAAAACGTAATAGCACCTACATTATGTTATTTAATCAACAATTGTATTAATAAAGGTGTTTTCCCAAGTCCATTAAAAATTGCCAAAGTATTACCAATTTATAAAGGTGGTGATAGAGACATTGCTTCAAATTATAGGCCAATTTCCATCTTACCCCACTTTTCAAAAATTTTTGAAAAAATTCTTAAACATAATTTAACTGATTTTATTAATAAGTACAAAATCATATCAGAAAATCAATATGGTTTTCAGGAAAACAAAAGCACTAGTGATGCACTTATTGAACTAGAAAATTACTTGCGTTATCAGCAGGCAAACAATAAAATTACTTGTGGAATTTTTCTTGATTTGAAAAAAGCTTTTGATACAGTAGACCACACTGTTTTAAAACAAAAATTAATTGCAATGGGTATTAGGGGGCTACCTTTTGATTTAATTTCTTCATATCTAGCAAACAGATACCAATTTACATGTATAAATTCAACTAAATCAGATAAAAATTTAATAAATCATGGTGTCCCACAAGGTAGTGTCCTTGGCCCTGTTTTATTTCTGCTATACATAAATGATCTTCCAAATGTTTCAAGCTTAAAAACTCTTCTTTTTGCTGATGATACAGCACTTTTTGCCTCTGGTAATAACTCATCTTCAGTAGAAAAAGTTGTCAATGAAGAACTTAAAAAAATTGAAAATTGGTTGCTCAAAAACAAGCTTACTTTAAACACCCAAAAATCAAGCACTATAATGTTTGGAGAAAAGAAAACTGAAAATAACATGATAAACATTCATATAAATAACAGTCAAATTTGCCAAAAAGACGAAGTTAAATACCTGGGAATTGTAATTGATAAAAATCTAAAATGGAAACCACATATAGATAAATTAACTACCCAAATATCTCAATCTGTGGGAATGTTGTATCATTTAAAAAAATACCTTTCCTTTAATAATCTAAAGCTCGTGTACCATGCACTTATAAAAAGCAGATTGCAATATGGCATAGTTTTGTGGGGAAATGCAAATCAATCAACACTAAAAAACCTTAATAAAATGCATAATAGAGCTATACGATACATTAGTATGCAACCATATAGAACAAGGTTAAATAAATTGTATGCAATTTCTAAATTATTAAAGGTAAATGAATTGTACCAATATTCTGCAATGAAATTCATGTTTCGATTATACAATGACAGAGAGTTTAAAGATAAAATCCCTTTAGTAAATGAAATTCATGCTTATAATACACGGCAATCAAGCAATAACAACATCTTTATTTCACATTTTTTGGCTTGTAAATCTTCTAATAGTCTTAGAGTAAATTGTATGAAAATGTGGAACAAGCTGCCAATTAATATAAGAACCGAACAAAGAATTAAACCATTTAATAGATTATTGTACCAATACCTGCTAGATACCTATGAAATTTAATCAACATCAAAATTTTACCCATATAAATTATTAATTCATAGTATTAATGCAAAATGAACTACATGCATAATGCATATTAATTTAACGTCTTTAAGGTTTTACTTTAAGAAATATTATGTTTTGTATTGCTCTTTGTGCACCTCTTTAATCCTTAATTGCCTGCTGAAATCTATTGTTTTTTGTTTTATACTAACTGTCTTATTTCAATAAATTTTATATTGAGACCTATTCTGTTGTTTGATTTAATCTTATTGGCCTTTGTTTTGTTTTGTTTTTGTACTTTTCTTTGTTTTTTTATGCTCCTTTTCATTATTGTGCTGTTGGATTTGTGCTATTTGTATCTACTCTGAAATCTGTTATGTTGTTTGTTTTATGCTACTACCTTTATTTTCAATTTAATTTATGGTAAGATCTATTTCTGTTGTTTAATTTAATCTTATAAGCTTTTGTTTTTTGGTTTTTTTTTTTTTGTCCTTTTACTGCTGGTTTGATTGTTTGATTGTTTGTTTTTTTTGTTTTTTTTTCCATCGTCGTGCTGTCGTTTTTTACACTATTTGCCTTTATTTCAAATCGAATTTATGCCGAGTTATTTTCTGTCGTTTAATTTTATCTACATATATGCGGCCTTTGTTTTTCTTGTTGTTTGTTTTGTTTTCATCATGTTTGTAAAGTGATTTATAATTTTATTTTAATTTATGATGTAAAATGTCTTATGCTAATGTTTTTCTAAGTTAATAATCAATTTTACATACCAAAAACTTAATTTATTAAATTGCTTGTAACGAAACTTTTAAATAAGCTGGGGGTAGTGATTAAATGACTTTTGTCCCTTCCTACCCCTGCATCACATCTTTAATAGTGCTCTTTGATTTGATATATATGGCTTATTATCAGTTTGTTTTAATTTCAAAATGTAAAATTATTGTTCTTTTTTTGTGTTTTAAGCGGTAATTTATTGAAAAGATTTGATGCAAATAAACAGATCTCTCTCTCTCATAGAGGTTGGATCCAAAATTGGTGTAACACTTCTATTAACACTGGATGAAGAAGTGAAGGTCATAGAGGTTGGATCCAAAATTGGTGTAACACTTCTATTAACACTGGATGAAGAAGTGAAGGTCATAGAGGTTGGATCCAAAATTGGTGTAACACTTCTATTAACACTGGATGAAGAAGTGAAGGTCATAGAGGTTGGATCCGAGCTTGGTGTAACACTTCTATTAACACTGAATGAAGAAGTGAAGGTCATAGAGGTTGGATTCAAAATTGGTGTAACACTTCTATTAACACTGGATGAAGAAGTGAAGGTCATAGAGGTTGGATCCAAAATTGGTGTAACACTTCTATTAACACTGGATGAAGAAGTGAAGGTCATAGAGGTTGGATCCAAAATTGGTGTAACACTTCTATTAACACTGGATGAAGAAGTGAAGGTCATAGAGGTTGGATCCGAGCTTGGTGTAACACTTCTATTAACACTGGATGAAGAAGTGAAGGTCATAGAGGTTGGATCCAAAATTGGTGTAACACTTCTATTAACACTGGATGAAGAAGTGAAGGTCATAGAGGTTGGATCCAAAATTGGTGTAACACTTCTATTAACACTGGATGAAGAAGTGAAGGTCATAGAGGTTGGATCCAAAATTGGTGTAACACTTCTATTAACACTGGATGAAGAAGTGAAGGTCATAGAGGTTGGATCCGAGCTTGGTGTAACACTTCTATTAACACTGGATGAAGAAGTGAAGGTCATAGAGGTTGAATCCAAAATTGGTGTAACACTTCTATTAACACTGGATGAAGAAGTGAAGGTCATAAAAGTTGGATCCAAAATTGGTGTAACACTTCTATTAACACTGGATGAAGAAGTGAAGGTCATAGAGGTTGGATCCAAAATTGGTGTAACACTTCTATTAACACTGGATGAAGAAGTGAAGGTCATAGAGGTTGGATCCAAAATTGGTGTAACACTTCTATTAACACTGGATGAAGAAGTGAAGGTCATAGAGGTTGGATCCGAGCTTGGTGTAACACTTCTATTAACACTGGATGAAGAAGTGAAGGTCATAGAGGTTGGATCCAAAATTGGTGTAACACTTCTATTAACACTGGATGAAGAAGTGAAGGTCATAGAGGTTGGATCCGAGCTTGGTGTAACACTTCTATTAACACTGGATGAAGAAGTGAAGGTCATAGAGGTTGGATCCAAAATTGGTGTAACACTTCTATTAACACTGGATGAAGAAGTAAAGGTCATAGAGGTTGGATCCAAAATTGGTGTAACACTTCTATTAACACTGGATGAAGAAGTGAAGGTCATAGAGGTTGGATCCAAAATTGGTGTAACACTTCTATTAACACTGGATGAAGAAGTGAAGGTCATAGAGGTTGGATCCAAAATTGGTGTAACACTTCTATTAACACTGAATGAAGAAGTGAAGGTCATAGAGGTTGGATTCAAAATTGGTGTAACACTTCTATTAACACTGGATGAAGAAGTGAAGGTCATAGAGGTTGGATCCGAGCTTGGTGTAACACTTCTATTAACACTGGATGAAGAAGTGAAGGTCATAGAGGTTGGATCCAAAATTGGTGTAACACTTCTATTAACACTGGATGAAGAAGTGAAGGTCATAGAGGTTGGATCCAAAATTGGTGTAACACTTCTATTAACACTGGATGAAGAAGTGAAGGTCATAGAGGTTGGATCCAAAATTGGTGTAACACTTCTATTAACACTGGATGAAGAAGTGAAGGTCATAGAGGTTGGATCCAAAATTGGTGTAACACTTCTATTAACACTGGATGAAGAAGTGAAGGTCATAGAGGTTGGATCCGAGCTTGGTGTAACACTTCTATTAACACTGGATGCAAAAGTGAAGGTCATAGAGGTTGGATCCAAAATTGGTGTAACACTTCTATTAACACTGGATGAAGAAGTGAAGGTCATAGAGGTTGGATCCAAAATTGGTTTAACACTTCTATTAACACTGGATGAAGAAGTGAAGGTCATAGAGGTTGGATCCAAAATTGGTGTAACACTTCTATTAACACTGGATGAAGAAGTGAAGGTCATAGAGGTTGGATCCAAAATTGGTGTAACACTTCTATTAACACTGGATGAAGAAGTGAAGGTCATAGAGATTGGATCCAAGATTGGTGTAACACTTCTATTAACACTGGATGAAGAAGTGAAGGTCATAGAGGTTGAATCCAAAATTGGTGTAACACTTCTATTAACACTGGATGAAGAAGTGAAGGTCATAAAAGTTGGATCCAAAATTGGTGTAACACTTCTATTAACACTGGATGAAGAAGTGAAGGTCATAGAGGTTGGATCCAAAATTGGTGTAACACTTCTATTAACACTGGATGAAGAAGTGAAGGTCATAGAGGTTGGATCCAAAATTGGTGTAACACTTCTATTAACACTGGATGAAGAAGTGAAGGTCATAGAGGTTGGATCCGAGCTTGGTGTAACACTTCTATTAACACTGGATGAAGAAGTGAAGGTCATAGAGGTTGGATCCAAAATTGGTGTAACACTTCTATTAACACTGGATGAAGAAGTGAAGGTCATAGAGGTTGGATCCGAGCTTGGTGTAACACTTCTATTAACACTGGATGAAGAAGTGAAGGTCATAGAGGTTGGATCCAAAATTGGTGTAACACTTCTATTAACTCTGGATGAAGAAGTAAAGGTCATAGAGGTTGGATCCAAAATTGGTGTAACACTTCTATTAACACTGGATGAAGAAGTGAAGGTCATAGAGGTTGGATCCAAAATTGGTGTAACACTTCTATTAACACTGGATGAAGAAGTGAAGGTCATAGAGGTTGGATCCAAAATTGGTGTAACACTTCTATTAACACTGAATGAAGAAGTGAAGGTCATAGAGGTTGGATCCAAAATTGGTGTAACACTTCTATTAACACTGGATGAAGAAGTGAAGGTCATAGAGGTTGGATCCGAGCTTGGTGTAACACTTCTATTAACACTGGATGAAGAAGTGAAGGTCATAGAGGTTGGATCCAAAATTGGTGTAACACTTCTATTAACACTGGATGAAGAAGTGAAGGTCATAGAGGTTGGATCCAAAATTGGTGTAACACTTCTATTAACACTGGATGAAGAAGTGAAGGTCATAGAGGTTGGATCCAAAATTGGTGTAACACTTCTATTAACACTGGATGAAGAAGTGAAGGTCATAGAGGTTGGATCCAAAATTGGTGTAACACTTCTATTAACACTGGATGAAGAAGTGAAGGTCATAGAGGTTGGATCCGAGCTTGGTGTAACACTTCTATTAACACTGGATGCAAAAGTGAAGGTCATAGAGGTTGGATCCAAAATTGGTGTAACACTTCTATTAACACTGGATGAAGAAGTGAAGGTCATAGAGGTTGGATCCAAAATTGGTGTAACACTTCTATTAACACTGGATGAAGAAGTGAAGGTCATAGAGGTTGGATCCGAGCTTGGTGTAACACTTCTATTAACACTGGATGAAGAAGTGAAGGTCATAGAGGTTGGATCCAAAATTGGTGTAACACTTCTATTAACACTGGATGAAGAAGTAAAGGTCATAGAGGTTGGATCCAAAATTGGTGTAACACTTCTATTAACACTGGATGAAGAAGTGAAGGTCATAGAGGTTGGATCCAAAATTGGTGTAACACTTCTATTAACACTGGATGAAGAAGTGAAGGTCATAGAGGTTGGATCCAAAATTGGTGTAACACTTCTATTAACACTGAATGAAGAAGTGAAGGTCATAGAGGTTGGATTCAAAATTGGTGTAACACTTCTATTAACACTGGATGAAGAAGTGAAGGTCATAGAGGTTGGATCCGAGCTTGGTGTAACACTTCTATTAACACTGGATGAAGAAGTGAAGGTCATAGAGGTTGGATCCAAAATTGGTGTAACACTTCTATTAACACTGGATGAAGAAGTGAAGGTCATAGAGGTTGGATCCAAAATTGGTGTAACACTTCTATTAACACTGGATGAAGAAGTGAAGGTCATAGAGGTTGGATCCAAAATTGGTGTAACACTTCTATTAACACTGGATGAAGAAGTGAAGGTCATAGAGGTTGGATCCAAAATTGGTGTAACACTTCTATTAACACTGGATGAAGAAGTGAAGGTCATAGAGGTTGGATCCGAGCTTGGTGTAACACTTCTATTAACACTGGATGCAAAAGTGAAGGTCATAGAGGTTGGATCCAAAATTGGTGTAACACTTCTATTAACACTGGATGAAGAAGTGAAGGTCATAGAGGTTGGATCCAAAATTGGTGTAACACTTCTATTAACACTGGATGAAGAAGTGAAGGTCATAGAGGTTGGATCCAAAATTGGTGTAACACTTCTATTAACACTGGATGAAGAAGTGAAGGTCATAGAGGTTGGATCCAAAATTGGTGTAACACTTCTATTAACACTGGATGAAGAAGTGAAGGTCATAGAGGTTGGATCCAAAATTGGTGTAACACTTCTATTAACACTGGATGAAGAAGTGAAAGTCAAGTTCATAGGATTAAAGCTTTTAGAAGTAAAAGCGATGTACAACGGTTTGTGCGTTCTTCTTTTTGTTGCCTGTCTCGTATCACGTGAATTGTACATAAAAGAAGCGTTACCCTAAATAAATAAAAAATACACAAAATTTACTTATTTAGCTATTTTTGAATTTGTCCAAATTGAAAAATGCATTTTTTAAAACTTGTTATTTTATAGTTTATAAGTATTTTTGAAATCGTAATATTTTTATAAGTGATAAAAATACTTTCATTTCTCACCACTTGCACTCTGAAGCTCGCGTCGAAATAAGCCGAGTTAGGATTGGGCACTGATTCTGAGAGGTAAACAACAGCAACAGCTGTAATCCCAGACACCTCGTATCTCAGTGTGACCGATCCGTTGCTAGGAAGTTGAACTTTGGAATAGAAAGTCGATTGCGGTTCGACAGTTAGAGAAACTGTTGTATTGTCCTGAAACAAAAATAAATCTAACAATTGGTTTCTTTCGGCCCACGTTTGAATAATTGAGTAATAAACGCACAATGTAATAATGTAACCTATGTAGTTTATTCGCTGTCTTCTTATTTCCATTACGGTTACTAAATAACTAAAACTTCGAAATAAATTTTTATGGAGCCTCAGATATTTAAAACTTTTTTTAATTAAAAAACGGAAGTAGGTTTGATTAAAAATGAAACTGTATATAACACATCTTTTAATGAATAGCCTCTCATAAACACTTTTACACTTAATTTGGATCAAAAATAACTACGTAACACATAGTTCAAAAGCAGTAGCAGCTAGCACTTAGCAGGATTCATATAAGAGACTAGATCAGTGGTGGGAAACCTCTTGGTTATGGGAGGCCATATTTTAAAATTTTGAAGAAATGAGGCCGCATAAGTTGAAGTACCTAAAGAAATTGCGTAAAATCACTTTGAATCCGTTTCGGCTTTTTTGATTTTCGTCGCCAAAAAGAAGTGATCTGTAAGAAAAAATCTCTTCACTTTAACTCTGACTCAAAATTGTTGATTTTCGTCCCTAAATTGAAGTGATCTCTGAAAAAAGGCCTTCACTTTAAATTTGTCCCGATTTTCTTCAGTTTTGTCTTTAAATTGAAGTGTTCTCTGGTTTTCTTCTATCAGCAGTAGTCATTCTCACATGATTCTATTATCATGCAGGCCGCACAAAAAAGTCATGGAGGCCGCAGAGTTCACACCTATGGATTAGATTATGATATAAAAATAAAATCACAGCGTATCCTTAATGTAACTATCGTACAATAGTTGTTATTAATGCTTGTATGTATGCACATTCTTGATTTATTAATGATGTTGGTGCTAAACACTTTTTCAGCTAAAAAGGTACTTTTGGTTTGTTGTTTTGGCTTTGCATAATACGCAGTTTTGCATACCTCAGCCTACAAATATAAGCTAATCATCTACATAGATTTTTACTTTTCCCGTTTTGTAGATTTTTTTCAGTGTAAAAAATTTTTTGGAAAAGATTTAACTACAATGAATGGGTTTTTGTCATTAATGGAAAATCAAACTTACCTTATATTGTCTACTGCTTATTTCTTAACAAAATAGTCAGCTACAAAATCTCTATATTTAGCAATGTGACCAAAATAAATTTTCATATTAATTTATTTCAACGTATTAAACTTGCTGTAACGCTATTTGCAATTTTGCTTTTTAGCGTTCGTCAGTTAATATCCACAAGCAAGAAACTAAATTGATTGCTAATAATAAAGCAGAAAAAACAAACTCGCACACAGATATAGTAAAATGGATGAAGCAGAAAAGGAAGCGTGGCAAGCATTTTTTGGTGTGGTCAATAAATTTTTGGGAAACAAAAGGGATTGCAAAAATACAAAGAGTTAGTAAAAAAACTTATTAAAAGTCACCAAAACATGGAATGTCGTATGTCTGTATAAATTCATTTTTTTGCTTCCATTTGGATTTTTTTCAAGAAAATCTTGGTTACTTTAGTGAGGAACATGGTGAAAGATTTCACCAAAATATTGAACAAATGGATAGGCAATATAGAGCCGCTGGAACAGTGCAATGATGAGAGACTGCATTTAATTTTTGGTAAAGCAAAATAAGAGCGTTCAACAAAAGAAAAGCTTGCATAACAGTGTATTTTTGAACGATCTTACTATTTCGAAGAAAACCGTGCTATGTTTATTTTCAAGCCATTTTTTATAAACATTTTTAAACTGAATGGAATCTTGATATGCAGATAAAATCTATTGCAAGACTAGAAAAAAATTCCTTGGCTACAGCAATGTCGGATAAAACAAAAATCGATTATCCCAAAAAGTAACAACGATACAAAAAAACTGTCCAGGTTTTTGAGCTCAGCACCTCAAAATACATGAAAAGGCACTAAAAAAATAGCCAAAAAAAATGGGTTACATTATGCTTCTCCTACCGATTGTAACGAAACGAAATGTCATTATTTTTATCCAAACTGATTCAAACATAAAACATTGTAAGCCTGATTTCTTTAATCTTACATGCTTGCAAGTAAACTTGAAAAAGCAATCAACCTGGGCTTGCTAATGTCCCATTAAAGCTGCTACAAAATTGTATATTCAATAATTTATACTAAAGATGACCCAAAGCAGCCTGGTTATAATTGCGTCGAAATAGGGAGAAATTTAAGTTTGCTTTGTAACGGAATGATCTGAGTAGATTTTGAAACACAACCCGCGTCATCGCGTTCGTCATCAACACCGCGCTTTTGAACTACTCGGCCATGGTGCCAATTTTTTATAACAAACCGTGCATTTGGAGACACATATTCTCTTTTCACTTACATGGGAATAACATCTCATTTTTACCGAATTTTAACTTGGTAAACAATTTTGTCATATAAATCAAAGATTTTAAAGTAGAAAATCGGGAACCCCTGCTAAGGGTAGTTGCAAACATTTGAAAGTTTTTAGGAGAGGTTTGGAGCTGGTGGAATCTTGTAAAACAAGTCAAATTTATTTTGCTTATTCAGAAATTATAAAGAGGCAAAAAAATTTGACGTTAAGGAGTCGCAGCCCCTGAAATTTCAAAATATCTGCTATAAAATGCAGAAACAAAATATTGAAACTGTACACAGCTGCTTGAAAATTTGCTGAACTAAGGAAAATTTAGTTTTTGTATGTAAAATTTGATAAGTTAAAATTTTGACTTTATTTTGATCTATAAAACTTAGTAAAAAGACTACTGAGAAACCGAAACTATACGTTTGTGTAAGTTTGATGACGTAATAAAGCCATAAAAAAATTTGGACTTTATTGACTTTAGCGGGTCCAAGTTATAACGTTATAGCATGCAAACAAAGTAGAACGGAAAAAGCCTACTTAATAAAAATTTACACAGCTACTATAGTTATACCTTATTTGTCAAATATTTGCATGTAAGTTGCTAGTCTAAAAGGGATCTAATAAATCTTAGACACATCAGCATAAAGAAGTTTTAAGATTTTGTAATTGGTTTAAAATAGTCCAAAAAATTTGATACCAAAAATAAATACAAACATTTTTGCTTGCACTTTTGGGGCTCGAAAAATCTGTATTATGCATTTATTTAAGCTTGTTGAAATATGCTAAATTATTTTTGCAATTCCCATCTAAATAGCTTGCCTGTGAACAGATTTATTGTTTAATTTTTTAAGTTTCATAGGCCTACCAGAAATATTTCCACCAAAAAGCTTTTAGGTGTGCAACTGTTTACCCTGATCCTTCAAGAAACATGTCAGTTGATACCCATAAGATATCATTTAGCTTCAAACATAACCTTATAAATTGAGGGGACGATAGGATCATCGTGCCGTCTCAATCTCTTTACCTGCAAAAAATATTCAAAAACAATCTAATTTTTCCGGCACTGAGTAAGTTTTTTAAAGCATAAAATATATCTCTGTAAAAAAGTTACTAAAAAAAAGTTATTTTATGTTCAAATACTTTATTTCAAAACGAAGGCCCTATTTCTAAAAGTGCCTAAGTCACATTTTCGAAAAAATGAGATAAGCTGAAAAAAAATTGTTTGTTTACTCGCCAGAAATATTCTGACAAAAAATCTTTTTAGTATAATGTACGGAAATCACTTTTTGAATGGCACAGAGGTTTGAAACCTCAGCGTATTTTCATTCTAAAAGTAGGCTTTTTGAAAACTTTAAACCTCATTTTCTCAAAATGACATTTTTGTGACTTAGGTACATTTAGAACTAAGCTCTTCAAATGCTGTACACAAGATATCTTAAAATTGTCTTTTTGGGGATAAAATTGATTATTTCAACACATAACACTTCTAAATTGATATTTTGGACGTCAAAAAGATTTTGAATACATAATGTACAACAAAGCTAATTCTGCTGCTCACTTAAAGTATTTGTTACGTTTGAGCTTTTTGGTAAAATTGTACACAAACATGATTCGAACAAAATTGTTTCGCCCCTCTTTCCCAATCCCTTTGTTCCGGTATATCTATGGCCACGATCCACGAGCCATGTTCTTAGTTTATACGCTTGCAAAAATGGACAAAAAAATATTTTATAAAATTAGGGATTAAACCAAACCAGAATTGAAAATCTGCATTTATCGCTAATGATATTCTTTAAACCCGAACCGGAGCTGAACCGGTACTAAAATAAAATTTGCTGAACCTAAACCAGAAATAAACCCTTAAATTAAAATTTGCCGAGTCTGAATTTGAACCGGAACATTATTCTAAATGGTTCGACGCCCTGATCAAAACAGGTAGAAAAAACAAAAAGCGATTTTAGTGCTAAAATTTGTAATCAGTTAGTAAAGTTAAAAAATCAAGGTTAGCGCTTAGCAGACGCCCATGAACATAATGATATTATAGTACAGTAAGGTAAGAATATTCGAGAATAGATTTAATTCGTACTCCTACAAACGATATCCGGGTATCAAAAATTAACATATATTTTTGAAGCGACTCAATATCAATTCAAAATTCCTTTTTAGGGAAATACTTTTAATCGTCAAAAAACAAATTAACATTTGAAGACTTACTGGCAATGAACCTGGAACTTTACAAGCTTGCTCGGTAACTCTGCCTGATAAAACAGAAGACAACACGTCAAATTGAGTGAATTCGAAAGCGTATGTCGAGTCGGGATCGCTTGCGATTTGATTTATTTCCGATTTATCGTATCCGCTGCCAATTCCGACTCCAAATACAGTGACTCCCATGTTTTTGATCTTTTAAAGAATTATCAAAAGTTAAAATCACCGGAACAAACCAAAAAAATTAAAAAACTACCAGATATTTTGGGTATAAAACAATTTGATTGCGAAACTTAAAAGTTTTTAGAAAGCAAATTTTTCTTATTTATAAATAGTTTAAATGTTGTAAATTTTCAATAGGCTACAAGATTTTTTATCTTTTTTTACTAAAAACCATAAATTTATAATTCAAGAAAATCTTTTACATTTTGGGCTTTTTTATTGCAAGGTGTGCCCTCTTTAAATCTTTTAAATATCGAGGTTAAATTTTTTATGTGTTTGAGATAAATTTATTCTGAACAAAAGCTGTTTGTAAAATTGATTGACTACATTAGTTTCTTAAACCTGTGTAGCCTAAAAGGATATTTATTTATTATTTAAAAAATTCATATGGCAACACACGTCGACATGATGCTGGAGTAGGTAGGAGCGTCATATTGATGGCAAACGCGATTAACGCGATCAGGATTCTTTTCCTATTCTCGTTTTTCTGTTGAGTCCTCAGGAAAGACACTTAACAACAGTTTTCTCTGTTTTCCGGCCTCCGCAAACAATTCTAAATTTCAGTTATATCTTTAAGTATGAGATAAAAAAATTCAAATTTCAATCGGACAACAATATTTTTGCATAATAAGCACGTCAAAGTTTCTCTAAAGAAATTTCTCTGTTTTCGTTTTACCAATCAGAAAGATAAATAGAGGCGATAGTACCAAAGAACTTTTTGGCTAATATTTTAGTAAAAACGAAAAAAAAATTGATAACCTTTATAGCATTAATTAGAACATACAAGTTATGCAAGTGTAAATTTGTGGTCAATGCAGGTCTTTGATAATTCTTTTTCTATATGACCAGCTCTGCAAATATAACCCAAAGCAAGCTATCTTTCTCTGATAACAATTCAAAACCCAAAGTATGGTCAGATAATGAGGTTGAGTTCGACGTGCGAGATGAGCAATGCCGAAGATTGCACTCTTTATAGCTGTCTTGTGTTTTTTTAATAAGAGAATTTACGTTTTCTGAAGGTTGCACAACAGAATCTTCACTCTTTCCACCAGTAAGTAAGACCAAAATTCGAGGGATTCCTTGAATAGCTGGTCTTGCTCCGTTTGTTTCGTCAAATCCAATTCTGGCAACTTGGTTAATCGCAGCTCCAGTTTCGGTTCCGCCTTAAAAAAAACAGTTTAATGAAATTATTTTATAGTTTTATATCCGACTTCGCTGCATACAGAAGTAAAAATTTATTCATGAAAAAATTTTTCAAGTAATATTAATTGTAAAGTTGACTCCTCAGTTAAAACAATATGGTGTAGTGAAATTTTTTTGTTGCAAAACCTTATATAAAATTAATTTTTCTCCTTAAACCTAACTGTGCCAATTTGATTGATTATAGCTCCAGTTCTCGTTACATCTTTTAAATAACAATTTAAAACTATTCAATACTATTAAAAAGCAGTTCAAAATATTTAATAGTATATGTTCGACTTTGCTGCATATAGAAGTCTAAGCATGCTTTACAAAAAAAAAAATTCAGCAGTCTTGTTTCGCTGGTATAGTTGACTCTTAGTAACAACAGAAAAACAAGAACGTTTTCTGTTTGCTAAACTTTATTCATTCAACGCAGGGTTCTAGTCCAGCGGTCGCCAACTTTTAGAACTTCATGGAAGGCTAAATGTAAATTTTGTAATTTTTCGGACAAATAAAATCAATTAAAAGAAACACTATAGTAAATACATTTGTACGATAATAGTTTGAAAGCTTCGAAATTCATGTTGAAGGTAAAAATCAAGTGAAAGCCAAAAAAAATAAAAGTCTTCACTTTTAAAATTACCTGGAATATAAAACTCAGATAAAACTCAAAAGTTGTATGTCACAGACTTTGTTTGGGAATCATAAAGGACCAGTTGAGCAAGGTAACCCGAATACCTGCGCTGAAACAAAGCTGTGTCTAATTTTATTTTATTGCGGGTCAAGAAGTAGTTTACTATGAGCCTGTAGCTTTTATACAGTTGGTTTCGGCTAAGTTCTGATTGATTCGTTGAAGACTTTTCTCCGCAAACAAACAGAGACCACTGTCTCTAACTAAAACGAATGTATTATAAAATTTACGACTCACGACTGACGAAAATTCTCTTCCGCGCTCTGCCACTGAAAAGCGAAAATCGGCGCTAGGACTTAATTCGATCAACACAAATGATTCTACAGGGTGTGCAAAAAGTTCCCGGACAAGTTTAAAATAAAATATATATGATATTAAATGCACTTTTTGAATGATTTTTTGTGTGAGCAAAGATAAGATATAAGTTTAATCAGGGAATCTATTTTTACTCAATTTGGCCACCATTTGCATCAATTACTTTCTCCAGTCTTGATCTGAACGCTTCTACCGCAGCACGTATCTTTTTCTGGGGAATATCAGCCCATGCCTTTTGTAAGGATTTCTTCAAGTGGTTGACAGAAAGTTTTTCTGAGCGGCATGCGTCTTTTTTGAGCATTGACCAGATGCTAAATTCGAGTGGGTTTAGGAAGGAGGCCATATTTCTTTGTCCCAAAATGAGGGAAAGTTTTATCTGCACCGTGATTGAGTTTTTTTTGAGGTGTGCGATGGTGCACCATCGTGTCGAAAGGTAAACACTTTGTTTTTTCATTTCGATTTCATTTCGATCAGTGCCGGAGACAGAATTTCCAAAATATTTATAGGGTCTTTTTTGACTATGGAAAGCATAGAATATGGAGATATTCCTAGGCTTTCTGCCATCCCCTTTATTGTTTTTCGTGGGTTTCTCCTGATTCTCTCCCGTACGGCTTTGAATTTTCTTTGGAGTACGCGCCGTTCTTGGTCGACCAGTTCTGGGATGGTCTTGTGTTATTTCCCAGTTCTTTGTATCTTTCAATTGTATCATAGACCGCCGATTTAGCAACTTTAAGTTGTCTTATACAGTAATAAGAGGGGCTGATATTCCGCGAGGTGTAATTCAATGATTGCATTTCTTTTCTCCATTTTTAATGATTAATTTTTAAAAATTTGTGAATTTTAATGCGTAAAATACAAACAATTGTCTAAAACATTAAGTTCATGATTTAATAAAAAAATATTATTTTCTATTTATTTATTAAATCAATAAAAAGTAGTCCGGGAACTTTTTACACACCCTGTACCTTCGTAGAACAAAACTCCAAAACACTGGCGTAAAATGAATTTAACAGTTGTCGATGCAATACGATCATAGAATCCTTCGCTCTACGCCCAAAACCAACCGCTCAACCAGATTACGTTACTTTCTTTCTCGCCTTCTTCGCCTGTCTTTTTCTTCGTCTTCGTCGTCGCATGCCTTCAATCGAGCGAGCAGTAGACAAAAGGTCACATGATGCAATCGGCTGGAGTTATCTCAAAAATGCTTCAGTCACGCGCGTTAAAATTAGAACGCATTTTTCATGGTACGTAAGAACATTGCAGACTGCACTTAACTCGGTCATACGATACACACAAAGTGCATTATGTCATCAACGTCTAGCGAAAGAAAAAAAAAAGTTGCATTCGAACAATTGTAAGCAGATAATCAAAAAACACATTACAAAAGCAATTATCCCTTGCTTAAGCGATTTCTGCGTGATAACAAACCTTTAAATTATTTTAAGGCGGAAAACAAGCTATATGGCCATGATTAAAATTATTAGGAATGAAGTGTGGCATTGTTGGGCTCAGATTGACTCGAGTTTAGATTATTAGGAATAAAGTGAGAAGTGAGACTATTAGGAATAAAGTGGTAGACTTGAAACAACTCTGACTCTAAATTTTCTGCTGACCACCAATTGGTGAACGCTGTTCCGGTCAATTTGGGCCGGGGCCAAACCGGCTCCAATGAGAAATTTTACAATTTTTCTAATCAGACTAATTAATAATTATTACCCACTAGCAAAAACTGCACATTTTTAAACTATTTTTACCATTAGGATAAGGAGTGGATAGAACCACGTTTGAAAACTCTTGGTTACTCTGATTCTGATTTAACAGACTCCGAGTAACAGTGGATGAAGAGTAGATCATCAATCCAGTCCGGACTAGATCAGAAGAAATTGAAAAACTGGATGCTGTTCGATTGACAAATTCCAAAGATTTTTGGAAATTACTGCTTTCGACGCTTCCGGAACCATCGATGAGGAACCAAAGATCGAGTCTTGATGCGGTGCAAACTGTGCAATGTACAATGTTTAACCATGAATAGTACATGTTTTATTTAAATATCAAGCTTGTAATTCAAAAAATTTTTTTTTAATTTATGGTTCAAATTCATAGAATTAATAAAAATATAGTTTAAAAAGGCAAATGCAATGAAGCTTAGAAGATCTTTTTGAAAACAATAAAACATGTTTTGAAAGAAAATTAATACGTGAATGAATTTCATTTGTTTTATTTTTTTTACAGAAAACTTATTTTATCAATTGAATTTTAAAATCACGTTTCTTACTGTTAATCTTTTCGAATTCCTCAACCGTGGAAATGAAAGCTTGTGATTGGCCATTCGTGTTGTAATTTGCAACCCACCAAGCGGCTTGATCAGAAACAGTTGCAGGAAAACTTTTGCCTGATTGAAATTGTATTTCGAGGAAGACTCTGGCAGCAATAGCTGAGCGCAGAGGAATCCTGGGAAGAAATGATTCAGTAAATTTTTAATCAACACAATATTTAAGAGTTTTGGTTAGGTCAACATATTTTACCCCAGGGGTGGGGAACCTGCGACCTTCCAAGCCGAAAAATGCGGCCAAAAAGAAATCTGAAGGTGATCCAAAGCCAAGACCATCTTTTATTTTAATTTTTAGAGAGTATTATGATTTTGCGAAGAAAATTGGGAAATCTCAAACTGCTTTCAAGTGAAGACCTTTTTTTTAGAGAACAGTATAATTTTGATACGAAAAATGAGAAATCTAAGAGTGATTTCAAGTGAAGACCTTTTTTTTAGAAATCACAATGCTTTTGGGATGAAAAATTACATTGCTCTTCAAACTTTGGGCGACCTGCACCAACTTTTACTGTAATGCTTGAAATCGGCTTGAAAGTGCAATAAGGTTACCCACCCCTGTTTTACACTATTATGGTTTTAAAGAAAAAATTGGACTTGAGACTGTGATAGTCAATTGTGCTAGTCGCAATAATATTCTTAGTAATGCTTTCTTTAAAGTTCATGTTTATCTGTGAAGTGTTAGTGGCTTATTGAGTTTCTGCGTCAGGGATTAACCTCATTTTCTGATTTTAGACGCGCCGCTTTGGTTTCTCACATTTCGTATCTTAATTGTCGTCACATCATTGCTTCAGAAAATTTAGCTCCACCTCATTTTGTTAATTTGGGTTACCCGACTTCAATTCTTGCGTTTTTTTTTTTTTTTGATGTCTTACCCATTATTCTTTCAGTTAATTATAATTAACTCCATTCATTGTTGCGAATACTGATCCCTATTTTTCATAATTATTCTGAGCATCACGAAATCAAGTTTAACTTCATGCAATAATTGTGCTAACAATTGTTCTTTGTATTCGTTAAATTTTTTGTATGTTGTTCTGGTTTTTGTAACATTGATGTTCAGCTTTAATTTCCTTCGTTTGTTTTATTTTGCTTTGTACGTCTGTCAACGTCATCCGCCAGGAACGTGTATATCGCTTCACCTCGTGTTAAAAACTGGATGAAACTGGACAGACTGCACGAGACGCAGAAAAAAATTGAAGACCGTGGGCGACGTTGGCCCAGACGAACGAGAGTGTTGAGGTTGAAATCTTATAACGTGGAATTGCTCAACAAATCTGCATTTCTTTATATGTTAGCATCTGTGCTGACAATTAATTCTAATAAATTAAACTTTTTGAAAGAACATCGAGCAATCGCAAAGTTGCGTTCTTTACAATCTTTTTAGTCAAGCGACCGTTTAGCAACTAAACCAGGGTTCACCTTGTGGATTACACTACTTTATTCAGTCGATAAGCGCCCTTCAGCGAATTAGCCCAGAGTTTCTCAAACTTTTTTCTTCACGGAACACTTAACCTTATCATTGTAGCTTACGGAGCACTTTGTCTTAGTTTCTCTGAATTCCCAATTTTCGTTTCAAATACATAGTGATTTTTAAACAAGCTGCATAAAGATAAGAAACACCAGACTCGAGTTTCGCTCTTGTTACCTGTCCCAGGTCCCAGGTTCGATTCGCGGTGAGATAAGCATCACTGACGAGGTCTAACAAGAGCGAAACTCGAGTCTGGTGTTTCTCATCTTTATGCAGCTTGTTTAAAAATTAATTTCAAATTTCCTCATAATTCTTCAAACATAGTGATTTCTAAAAAAATGATCTTCATTTGAAATCTGTCTCTGATTTCCCAGTTTTTGTCCCAAATACGTAGTGATCTTTAAAAAGCAAAAAGTCTTCACCTTGGATCTGTCTCTGATTTCTGGATTTCCGTCCCAAAAACTAAATGTCTTGTGATATTTAAAAGAAAAAGTCTTCCCTTCGGGACGTATGTCAAGCCTAACCATCATTTTCATAGATCAGCGGAACACTTTCAATACAGTAATAATTGAAGAATTGATTGGTGGTAAAAAATTTTAAGATAGCTTTAAAAAGTGTCTTCATTCCTCGAAAACTTTTTATTTGACAATAAATAAAAGCGATCCGGTCGTTCTTACATAAAAAATGAGAACGAGTCTGATTTGTCGAGAAACAAACCAATCAAAAAGAAAAAACTAAGCGAGAGCGCGTCTAATTGGTCGAGAAAAGCAACCAATCAGAAGCAAAAAAAAAAGCATTAATAAAATGAGTTTTTAGACTATAAAGAAACTGATAAAAAACTCATTTCCCTACCCTCTTTCTTTCACTAAAAATTGGTCACTTTTTTCGACCAATCAGACGCGCTCTCATTTTTTACATAAGCACGATCAGATCGCTCTTAGTCCATTCTGACAATTCCTTCTGAAAAGTGTCAGATGAACTCTTCGAGGAACGAGCACGCTTTTTAAAGCTATCTTAAATAACAATTGTTTCACGGAGCACTTTAAGTACGCTCGTGGAACACCGTATGAGAAACCCCACTGATTAGCCGATTGCTCTTTCTTTGCAAAAATAAAGTTCCTGGATTTAGTTTAAAAGGATCGTGATAGCGCTTTGTTTCTAAATCATAACATGTGGCTTCCTATTTTTTTTATTAATTTTTACACAAAAAAATGAAAGGAAATTGAAAAAAATGTAAAGAAATTAAAAACAAAAATTGATAATCAATTTTTAGATTTTGCTAATTACTAAGCTATAAATTTGCTAACTACTAAGCTATAAATAATAACTTTTAATTGACTTTGTGGTCTGTTTGTGATCCAATAGTATGACGAACAATTGCGAACAATCTGTTTTAAGTATTAATATAATAGTTAACAAAAAACTTAAAAGATTTATTACCATCTTTTTTTCAACATTTTACCTGAAGTCATTGTTTGTAAAATTGGCAAAATCGTCTCCGAACAGCAGCGATATTTCTTGCAGCAAGCCGTCGAATGAGCTTGGGATGTTATTAAGAGTTGCGATGATTGACGGACTAATCTGTAACAGTACCAAAAATCCAACGCATTTTTTATATGTTGTTAATAATAAATATAATTTAAAGCCTCCCAGAAATAGTTTTGTTCAAAAAGCTGCGCGATTATTGCGCAAAAATAAAGTTTAGTCCAATATTTTTATTAAAGTTTAATTATTTAATCTTAAAAATTGATACAAATTGTTTCTTTAAATTTTTTTGGTGTTCTAAAAAATAACAAACAGACTTTTTGGCAGACAAACAGACTCTGCCGAATACTATTTTATTGGAAAATAAATAAATCATTGTTTTAAATAAAATCGAACCTGCCAAATTCCTCCTAGCGGAAAAGAAAGATTTGTATTTTGACCGAAGTTTGATTCAACCAAGGCGATTCGTTTGAACAATTCATAATCATTTTTCAAATTTTCTGAAAGCGCTGGGAAAGCGTTAATTTTTTGGATGCAAGCATCCACCACATCTTCACCGGAGGAGCCGGACACAAGAGTTTGATCAAATGTCGGAAAACTGAAAATTCAACAAGTATATTTATACTGATAATTAGCAATAAGATTGGAAATTTCGGGGTGAACAAAAAACTGAAAAAGTGGTTTTTCTTTGTACAAAGACAATTTATTTGAATAAAGTGATTAACGGGCAATGAACTGTTGGGAAAATTTTTGCAGATTGTAGAACAAACATCGTGTCCCTAATAATAAAAAGTGTTTGTCCTTTCTTAAAGCTTCATTTTAAGCAATGGGTAATGTTGGACATCTTCCGGTAATGTAGAATTAGTTCGAACTGATATTTACTTTTTCTCGTTTACTAACAGTCATTTAAGTTGCTGGCCGTAAATTAGGTTTTATTAGCCTTGATTTTGTTATACTTGCCCCAATTAGTGACGGGAACTTTTTTTTAGTACGAAAAACTTTACAAGAATCATTAAAATTTTTATATATTTAGCTTAACGAAAAAATCGCCTGACTTTATGATCTAAATATCAATGCTTTACTTCCTGCTCATGAAACAAAAATGATCAAGTTGTAGCTATTGCTCTCAGCAAAAACAAAACCGAGATATTCCTTCAACAATAAATCAGCTATATATTTTGTAGTAGTATTTACTTCTTATAAGAAACAATGTTACATAAAATATAGCCCTCATATTGCCTGGAGTTTTATTCTAAAAGATTTGAAAAAATTAAATCTGGTGAGTTTCAAAAAGAAAATAAAAGTTTTTTATTCATTTGCTTTTAAAATTTTTTGATCGCCCGAATGTTTTGTATCGGCTGTCTTGTGCTTGTTTGTTTTTTATTACGAAAGTTTTTCTGTTGGCTGCACAGTTGAATACGTAGGAACCTTCTATTAATGTCAATTACGGCCAACGTGTTCCTGGTTAAGGGTCTACAGTTGTCAGCAGTCAGTATACTGTTTTGTTTTTTGAAAAAATATTTCACGGCGTTTTTATCTGCTTGATGATCTTATTTACTTCTTTAAATTTCACTCATATATAAAAAATAAAACAATAAATAAAAAGCTTTTAATCGGACAATAATAATTTGGCAGCTCAAAGTAATCGTTTAACAATTGCCACAGCTTTAACCCCTCCTACATTGTCCACCCTCCGATCTGCTGGTCAAGAGAATAAATGGAGTGGACCAAGTTGTTTAATATTTATTTTTAGCTGAAACCTTTAATGTTTTTATGTATTCTTTGCATATTTTTTTGACCATTCACCACTTTTTTATCGAATATTATGGTGTGACTGCATTCCGGTGATTCTTTTGCGGCAATCCTATGATTGGACATGTAAAACTCTTCTTGGCCGTGTCTTTTCATTTGTTTTTATTGCATTACGACAAAAAAAGATATGAAACTAAAACTTCAACAGCAATTTTTAAGATTTCCTGCAGTGATCATGTGACATAGACTTTTCATGTCTTGAGAATATTCAGTGCGTTTAGTAAAAAAGAAAATTATAAATAACGCAATATTATTATTTGGACATAAACATGTTATGTATACTGAAATCTGGTCATAACTTGGAGGTGAACGGTTCTTTCATTTTGTGGTCGTCAGATTGCTTTACATCATGACGTTTTTTGGAATTTAATGTTTGATCAGATAGAAATAAATTGTAATATTTACAATGTTAATCAAAAATTTCAAAATATATGTAAGTACAGTTAATAAAAGATTATTTATTCATAACGTAGCAACCTCTTAGTTGATAAACCTTACTTGTTTAATATCAATTGTCCAAAGGTAGTAGTAGTAGCAAAGATCAGGAATAGCAATTTGAAACTGAACATTGATAATTTGTCTACGCAGTCAATAAAAGCAACAAACTTGTAAAAAAATCTGTTGCAAAAATTAAGATTTTTTCAGGTAAAATAAGGCTTAAAAACTTTCCTTATACTCGTAACTGATTTTAAAAGCATCTAACTAAAATGTTGGTCATCTTGTTGAAGGTTTACGATTTATTTTTAAGTATCAATTTTTTTATACTTTTATAGCGTTCATCGGAAAAAAATTGCTGAGGGTTCGTTTTCACTACAAGCGTGGAATGGAGTGTTCTTTGTTTGTTTTGTTGATTTTTTTGCTTCACTTAGCGCTCGCTTAGATTTTAATGATAATAGAAACAAAAAATGCTCCATTCCACTCTCGTAGTGGAAACGAGCCTTAACACTAGACGACCGCGCTTTCAAACTATCTAGAAAAGTGCTTTTCAAACTTTTTTTCACTACGGCACACTAATAAACTCTGAATTTTCCTGCAGCACACTTACATTATGAAGACGAAAGCTGCGGCACACTTACAATACTAAATACACTCTTCAAGTTTACATACAAAAATTATATTTAATATATAACAGTAACACCTAATGAAAGGGTGTGCCTACAGAAATTGTTTTAATACAGGGTACAACAGGGATGTCCAACCAGTGGTAAATATTGGGTGAGGCAAATAAGGCAGTTGCCTCGGGCCCTCCTTGAAAATACCGCATATAGTTTCATTTTGCTGTACCTGTTTTTTAGAGATCGCCATGATTTGGGAGAAAAATAGCGAAATATGAGATCAAATCGAAATGAAGATATTTTTTATTCTTTTTGGAGATCAGTATGATTTTGGGAAAAATAAGGGAAATACGAGCTCAAAGCCCCTCTTTTTTTAAAGAACACCAATTTTTGGGAATTCTTGCCTCGGGCCCCTAACTTTAAATATCCGTCATTGTGTCCAACCTTGCTTTAATTTGGGCCAAATTTTAAATCAATCCAAAGTCGCTGGGCCCAAAAAGCTTGTCATGCAGAATCTCGCTGCAATTTCTTCATTTTTGTCTCTAAAATCAAGTGTTCTGTAAAAAAAAAAAGATGGACCAAGACTCTATCTATGGCTTTTTGTCAAACCACAAAAATTTCGCGGCACACTTCAATCCCTTTCACGGCACACCAGTGTGCCGCGGCACACAGTTTGGGAAACCTTGATCTAGAACGACCAAATGTGTCAATTGACGCATAATGCACAAAAGCTGCGATTTCTTCATTTATTTGGTCAAAAGCATTCTTAAAGTGGAAATAGCATTAAACATTATTCATTGCACTCTAAAAAATAACGAACACCTACATGATACTTTTTTTGGAAGAAGAAATAGAACAATTAAAAATTGAACCTGCCAGGCATAAACCAAAAAATTTGTACTTTAATGGCGTTTAAAGGAGAAAAAATATAAAAACAAGTTAGTGTTTGTAAAATAATAACTGCAACGGTTTACGAAGTTAAGCGACTTGTCGTTACATTTAATCAACACAGTTTGGGCAAATTTCTATTTCGCATTTCCCACATACCATGGCCTGGAAGCTGTTGCACACATTCGTTGTTCTATTACGGCACTTTATTGTTACTCATGCTTTTCACTTTTTTTCAGAAGGTTTGTCAGTTTTGATGAGGTTTCTTTGTGTAACTGCATTTTTTCCAGTATTTTCCCCTGGAGTTGTTTCGGTAAGTTTTTCAACCACCCGTTGTATGAACTTCCAGCGATTGATTCCTGACTTGCAAATATCTTGGAAGAGAATCCAGCTATTGGTCAGTGCTAGATCAATAATATTGTAAAATACGTGAACGGGCCATCTTCTGCTAACAGCCTTTACAGAGTATTTCCTGGCCATCTGATCAATGACGTCAACCCTCGCTTTATTCTATCATAAAATAAAACTGTCTGTTTTTTCTTAGTGTGAAAATTGTTGTGAGAAAAAATCTCTACATCAGGATGTAACATGCTCAATTATCACTACCGATTTTTTTTTTCACACTGGTATGAAGTCAAAGTAACAACAGCTGTTTGAATAAATGTAAACAAAGAAGTTTTGTACTGTTGCTGCTGTCTTTTTGCAGCTTGTGGTGGTTCTCTACGATTCTGTCGAGCTGTACCAACAATACTACATTTTTGTTCTGCCAGACGCAAAGCAACATCAAGACTTGTAAAAAAATTGTCACAAGTGACATTATAGCCACGTTTGAAAATCGGTTGCATCAGCCACGTAAAGAGTAAAAGGCGGCAAAGGGTGATTCTTGACAAGTTTTGCCTGTCAGGTTTATTCGGCATGTATTGAATAAACCTGCATTTAGCCTTACATAGAAGTAATTGTTCATCTACTGTAATGTAAGGACTAGGCACATACGCCTTCTCAGAGTTCTCAACAAAAGGTTTCCACAACGAGGAAGTCAAGCAAAACTTGTCAAGAATCACCCTTTGCCGCCTTTTACTCTTTACGTGGAAACATAAAAAACGCATTATTTCTTTGAATCTGCGTCTTGATAGAGTTTTGTTGAACATTGAATACCCCCAGGTTGTAATCCACAAACACTTCACTGGAAGACCTCTCTGTCCTAAAATTGCTCTTGCAATAACCATTCCAATAAATTTGTCCAGCTCATCAAGTGTCATATCCCAGTTCATTCTGCCAAAAACGCGATGGGCTTCAGCTACAGTGCATTTTCTTATATTTCTGAGCATTGCCTCGTCAAACACAACGCAAAACGCTGACAGTGGACTGCTTTTAGTGATTCTGCTTGTTGGAAATGTAGTTGGGCCAGGTTTGAAGCTCAGTATGTTTTGTTGTTGCAAGCGCCCTCATTGCACATGGAAAATAACCATAGCTTGCCAAGCTATTCCATCTTTTCCAGTCAAGTCTTGATTCACCAGCACCTGATTCTGTAAATTGCTGTCATCGACTTCGCTAGGGCTATAGACGTCTGATTTTTCCCCACTTGAATCAAGCTCCGCTTGTGCATCATTTGTCGATGCGTCATCTAGCTCGCTGTCAGAGTATTCACCATATGAGCAGTCTGCTGAAATGCCTTGTAATCGCAGCAAAGCCTGCTGCGCAGTACACGTCTTAGCATATTGGATACACTATGACTAGCAAAACACATTTCAAAATCAAAAACTAAAAAAACAGGAGTTGAAGGCTTTTATTGCTAATAACAGCAAATTCACTAGACAACACTAGTACCTGGTTTTCTTCCTTTTAAATGTCCACAGTTCACAAGCACGTGCTAGTCTCGAATAAAATCACTAAGAAACCCCGAATTTCTACAGCGCATGAGGGTGTTGCAAAGAAATTATCCTATCCTTCTGTGACATCACAATGCTTAATTACCGCTCAGACAAAGCAGAATATCACCTTGTTTTATTTTTCACGTTGAAGTGATTCTGCAGGCTGAAATCACACTTTCTGTAGACTCTATGTAAAATTTTCAGGTGTGTGCGTCAATTGACGCGCTTGGTCGTTCTAGGTAGATATATAACTAAATTCGTTGTTTTATTAGTAAGCACTTCAAAAGTCACACAAAACTAAGCGTTGCACAAAAAAATAATTGTCAAGAAGTTTCAGCAGAAAAGAGTGATATTCGACGGAGATGCGGGAAATTGAATACTTGAAATGCGTCAATTGACGCGCTTGGTTGTTCTAGTGCAGTGCTCTTCAACCTTTTTGTTATCGCGGAACCCCTGAAGCACTTTCACGTTTGTCATGGAACCCCCACAAACAAAAAGTTAAAAAAACACGAGTTACATGTAAAAAAAGCAAATGTTTTATTATTATACACTTCCACAAACAAGCAGTTATTACAGAAGTTAAAAAGCAACAAATTTAATGACTCGGTTGTTCTTGAATTTCTTTTACAATCTTCGTAAATCGTGGCTGCTCGTTGCTCATTGCATTCCTCATACACATATCTACACTCTTTAAACAACTTCTGTTTTTGTTCTTAATAGTGGTTAAAACAGAAAATCCTGTTTCACACAAATAGGTATTGGGAAATTGACACAGAAGTTTCAATGCTTCCTTTTCAATTGCTGTTCCCTCTTTGCACAGAAAAATCCAAAAATATTCCTTTCCATTTTTTTCAAAGATTTCCTCCAAATTGATATCATTACAAATGTCCAGAAGTTCTTCTTGTTCTGACAAAGTGAAAAAAAAAAGATTAACTACCCACTTCAGCAAACGGAAAGCCTCAGATTCTTCTTCAGGAAAATACCGATTAAAATTTTTCTTCAATAGCTTCAAATGTTCCAACATCAATTACTCCTTCGGAGTCCTCGCTCAGAAATTCATTCAAAAACTGAAAAGGAGAAAAATCATTTTTTGACACTTTATTGGCCAAGCAGTCAATTTTTCTTTTAAAGGCATCAATTTTTCCAACTTGAGAAAATAAATCTGAACTTTTCCCTTAAAGACTAGTGTTGAGTATGGACAACACATCGAATACTGAAGCCAGATATGCCAATTTAGAGACCCATTCATGGTCAAGTAAATTCGTTGCATATTCGTGATTTTTCTCTGCAAGAAAAACTGATATTTTCCGTCTTAATTTCAACACACGAGTCAAAATTTTGCCACGAGAGAGCCAGCCAGCGCACCTCTGTATGCAGCAGAACAATGACATTCTCAGAATCCATTTTTTCATACAGCTTTTGAAAAACTCTAGCAGATTTGCCTTTACCACCACATTTTATGTAATTCACAGTTTTCACAACAATATCCAAAACACTTTCTACTGTAGTTCCGTTTTTCTCTGCTTATCAGAACTAAGCGATTTTACAGCCAGAGCTTTACGATGAATAATGCAATGTTTTAATAAACAGTTTGTAGCAACTGCCTTGACACGAGCACCAACTACCGAAAAGCGTCCAGTCATCACAGCTGCTCCATCTGTAGTTAGAGAACAACATTTTTCCCATGGTATTTGCTTTTCAGTCATAGATTCGTTGAGTTTGCTGAACACTTGTTCAGCACTTCTGTTCACTTCCAAGTCTAGGCAGCACAAATATTCATCAACAATATTATATGAATCAATATCAGGAATTCTTATAAACACAAGCAGTTGTACTCTTCTCCCAATATCAGTTGATTTATCCAGTGGCAGTCCATAACAAGGAACTTTTCCGATTTTACACAAAAGTTGTTTCAACAAATCTTAGGCCATATGAAATCCCCTTCTGCTTACAGCGGTATCGGAAAGAGGTATGTTTTGAAACTTGCGTTCAGTTTCTTTGTCTAGAAGCTGCTCTGCCACAATTTGCAACGCTGGTTTAATAACTTTCTCACCCAAAGTAAACGGTTTCTTTGTTTTAAGAATATGATGCGACAGTTGATATGAAGTCAACAACAAATCTTGATCAGTTTTAACTGCTCCTAAGAAAGAATCTTTCTGCTTGCGTACGCTGCTTTTCATATGTTTAAAGAATGAGATAGTCTTTGTCTCGTACGCAGCATGATTGACTTCCAAGTGCCTTTGTAACTTAGTTGGAACCAGGGCAGAATTAGAAAGTCTCTTACAGCAAATCAGACATTCGGCCTGAGGAGCTACATTCGGAATTTGGTCATCCGACAAAAAGAACCCGTATTTTAAATATGCTTCATCCCATTTTCTAACTTTGGCAGTTTTATTACATTTGGTCCGCTTGGAAGGAGGTGGCCTCTTGCTCAATACTGTCCACACCTTCGCTTTTATTACTATTTCGCTTCACATAAGAAAATATATTACTTTGCTTCGTCTGACCTGGCTAATAGTAAAAAGTTGGTTTTTGCACTACTTTTACTTTATTCCCATAAAGGCTGAACAGCTGCAGCTCTACTGTAGTATGTTATTCTATTCTCTATTCATTGTCTACTTAATTACTGTAAACGGCAGCACCATGCATAGATGTGATGCAACAATAACATTTATTCGTTTTGAATAACGTTCTTGTTAACCTCATAATAATGAACATTACGTTGCACCATTACGCAACAACTATTAATATTTTCGGCTATAAACTGCACTCAACCTCTTATTTAACTAACTGGCCTACTTGGAGTTTGAATACGGCATGGTGATGGTGATCTAAAGAAACAATTTAATAATGGCGCATCAACGTACTGAAGCAAAAAATCATTTTCCTTACAAAACAAGGAACCCTAGGGGAACCCTTAAAACTCACGGAACCCCATTAAATGTTTTGCGGAACCTCTGTTGAAGAGCACTATTCTAGTGTTAACTATGCTAGCACTACGTTCTCGAGTAAAAGAAGACTTGGAATGTACATGTAGTGAAATTGTCTATGAAACTCAACTTCGCCTTCCAGGAGAATTTTTTAAGAGTTTTCAAACAAAAAAAGGTGTGACACCGCTCTTTATCGCTGCACAGCAAAAGTTTTTTTCGAATTTTAAGTACCAAGAGTCACGATTTCCAGATACTCGTAAATCCTATGTCGACCCTAGTTAAATCATTGCCGACATGTATTTATGAGAAACGATGCTGTACGTTCCACCTCTTCATCCCACGTACGACGGCCCTTTTAAAGTCCTTTACCGCACTCCAAAATATTTTAAAGTGCTAAAAAATTGCAAAGAGTATACCGTGTCTGTTTGCAGAATCAAAGCTGCAAACTTACTTACAGATTTTTTACACTCAGATGACTGTTTAAAGAATAACAAAAAATCTGTTTCAGGTAAACAACATTATTCTTTCCAATTACCTGATAAGTCTAAAACTCAAACCACAACTAGCACTAGAACCAGACAAATCATACCACCTTAACGATTCTAAGACTATTGCATGTAGTTTTTGCGTATAGTTCTTTCACTTTATTTGCTTCTCTATTTCAAACATTTTGTTGTTTAAAATTTAGTTTTCCTGTGTGTAGCGATTTTCATGCTAAAGTAGAATACACTATTGATCACGTTAAATGTAAATTACATGTACCTCGCTTTAAAAAGCAATGCGATATAAGTATCTTTAAAGCAGAACACTTTCTTTATGATATTCCAGCGATTGATTCCGCAAAGTCAGAATGCTTGAAGTCGGATGCTATATGCGGTTCTCACAATTTGTATTCTCCCTTACAACTGCCAGCTAGAAAAGCAGCTACTACTTAAACGTGCGACAAGTAAAACATCGCTCTGGGAGACTTTACGCTGCTCACATACAGGACCTCGAGGATAATTTAATAGACTCGATTAAACGCCTTGAAGCGTCTCATAATTTCTTATAGTGCAAAATATTATACCTTTAACGTCAACGTTAACTATGCAATCTAAGTTGTTTTTTCAAAAAAAAAAAAAAAAAAAATTGAATGCACTACTAGGCACTACAGGCCTCTGTTGTAAGAGCTGACGTTATGAACAAGTTATCTTGCTCACCTCCGAAAGTGCGCTTAAAGAAGAAACTAATTCATGGCAATTTTTTTGCTACTAGACTGTTGTTCAAACCAGTGCAGACTGATCACCTCACTAATTCGTTTCCAGGTGTCTTTCAATTGAATCAAAGATTTACAGTATACCTCTCCGATACAGTGTTTTTCCTCGAGTCGTATGCTCCTCATCGAGTTTTTCGCTTTAAAATTGACAAATCATTCTATTTTTTATGTAAATCACACGCTAGCTAGTATTGCTCAAGATATAAAAAAAAAAAAACTCTCTCCAACTTTTTCTCCAATAAATGAAACAAGTGCATGGAAAATTACATTGCTGACTCTTCGTTAATCAACCACTAGCCAATCGTACACCGCAATTAAAAACTCAATACTTGCAACCTTGGTTACGTCAAGTCTTCGCATCGATCGCATTCAAGTATTCTTAGATAGCACCAGAACTAACGGTTAGAAATACATATAAAATGGTTGTTATCGTTTTTGATTATTTAACGACGTTTCAAAAAAAAAAAAATTATCAGTGAGACTTTGTTCTATTTTATTGAATTTTTAATCGAGATATAATTATTAACCAGATTTGTTATTTTTAAAATTGTTTTTTTTTTGCCTATTCAATATTGTGTGTAGATATTGTACTGTAATATTTTTGAACATACACTGCTGTTAGTTTCTTTTAACAGACGCAGCAATATCGACGACACAATGACCACATCGCTCGACACAACAAATCGTTGACTACTTCCTCTACACAAGAAGCATAACGCACTTACTGAAGTGTTTACTGCTCCATTTAGACATCGCAGCGATTATATTTCGACACATCGCAAGACTTCTTAATCAGTGAACGAACTAACAAAAAGAAATTTAACTTTGTTTTCTGTTTTAAGTTGCGCTATAATCATCTTTTTCTATATTTACATGTACGTCCTTTTTCACCGTCGTGTCGTCGTGCTGAAAAGTGCATTTTTTAGAATTTCTGCTATATTTAGAAATTGTTTTTTTCTTATCCGCCAAGGGGTATCTGTAGCGATTAATTGGACAGCCCAAATATAATTTCATATTTTCACACGAAACACAGTTTTAGTTATTATCGGAGTTATAAAATTTGGTTTAAAATCTTGAATTTAACTTTCACATGCTCTATTTTTATGCAATTTCGAATTTTACATCCTGCCGTTTCATATCGTATGATCACGTGGTAATACGCTCATTTGGATACAGCAATGTGGCTTAGTCACATATTGTAGTATATTGAGTTACTCTCCGGCAGATATCGATTAGATAAGTTAACTTCTGTCATGGTAATGCTACTGTATATCAAAATTGTCTCTATTATTGTAATTATTTGTTTTGATTTTTATTTTGTTTTAATTCTATTTGAATAAGTGAATAAATGTGCTGTAAATAGAATCAAGTTAGTAGTTAACCTTCTGAGTATGAACTGCACCAATTAAACTTGAACATAATGCTCCTAACCACAACACTTTTTTGTAGCTCGATTTTTGAATAGTAGTTTAAACAAAAATATTCAAAAAAGGAGAGAAGAAGACTACGTGGGGAAAAGGATGATGGAGATGGCAGTGCCAGGCAGAAGGAAAAGAGGAAGGCCAAGGAGAAGGTGGATGGATTTGGTGAGAGAAGACATGGAAAGGGTTGGAGCTAGGGAAGGAGACGAAGTAGACCGAGTGAAATGGAGATTACTGTCGCGCTGTGGCGACCCCGAGTAGAGAGAAGCCGAAAGAAGAAGAAGAAGAAGAAGAAGAAGTTTAAACAAAAATATTAATAATAACCCATTATGAAGTAAAATTCAATAATTAGATTTCTTTTTGTGAAGCTTTCAAATTTTTTTTTTGATTTTAATTTAAAAATTAAAACTAAAATTTCAGGTACATAAATTAATTTTATAAACTTTTTTGCATATATCAGTTAAATACTTTTAGAAAACCCCATGATTTTTTTCCAAATAGAGAAAAATTGTTTATTTTTCAATCAAAAATATAAACAAATGACGCACATAATGGCAGAGCTGCAGCTGGCAAGAAATCGAAGCAACGATCAAACTTGAATTTTTTAACAATTAACCTACAAGGAATAACTCTCCACTTTTCCTTAAATTTGCAATTTTTGATGGCATTAAATTATTTAATTCAAGACAAAAAAAAATTACCGCTTCGATTTTTAGAGTACTTATCGCCAAGAATTGCCGCCTGGTTAATGTAAAGAACTTTTTTTGATGTTCGACTAAATTTGCGGCAGGAATTTTAGTTAGCCTACGAGGTAGATAAATTCAAACTTTTTATCAAAATTGAAATAAAGATAAAAAAAAGGCATCCCATTAAATATTGAACAGATTTGCGAGCAAAAACTTGGTTCGTGCTGGGCGAAAGATTGGGCAGCCATGATGTATAGCATTAAGATTCTAGCCACGCAAAACTAACCGCCGAATAATATCAACGTTTAACATGCTATCGTACGTACAAAAACTGAAATCACATTAATTAATGGAGCTTACTGTACAGGCTACGTGTTATTTTACCTGTAATCCTAATTATCAATTACCCTGAACAACCTTAACCTAATCTTAATCCAACTATAATAGCTTATTGTAGATCAAGTATCCCAGTTGAACGCTAATTGTAATTATAACACTAACTTTAACCCGCAACTCAACCCAATTATAATTGCTAAATGCAGATCAACTGATTAAATTTCCCAGAAAATACGCCTACTAAATGGTGCTAATGAATAACGTCGATTAAATAGTATGACGATAGAGTTGCTGCCTATTGTTTTATAAATAAATAATAAAAATACCTACAAGTTAATATGTTTGCAAGTCTTAAAAAAACTTGTTTGTTTTTAAGTTAAAATAAGAAATTGATTTATTGTTTAGGAAGAATAAGCGTCATCTGCTTGTTGTATTTTACAACACAATCTGTTGGGCAAAGGTTTTCCCAGTGTTCTGACAGTCCCACCTGTAAATTCCTTCGGTCTACCACGTTGGTAGCTTGAAATGTTAATAGATGTTGTGATTAGGAAAGACACATAATGACACTTCCCTTTGCTTGGCAATCTTATGAAACAGCTCTCAATTTTTTTCACATCGCTGTATAAAAACCAAAAAAAAACTTTCAACTCGACACCATTATCTAGGAATCTCCGAAAACTGGTAGTATTAATTGCTTAACAGTTGTTCTAAGTTTAAGAGCTCCGACGTGTCCTATGAGTTAGGAAGATAACTAAAGATAATGATGATACTCCTTGGAAAAGTTTCTTATTGAGTCAAAGTTTTCACACTCAGAAATATCAAACATGCTTAACGCTTCCGTCAATCTCAATTTGACTTTTTATTGAGGATATAAATCAACACCATTTTCAAAAAGTGACAAATTAAGCAATAGTCGGTTTAATAATCATTAAGAAAAATTTTAGCTAGTTATATTTTCATATTTTGTAGGGAATACTGTCAGATTCTGGATGTAATGTCACGTAATCTCCTGACAGCGAATCAAAACTTTTGGATTCTTTTATTGGATGGTTTTCAGCAATTTTGGGCGGTGGTCCAACTTTTTTGTCTTGAACTTCTATGGATCTCAGCATGGATTTACACTTAAAATATTTTTTTATGAAACAAATCTGAATGAAAATAATAACTCGAAGTGTATTGTTTGACACTTTCAATGCCGCCTTTGTTTTTCGAAAGTCCGCTCGCTGTGCTGAATGCGTGAGTGATTTTGTTTGTATGCGTGCCGCTTGCATTATCTCGATTTGCCCTTTGCTGTGCCAGCCACTTTGAACAATTTTTTATAATTGTGTTATTACAGTTCAAAATGTTTTCTCTCTACCTAGATTGTATATTTTGATCGTGAATATTTTTTATGAAACCTATTTGTTCCCTCCCGTATGACCCTTACGTCATTTGTTTGCTGCATTATGATATAATGGTACGCCCTGACTTTTTTTGATTAGAGTTATATTATGTATTGTAATTCAAAAAAAGTCTTATTTCTATCTAGATTCTATTTTTTGATCGCAAATATCTTTTATAAAACCTATTTGTTAGCTGGTATCCTTCCGGACACCAAAACCCGATTTTTTACTAACGAATTAGCCGACAACTAGAAGAAAAAAGCGAATAGTCTAACGGTCTAACCATAATAAACTTTGTAACCTTTTTTAAACCTTTGACGCAAATAGCGTCACAAAGCAGTCTGCGATAAAAGATCAGAGACGCTATAAACGTCACGCAGCACTGAAAACAAAAAAACATTTGACACAACTGGCGTCGCTCGGCATTCTGCGCATAAAAAGCAATGGCGTCATTTGCGTCATGAGGCAGCGAACGTGTTAAAAATACTTTTAAAAAACTATAGAAATACTGCATATGACAAAAAAGTAGCTTTAATTTAAATATGACTATCTAAACATCAGAAAAACCAAAAACTTTAATTTTTGCCACAAGCCACTTTTGGGATTAATTAGACAATAATCACATAACTCTTACCCAATCAAAAAACACAGAAGCCGCTCTGCTCTGAGTGGCAACTTCGCTCATTGTCAAATTCTTAATATAAGAACTTGCTTCCTCAGCTTGAACAGTTAAGATCCTGCGTGCATCACAACTAAATACTCGTCGTTTCAGAGAGTTTTTACCCCGTTCACCAATTTGAGTTTGAATGAAATTCCAATTCTACAAAAAATGCATTTGCAATTTTTAAGTAATAAATAAGCTTACATTCGGTTAATTTTGTCTGATTACGCAACTTTTACAAAAACATTTTACCGGGTTCACTTACGTCAAGATTGGCTGAATTTTCACCGAGTAAAATCAACGTGGCTTTCATGACAGAGCGAACAGGTTTAGATGGAATATCGTAGCTTTTTATTTCGTTAATTTGAAATTGAACCAACTTGAGAAGTTTGATTTTGGCGATATTTGCTTCTTGAAGCTTTGTCAGAACACATCGAGCATCGGAAATTTTAGTCTGAAACTCAGGATCCAGAATAGAAAGGGATCCATCTTGAATGGCATACTCAATAGATTCTAATGCTGATATGAGGTCCACAATGTCTTTTTAAATAAAAGCCTGGTTCAATTGTTTTTGCAATTCGATTTGTGATATTTTTAGCAAAATCGACTTTGCATTGTCTAAAAGAGCAAGATCTTCCAAACTACGTTCTTTGATAAATTTCGGAAGCGAAATTTCAAATGTAAAAGTCGATAAACGGTAATCAAACCTGCAAAATATTGATAGTTTAGTTCAGGAATACGGACTCGTCAAAATTTTAAAGCGAGTCCGGAATAAAATGACGAGTCTGAGTTCAAGTCTGAGCCCGATGTCCGCATCTCTGTCTAAAACTAAAAATTATCCCTTTGACTTCTATGAAAGAAGCCAGCTAAGAACTGACATAAGTTGCAAAAAATCTAACTGGCAATATCTTTGTTCTGTACAAGTATTGAACACTAGGGGCGGCCAGAAGCGAGGAGGCAGGGGAGCAATTGGCTCCCTGACTTTTTGACGCCTTTAAATTGCCCTCTCACTTCTTTTTTTCAAAAAAGAAGAATACAGGTACTTGGATACAGGAGCATTGGGTAAAATTTGGCCCCACAATCATAAAAACTCGACCAAAATATCAGGTCAACTGAAGATGAATGCTATTATTTTGGTAATGGTCTGCACCTTAAATTTAGGACAAAAGTGGAGATCATGGACTTGATTGAAAGTATTGGTTGGATCATGGACTCAATTGAAAGTGTTTGGTTATGGTCTACACCTTAAATTTAGAACAAAAGTAGAGATCATATGAACTTTTTGTTAGTCTTTAACTAAAATTTGGAACGGGTATGGACATTTTGGACAGTGATTGAAAATAATGATTTTTTTAGTCATCAGTATATAAATTTTTGCGGTGAAAACAGTGGCGATACGAGATGGCAACTTTGTAAAAACAACTTTATAAAACTTTTTTTTGAAAAAAAGGTGCTTTTTGATTTTACCTTTTTTATTTTAGTTTTCCGGCCCCCAACTCCACAAAGATGGTTGTTTTATGCCTTCAAACTAGTCTCTTTTTGAACACAGACAAATAATTAAAGGTATAAAATTTGTTAAAAATTTTAAATTACAGTAGGAGCACCAAAAATAATTTTCGGGCACATAAGAAAGCTTGTACTCTGTAAAATTAGATTATATTTGTTATATTTAACTTTCTTTGTGGAATCGTGTGAAATTATGATTCGGATAATCGTCGCATAAAAATTTTGACAAATATGTTTCTCCCCCATATGATTTTGATCTACCAAGCCTTTATGATATTTTTTGATTACAACGCTGGGTTTTAGGGTTTGATTTTCAAACCAAGCAAATTTAAGTGTTGGCCGAGAGTAATTACTAATTTAAAACTTAGGATGGTGCCAATTTTTGTAACAGCCAGGGAAAAGTCAGGACAAATATCTCAGGGGACCAAGCAAGTTTTTAACAAAGCCATTTCCTCTTTCAAAGTAATGTGAAAATTAAAAAGTTTTTATTTCAATTATTTGGACGTATAATTAAAATTGAAGACAAAAAATTCTAATTTGAAGGCCAAAAAATTGATTAGATCTACAAAAAAGTACACTTCTAAAAAACATTTATTAGTCGAAGTTTTAAGCCCAGGCCAAATACGCTGAAATCGATCCGTGTTGCTTCCACTGCGGGTACTATCTCATAAGTGACTGTCTTGCTTATTTCAACTTTCTGAAGATCGCTTCAGTAAAATTGCAATTCAATTCACGATCTCTCACTATTAAACAACCAATCAAAGAAGTGGTAAAAAAGCTTATGACAATTATTAGTAAATGATGATGATTTAGTAAATGACAATTATAGCTGGAAACTTCATAAAATAAAAAAACTATACAATTAAAATATTTGTTATAATATTCAAAGTTTTGGATAGTACTGCATTAATTTAGTCTACAGTATAAATTTTATGTATACTTTTTGGATGAAGAATTTTTTAATGTAGAGATCAAATTTTTGGCGAGAAACTTGGAATTTGGAGTTTTTTGGCGAGCCGTTTGTCTGCTGATCCCATGTTTTGATGAGCAGCAACTTGACATTTGTCTATTAATAACTTGAGCTCAAGATCGTTTGATTTCCATTTGTTCAAGTAATCTAAGGAGTTTGTACTTGCAAGTATTGAATGTATTTTATCAACTTCTCCAATGCGTAGAACAGCTTGCAAGTTTATTTTAAGCTGGTTGATCTTAAACAAGAGTTGAGTTAAATTCTTATAACTACATTTAAAATTTTCGGATATGTTTTTGCATTTCATAGCTAAGAGTCTATAACAACGTTTCTGAAACCTTTTTTACTGCGACCCAAAATTGCTAAAAACAACGATTTACAAATATGACTGCGATCCAAAAATAATTTGAGTGAGCGCTTATTGAAACAAAACAAAATTGTTATGTAAGCCAACAATGGTCGTCTAATTTTTAGCTGTTTATGTGTGGGCAGAAATTTGTTCGTGAGCAAATGTATTTCAATTTCTTGATTTTCAGCTCAAAAACGTAATGATTTCTAAAAAAAGGTCTTCACTTTTGAAATCTTGTGTGCGCAGATCTTTTTCTTTTACGTGCGGTAATTTACAAGCTTTCGCGACCCATACGCATAGTCTTGGCGACCCAGATTTGGGTCGCGACCCATGGTTTGAGAAACGGTGGTCTATAAGAATGCTTGCAGAAAATAAAGTAAATAAAAAATATCTTATATTTTAAAGTCTAACTCATTACATGAATTAAAGAATTTACTTTATTATACGATACCCGAAAAATGTGCCATGTAAAACTTTTAGGCTTTTTTATAAAAAAATAGTGCATGTTTTTTTGTAAAAATATTGTACAGTTATAGGCTACTTTGTCGATGGCGATTAGTAGGAAGCTAAATATTGGGCTTATTATTAGGTTGTACCATAATTTTTTAAAACTAAATATATTACAAATTTAAAAATTAAAAAAAATTTTTTTTTTAAATATTATTCTCAATGAGGAATAGTGCTCAAAAATCGTTTTTAAAAATTTCTTATTTAAAAATTTGTGCAATATATTTATGATTCAAAAAAACGTTAAAATACTCAAACGACATTTAATCTTGTCTCTTTCGAGTAAAGTATTGCAAATTTGCACTCCCTTTTCTTTTTGTGCAGAATTGAGGCTATGAGGAATCCATTGGCTTAACTTTTTTTTCATTCCAAGTTTTTTCAGACCTCTAGACACTGTTATTGGTGAGCATTCGAGAGAAGAAGCCAACTCTCTGGTGTTGGTTTTTGGATTCTTAGAGATTTTTGAATCAAGATCTTGAAGACTGAGTCTTCTCTTCCTTCCAGTGCGTTGTTGATATTAAGATCAAAATTTCCTTCCTTAAATCTTTTGAGCCATCTTTGGCACGTTTTTTCTGTAATGGTGTCGTTTCCATAAACATCACAGATTTTTTTCGTGGCTGCGAACGCGGAAATTTTTCCTTTAGACTGGTGGAAGAAGAAAAGTAGCAGGTATCGGCAATGAATTTTGGGGAGATTTTTCATTATTATAAATTGTTTAAATTTGCGGAAAAAAATATTTATGATTTATTTACACATTCTCACACATAAAATTTTAATAATAAATGTCTAGAAAATTAAAAAAAAATTTTGTAAATTTTTAAATTTGCAGTATACTGTAATTACATGTAGTTTTAAAAAAGGATACTAATTATGGTACAACCAAATAAAAAAACTCACTTCATTTAACTTGTTCATAAGTCCTTGATGGGCCATCTGTGCTCGAATCAAAAAAGTTGAAGAAAAATTTAATAATTCTGCTACATTTATTAGATTTTGCAAATGCATTATAAACTTCAAGTCCATTTTATTGAATAAATTTGTTTTAAGTAAGGATATTTGCAACTCATTTTCGACATCTTGAAGATCTTTGGAATCATTTTATAATAACAGAAATGATTTAAACTGACTTCAAAAAACTAAATTGACTAAATCAATAAAATGTAGAGCAATTTAAAGTTATGTAAAATAATTTCTAATAATATGGACTACACAATGCTGTGAAAAATGTACAGGGTTGCAAAGAGTGAGCTTTCGATAAATGCTTTCACTAGAATTTTGCTAAAACTAATCACTAACTTTAAGGTGCTTTTACCACAACTATACGATTTTCAATTAACCGAAATTTGATAATTTTGCCAATACAATATACCCTTTTTGTTTTAACGTTTTAAAAGTCTATAATTGCTTAAATTTTATTTAACCTTGGACGCAAGCACATATAGGCTTATATGTATTTTACAAAATAGTTGCTAATTTTAAAACGTCAATAACAAAAACTTTAAAAGATTTTTATTCGAAAAATATTAAAAACTCAAACCTTTAAAAACGTTTTAAGTTTGGAAGCAGAATTGGGCTGTTGTTAAATGGACCGCAAAAAAGAAAAAAAACAAAAAAACTTTAAACAATTTCAATATTTTTCTCACATCAAAAAATTGAAAATATAACCAAATTTTAGTTAAAGACTAATCAAAACAATACTTTTTACCTTGGTAACTCCGTAAGGAACAATATTTTTGACATTTAGTTTTTTGAAAATGCAAAAGGCAGCAATGGTCAACACCGAAATGGCGATAAAAGAACCAACTACAACAATTCGAATGATTGTTCCAGTCTGGTCGTTGATAGTGGCTTCAGTGAGATCAGAAACACTTTTCTCTGGTGCAAATAAATGAGTCTAAAAAAGTAAAGACTGCAAATTCATATAGAATACCTTCTACTATTGTTTAATGCAAGCAAAAATACCAAAAACAAAAATGTTACAATAAAACCTAAAATGAAATTACACATCATAAAAACTTTTCTCAAAGCATAACTTCATAAAAACAAACAAAATACAGTTGAAAAATAGAAATTGAAACGATTACGTTGCTCTGCCTGAACCAGTTCATTAACAATTTATACACGAGCATGCAAAAAAATGGATAATTTTGCCAGTTAGCAATTAATCAGTTTAATGCAAAACTTATAATTACTAAACTTAGAATTAATTCTTGCTAATATTCCGAATGCAAAAGAAAATTTTTACAAGATTTTTTTAACGTCTTTTATCTTACTGTGAATTTCTTAACGAATTTAGATTTTTTCTGGTTAAAAAAACATTTTATAAAATCTTGTTTCCATTATGTATTTTGGTGTAATGCTAAATGTTTGTTTTCTAGTTTCGTTTTAATTTTTATGTCAAAAATGTGTCCGCAATCTTGCTTGGAATAAGATAATTGCAATACGTCAACGTATGATAATTGCACATCCGGGGCACGTTGAACTTTATCGGGCTTTCAAAATAGACTTGAAAAACAACTTACAAGTGTAATAGTAAAAACCAAGTTGTTAGGTTCATTGAAATCACAGCTTACTGTGACGTAGACTTCCATGATGTTTGGATTGCTGATAGAAGCTGCATCGACGGGGATGTTTATTTCTTGCAACTAAAATTTGAAATCTATCATAATGGTGTTGGATTTGTGTTATTGGTTGTTTCCCGCTTGTTTATATATTTTGTAAAAATGTTTGGCACCTCTGGCGGGCACGAATTACCAACTGCATCCGCTGAAAATGAAGGGCTGCTACTAGATTGACATTGCTGGTCATTTGTTTCGACATCGTTTTGCCATAAGCGCTCGGCTGCATTAATGATGATCTCCATAAAGAATTAAAAACAGTAAAAGCTTCAAAATAGTTGCAATGGAAAAACAAAATATTTATTTTGCATTCGTAAAAGTACCTTCTAAAATTAAGCTATTGGATATATCTCAAAAAATTAGATCAGTGATCTCTTGCGACAAAAGCAAGTGTTTAACCATTGTGTCCTTCCGTAAGAATATGCCGCATAACAATATCCAAAAGAAATAGTAACACATTAATTCAAATTGATTTGTTTTATTGTTTTTCTGTTGAAAATTACTTTATTGTGAGTTTTTCTAACAACAACCGTACGGATTGTAGAATACAATAACGACAATTGACAAAAACTATTGACCAAAACAATATTGTAAGCAGGGTTGTGGAGTCGGAGTAGCATAGAGTCGGACTCTTAAGAGAACAAAGAGTCGTAGTCGGAATATAGTCGGAGTCGACTCCTGATGCCCAATCTTTTTTTTTTGGAAAACACTACTTTTTAAAGATTAAAACCAAGAAATCCGTGACAGATTTAAACTTAAGAGCTTTCTTGGCCACCCTAATTTGAAGCAAATCGTCTTTGCATAAAGCAATTGTTCTGATTTGGGAGTTGGGGTCGGGAGTCGGATTTGGAATCATTGATATTCTAGAAGCTGGAGCGGTTTTCAAGAAGGTTTAGGAGTCGGAGTTGGATTTTAAACCTTCTGACTCCGCAACCCTGATTGTTTGTAATAGCTGAAAATAGATTTCTTTTTTCTATCATACGGCAAGGCGTCTTGCAATAGCTCACTGCTTTTCAATTTTACTTGCAACGGTACACAATTTTGACTAAGCTAAAAATGCCTGTTTGCTAACAACCTAGTTTTATGCTTTAAAGTTTAAAAAAAGTGTGTAATTAAAGTGTAAACTTTCTTTTTCTTAATTTTCATTTGTTTTTTGTTTTTTTGATAAACATACCCTATATGGTTGATAAAACAAGGTTGAAAAACAATTAAAATGCGAAAAAACGCCTTCACGTTACCCCGAAAGCAATCGAAAAAACATTTATGAATTTAGTTGTGCTGCTGAGTATTGCAACAATATAATTAAAAGAATGATAAAAAAATAACATTTAAAAGAAACTTTTTTGCAATTTATTAAAAGTAAAAAAATCTTAAAAGTGTAATTTAAAAAATTTGTTCAATATCTAAATAGTACTCACTTGGCTTTAAGTAATTTTTGCAAATGCCTAACGAAAGCTGAGGTTGTCCCTTTTCTTTCTGATGTAATCAATGGATTTGTACAAAATTTGCAAACAGTCGAATGTTTTTGATTACCTGCAATCTTATCTTTGTATTTTTTATCGTTAACGTAGCCGTATTTTATAACTGCAGAATTTTTGGACATTTTGTTAATTATTTAAATCTGTAAAAAAATTACAAACAGCCTTATTTCATTATATATAATCCGAAACCGCTTTGAGCTCTACCTATATAAAAATATTTTTTGTAGGCTAATTTATATCGATAGGTCGTAAAAATATCAATCTAGCAATTAAAAACTTTAAACCCTATGTTTACAACAAATCAGTGTTAATTGCTCATGTAATTTGTGACGCTATCTAAACATTATATTTATAATAAATCAATGTTACAAGCCCATCAATTACAAAACAATTTTCCGGCAAATAGTAACCAGCCTTAAACGTCCATTCAACGTTGAGAAAACCAGTTACACCACAAACTCTTTAAGGTAGAAAGACTCAGGAGGTCACGGTTAAACTACAGTCAAAATATTCGTTTGTTTAAACCAAAATTGAAGCGGTAACTAAGAACAAGAATTAAAAGTTTTTTGTACTAACTTATTAGAATTATCATTTGTTTATAATAAACTTTAAAACATATTTTTGGTAAATAGTAACTAAAATTGAACTTTTTTTGAACCACTTAGAATAAGGCACGTAATAATTGTTAGTTTACATCAGTTTTTAATTGTTTTTTGGCATCTAGTTTCCAAAAATGAACATCTTTTGAACAAAGTAGAAAAACTTCAATGTAATTGTAAGTTTAAACCAAAATTCAACCGTTTCTTGAATATTTAAAAAATTAGCTGACGAACAAAAACATAAGGTTATTGTTTCAACGAGTAGCAAACGTTATTTTCCGCAAAATATTTACTGAGTACACCATGTACCAAGGGTGGCAAACTACGGCCGACGCGACCTTCTGTGCGGCCCGCGAAAGCTTCAAACAAATAATTAAAAAATTTATTAATTGTTTTTGTCCACAACCAAACTCTTGGTCATTGCTTTTAGCGATCATTGATTTTTTTAGTATGAAAATCAAGAAATCCGAGACAGATTCAAAGTGAAGACCTTTTTTTTGAGATCACTGTAGTGCGGCCCATAAACACATTCAACTTCCGAATGCGCCACGCGAGCTAAAAGTTTGTTCATCCCTAACATATACGGGTACATTGGTCTTCGTGGGTTTTGACAGTACTCAATTTACAGTCGAGTTCTGTAGTAGTTTTGGCAACATATTGATATTATCTTTTGTTAAACTTTCGTTCGTGCCTTTTTAGTATTACTCGTAGAATACTTTTAAACTACAGTTATCATAGTCTACTTGGCCTATCAAGTACAATTTTTTTGATAAACCTGCTGGTGACTGTTTGCTTAACAAAGTTTAATCTATTAAAATTTATTTAAATAAAAATTTTAATCATTTAAATACGGTAGAATTTCTTTGTTTAAATAGAATTCAAAAAATGACTTAACGACAGGAAGATTATAATTCAAAATTTGACAATTGTAAAAAAGACATTAAAGCACTTGGAAATTAATTAATTCTATTAGAGGAAAAAATATAAATCTAACTACAGAAGTCACAATGGAAAAATTGCTCATGATCCTTTAAAAATAGCAAACTACGAGCGTATTTTAATAAACATTTTGCTAATGTTTCCAATGAATTAGTGAAGTTTTTACCTCCCAAGAAAAAACATTTCTCAGAATATTTGAAATCTTCCACATGCCAATCAATGTTTACTTGGCCAACATGTCCTCAAGAACTCTCTAACATTCTGAAAAATTCAAAAAATAAATTAAGTTCAGGGCCAGATCATATTCCAACCAAAGTTCTTAAACCCTCACCTGACATATCATACTAGCACTTAGCCATGTCTTCAATCTTTCTATGAGTAAAGGTGAATTCACAGATTGCTTTAAACTTGCTACTGTATGTTCTGTGTTCGAAAAAGGCGATTCTAACAGTATTATTAACTATCAATCTGTTAGTTTATTATCAAATATTTCAAAATTACTTGAAAAAGTTATGTATAACAGAATGCACCGATTTTTAGAAAAGCAAAATTATTTCTACAATTTCGGTTTTAGAAAAGTCATTCTACTACACATGCAATTTCAATTTTAGTGAAAAAAATACCGCAGTCATTTGCCTGTAAATAGGCAACCCTTGGAATTTTTTTGGATTTGTCTACAGCATTTGATACGATTGATCATTCAATACTACTTTCCAAACTTAATCATTACGGGGTTAGAGGCAATGAATTAAAGTGGTTTACTAGTTACTTAACAGGACGTTCACAACAAGTAAAATATGAAGGAATTTTTTCTACAACTCTTGAAGTTACAAGTGTTGTACCTCAGGGCTCTAATCTAGGATCACTTCTTTCTTTGATATATGTCAATGATTTCAAAGATTGTCTGAATGATAGTGATCTTTTGATGTTTGCTAATGATATAAGCATTTTTTTTACAAAATAAAGACATTAAAAAGCTTTTTGATGCTGACAATAAAGAACTTCAACTAGTTGACCAGTGGTTGATAGCAAATAGATTATCAGTTAACGTATCTGAAACTAAATACGTTTTATTTAGGACTGCCCAATCCAAATTAACAACAAAAAAGCAAGCTCTCGTATTGCAACAAAATAAAATTGAACAGGTTCAATGTATTAAATTTCTTGGCGTTTATTTACAAGAGCACTTAACATGATCAAGACACATAAATCACCTAATATCTAAACTACGTAGCGTTCTTGGAACTGTTATTAAAGTGAAATCACTGTTAAACAAAAGATCTCTTCTCCTACTCTATAACTCTCTTATTAACAGTCAGCTTTTCATTCCATTTTAAATTGGTCTTATGGCAATAAAACCTTGGTCAAAGATTACAACGTCTGTGCTATAAATTTGTTAAATTTGTTTTTAATTTTAAAGTAACTCAACTGTTTGTGATATTATGAAAAAAAATAAATTGTTAACAATAGATCAACTTTTGACTAAAGAACTAATTGTGTTTATGTTTAAGCAAAAAAATGGTAAAAACCCAATTGCATTTAAAGATATTTTACCAAAAAAGAATCTAAAAACAATACCAGAAACAAATCTATCTTTATTCCAAAGAAATGTTCTAGCACAGTATATGAGCAAGCTATTTCACACCGTGGTCCAGCATATTGGAATTGCATTCCATTCGACTTAAGAAATAAGAAACAAAGTGTTCGATCTTTTACTTTTAAGGTTTTTTAGACAACTTTTAAGTAATGAGAATAATATTTAATTCTAGTGTTAAAGGCAATGAAAATGGTATCAAAACTTTTGAATTTAATCTCTAGGAGAAAAGCTCAAACGATCAAGATATCCAGTCTGCTCACAAAGGTATATAAAGAACTCTTTTCATGAAATTGATTCTTTTTAACCCTTATCTTTGCTCTTTAATCAAAATTTCTGTTTGAAAATGCTCTATTGTTCCATTTTAGCAATTAATTTTTTATTTTTAAAATTGTAATATAAATTTCAAAGCAGTTATTAAATGCTATTGATTTGTTTATTATTTTTTAAAAATTTTTTCTGTTATGTGAATCATATATGTTTTGTTTTTTTATCCATCAACTTCAACTAGCAATCTAGTTTTTTATTTTTTGTGTACATGATGCATTCAGAAAAGATTTCCAGACCTGGTGAGGTTACTAATCATGCACTGGTTATTCGATCTCTCAGCCATGCTTTCTACTGCTTCTTCCTTTTCTTGATCTTTTTAATATTAAACTGTTTAATAATGATCGAGAATAAAATGAATGAATGAAATACAATAAAAAATGCATTCGAAAAACAATTTAAAAATTCAACTCAAATTCTTTATGCCTACATCGGACTTATAACGCTTCTCTAAAAATGACTCACGTTACGATAGTCGGAAAAAATAAAACATTTTTAGGTACTCTTAAACCAGGGACGACATAGTAAATATTGATAGAGCACAAAAGCGAACAATAATAGTAAATTTAAAATTAAGCTATGTAATTCAAACTGCAGTTTCTTTGTTGTAATAACAATAATCTATTGCATTTGATAAAACAAATGAAAAATAATTGACAAGATAATGGTTGAAATGACTTTTACATCTCCGGAGAATTTAACTCCTGAGTTTTCCTGTAATAAAATCATATATGTCAAAAAGTAAATCCTAAAAGATTTTGTTTCTGTAACAATAAAAATATGGCAAAATTTAGAATACTTCAGTAACACACTTGGTCTCTATAACAACCATCAAGCGATTATTCCGACCTGCTTTTAAAAATATCAAGATAGGTGCTGTTGTTGTTTCAAATAAGCCGGGGGCAGTAATTAAATGATTTTTTGTTCCTTCCTACCTCTGCATCATATTTAAGTTCAAATTTGTTTGACAAAATGAAAGGTTTTTTTTATTTCACTAACTTCTCTACTAACCGTAGTTGATGTGAATGTTGTAGATGCTGAAGGGAAGGCCATGAAGGTTGGATTTGAACCCAATATAACACTTCTATTAGCACTGGATAAAGAAGTGAAAGTCAAGTGTATAGGACGACTCCAGTTTACAGATTCAAAAGCGACGTACAAGTTGGTACGTTCTTTCCGCGCTGCGTTTTCGTCTTCTTTTGGTTCGTTGTCTCGTATCACGTGAATTGTATATAAAAGAAGTGATACCCTAAAGAAATGATTGTCCATATTGAACGTGTGTAATTGTAAAAAAAATCGTTATTCAATACTTTTTCACCACTTGCAGTCTGAAGCTCGCGTCGAAATAAGCCGAGTTGGGATTGGGCACTGATTCTGAGAGGTAAACAACAGCAATAGTCCGAGTTGTAATCTCCGACACCTGGTATATCAGTGTGACCGATCCGTTGCTAGGAAGATAGTTAGAGAAACTGTTGTATTGTCCTGAAACAAAGATAAAATGTGCTAAAAAATGCACAGGACACTAGATTAGAAGCCATATTTTAACGAAAGTGGTAAAAACAACATAAACGCAATGCCTCAGCAGCCGTTGCTGAATGCAAGGAGTTCAAAAAATGCACCAAAGTCGAATATTGGTGCTAAAGATTTTGATGCTTCTTCCCTTCCGCTTGAGTCAGCGCTCTTTGCATATAGTTGCTGAAAAGAGGATTCTCGATCACATGTCTATCGACCCATGTCCTTCATCATTCTTGCACTGAACCATTAGACAATAGATTACAATTTGTTTGCACGGATTTCAAATCATGTGCGCCTCGTGCAATCTTGTGACCATCGTGCGATCGCGTGACAGGGACCTCACACATTGAGATGAATGATGTTCAGGTCCTTGGAAGTAGGTCTGGTAAGGGGAGATGCAAAGTGCGCAAAATCTTCGGGGTCAGGTTTTTGTTATGTGCAAATAGTGTAACCAAATGTTTAGGACATCTCTGCTGCCAAGAAAAAGAAGATCTGGTTTATTGCCCAACTTTTTCCAGACTTCGCAGCGATAGCAGAAAACAATGGCCAACATCAATCCATCGGCGTTATAAGAATGATTTCACAACTGGTGGCTGAACTGAAATCACATGTAGCGGCGCTTGGCGTATGCGGGAAGCTAGCTCTTAAATTGATTCACCTGATCTTCTTTCATTTTTGACAGCATTTTGTAGGTGGTTGAGGTTTGATTTGTCAAGAAAAGCTTTGCTGATTTCTCATTTTGGAACATAATGCGCGTTTGAAAACGTGTAAAACCTGGACCAATAATCTGACCACAATTCCGAAGTAGAGTCAAAAGCAGGAAAATTTAGTATTGCTATTGCAGTTGGAAGTTATTGATCACCATCTTGTTCTCGCCCACGAATCTTGCAGAATTTGTAGTTGCTCCTCGTAACGCCGTTCTTGAGAAGCAATTTGGTCTTCGTGATGACGTTGCTGTTCTTGCTTTTGTTCTTCGTAACGCAGTTGCTGTTCTTCATATTAACGATCTTGTGAAGCAATTTGTTGCCGCAAAACTTTGATGAGCTTTTCCATTGCGCAGTCTTCTTTCTTCTTTTCCTGGCGCCAAAGGTTGCAGTTGTATGTAATTTTTCTTTATTGCTCTTCTGTTTTACAAGACTTAAAACGCAGTATTTAAATTGTAAAATAACGCTTAAGGCACGGTAATTATTAAAAACACAAATAAAATAATACTCGTGATTTATGTTTATTTGTGAGCTTTTTATTTCAAAGACTATGCAAAAAAGTTCGCTTCACTCCACCAAAGTTGGGTAAAAAGGTTAAAGTAAAATAATCCTCCTAAATTTAGGTAAAGTAATCCTCCTAAAATTTTATTCTGTATTCGTTCTATTCTTCAGATCATTCGAACTATTTAGCTCCAAATGAGCTGTCTTATAAAAATGCTAAGAATTTATACCCTAAACAAGAATTATATCCCCTAAATATTTTAAATATTTTGGGAGTTGCTTTTTATTGCCAGGGAAAAACTAGATCAGAGTATGCCAAAATAAATTGTTTTTTTTGAAGTTTCAAAATACTTTGTTGACTTAGCGGCAACAATATGGCAGACAATAGTTTCGGTCATGGTTGACTAACCACCAAAGTTTGCGAATGTTCTTGCAACATTAAAAGAAAATAGCAGAGGTTGTTTATTTTACCCAGTAAGTCAGCTTTTTGCAATAATATTTTTATTCAAGACAAACGTTTAATTATAAATTAATCACAACCGAAATAAAAATTTTCAAGATTTATTTTATTTCTACACCCATCCTCCTGACTCGCAGGAAAGCAACAAAGGCGCTAATACGTAGGGCAACGGTGGGAAAATTGCGGCTCGCGAGTCTATCTGACTGCATATCAATATCAGTCTCTCTAACGATGGATCGCCACCCGTGGTGGGGTTTGGGCTCTGTATTTTTACAGGGATCGAAACGACCATCAACTTGCCGGATCAGTCTATGTCAGTAGGTATTTTTTCAAGCATGGTTCTTGCTTCACCTCTGGGTGTGTCGGGGCATTGGCACTTCGTTTAAGAAATTGGAGGAGATGTGTTGTGCCTGGCTATTCTTAGGTTTTACAGCAGGATCTGGCTTATAGTCCTTATGTACCAAAAATGATTCTCTTGCATTGTATTGAAAAATGCGAGAGGCTCCAATCCCTACTTGTGAGCTGGGTAAGCACAACAACAACAACAACAACAACAACAACAACAACAATAATAACAACATTAAAAATTAAAACCAAGGCGTCGAACCAAACCCGAGCCGGATCCGTGAACCCGTATCAAACATTATTTTTGTTTGAACTTAATAGGGAACTAAACTCAAAGAAATAAAATTTATTGAACCTGAACCGGAGCTGAAACCGTAAAAATAAAATTTGCTGAACCTGAACCTGTAAAAATTTTATTTGCCGAACCTGAACCGAAAGCGAAACTTTATTTTAAACAGTTCCGGTTTGACGTTCTGATTTTAATTTTACATAGGTCTAGATGCATAACAATTTTGTATATAAAGTAGCTGCAATTTGTTTAGTCACCTGATGTGTAGAGATTAAAGAGAAAAGCTATACAGGTAAACGACTTTACAGGCGTAATTTAAAGTAAACAGTCGACCAAGTGGGCTGAATAAAAAAAGTGCAGTTTTAAATAAATAGTACGCTGAAGCAGTAAAGTGAATGATTTGTTAAAATGTTGACGCACCAAAGATAACAAAACAAACTCATAGACAAAAATCAGTTTTTAAGACTATGATGATATTTTTAACTTTGTTGAACAACATAATACAGTGATGCATAACTTTTTTGTTGTTGTCAACATTAAGTTAGTTTTAGCTAATTGACGTCACTTGTTGAAGACATCTGAAGTACACGACTAGCTCTTCTGATTGACTTCCTGGGGCTCCGGTGGAAGATGTTTCGAACTGTTTCGATCATTTCAGTTGAAGGCGATGGGGCAATTCTTTTATGGAAGCACAAACATCCCTCTTCCTTAAATTTCGCGTGCCATTTTTGGATAGTACGTCAGTCTGGTGGCTGCTTTGCAAATTCTGTGCAAAATTTACGTTGAACACATGTCCATGTTTTATCAAATTCCAAGACACAAAACGCTTTTTCCTTTCCAGTAAAAAACATTTTAAGCAAATAAGAGACAAATTGACGGAAATGATATTTTACGGAAAAAGCTGAAATTTTGATTGTGATATAACAATGGTCTGGCAAAACAAAAAAATTGGGGATTTTACCTATCCAACGAAACCCAATTTTATCCTGCTACTTTTGCCAGTTACCGGGATATTAGATTTTCTAAAGTGACATATTGAGATGAAACATCCTGTACTTTCACTTGAAAACTTTTAGGTGTGCAACTGTTTACCATGGTCCTTCAAGAAACATGCTAGTTAACACTCAGGAGATATCATTTAGCTTCAAACATAACCTTATAAATTGAGGGGGCGATAGGGTCATCGTCGCTGTCTCAATCTCTTCACCTGCAAAAAATATTCAAAAACAATCTAATTTTTCCGGCACTGAGTAACTTTTTAAGGCATAAAATGTATCTGTAAAAAAGTTATTAAAAAAGAAAGTCATTAATGTCCAAATAGTTTATTTTAAAATCCTGTACACAAGATATCTTAAAATTGTCTTTCGGGGGATAAGATTGATTATTTCAACGCATAACAGTTCTAAATTGATTTTTTGGGCGTCAAAAAGATTTTGAATACATACTGTACAACAAAGCTAAGTCTGCTGCTCACTTAAAGTATTTGTTACTTTTGGGCTTTTTGGCAAAATTGTGTGCAAACATGATTCGAGCAAAATTGTTTCGCCCTCTTTCCCAAACCCTTTGTTCCGGTATATCTATGGCCACGATCCACAGCCATGTTTTTAATTTATGCGCTTGAAAAAATGCATAGAAAAAATATTTTATAAAATTAGGGATTAAACTAAACCAGAATCGAAAATCTGTATTTATCGCTAATGATTTTCTTTAAATCCGAACCGGAGCTGAAACGGTACTAAAATAAAATTTGCTGAACCTGAACCGGAAATAGACCCTTAAAATAAATTTGCCGAACCTGAATTTGAACCGGAACATATTTTAAATCGTTCGACTCCCTGATTAAAACAGGTGCAAAAACAAAAAGCAAATTTAATGCTAAAATTTGCAATCGTCTATTAATGTTCGACAATAAAAGTTTGCGCTTAGCAGTCGCCCATGAGCAATGTCATTATATAGTACAGTAAGGTAAGTAATATTTGAGAATAGATTTGATTCGTACTTATACAAACAATACCCTGGAATTAAAAATTAACATATATTTTTGAAGCAACTCAATTAATCTTCGCAATATCTTATTTGATACCAATTCAAATTTTCTGTTTAGTACAACACTTTTAATCATAAAAAACACAATAAAATTTGTAGACTTACTGACAATGGAGCTGGTTCTTTACAAGCTTGCTCGGTAACTCTGCCTGATAAAACAGAAGACAACTCGTCAAATTGAGTGAATTCGAAAGCGTATGTCGAGTCGGGATCGCTTGCGATTTGATTTATTTCCGTTTTATCGTATCTGCTGCCAACTCCGACTCCAAATACAGTGACTCCCATGTTTTTGATCTTTTAAAAAATTATAGATTAAAAATACTAAAACGAATTTAAAAAATTTTATAAGTACCATATATTTTGGGTATAAAACAATTTGATTGCGTAACTTAAAAGTTTTTAGAAATCAAATTTTTCCTATTTGAAAGCTGTTTAAATGTTGTAATTTTTAAGTGGGCTACAAGGTTTTTTATCTTTTTTTATTAAAAACCATAAATTTATAATTCAAGAAAATCTTTTACATGTTGGGATTTTTTATTGCGAGGTGTGCCCTATTTAAATCTTTTAAATATCGAGGTTAAATTTTTTATGTGTTTGAGATAAATTTATTTTGAACAAAAGCTGCTTGTAAAATTGATTGACTACATTAGTTCCTTAAACCTGAATAGCCTAAAAGGATAATTATTTATTATTTAGAAAATTCATATGACAACACACGTCGGCATGACGCTGAAGTAGGTCGGAGCGTCGTGTTGATGGCAAACGCGATTGACGCGATCAGGATTCTTTTCCTATTCTCGTTCTTCTGTTGAGTCCTCAGGAAAGACACTTAACAACAGTTTTCTCTGTTTTCCGGCCTCCGCAAACAATTTTAAATTTCAGTTATATCTTTAAGTATGAGATAAAAAAATTCAAAATTTCAATCGGACAACAATATTTTTGCATAATCCAAAGCACGTCAAAGTTTCTCTAAAGAAATTTCTCCGTTTTAGTTTTACCAATCAGAAAGATAAATAGAGGCGATAGTACCAAAGGACTTTTTGGCTAACGTTTTAATAAGAACGAAAAAAAGAATTTATAAGCTTTCGCATTAATTAGAATATATAAGTTATGCAAATGTGAATTTGTGGTCAATGCAGGTCTTTGATATTTCTCTTTGTACATGTATATGACCAGCTGTGCAAACATAACCAAAGCATGCTATCTTTCTCTGATAATGTTCAAAACCCAAAGTATGGTCAGGTAATGAGTTCGAGTTCGGCGTGCGAGATGAGCAATGCCGAAGATTGCACTCTTTATAGCTGTCTTGTGTTTTTTTAATAAGAGAATTTACGTTTTCTGAAGGCTGCACAACAGAATCTCCACTCCTTCCATCAGTAAGTACGACCAAAATTCGAGGGATTCCTTCAATAGCTGGTCTTGCTCCGTTTGTTTCGTTAAATCCAATTCTGGCAACTTGGCTAATGGCAGCTCCAGTTTCGGTTCCGCCTTAAAAAAAACAGTTTAATGAAATTATTTCATAGGTTTATATCCGACTTCGCTGCATACAGAAGTTAAAAATTTTTTTATGAAAAAATTTTTCAAGCAATATTAATTGTAAAGTTGACTCCTCAGTTAAAACAATATGGTGTAGTGAAATTTTTTGCTTGCAAAACCTTATACATTAATAAAATTAATTTGTTTCGTTAAACCCAACTGTGGTAATTTGATTGATTATAGCTTCAGTTCTTGTTACATCTTTTAAATAACAATTTAAAACTATTCAATACTATTAAAAAACAGTTCAAAATATTTAACAGTATATGTTCGACTTTGCTGCATATAGAAGTCTAAGCATGCTTTACAGAAAAAAAATTCAGCAGTCTTGTTTCGCTGATATAGTTGACTCTTAGTTACAGCAGAGAAACAAGAACGTTTTCTGTTTGCTAAACTTTATTCATTCAACGCAGGGTTCTAGTCCAGCGGTCGCCAACTTTTAGAACTTCATGGAAGGCTAAATGTAAATTTTGCCGACAAGTAATATGAATTAAAAAAAACTAGAGCAAATATATTTGTACGATAATAGTTCGAAAGCTTTGAAATTCGTGTTGAAGGTGAAAATCAAGTGAAGCCCAAAAAAATAAAAGTTTTTACTTTTAAAATTACCTGGAATATAAAACTCATAGATAAAATTCGAAAGTTGTAGGACTCAGATTGACTTGAGTTTTTTAAGTGGTAGACTTGTAACAACTCTGACTTTAAATTTTCTGCCGACCACCAATTGATGACTGCTATTCCGGTCAACTTGGATCGGAGCCAAACCGGCTCCAATGAAAAATTTTACAATTTTTGTAATCAGACTGATTAATAATTATTACCCAATATAAAAACAAAATATTTAAAAATTATTCTTACCAGCAGGATAACGAGTGGATAGAACCACGTTTGAAAACTCTTGGTTACTCTGATTCTGATTTAACAGACTCCGAGTAACAATGGATGAAGAGTAGATCATCAATCCAGTCCGGACTTGATCGGAAGAAATTGAAAAACTGGATGCTGTTTGATTGACAAATTCCAAAGATTTTTGAAAATTACTGCTTCCGACGCTTCCGGAACCATCGATGAGGAACCAAAGATCGAGTCTTGATGCGGTGCAAGCTGTGCAATATACAGTGCTCAACCAAAAATATTATATGTTTTATTTAAATATCAAGCTTGTAATTCCAAAAAACTTCTAAATTCATGATTCAAATTCATAGAATTAATAAAAATATAGTTTAAAAAGATAAATGCAATAAAGCTTAGAAGATCTTTTTGAAAACATTGTGTATGTTTTGAAAAAAAATTTAATAGGTAAATGAATTTCATTTGCTTAATTTTTTTCTCACAAAAACTTATTTTATCAATTGAATTAGTACACAGAAAGATTTTAAAATCACGTTTCTTACAATTAATCTTTTCGAATTCCTCAGCTGTCGTAATGAAAGCTTGTGATTGGCCATTCGTGTTGTAATTTGCAACCCACCAAGCTGCTTGATCAGAAACAGTTGCAGGAAAGACTTCACTTGGTTGAAGTTGAACTTCCAGGAAGACTCTGGCAGCAATAGCTGAGCGCAGAGGAATTCTGGAAGAAATGATTTAGTAAATTTTCAATTAACACAATATTTAAAAGTTTTGGGTAGGCCGACATATTTAATCAAATATTTTGCCCTTACCTAAATTGTTTAAGTTTGAAGTAGCCAAAATTGTTTATTTTTATAAATTTAATTTGTTACCTAAGATTTTTGATAACTACTTTTCATATGCTAAATCCTGCCATTCTCGTACCACAAGATTTTCACTTAATAATCATCTTATCATTCCTCTGTTTAAAAGTAATAGAACTCAAAGATCAACTAAATATATAGGACCAAAAACTTGGAATTCCATCAGTCATAATTTGAGAATAATGACATTTAATAAATTTAAAAAACATTATAAATCAGTTTTACTTCTCAACGATTAAATTCATATAATTTCTTACAATTTGTTTTGTGTACCTTATATTATTTTTTCCTTGTTGCTTGGGTTGTTTCTACATATTCTTAATGTTATATTGCTGTTTTGTTTTGCTTTGTTTTGTTGTGTTTTATATTGATTTGTTTTTTTTTTGTTGTTGTTGTTTTTCATTTTTTTGTGAACATTTTCAATTTTAATATTGTCAATTTGCTTCTATATTTCTATATTTTACAAGGTGATTGCTTGACTCGAAGACCTTACGGTCCCTTTGCAATCACTTTGTCGCATCTTTAAGTTATTATAATGGTATTTATTTCTGACTAAGTGTACTTATTTTCTTTTTTTGCGAAATAATAATAAATAAATTAATTAAAAAAATTAATTAAAATTAATTACCATATTATGGTTTTAAAGAACAAATTGTCAATTGTGCTTGTCACAATAATAATCTTAGTAACGTTTTGTTCATAGATTTATTTATTTTTTTTGTCTACGACCAAGACACGAAAAGTCAAGCAAAACAAAATATATAAATGCATTACAAAAACATTTGGTCGCCATGACTAGATGCCAGCGAAAGACCAACAAGGTCACCAAAGTCAGCCAGCACCTCAAAATAATTAAAGTGATAACATGTACATGTTCAAATAGGCTACAATTCAGTAGAAACAAATAATAGTACACACCATTATGCAATGACATACAACAGATATCATAACAATTTACAGCTGGTACAAAACACACCGAGAAATTTACAAAGAGAAAAACAACAATAAACAAAAATACAACACATAAGTCTAAAAACAAGTAATATTATACATTAAAATAAACTGATTAAAGTTACAGTATTGGTAGCCTACATAAAGGTGAAAAATTCCACAAAAAATTAAAGGTTAAAAAAAATACACAATAAATATGATTTCAAGAAATTTATATATGAATACACAATAAAAGTTGTAGATATGAAATACACAATAAATATGATTTCAAGCACATAAAGGTGAAAAATTCCACAAAAAATTAAAGGTTAAAAAAAATACACAATAAATATGATTTCAAGAAATTTATATATGAATACACAATAAAAGTTGTAGATATGAAATACACAATAAATATGATTTCAAGCAAACGATGTAAAAAAAACAAAACATATATTTCCTTTTTTACATTATATCAAGTTAATCGAAAATAACAAAAACAACTATATTAATGATAAAGAGGGCATGCAATACAAGTAATTAATGCAATACAATTGATATAGGAAATATACAGTATACATAAGTTATTGAAATATATATAATTGGTGAAAGTTGAAGAAACAGCATAGCACAAATATGTCAAAGAAAAAAAACAATATATGACATTAAGAAAACTGATATATATGTATTATTCGTAATACTATTTTTTTTAAATAATTACTTTGCTTATTATTATTTTTCATAGGCTTTTGAAAGAATTACTTTGTAATTTTTAATGAAAGAAATAAGAGATAATTTTTTTATATCACTGGGTACAGTAGACCACAATTTTGCTCCAATGTATTGCAGTCTTTGTTTACCAGATTGTTTTGTAACAGAATGCAGAAAAAAATTTCCATCAGTGCTATATCTTGTTGAATGTTGATGCACACTGTTTATTTTATCATAATAGTTATAAAAACAATAAGGTAACATATGATTTTCAAATTTATACATAAATTTAACAACTTCTAGTTGAAAAAGATCAAATAGTTTTAGCACATTAAATTCTTTGTATAGCATGTTAATTGGGGTCCTAATGTTCTTAAATAAAGAAGCCCTTATAATTCTGTTTTGCAATGTTTCTATGGTCATCAAGAGTGTTTTGTTAGCCCGTCCCCAGTTTAAAATAGAATATTGTAAGTGCGATTGAATTAACGAAAAATATAATATTCTTAAAGTACTGAATGGCACATAATGCCTTAGTTTATAAAAAATGCCACTTGTTTTTGACAATTTGCTGCATATGTTAGATACATGATGTTCCCAATTTAATTTGTCATCCAAAAAAATACCTAAATATCTTACATGATCTGTTTGTTTAATTTCATTTTTTCCTATGGTTAATTTAAAAGAAGATGTAGTAATGCTTTTTTTACATATAACCATATATTTAGTTTTGTTAAAATTAAGAGATAGTTTGTTTGATTTAAACCATGAGTCAATTTTCTTCAGTTCTATATTCATATTTTGTTCAAGTATGAGTAAATTTGGATCAGCTAGATGTAGATTTGTATCATCTGCAAATATTGTAGTAATACATTTAGTTTCATTTGGCAAATCGTTAATATAGAGTAAAAATAATAATGGTCCCAATACAGACCCTTGTGGAACACCACAACACATGTATTTAAATTCTGAAAAGTTATTTCCTATTTTGGTACACTGTTTTCTATCTTTTAAGTATGACATCAATAATTTCCAAATTTTACCTCGAAAACCATATATATTTAATTTTTTTAAAAGGATGTCATGATTTATTGAATCAAAGGCTTTACTAATATCAAGGAAAACTGAACATGTAATTTTATTACTTTCTAAGTTAAGAAGAAGGTCATCATACATTGATGTAATTGCAAGACTAGTTGAATCATTTGTTCTAAATCCATGTTGTTGGTTTGTTAATATTTTGTTTTTGTCAAGAAATTTGATCATTTTTTTATATAAAATTTTTTCCAAAATTTTAGCTAAAGCAGGAAGAAGAGAAATTGGTCTGAAGTCAGCTAGTTCTTGCGGATTAGATACTTTTGGTATTGGAATTACTTGGGATTGTTTAAAGATTTTTGGAAATGTTTCTTGTTCAATACATTTAGTAAAAATTTGGGCAAGAAGCAAACTTATAACGTTTTTACTCATTTTTATAAATTTAGTGCTGATTTGCAACAAGCCACAAGCTGATTTCGTTTTTAAATTGTTTATTTCTTCAGCTACTTCATCTTCATTAATTTCTCTTAAAACCATTGATGAGACACACGAATTTTTAATATAGCTTGTGTAAGAAATATCAGAGGGTGGTATCTGGTTGGCCATTTTGGACCCTATACTTGAAAAATGATTGTTTAATAGATTAGCAAAGTCTTCTGAGTAAGCATTATATTCTTTGCCATTTATTTTAAAGGAGTTGGATAATATATTGCCTTTACAAGGTGTTTTTTTTAAATTGACAAGATCATTAATTGTTTTCCACGTTTTTGCACTGTTATTATGATACTTTTTAAATAAATTACTATAATATTCTTGTTTTGCTAATTTCATTAAATGAGTTAACATGTTTCTGTATTTTTTATAGAATTCTATCTTTGGTTTATCATTGCATTTGTAACATGCTTTGAACAGTCTGTTTTTCTTTTTTATTGAAATAAGTAAGCCTTTACTAATCCATGGTTTTTGTGATAATTTGTTTTTTTTTCTGGATAATTTTATAAAAGGAGCATGTTTATTTAGTATAGATTGAAAAGTAGTGACAAACTCAACTATATTATCATCAACTTTAGTATTACTTAGGCTTGTCTTAAGACGAACATCTTGAAGATTGTTGTCTAGATCTTCAACAAAATTCAGTGGATCAAAAGATTTCATGCACCTAACATATGCAGCATTTTCTGAGTTAGTTGGTTGATTGAAATTTTTTTTAACTAAAAAGATGGGTAAATGGTCACTAATGTCATACAAACAAATACCACTATTACAAATATTATTGCTGTTAGAATAGATGTGATCTAATATTGAAGAATTTTTATTTTCAGCAAATCTTGTTGGGGTATTTATATGCATATTGCACCCAACAGATTCTAAACTTCTAATATAATGACAAATTTTAGGATTGCTATCAGACATCATTAAATTTATATTTATATCACCAATAATTACATATTCACATTTTTTATCTTCAAATGATATTAATAAATCTATAAGTTTGTTTTCAAAAGTCTTAAAATCATATGTCGGATGCCTATAAATAACACCAACAATTAATTTTTTGGAATGAGGTTTTTGCTCAATTTCTATCCACAAATTTTCACATTTCTCAACTTGTACATTTAAATCATTTCTTACATTAAACCTAATATTTTCTTTTATATATAGTGCCACACCACCAGCATTAGTTTTAGAATCAACATGCAAGAAGAAATATTGGGGTATTGAAAAATTAACAGTTGAATTGGAATTAATTTTAGTTTCAGATATTGCAATTATTTCTGGTTTGCAATTTATTAGATTTACAAATTCTTCTACGTTTTCTTTTTTTTTAGCCAAACTTCTTGTATTTAGGTGAAAAATAGATAAATCATTCTTTTTGTTCATTGCCAATAGATTTGATATTTCTTGAGTAGTAAAATAATTTTTAGTTTACTGTTATATTGTTGCAAACAGGAGTTTGCAAAAAAATTGTTAAAGGAAGAACACATTTTTATATCAGTTAACTTACTAACAATACATTTTATAAAGATAATAATAATATAATATGATCTCAACGCATTAACTCTAAATCAGTTAAACTCGAAATTTTAATTGCTTTAGATTTAAGATTTTTTCTTGCATATATTTCTCCCATCTTTGTCCACACAAATTCATATCCATGAACTTTTTTCAGTTTTTTTGTTTCAAATAGTAATGATTTCCTCAAACTTGTTAAGTTTTCATTTATATATAGACTTTTCATGTTTTCATAGTTCCTGTTTATCCGTGACGTATCACGAAATTAAGTTTAATAATTATTATAATTGCATGCAAAAGAAAAATGCATGCAATAATTATACTAGCAATCGTTCTTTGTATTCGTTAAATTTTTGATATGTTGTTCTGCTTTTTGTAACATCGAAGTTCAGCTTTAATTTCTTTTGTTTATTTTATTTTGCTTTGTACGTCCGCCAACGTCATCCGCCAGGAACCTATATATATCGCTGCACCTCGTGATAAAAACTGGATGAAACTGAACAGACTGCATGAGGTGGGCGACGGTGGCCCAGATGAACGAGAGTGTTGAAGTAGAAATCTTATAAGGTGGAATTGCTTAACGAATCTGTATTTCTTTATATGTCAGCACCTGTGCAATTCACGGAACACTTAGCCTTATCATTTTAGCTTACAGAACACTTAGTCTTAGTTTCTCTGAATTCTCGAGTTTCGTTCCAAATACATAGTGATCTCTAAAAAAAAGATCTTCACTTAAATCTGTCTCTAATTTCCCAATTTTCGTCCCAAATACGTAGTAAGTACTGAGTAGTATGTGAAATACCGCTTCCAGTGCAATTTTTCAAATCTTTATTAATGTGTGAATTTACCATGTCTAATGTCTAAATATTCTAAATCGATAAAAATTTAAAAAAATTTTTTTTTAATTTTTATCGATTTGAAACCGACATTTATATTATTTTTTAAAAAATTTAACTGGTAGCCGTGTCCGATGCAATTTAAATCTGAGCAATCTCAATCTTAGTTTTTAAAGAAGATTTTTTAAAAATTTCGGAATTTATCGTGTTCGATGTCTTTAAAAAATTTTTTTTAATTTTAATGTTTTGGAACCGGCATTTATAGAATTAAAAAAAATTAACGAACTATACTTTTGTTTTTTTATTTTTAATTCCATGTTAAACATAGGTTATACATCCTCGTATAACAATATCATTTGAACTACGCAATTTCATATTCTTCAATGTATTATCATCACGTCTTTCGTTAATGTGTTTGATTTTCTCTCCTTCTTTTAGTAAGCCATGAAAACACTCCCAAATGAAATCATGGACATGTAAACACCACCCCCAGTCATCTTCAACAGTAAATTTATAATAGTCTTTTTCATTAATAACGCCTAAAGTGGGAATTCGAGTAATTGCATGAACAACATAACCATCTAGACTTCCAGCATAAGCTATGTATGTTGGATGAAAATAAAATTCACGATTATCAATTATTAGTTTGTTATTCATTTAATATATTTACACATAAAATTTACTTCTTTTCAATTAATAGTTTTGTTTTATTTTTTCCTTTTAATTTTACTCTAATTGAAAAGCCATCATTGTCGAATATTTTAGTGTCAGGTTTTCCATACGCTTTTTGTATTCTTTCAATGTCTTCTTTTGATAGTACATCGAGTGATTGCTTAGACAATTCATGTTTATAAGTGGGGTACATAATTGAATCAGCGCTTTGTGAATGAGTTAAACCTAAACAATGACCTATTTCATGCACTGCTACTACAAACAGATTATGTCCTGGGGGAGTTCTTGATCTGTCCAATTCTCTTCAGCATCAAAATGCAAATCTCCACCAATTCCTGGACCTGCATAAAATCCATGAGCTAACACGCCCCCTGCTCCATGGAAAGGAAAGCCATCTCCATGATCTTGTTCACAAAAACTGATTTTTATATAACACGGTTCATTGGGTTCAACTTTTTTAAATTTAAGCGCTGAATGTTTTTTGTAAACATTAAAAGCAGAATCAATTTGTTCATGAATTGATTCTTTTGTCATTTTTGATGTCACATTCATAATACAATAAGTTAAATTTCGTTTATCCCATTTTTGTCTAATATCTTCGATATTTTCAGGAGCTGCACAAAACATCTTTATATTATAAAATATTAATTTCTTCAATTAAATTCCAGCTATTGAAAGAACTGTCATAACCAGACTATTTTACTAATGCTTGTTTCTTGTTTTTACGAATAACTTTTTCTATCCTAAATTTAGTTTGGTTTGTTTTTAAAAGTTCTGGTTCATAAAAGCTCCCAACAATTTTTTCTCCCTGAAGATCGCGAATCTTTTAAGTATATGGATTTGAATTTAAAACTTTTCAAAGAATAAATATTTCTTCTGTTCAATTTGGAGTATATCCCTTATCAAATGTTTTTTGATTGTATTTAGAAATTCTAACTGTATCTCCAACTTTAAATTTTGGTTTTGTTTTTGTTGTATTGAGGTTACTATACAAATTATAGTAAACAATACCTTCGCTTTTCTTTTTGTTAGCCTCAACTGGAGACATTTTTATGGATGAGTGGTAACTGTTGTTATATTTGTTAATTATATCAGGCAACATTTTTAATTATTGAGTTAAATTTTGCTCTGTAAATTGCTTCCACATTTTAGTTTTAATTGTTCTATTCCAACGTTCAACTACTAAATTTTTTCTTCATTTTCAGTTGAATACAATTTAACATTACACTTGTCTAATACGTCTTTCAAATTTTTGTTATAAAGTTCTTTCCCTTTGTCAATCCACAAGTATTTTGGATCCCTATCTTCTAAAGATCTGTTTGAAAGCCTTAGCAACTATTTCACCTTTTTTATTTTTCAAAGGGACTATCCACCCAAATTTAGAAAATATGTCAATTATCATGAGTAAATATTTATAACCGTTGTTCCATTTTCTAAATTGTTGCATTTCTACCAGATCAGCTGCCCATATTTCATCTATTGATTTAATTATAATTCGGCGTCGAGGAAATTTTCTTTTAACTGGTTTGTGCAGCTCATCAGCTAAATAAATTTTCCATGACGCCGATTCCCATTTTTTGCTCCTAATCCTAGCTTATATTTTGTTCCTTTGCTGCTTGTACAAGCTTTTTATCGAATGATTCTCGTACACCTTTTGTTTTAGTTTTTGATAAACTGTTTAACATATCTTTGTCACAATTTAATTTTTCTTGTTTGTTATTGTTGTCTCTGTAACAAATATCATGCTTTAGTGATATAGCATCTATTTTATTATAAGGTTCTTGTCCAGGTAAAGGTTGATCATTTGCATCAAGCTGCTCTTCTAGTGGATTATATGGTCCTGTGTACTTATGACTTGGAAGAGTAAATCCACCTTTTGGTTTAAGTAATTTTCCAATCAACTTATGAACATCTAACAAACCTCCTTGTTTAACAAAACTATGCTTGAGAATACCACAATTAGCACATGTACATCGTAACATAAGTCTGTTCCCTTTCATATTTATCATTTCCTCAGTTCCTGGAATACATTGAGTTTTTTTTCTTTCGCGTACGCAATAGGTTTCTATTTATAATATATCAACATAAAACTTCATAAACTTTTCGTTGAATTCTGTAGGTTTATCATGAAAATCTAACAAAACTTCATCAGCTGTTCGTCCTTCGTTTCGCTGTTTAATATAATATATGAAATAGTAACCGCATAAAATTGAGTTCATGTTTTGAATTTGTGAGTCATTGTAAATAATGTTTTTATTTGTAGTTTCCATATATTTTATCACTTCATTTGGTGGTACAAGTCCAAAACTGTCAAAATATTCTACTTTGTCCGATTTTTCATCGTTATAAATACAAACCCAGTGAGTTCCATCACCAGCAAAATAATCTTGTAGATTTACTACAGTTGCTTCATTTTTCTTTATTGTTTTAGGTAAGATATCTTTGCTAAATGTTCTTCGGTAGTTGTCATATTTAGTCATAATTTTATCAATTTCTAAATCTGTTAATTGCTTCATTTATTGTACTGCTTTATTAGTTGCTCCTTGGATAGCGCCCGAAGCTGCTGCTAATCCCAGCATTGGTAGGATTTTTTGGCTAAAAATGGTAACACTAGTTTTCCTAAATTAAGTAAACCGTTTAAGAAACCTCCTTGCTTTTTCAATTGTGTTTTACTAAACTTTATATCGACTCCGTGTCCAGACATCCTTGCTTTGTTAATTCTGTTGATCTGCTGAGAAGTTAAATTGAGATTAACATTACCCTTTAACTGCAAATTTACATTAGATAATCTTATTTTTACATCAGTTTTGTTTTTGTATGCATTTACAATTTTATTCTTTTGATTTTCTGTTAAGTTCAATGAATATTCGTGATATATTTCATATTAAGCTCGATAAAATTTTGTTTCTTCAACTGTTATCTTTTTTTCTTTTTACAACAGCAATTGCATTTTTCTTTAAAATTAAACTTTAAAAGAGCTAGATAAATATCAAAATATTTTACTTTTAGTAGTTTCACTATTAATTTTATAGCAAGAATATAATCTTGTGGGATATTTTGTTCAATAACCTTTTTTAAAACAAAAAATAATACAGATTTTTTATCCTATCCATATTTGAATATTTTTTGAATTAAAATAATAGAATTCATTAATGCTTTGAATATTTCAAATGGAGTAACTAAATCAAAATCCACATCTTTTATATCATCTGATAATGTATTATAAATTTCATCAATTGATTTGCTTTTAAACAAACGCTTTTTCGTTTCGAGTTTTAAAATTTTACGTTTTTCTTCTTCGTTCATTTATTTATAATAGTTCATAAAATCAAACCTAAAATCGGAATGCTTTTAAAAGGAGAATTAGGTCCAAGAGTTAAACCTTTTCCGAGTACAGGTTTTTCAAAATAATAAGATCTTCCTTGTCTTTTTGTTCCTGGTACAACAAGATCTTTACCACCTAACAGGGTGGGCAGCAAGCTTCCTGCAAGACCTGCTAAAAGAGTTCCTAGAAAGGCGCCTTGTTTAGAAATCTGTAATTTGGATAGTTTTAAAGTAACACCAGAACCTTTTGCTTTTGCAGAATTTATCTTCTTAATTTGTATATTTGTTAAACCAAGAAAATTTGTTCCATTTAATTGATTTGAATTAAAATTAAGTGTAAGTCCAGATTTGTTTTGAAAAGCTTAATTGTTTTATTTTTTCTTTTTGATTTGGTGATAAATTTAATCCTACTTTAACATACATTTTAATATATACTTAAACAATTATATTCATTTGGCCTGAGAGTCCTTCTAATTTAAAGTAACGATCAGAGAGCACAACTACATATACATAAAAAGGCTGGTCAACATTGCCTGCTAAATTCCTAAAATTGCTTCCGAGATTGAATCTTATTTCAATATCAGCTGAGCTATTTTTCAGTCGATCATTGTGTTTACTTACATCAAAATGATGAATTGGATATAAACTTGCCCAGTCTTCAGCTGACAGTTAGCAGCCAGTGTCAGAGTCTTGGTATTTATTTACAGCCTTTAAAAAGCTCGTGTATGATCTTGAATAATTTTTGTTTTCTTGGGAAAAATTACATTCAAATTCTCGTTTAGGATATTGTACGCTGTTAATCCTACAGCTGATGCGTCTTAAGTTAGCATTATTAAAAATCATGTTATTTATTTCTTGGTTAGAATCTCGTTCACTTGATTGAAAGGCTATAAACACATGTCTGGGAAGTTCGGTTCCAGGTTGTGTTGGATTTCTCCATGTCATACTTGTTTCGGTTGATTGTTGTTTTGTTCTATACCACCTCATTTGCTCAAAATATAGTTCTTTTATATGTCCTTTCACCAGCATAGAGTCTATTTCTGATTCGACTCTCAAACTCGGTTTTACTTTAGGCATCCATAAAGATGTACGATTTATGTTAAATTTTCCAGCAGCAAAACCGTTTGCTCGCATAATGTAATTATTAGAAATTTCTCTATCAAGAATTAAACTGTGTTTTACACCACGAAATACCTTATTAATATTACGACAAAATCGGAATATCTGCGAAAGTGGAAGCATTAAAGTGATTTGTTTGTTTCCAGTGGTAATGTTCTGTCTTGCTGTAAAGCCTAAATTTGCTTGTTGATTTTTGTTGTATGTTTCTATCAGATCTCGAACACCAGCACGAACAGCATTTGCGTTTGCGTCTTCTGCTACGTTAATAAAATTTTGTTTAAGAGAAACTCCACCAGTTCCAGTGTCTTTGTACCACAACATATTACGTAGATGCACTTGATTATGAATAATCATCACTAAAGCTAACTAAATTCAATATTGTTGAAGGTTGTGGTAAATAAAGATTATGTTTTCTATCGTTTGGTTATTTAATTGATACTGAGTAGTTTGAAACAAAGACCAACCATTGTTTTCTAATGAAATTACGTCATGGTTATTGTAATTAGCGTTTGCATTAGTTTGGAGTTTTCCTCTGATTTCAAGAAATGCTTTAGGTGGTAGAAGAAATACGTGTTTATCTTTAGTTTCGAAAATGTGTTGTCCATCTTTGTTCATATTGTTAGAATCTTTTGGTGAGTACTCTACATACTCAAACTCGGTAATTGAGTTGTCTATTAAGTTACTTTCATTAATTTGTAAGTATGGATTTGTTACTTGAGTCATTTTATTATTACAAAATATAATTTTTAAATCCTAAACCCGCAATCAAATTACTTAATATTGCTCTTGACCTATCGTTAAGAGCTGCCTTTGGTATTTTGTTAAGAACTGTCTTTTTAGTTTCAGATTTTACACCAGTGGGAACCCTATTAAGGATCTTTGAGCCAGTGCTAATAACTTTCCTTACTTCATCATAAACATTTTTAAGAAAACTTCCTCCGATAATTTTTCGTTTTTGAAATCTAATTTCTCGTTGTGATAACATATTTATTGTTAAATTATATAATTTCTCAAAGATGAACATAGTAAATAACTCGCTCATTATTCATATCCACGAAGTTGTTATCTTGGTCTTTGATAGAAAAGCGAACGCTATCAATTTGAGTTAAATTTTTTATTGGAACATAAACTTCTTGTTTAGGTTCAACTTGAATTAAATATCCTGGTGGAACATTAGGACTAACAGTAAAAAGCAGGTCACTGGACACTCCATTTATGTAGCTTCCTTCAATTAAACTGCAATGAATCTGGAGGCTATTAATACGTATTAGTAATATTTACAATGTTTTGACTGTCATGTATTCTGTTTCCGACTAAGTATGAGGAATCAAAACCTAAGAAACTATTCAGTGCGTGTGGAGGGCGGAAATCAATGGAGTAATCATTTTTAAGTTCAATTCTAGATTTCAATGTATTGTAATTTGGCGTAAAAGTAATACTATTTTCATCATCACCCTTCTCTCTGATAAGATACTTGATTTCATCGTTAAGGTCTTCCGTATTGTAGCTACCAGGAGGTATTTCAAAAAACTTGGATCCATTCTCGCCAGTTGAATAATAAAAATTATTATTAAGGCTTGTAATATTATGCCAAGAATACCATATTTGAGAGCTGATTAATGCCATCTCATAGCTTTTTTTGATGTTTAATTGCAATGGAGGATTAAAACTAGTTACAAAGTTTTCTAAGGTTCTCTGACCTTTTCTTGAGTCAAAAAAGAGTGGTATTGATGTCATTTTAATATAACATTACATAATTTTTAATAATCACAAGGTGAAATGCATTTGTGGGACTTCAATTTTTTTAGTATACTTGTAATAACAAAACAATTTGTGTTTCTTCTAATGTACTTCGGAGTGTCAAAGTATGATTGGGTGAGATAAATACAATATTTATACAGTATTTATCTCACTCATTTATACAGTATTTATTTGTTTTGAGAAACCTAGAAAATAAAGACATTAGGCATTATTTTGACGATCATGCAAAAGACATAACAAGACTAGAAATGGACTCAATTTATCGTGAAGCAACTAAGGATTCGTACAGTTTCATAGTGTTGGACAAAACAGCTTAGCACAAACCTCTTCGTTACAGAAAATGCTTTGACCATTTTTGGGCTTAAGCTTTTATATGCTATATAGTAAAAAATGACTTTTGTAAAAGAAGAAAAATTAAAAAAGAAAAACAAGTTTATTGAAGAATACCTAAACAATCGAAAGCTTCTTAAAAAAAGACTACAAAACGAAATTCAGTCCAAATAACAATTACAAAAATCTGCTTCTGAAATTTTCCTTCCCATCACTAAAAAAATTGAAGAAACTCAAAAGAAAACAGATGAAAGGCAAGACAAACTAATTAAAAAATTACAAGAAGAAAGGCCAAGTTATACTATAGATTTCAGAGATGAAGAAAAACAAATGTTGGCACAACATAATCTAGAAACAGACATAGTTGAGCTTGTAAAACGTGGACCAGACTACATTAATAGTTTAAAAAACAGAACTATACTAATTAATAAAAGATTAGGTGGACAGCGAAGACGACAAGATAGTGATACAGCTGTGATTGACAAACAGATAAGCGTGTTCAGAAAATACAGAGAAAAATTAAATAAATTGCTAAAAGGAATGGAATTAACAGTTGGAAGAGGGTTTAAAAGTCCGGATGAATTGTGTGAAAGGCTTAATTTGTTAGTAGCAGCCAAACAAGCTGGTAATAATAACAATCGTTTAAATAAAGAAATTACAAGTATACTAAAAAAATTGAAGTCCCACAAATGCATTTCACCTTGTGATTATTAAAAATTATGTAATGTTATATTAAAATGACATCAATACCACTCTTTTTTGACTCAAGAAAAGGTCAGAGAACCTCAGAAAACTTTGTAACTAGTTTTAATCCTCCATTGCAATTAAACATCAAAAAAAGCTATGAGATGGCATTAATCAGCTCTCAAATATGGTATTCTTGGCATAATATTACAAGCCTTAATAATAATTTTTATTATTCAACTGGCGAGAATGGATCCAAGTTTTTTGAAATACCTCCTGGTAGCTACAATACGGAAGACCTTAACGATGAAATCAAGTATCTTATCAGAGAGAAGGGTGATGATGAAAATAGTATTACTTTTACGCCAAATTACAATACATTGAAATCTAGAATTGAACTTAAAAATGATTACTCCATTGATTTCCGCCCTCCACACGCACTGAATAGTTTCTTAGGTTTTGATTCCTCATACTTAGTCGGAAACAGAATACATGACAGTCAAAACATTGTAAATATTACTAATACGTATTAATAGCCTCCAGATTCATTGCAGTTTAATTGAAGGAAGCTACATAAATGGAGTGTCCAGTGACCTGCTTTTTACTGTTAGTCCTAATGTTCCACCAGGATATTTAATTCAAGTTGAACCTAAACAAGAAGTTTATGTTCCAATAAAAATTTTAACATGGAATTGAAAATAACAAAACTTAAACAAAAGTGTAGATATTTAATTTTTTTTACTTCTATAAATGCCTGTTCCAAAACATTAAAATTAAAAAAAATTTGTTTAAAGACATCGAACGCGATAAATTCCGAAATTTTTGAAAAATCTTCTTTTAAAAACTAAGATTAAGAATGCTCAGATTTAAATTGCATCGGACACGGCTTCCAGTTACATTTTTTAAAAAATAATATAAATGCCGGTTTCAAATCGATAAAAATTTAAAAAAAAATTTTTTTAAATTTTTATCGATTTAGAATATTTAGACATTAGACACGGTAAAATTCACACATTAATAAAGATTTGAAAAATTGCACTGCGAGCGGCATTTCACATACTACTGTAGTGATCTCTAACAAAAAATTCTCTAACAAAAAATCTCTAACAAAAACTAAATCTCTAGTGATATCTAAAAACAAAGTCTTCCCTTCGGGATGTATGTTTAGCCTAACCATCATTTTCATAGATCAGCGGAACACTTTAAGTAACAAATGAAAAGTCGATTGGCGGTAAAAAATTTTAAGATAGCTTTAAAATGTGTCTCTATTTCTTGAATACTTTTTATCTTGCAATGAACTACAAGCGATCCAACCTTTCTTACACAGAAGATGAGAACGCGTGTGATTGGTCGAGAAAGCAACCAGTAGAAAAGAGAAAAAAAAGCGAAAGCGTGTCTGATGGGTCGAGAAAAGCAAATAATCAGAAGCAAAAGAAAAAGAGCGTTAATGATTGGGTTTTTAGACTACATAGAAATTCATAAAACTCATTCCCCTTACCCTCTTTCTTTCACTGATAATGGGTCACTTTTTTAGACCAATTAGACGCGCTTTCGTTTTCTTTTCGTTTCTCTTCTTAATTGGTCGCTTTCTTGACCAATCAGACGCGCTCTCATTTTTTACATAAGTACGATCAGATTGCTAATACAGTAGTTCATTCTGACAAAGTGTCAGATAAACTTTTCAAGGAATGAGCACGCTTTTCAATGCTATCTTCAGTAACAATTGTTTCGTGAAGCACTTTAAGTACACTCGCAGAACACCATTTGAGAAACGCTGAGTTAGCGAATCGCCTTTTCCCTGCTAGAATAAAGTTCTGGATTTAGCTTAAAAGGAGCCTGATAGCGCTTTGTTTTCAAATCATAGCATGTGACTTCCTATTTTTTTATTAATTTTTATTCAAAAAAATAAAAAGAAATTAAAAACCAAAAATAAATAATCAATTTTTAGATTTTGCTAATTACTAAGCTATAAATAATAACTTTTAATTGACTTTGAGGTTTAATGTTGATAAAATTCTATGGACCAAAAACTAAAGTGAGCGCATTAGTTGCTTGATATTTCAAACGAAACGTAAGAATTTCTGACAAAAAATCAGACTGACATTCCTTTTGTGTGTCTTCATCTGAAATTATTTTTATAAAACTTTACCACTCCAATAGAATCGATCTGAAACACAACACCGACTGTAAGTGAACGTTACTTCTTTTGTTCAATAAATTGAAAAAATACAACGTTGTAGAAAGTCTTAAAATTGTGGAAAAGCAAACTAGCGATGCTATATAAGTATTACGATGTTCAGGAATTTTACGGTTTCATAAATATAATATTGAAAATTCCGCTCACAGTTGAGCCCTTTCGATGCCAAACAAGTAATAACGGGCGCTCCGTGGTCGCTTTGCAAACTTTTCCTCTAAAACCTGAATATATTTTAGAAAAAAACACAGCGTGGTCCAACAACAGGCCCGCTGAACAATTTTACACAATTCAAATTTTGTCGATCATGAGCAGCGGCAACCTTCTATTACAAGGCATGGCGATCTTACGGACAGAGTATAGGGATAGGGTTGAGACCGATTCCAAGTAAAGACTTTTTTTTTTCGGAGAACACTATGACTTTGGGACGAAAATAGAAAAATCGGAGACCGATTTCAAGTGAAGACCTTTTTTTTAGAGAACACCATGATTTGGAATAATTTCTAGCCGGCTGAGGCCAGCAAGCTCAAAAAATTTAAAAAAGTGGCCCGCAAGAGTGAAGAACTTGGACCACCCTGTTTAAGCACTTGTTTTCAGAACTCAACAAATCGAATAGCTTTTATGGGACATTTTTATTACTAAATCTTCTTTCAGTTCTAAGAGTTCAATTCAGCAGCTGATGAGTTGATGGCAAAAATTTTGGGGACTGGAAACTCGTCACTGATTACGTCAACACGGAAGGGATCTGCAAAAAAGACAAAACATGGCTTCAAAGCATTTAAATCTTCAAATGTAGCTTGGAAACAATCTAGCACATTTTGCAATTTATCCTAATATTTTTTGAGTTTTTCATCTTTTAATCCATTTTCAGAAAGCTCTGTAATTCTTTTACTGAGATGAGGATAATGGCAGAATTTTCTTGACATTATGTAGTTTTGAAAAAGTTTGATTTTGTTTTGGAAACTAAAAAATGTCTGAGAAAGGTATGTAATCATATTATTTTTTCCTGGAAGGCCAAGTTCAGTGTTTGTAAATGCTTTAGTACATCGGTAAAAAACATCAAATCATGCAACCATTCATCATTTTCCAACTGCGGAAAATGCTTTTTTTCTAGAAGGAAGTCCTGAATTGGTTTCAACAAGTTAAGAAATTTATGCAAAACATCGCTAGTTGAGAGCCATCTTACAGGACAGTGCCAAGAGACATCTTTAGGCGCGTTCTTCAATTCTGTGTTTTTAACAAAATTTCTGAACTGCCTGTCGGTTTTCCCATTTAAACGTATACAGTGAACCATGTCAAGAACTATCTTAATAACATTTTGATAATTGAAATGTTTGGTAACGAGATGTTTGCGGTAAATCATGCAATGAATTGGAAAAATATCTCCAGACTTGGAGGTTGAAGCTCAGTCACACTAAGACGGTGACGGCAGCCTTTCACTTAAATAACCGAGAGGCTAAACGAGATCTACAACAATGGTAGACTTTTACCGTTCTGTCCAACCCCTACTTATCTTGGGGTAAAACTGGACAGATCGCTCACGTTTCGTCACCATTTAGTGGCATTGCGCAAAAAACTATCCTCGTGCGTCACACTGCTGAGGCGACTAGTGGGCTCGGGATGGGGTGCTGGTGCTAAAACACTACGCATAGCCACCTTGTCTCTAGTCTATTCAACAGCTGAGTACTGTGCGCCAGTCTGGTGTCGCAGTGCTCACACTCGCCTCATTGACAGTGTCTTGAACGACGCCTTGCGCCTAGTTACTGGATGCCTGCGTCCCACTCCAACGGACCACCTACCTGTACTCTCAGGCATCCAGTCAGCTGAGCTTCGCCAAATGGGAGCGACACTCTCCTTGGCTTACCGTGGATCTCTGGACCCCAATCATATCTTGTATGGTCTTTTAAGTGGGCCCTCAGATACTCGTCAAGTGAGACTAAGATCCAGACACCCGTTTGTGCCAGGTGCGCGGAATCTTTTGGACAACCTTGCCAGACTTGGCATCCGCGCCTCTGAATGGAAAAAATACAAATGGAAAATGGAGTACTGTAAAAATTCTTCCAGGCTCCGTGCTTTTGTGCCCGAGACCGGTGCCAGGCCTGTTGGGATGGGCTTACCCCGAGCAGCTTGGGTTAAGCTCAACCGCCTGCGGACTGGTGTTGGGCGATTCCATTCGTCCATGCACAAATGGGGTCTCGCTCCTTTACCGAATTGCGAGTGTGGCGCCTCTGAGCAAACCGCAGACCATGTACTAACAGCGTGCCCTATACATCGGGCACCACATGGAGCACGAGGTCTGACGGTTTTGGATGACGAAACTCGATGCTGGCTTAATGACATCACTGCCAGCATCTGATCCAGGCAGTGCAGCAGTCTGGGGTAGTAAAAGGATAAACCCTCGGCCCCAGTCCTGTTTGTGTCTGACCTGGAGTGGATACCCTTCAAACAACGACGACGACGAATTGGAAAAAAAGTAGGAAATTTTGGATCATTCTTAATTAGTGCAATTAGCCGGAGACATTTTCCCACCATTGCCGGTGCGCCATTGGTCACTACGCTGATAAGTTTTTTTAAGAAGGGCCTGAGTTTTGTTTAATGCTTTATCATGTGCATCTTTAATGTCAATGCCTCGTGTCGTTTCTTTCGATGCCACCATATCTAACAACTTTTTTCACAGTCATCGCGGAGGAAATATAACGAGCAAATATGGTCAATTGAGGATTGTCTTGAACGTCGGTAAATTCGTCAAAAACCAGATTGAATGAATGGCAACGTGGTCGAGTAGGTTGGTCTAGCGGATTGTCGGCAGCGTGGTCGAGTGGTTAAAGCGTCGGGCTCGTGACCAACACGATCTCAGTTCAAAACCCACTCGCGCCATTCTGTTGTGTCCTTGGGAAAGACACTTTACGGCACTTTCTCCTGCTTGGTGGTCCTGGCAAGCAGTTCTAAATTACAGTCATATCTCTATTAAATTACAACCAGACAGCAATATCTTGGCATCTCCGGAAGCAGGTCGTGGTATTTGCCTCCCCTATGTATTAGCGCCTCCGTCGCTTTCCTGCAAGTCAGGAGGATAAATATAGAGATAAAAAAGTGGGAATTTAACGATTCATTTTGCATTGTTGCAATAACATCCGCTCTAATCTGAAAAATACGTCTTTCTGTTGTGTGTCGAGAACATGGCACCTGCAGTATCCGTTTCACAAGTTTTTTGTTTTCAGGTTGTAACACGCCAACAACGTCAGCAACAATCTTCTTCGCAAATTTACCATCTGAATGTGGTCGTTTTGCACGAGCTATGTTCCGTGCCACTAAGAAGCTGGCTTTAGTAATACGCCTGCTTGCTTATTGAATGCTGTCATAAGGTTTGTTGATTCTGAAGAGAAGACTTTAACTTGGCTAATTTGGTTTTTCTTAATTGAGAATTTAAGTGAATAATCACAAGAAAAGTTTTTGTGATTTGTTTCGTGATAGCGTTTCACGTTATTACCTTTGTTCTGGCTAAGCAATTTTTTACAGATTAAACACAAAGGCGTATCTCCCTTCATGGTGAATGCCCAATCATCCTCGTATTCCATCTTAAAACTTCTGTTTTCTTTCTCGTACTTTCTTTTCTTACTACTTTTCAGCATTATTTGTCTTTTACAAAGTTAGCCTACTAACTAATTTTTATTAAATTCTTGCACAAAGTGGCTAAATAGAATTGTGCATAAAGTACTTGCAAACCTTGGGTTAAAATACCCTGTACACAATTATTACGTTTTACAAACTTGTAAAAAAATCTACATTACAGCTTCAAGTAAAAGTTAAGGCAATGCAAACACAATTCAACTCTATCTGTTACAAGACGGGCTTTTCATTGTTATCTTCAAATACCCTCATGCAGCGTTTTCATTGTTCGTCGGGCGAACTGAATGTTCGTTCTACTAACTAGTGAGTCATTAGATTCCAGAGTAAACGTTACATGTAAAAACGGCTTCTCACTACAATCCCATTTGTGCAAGCTTTATTAGTTTAGCAAATAGCTCTGTATATTAATAAATGTAAAAAAAAGTATTATGCTTATAGAACAACAATTTTTTTGAATAATTTGCCTCTAATCTTTTCCCATCATTAAAACCAAAAGTCGAACCATCCAATTCGGCCGAGAAATGACGAAATAGTAACAAAATTCATTTTTTTATCATTTTTTCTAAATTATGTTTGCAAAACACAAAATCTAAAATCAAGTTTTGAAAATAAATAAATTCAAAAATTAGTAAATTTAAATTTTAGCCAATGTTACCGGTTGAGTTATTATTCTTTATTCAGGGCGGGCTTTAGAAAGCCCGTTTAGTAACTTTTGCGCACTTTCAGAACTAGTAACAGATAGGACCACGGTAAATAAAACAAGATGCAAATTGATTCGTAAAACATAAAATGCACCTCGGTCTAAATCTCCTTCGAGCTGAAGAGATTCTGAAGACAGTTACTTAATTAAAACATTTCTGCAGTTTCCTGTGCAGGGCCATTAGACTAAGTAAACTCGATTTAAACTGAAAAACTGGTTATAGATAAAAAAATATTTCCCATTACGTAAAAATTTTTCTCACTCCTTTAACCAAAAATAATAATAATAATAATGACTTACTTAAAGCGACTTAGAATTTATGTATAATTGTAATTTTACTATTTATAATAGACACTTTTTATTTCAAAAGTAACTTAAAATCTTATAAAACTTTAAAAAATATTTGTTGCCTTAGTTCATGATAGGTTAAAAGCTACAATTAGTACCCTACCTAGACAAAATTTGAGAAACGTCATTGCATAACTATTATAAAAAGTAAACTACCCACTAAATTTTTATTTATAAACAATTTTACGAGCAACCTCCTTCACTTAATGCATTTTTTAATCTTTTTTTCAGAAAAATAAAAAAAATAACCAAAAACTTCTCATGTATAACCTACTCTTTCACAATTATTTGAAGATACAAAAAAATTAATGAATCATAAACAAGCTTACTATTGATTTCGTCGCATCATTAAGATTCGCGCGGATTTAAAAAAATAATTTTCACAAAATATTAATGAGCTTATTTCTAAGCAAGTTTTTTATTTTGCCCTTAGGTTCTTGGCTTTAATCGATGTTTATTTTACCGCTCAAACCTTCTTTTTTAGATTTTGTTTGGTTTGGTACTTTTTTGGTTTCCATATCCGAAAAAACATTGCGTTTTTCTTGAACTCTCAAACTAAAAAAAACTTATCACATTGAATGAAGCAAACTTGTAACAACTGTAAACGAATATAAGACTTTTGCAAATGATACGATAAAAACGCGAACTTGTTTTTTGTCAGTTTTATAACTTATAAGTCAAACAAAAGTTTTTTTGTAGCTCGATTTTTGAATAGCAGTTTGAACAAAAATATTAATATTTACCCATTATGAAGTAAAATTTAATAATTAAATTTTTTTATAAAGCTTTCAAATACTTTTTTTGATTTTGATTTAAAAATTACAACTAAAATTTCAGGTATATAAATTAATTTTATAAACTTTTTTGCATACAGTATATCAATTAAATACTTTAGAAAACCCCATAATTTTTTTCTATAAAGAGAAAAAATCGTTTATTTTTCAATCAAAAGTATAAACAAATGACGCACATAATGGCAGAGCTGCAGCTGGGAAGAAATCAAAGCAACGATCAAACTTGAATTTTTTAACAATTAACCCACAGGGAATAACTCTCCACTTTTCCTTAAATTTGCAATTTTTGATGGCATTAAATTACTTAATTCAAGACAAAAAAAAATTACCGCTTCGATTTTTAGAGTACTTATCGCCGAGAATTGCCGCCCGGTTAATGTGAAGACCTTTTTTTTGATGTTCGGCTAAATTTGCGGGCAAAATTTTAGTTAGCCTACGAGGTAGATAAATTCAAACTTTTTATCAAAATTGAAATAAAAATAAAAAAAAAGCAACCCTTTGAATATTGAACAGATTTGCGAGCAAAAACTTGGTTGGTGATGGGCGAAAGATTGGGCAGCCATGATGTACAGCATTAAGATTCTAGCCACGCAAAACTAACCGCCGAATAACATCAACGTTTAACATGCTATTGTACGTATAAAAAGTGAAATCACAATAATTGATAGAGCGCTTACTGTACAGGCTACGTGTTATTTTACCTGTAATCCTAATTATCAATTACCCTGAACGACCTTAACCTAATCTTAATCCAACTATAATAGCTTATTGTACATCAAGTATCCCAGTTGAACGTTAATTGTAATTATAACACTAACCTTAACCCGCAACTCTTAAACTAAACCTAACCCAATTATAATGCAGCTTAATGCAGATCAACTGATTAAATTTCCCAGAAAATACGCCTACTAAATGGTGCTAATGAATAACGTCGATTAAAGAGTATGACGATAGAGTTGCTGCCTATTGTTTTATAAATAAATAATGAAAATACCTACAAGTTAATATGTTTGCAAGTCTTAAAAAAACTTGTTTGTTTATAAGTTAAAATAAGAAATTGATTTATTGTTTAGGAAGAATAAGCGTCATCTGCTTGTATTTTACAACACAATCTGTTGAGCAAAAATTTTCCCAGTGTTCTGACAGTCCCACCTGTAAATTCCTTCGGTCTACCACGTTGATAGCTTGAAATGTTAATAGATATTGCACAGCGGGCTAGTGTTAAAAAACTGTTAATATTTTTAAAGTAAGGATATATTGTGGATATTGTTAAGACATAAGCAGTTAATTGTCTGATAAATATAAAAAAACAGCGCAGTTTTGAATAATTGTAAGCAGAACAAAAGTGATAAAGCTACAGTCTTAACAGAAACAAGACAATCAAATTTGCTGTTTATTCTGTTTAGTAGGTTACATTTTTTCGGTGCAGTCAATGATGGCAGAAAAAAAACTGAGGCGAAAAAATTGAAGTTGTTAATTGTATGTAGCTCATTACAGCCACTGGTGGAATTGAGGCGGTTCGCTGTCACAGACTTTGTTTGGGAATCCTAAGGGACCAGTTGAGCAAGGCAACCCGAATACCTGCGCTGAAACAAAGCTGTGTCTAATTTTATTTTATTCCGGCTCAAGAAGTAGTTTTTCTATGAGCCTGAAGCTTTTATACAGTTGGTTTCGGCTAAGTTCTGATTGATTCATCGAAGACTTTTCTCAGCAAATAAACAGAGACCGCTCTCTCTAACTAAAACGAATATATCATAAAATTTACGACTCACGACTGACGAAAATTCTCTTCCACGCTCTGCCACTGCAAAGCGAAAATCGGCGCTGCAATTTAATTCGATCAACACAAATGATTCTACCTCCGTAAAACAAAACTCCAAAACACTGGCGCAAAATAAATTCAATACTCGTCAACCAATACAAAATCTAATGGGCCCTCTGCCCACGCTCTACGCCAAACCAACGCTCAACTCTCTTCTCTCGTCATTCTCGTATTCGTCCGTCTTCTTTGTCTTTGTTGTTCTTTTTGTCTTCGTCTTCGATCGAGTGAGCGTACATATATATAGTCAAAAGGTCACATGACGACAAATCGGTTCGAGTTATCTCGAAAACGCTTCCCTCAGGTGCGCAAAAATCAAAACGTTTTTTCCATGGTCAGCGCGAACATTCCAGACAAAGCGCATTACGTCATCACCGTCTGGCAAAAGAAAAAAGAAAGATGCATTCGAACAATTGCAAGCAGATAATTAAATAACACAGAACGAAAGCGATTATCCCTTGCCCTAGCGATTTCTACGTTATAATAAAACTTTGAATTATTTAAGGCGGAAAATAAAATATATCGCCATGATTAAAATTATTATGAATGAAGTGTGACATTCGCATTAGTTCGCACAAACTCATTCTCAAAATGTCATGCCGTTCAGTGAGCTCATTCTTAATTTAACAAAATTTCGGTATCTCTATATCTTTGTATAGTAAGGTAACCTGTTGTTAGTGTGTTTTATACAAAAGAGAACCTGTTTTTAAAATTTTGAATTTCATCACTGATTACAGCGTATACAAAACAATTCTTTGATGGACCTGAGAGTTATTTTTTTTAACGCTTTCATTGGCTCTCCTTTTTACTGCATGAAAGTGAAGATACACATGTTTGTCTCATATCCGATAGCTCTCGTTAATTTGGACAAAATCAAGTATATTCGTGTTCGATCAGGTAGGAGCGGTTAAGTCTAATTCAAAGAAAAACCGATTTGAGTGAGAGTTAGTTTTAGAGAGAAGCAGAGTTAGTTTTAAAGAAAAAGTAGTTGGTTAAAAAGAAATTAAGTTTTTCTCAAGCATCTTAACAAATTCAAAAAATTAAAAAAATTTTGTACCCGCTTTGGGCCCACGAGTACCATTTTCATCTTTTTTTTATCATTTTTTATTTTTTAAAACAACTAATTTGGTTTCTTTTTACTCTCACTCCAATCGGTTTTTCTTAGAATTAAATTCGACCGGTTGAAGCTCCCATTTAATGGCAAACACGATCGACACGGTAGCGATTCAAAACTTAGTCTCATCACTCTACTGTGTGATTAGGAAAGACACATAATGACACTTCCCTTTGCTTGGCAATCTTATGAAACAGCTCTCAATTTTTTTCACATCGCTGTATAAAAACCAAAAAAAAACTTTCAACTCGACACCATTACCTTGGAATCTCCGAAAGCTGGTAGTATTAATTGCTTAACAGTTGTTCTAAGTTTAAGAGCTCCGACGTGTCCTATGAGTTAGGAAGATAACTAAAGATAATGATGATACTCCTTGGAAAAGTTTCTTATTGAGTCAAAGTTTTCACACTCAGAAATATCAAACATGCTTAACGCTTCCGTCAATCTCAATTTGACATTTTATTGAGGATATAAATCAACACCATTTTCAAAAAGTAACAAATTAAGCAATAGTCGGTTTAATAATCATTAAGAAAAATTTTAGCTAGTTATATTTTCATATTTTGTAGGGAATACTGTCAGATTCTGGATGTAATGTCACGCAATCTCCTGACAGCGAATCAAAACTTTTGGATTCTTTTATTGGATGATTTTCAGCAATTTTGGGCGGTGGTCCAACTTTTGTGTCTTGAACTTCTATGGATCTCAGCATAGATTTACACTTAAAATATCTTTTTATGAAACAAATCTGAATAAAAATAACAATTCGAAGTGTATTGTTTAAAAATACTTTTAAAAAACTATAGAAATACTGCATATGACAAAAAAGTAGCTTTAATTTAAATATGACTATCTAAACATCAGAAAAACCAAAAACTTTAATTTTTGCCACAAGCCACTTTTGGGATTAATCAGACAATAATCACATAACTCTTACCCAATCAAAAAACACAGAAGCCGCTCTGCTCTGAGTGGCAACTTCGCTCATTGTCAAATTCTTAATGTAAGAACTTGCTTCCTCAGCTTGAACAGTTGAGATCCTGCGTGCATCACAACTAAATATTCGTCGTTTCAGAGAGTTTTTACCCCGTTCACCAATTTGAGTTTGAATGAAATTCCAATTCTACAAAAAATGCATTTGCAATTTTTAAGTAATAAATAAGCTTACATTCGGTTAATTTTGTCTGACTACGCAACTTTTACAAAAACATTTTACCGGGTTCACTTACGTCAAGATTGGCCGAATTTTCACCGAGTAAAATCAACGTGGCTTTCATGACAGAGCGAACAGCTTTAGATGGAATATCGTAGCATTTTATTTCGTTAATTTGAAATTGATCCAACTTGAGAAGTTTGATTTTAGCGATATTTGCTTCTTGAAGCTTTGTCAGAACACATCGAGCATCGGAAATTTTGTTCTGAAACTCAGGATCCAGAATGGAAAGGGATCCATCTTGAATGGCATACTCAATAGATTCTAATGCTGATGTGAGGTCCACAATGTCTTTTTGAATAAAAGCCTGGCTCAATTGTTTTCGCAATTCGATTTGTGATATTTTTAGCAAAATTGACTTTGCATTGTCTAAAAGAGCAAGATCTTCCAAACTACGTTCTTTGATAAATTTCGGAAGCGAAATTTCAAATATAAAAGTCGATAAACGGTAATCAAACCTGCAAAATATTGATAGTTTAGTTCAGGAATACGGACACAATTTTAAAGCGAGTCCGGAATAAAATGACGAGTCTGAGTTCAAGTCTGAGCCCGATGTCCGCATCTCTGTCTAAAACTAAAAATTATCCCTTTGACTTCTATGAAAGAAGCCAGCTAAGAACTGACATAAGTTGCAAAAACTCTAACTGGCAATATCTTTGTTATGTACAAGTATTGAACACCAGGGGCGGCCAGAAGCGAGGAGGCATGGGAGCAATTGCCTCCCTGACTTTTTGACGCCTTTAAATTGCCCTCTCTCTTCTTTTTTTCAAAAAAGAAGGATACAGGTGCCCGGATACAGAAGCATTGGGTAAGATTTGGCCGCACAATCATAAAAACTTGAACAAAATATCAGGTCAACTGAAGATGAATGCTATTATTTTGTTATTGTCTGCAACTTAAGTTTAGGACAAAAGACCTTAAATTTAGGATCATGGACTTGATTGAAAGTGTTTGGTTATGGTCTACACCTTAGATTTAGAACAAAAGTAGAGATCATATGAACTTTTTGTTAGTCTTTAACTAAAATTTGGAATGGATATGGATATTTTGGAGAGAGATTGAAAATAATGATTTTTTTAGTCATCAGTATATAGATTTTTGCGGTTGAAAACAGTGGCGATACGAGATGGCAACTTTGTAAAAACAACTTTGTAAAACTTTTTTTGAAAAAAAAGGTGCTTTTTGATTTTACCTTTTTTTACTTTGGCTTTCCGGTCCCCAACTCCACAAAGATGGTTGTTTTATGCCTTCAAACTAGTCTCTTTTTGAACACAGACAAATAATTAAAGGCATAAAACTTGGTATAAAATTTTAAGTTACAGTAGGGGCACCAAAAATAATTTTCGGGCACATAAGAAAGCTTGTACTCTGTAAAATTAGATTATATTTGTTATATTTAACTTTCTTTGTGGAATCGTGTGAAATTATGATTCGGATAATTGTCGCATAAAAATTTTGACAAATTTGTTTCTCCCCCATATGATTTTGATCTACCAACCCTTTATGATATTTTTTGATTACAACGCTGGGTTTTAGGGTTTGATTTTCAAACCAAGCAAATTTAAGTGTTGCCCGAGAGTAATTACTAATTTAAAACTTAGGATGGTGCCAATTTTTGTAACAGCCAGGGAAAAGTCAGGACAAATATTTCAGGGGACCAAAAAGTTTTTAACAAAGCCATTTCCTCTTTCAAAGTAACGTGAAAACGAAAAAGTTTTTATTTTAAGTATTGGAACGCGTAATTAAAATTGAAGACAAAAAATTCTAATTTGAAGGCCAAAAAATTGATTAGATCTACAAAAAAGTACACTTCTAAAAAGCACTTATTAGTTTAAGTTTTAAGCCCAGGCCAAATACGGAAAAATTGATCCATGTTGCTTCCACTGCGGGAACTATCTCATAAGTGACTGTCTTGCTTATTTCAACTTTCTGAAGATTGCTTCAGTAAAATTGCAATTCAAATCACGATCTCTCATTATTAAACAACCAATCAAGCAAGTGGTACAAAAGCTTATTACTATTATTAGTAAATGATGATTAGAACCAGCTGGAAACTAGAAAAAATAAAAAACTATACAATTAAAATATTTATTATGATATTTAAAGTTTTACATAATACTGTATTAATTCAGTCTATAAATTTTATGTATACCTTTTGGATGAAGGATTTTCTAACGTAGAGATCAAACTTTGTCGAGCTTGGAGTTTTTTGGCGAGCCGTTCTTCTGCTGATCCCATGTTTTGATGAGCAACGACTTGACATTTGTTTAGTAACAACTTGAGCTCAAGATCGTTTGATTTCCATTTGTTCAAGTAATATAAGGAGTATGTACTTGCAAGTATTGAATGTATTTTATCAACTTCTCCAATGCGTAGAACAGCTTGCAAGTTTATTTTAAGCTGGTTGACCTTAAACAAGTGTTGAATTAAATTCTAATAACTACATTTAAAAGTTTTCGGATAGGTATCTGCATTTCATAGCTAAGAGCCTATAAAAATGCTCGCAGAAAATAAAGTAAATAAAAAATATCTTATATTTTAAAGTCCAACTCATCATATCAATTAAAAAATTTACTTTATTTCACGATACCCGAAAAATGTGCCATATAAAACTTTTAGGCCATTTTATAAAAAGCAGTGTATATTTTTTTGTAAAAATATTGCATAGTTAGGCTACTTTGTCGATGGCGATTAGTAGGAAGCTAAATATTGGGCTTATTAAAAAAACTCACTTCATTTAACTTGTTCATCAGTCCTTGATGGGCCATCTGTGCTTGAATCAAAAAAGTTGAAGAAAAATTTAATAATTCTGCTGCATTTATTAGATTTTGCAAATTCATTATAAACTTCAAGTCCACTTTATCAAATAAATTTGCTTTAAGTAAGGATATTTGCAATGCATTTTCGACATCTTGAAGATCTTCGGAATCATTCTATAAATAACAGAAATGATTTAAACAGACTTCAAAAAACTAAATTGACTAAATCAATAAAATGTAGAGCAATTTAAAGTTATGTAAAATAATTTCTAATAATATAGGCTACACAATGCTGTGAAAAATGTACAGGATTGCAAAGAGTGAGCTTTCGATAAATGCTTTCACTAGAATTTTGCTAAAACTAATCACTAACTTTAAGGTGCTTTTACCACAACTATTCGATTTTCAATTAACCGTAATTCGATAATTTTTCCAATATAATATACCCTTTTTTGTTTTAACGTTTTAAAAGTATACAATTGCTTAAAGTTTACTTAACCTTGGACGCAAGCACATATAGGCTTATATATATTTTACAAAATAGTTGCTAATTTTAAAACGTTAATAGCAAAAACTAAAAGATTTTTATTTAAAAAATATTAAAAAACTCAAACCTTTAAAAACGTTTTAAGTTGGAAGCAGAATTGGGCTGTTGTTAAATGGACCGCAAAAAAGAAAAAAAAAAAACTTTACGCAATTTCAATATTTTTCTCACATCAAAAAATTGAAAATATAACCAAATTTTAGTTAAAGACTAATCAAAAACATTACTTTTTACCTCGGTAACTCCGTAGGGAACAATATTTTTGACATTTAGTTTTTTGAAAATGCAAAAGGCAGCAATGGTCACCACCAAAATGGCGATAAAAGAGCCAACTACAACAATTCCAATGATTGTTCCAGTCTGGTTGTTGATGGTGGTTTTATTGAGATCAAAAACACTTTTCTCTGGTGCAAATGAATGAGTCTAAAAAAGTAAAGACTGTAAATTCAAATAGAATACCTTCTACCATTGTTTAATGCAAGCAAAAATACCAAAAACTAAAATGTTACAATAAAACCTAAAATAAAATTACACATTGTAAAAAATTTTCTCAAAGCGTAACTTCATAAAAACAAACAAGATGCAGTTATTACTTGAAAAATAAAAATTAAAGCGACAACGTTGCTTTGTCTAAACCAGTTCATTAACAATTTATACACGAGCATGCAAAAGAAATGGACAAATTTGCCAGTTAGCAATTAATTAGTTTAATGTAAAACTTATAATTACTAAACTTAGAATTAATTCTTGCTAATTTTTACACGACTTTTTTAACGTCTTTTATCTTACTGAGAATTTCTTAACGAATTTAGATTTTTTCTGGTTAAAAAAACATTTTATAAAATCTTGTTTCCATTATGTATTTTGGTGTAATGCTAAATGTTTGTTTTCTAGTTTCGTTTTAATTTTTATGTCGAAAATGTGCCGGCAATCTTGCTTGGAATAAGATAATTGCAATACGTCAACGTATGATAATTGTACATCCGGGGCACGTAGAAATTTATCGGGCTTTCAAAATAGACTTGAAAAACAACTTACAAGAGTAATAGTAAAAGCCAAGTTGTTAGGTTCATTGAGATCACAGTTTACAGCGACGTAGACTTCCATGATGTTTGGATTGCTGATAGAAGCTGCATCGACGGAGATGTTTATTTCTTGCAACTAAAATTTGAAATCTACCATAATATAGTAGGCCTATACTTGTGCATCTTGTATAAATGTTTAACTTCTAATCCTTCCTTAACACAAGGTTTTATTCAGGTTTCCCTGCCGTAAAAACACAACTAAAACGGCAAAATTAGTATTTTTGTACAGGAAAATCACAGCATTTTTCTTTGCAGTTAGAGGCCTATTAGTAGGTTGACCGGAATTATGTTCGTAAGTCGACCGTCCCGATGTTTTAATTATTTGTCGAGTTTTTTAAAAAGACATGAGATATTGGGGTTTTAAAAAAGCATTTCCTTCTTTTCAGTTGAAGAAATGTTTTTTTTATTAGTTATTTTATTTTCAAGGATCAAGTGAATGAGAGAAATGCTTTGGGACCGTGACCCGACGGTTGATCGGGAAATATTAATGGAGAAATAAGGCAGCCCAGCTTCTTACGTTTGTACTCTGATGTTAATGAATCTGATTTAAAATAACAAAGAGATTGGTTTAATCATAAAAACTTGCACATTTAAATCAAGTGTTGTTCGATCAACTGTCGTAGTAAGCTAACTCTTTGACGCGGCATTAAATCATTACTGCTACTTATTGTGGTTGAATTTGAATAGCTTTCTCTTTTTACCGCATTGAAATATGGCCACCAGATTGATAAACCTTATCGGCAAAGAATTTTTAACTTTTAATCTTTCAAATTAAAAAAAACACCTCAACTGACTAAATTTATTGGGGACATGATGTCATGCAACGCCGCACTAGGATGAGGAAAGGTGCTGATGTAAATCACTCCATTGCTTTCCACTGAAGTGGATGATGGAGAACAAGACAAGGTTGTGGATCTTGATTGATTAGTTTGAAAAGTAAAATATTGCGTGGAACCAGGAGAAATGTTTGCGTTGATAGCTGTTTCTGGCTGAAAAATGCGGAAAAATAAAAATAAACTTTGAAACAATATTGTAATATTCGAAAAAAAATTGTTAAATGTTGACAACTCATTTATATAAATCTAATGACAGCTTACCGGAATCTTGATGGATGCTAAACATAGGCATTCAACAAGTTGGAAACTGATTGCCGAAGCTGTCGCAACAGAACCATCCAGGTGATAAACGTGTGAAGTATCAGGATTACTTGCAATTGTATTGAGTTGAATAGAATCGATATTTTGTCCAACGCCAATAGCAAATATTTCAATCCCATTCCTATGCGCCTGAAAATCAATAAACACTGAAGCTTGATTTTATTAGATAAATTTACACAACCTTTATAAAAAATCTTCTCTAAAATGTTTTTTATTCTAGCTAAAATGCAGGTTTAATTATAAAACTTGCAGAAAAAATTTTCTACTCAATTACAGTTGATATTTAGCTTTTAATTATAATTTAAATAAATGATGGTGTAAGATTTAACAAGATTTAATATTACATAATGCAACTCTGGTACCGTTCGTTATGACTAAGCTCAGGTCTTTTTTGTTGTGGGGCATTTACTTTCTTGAGAAATTGACACTGGACAGAGCTAAAAAGACTTATTTTAAATCCAAAATATAACAGCCAAAGCAGAAATTAATAATACTATCTTTCAGAACATTTTAGTGTCAATCAAACGTGAAAGTAGACACTATAATGTTTTAGCAGCAAGCCTTTTCTAACTCTAACCCTATTTATAAAACTATTAAAACAAATGCAACTGTTAACGTAATTAAATTTTTATAAGTGCTGAACACAGTATTTCTTCTAAGGTGCGCAATGCGAAGTGCCGTAAAACCGTTTGCACCGTGATATCTCGTCCTTTCGCACTGTAATGTAAGTGAAGACCAAAAAAAAAAGTTTTCACTTTGATTAAAGTAAGTTGGAGGCCTTTGCTGACGAAGCTTCTAGTTATCATGCTCGAAAAAAAAATTTTTGCAGTATACAGTTTTTTAGAGGAACATTGTGCATTATATTAGCACCACTAGTCGACCCAGAAGTATGTTGAAGGAGACAGGGTGGTCCAAACCGCGACTCGCCATGTGCTTTTCTGCAGCTTGCTGAACAATTCATTACAAACTTTATCGAGCATTTTTGGACAGTCTGCTCTCGCTGTGATTTACGATTTTCTCTTTTCATCCTTTAAACTGAAGTGATAACTTTTTTGATCGATATTGGTCTATTCAGACTATTTTAGACCTCCCAACACCAACGAGCTTTTTTGAAAAAAAATTTTTGAAGACATTTTGAAAGTGGCGCGCGGAAGTTAAAAGCGCCATAAAGTAAATAACAAATGACATGAAAAAGTAAATCTCAACAAAGCACACATTTTTTGCTTCAAAAGCCATTGTTTGCTGGGTGCAAATGAATATCTCCAATCGAAGACCAGCCTCCCGAATGCGGCAAGTTCTCGATTAATTTGTTTACTTCAATTTTATATTATTACTTGAGTAGAGACAGTTCCATATTTATTTAGGGTAATTTGTTTTAAAACGGTGGTCTAGAAAACATGTTCTACAAAACATTTGGCGCCAGGCTTACAAAAAATTTGAAAACTAGGTGAACGGCTCGAAAAGTGCTCAATGGAAAATCTAGAGCAACCGTAATTGAATGTAATGGAAAAGGAACCGCAATAGAAAAATGGATAGCAATATCTTGGCATCTCCGGAAGCAGGTCGGAGTAATTGTCTACCCTACCTATTAGCGCCTCCGTCGCTTTCCTGCGAGTCAGGAGGATAAATATAGAGATAAAATAAAATAAATAAATAATGTAGATTAGAATATATACATAATCGAAAAAAGGTGGGTTGCAATACAGTTTTCCCCAAATTTTATTGACATTTGCCCGAATCATGATCTTTTAGCACTTTAGAGATATGATAAAAAGTTTCGTCTCAAATTTACAGTTAAGAAGAAAAAAAAAAAGTTATCACTCTGAATTTGTTTTCTGATTTCTCAATTTTCGTTCCAGAAAAGTTGTGGTCTCTGGAAAAACTCATCACCCTGAATCTGTCTCTCATCACTCGATTTTTGTCCCAAAAACTAATGATCTCTAAAAAATAAAATTTTCACCTTAAATCTTGATCGTTTTTCTGCCTTTGGAAACATTGTCCTGCATAATAGTTTGCTTTCGATACACAAAAAAATTTGTTTTGCTCAAATATTTTCTGTCGCTTCCAGAAAAATTCTAATTTTTTTCCAAATTTTTGAGATTTGGAGGCAAATAGTTATGTATATATACCCATAAATCTCATATGCAGACATGCTGGGCATCCTTGATTAAGCTTTTGTCGTTTTGTTAAAATGTCACCTGCTGCAGTTATCCAGTACTTAATCTACTGTTGCTGTGGGTCTGTTCTAGGATTTCGATTTTTCAGTTTTGAAAAAAATCGAAAAAACGGAAAAATTTAAACTGGTCTCAGCATCTCGAGAAGAAACGGGAATTTTTAACTTAAAACACAAGGATCAAAAATGTAAAATCAGCTTGGCAAAAAAGCATGTGAATTTATTTACTAACTTTAAACAAGTTTTTGAAAGTAAACAAGTTGAAAATAATAGTTATTACGTCGTCACCATACTTAACATAACTATAGAAAGTGATGTTCATTTGCAAAGTCGAATTCGTAAAAATAATTGACGTAACAATATAATGACAATGATACAACAAATTAACCAACTGAAATTGAACTTTTTCAGTAGTATCACTGTTTAACTGTATTAAGAATTATAGTCAAATCTAAGCAAAATTATTGAAATATATTTATTTTTGTTATATTTTTTTTGATAAAATCGGGAAACGACAAATGCAAAAAGGCACTAAATTTTGGGAATTTCCCGATTTTGTATTCATATTCGTATTTAGAATGAAGCCAGCCATTAGAGGCACTTTTCTGTGTCTCTTGATGCCGGTCCCAAGCCCGAATAAATGGGGAGGGTTGCGGCAGGAAGGGCATCCGGCGTAAAAAAATTTTTGCCAAAACAGACAAATGCGTAATCATCATCAATCCATACCGGATCGGTCGAGGCCCGGGTTACTAACGACCGCCTCAGGTGTCGCACAGCAGGGCACCTGTGGAAATTATGCTACTGCTAAACATTGTGAAAATAAGAGCAAAAAAAGAGGAGGAAAGCGAGTGAAGAAGCAGCGAGAAGCATGGAAAGGAAGATGCTCACTCATAAGGGTGGGTACTTTAAATATTGGAACGATGACTGGAAAGGGAAGAAAGCTGGCAGATATGATGGAGCGAAGAAATGTAGACATATTGTGTCTACAGGAAACAAGGTGGAAAGGGAGTAAAGTAAGGAACATTGGAGGTGGATGCAAAACATTCTACAACGGAACTGATTGAAGAAAAAATGGGATAGGGATAGTGCTGAGGGAGGAGCTGGCTGAAAGTGTCTTGGAAGTGAAGAGGGTGTCAGATAGACTGATGGCCATGAAGCTGGAGGTAAATGGGTCCATCCTAAATATAGTAAGTGTATATGCTCCACAGGTTAACAACAGCATGGAGGAGAAAAATGATTTTTGGGAAGACCTGGATGGATTGATTGAAAGTATATCAAAAGAAGAAAGAATATTTCTTGGTGCAGATCTTAATGGATATGTGGGCGAAGAAAACATAAGGGATGAGGAAATAATGGGGAGGTATGGTGCTGGAACAAGAAATAAGGAAGGATCAATGGTTGTGGATTTTCGGAAAAGGATGGATTTGGCGATTGTCAATACTTATTTCAAGAAGAAAGATGAACACAGAGTGACATATAAGAGTGGAGGAAAAGTATTCAAGTAGATTATGTGTCGCAAAGCAGCACCGTATGGTGGTATGCAAAATGGCTCTTATGGTGAAAAAGAAAAAAGCAGAGAAAGTAAAGCCAAAGATACGATGGTGGAAACTAAAAGAGACAAGTTGTCAAGAAGCGTTTAGACAAGAGGTGACCAGGATTTTGGGAGGCAACGATGGGTTACCGGATGAGTGGGACAAAACGGCAGAAATGCTAAGAAAAACAGCTGAAACTGTACTGGGAGTGACATTCTGAAAACGAAAAGGAGACAGGGAGACTTGGTGGTGGAATGAGGAAGTTCAAAAGAGCATAAAAGAAAAGAAAGAGGCAAAGAAAGCATGGGACAAAATAAGAAATAAAAATACTAAAAAGATATACAAAGAAAAGAAGAGTAAGGCAAAGAAGGCAGTTGCAATGGCAAAGGGACGTGCATATGACAATTTGTATGCTAGATTGAAAACAAAAAAAGGTGAAAAGGAGTTGTACAAATTGGCTAGGCAGAGAAACAGAGCAGGGAAAGATGTACAGCACATGAGGGTTATAAAGGATGAAAATGGTAATGTGATGGTAAATTCGGAAGCAGTGTTAAAGAGATGGAAGGAGTACTTTGAGAAACTGATGAACGAGGAAAATAACAGAGACCCTAGGACAGAGGAAACAGAAGTGGTTAACGAAGAGGTAAATTGTGTCAGTAGAGAAGAAGTAAAAATGCACTAAGAAGGATGAAAAAAGGTAAAGCAGTTGGGCCAGATGAGTTGCCAGTAGAAGTTTGGAAGTGCATGGGAGAGATGGGGATAAAGTTTTTGACCAGACTGTTCAACAGACTATTAATGGGTGAACGGATGCCAGAAGAATGGAAAAGGAGTGTGCTTATCCCAATCTATAAAAACAAAGGGGACGCACAGTGCTGTGGAAACTACAGAGAATAAAGCTAATGAGCCACACAATGAAGGTATGGGAAAGAATTATTGAAGCCAGGTTAAGAGATAGAGTGGAGATCAGCAAACAGCAATATGGATTTATGCCAGGAAAGGGAACCACCGATGCCATGTTTGCTCTAAGAATGTTGATGGAAAAGTACAGAGAAGGTCAAAGAGAGCTACATTGTGTATTCGTGGACCTAGAGAAGGCTTACGACAGGGTTCCACGGGAAGAGCTGTGGTACTGTATGAGAAAATCCGGAATAGTGGAAAATATTATAAAAAAAAAATAATAATAATAGTGGAAAAGTATGTGCAACTAGTACAGGATATGTATGAGGGAAGCGAAACAGTGGTGAGGTGTGCAGTAGGAACTACAGAAAGTTTCAAGGTTAAGGTTGGACTGCACCAGGGATCAGCATTAAGTCCATTCCTTTTTGCAATGATAATGGACAGGCTAACGGATGAAGTAAGGAGAGAACCACCATGGACGATGCTGTTTGCTGATGATATTGTGATTTGTGAAGAGACCAGGGAAGAAGTGGAGCGAAGATTAGAATCCTGGAAGTATGCATTGGAAAGAAGAGGGATGAAAGTAAGTAGGTCAAAGACCGAATATCTTTGCATAAATGGAGGAAATGATGACGAAACAGTAAAGATAGAGGATGCAAAAGTGCCAAGAGTAAAGGAATTTAAGTATTTGGGATCAACGGTGCAAGAAAGTGGTGGTTGTGAGAGGGAGGTAAAGAAGAGAGTACAGGCAGGATGGAACGGATGGAGAAGAGTATCGGGAGTAATCTGCGACAGGAGGTTACCAGCTAGAGTAAAAGGAAAAGTGTACAGTTCAATGGTAAGACCAGCAATGGTGTATGGACTTGAGACAGTGGCAGTCACAAAAAAACAAGTAGAAGAGATGGAAGTTGCAGAGATGAAAATGTTGAAGTTTGCTATGGGAGTGACGAGAAAAGACAAGATTAGAAACGAGAACATCAGGAGTACTGTTAAGGTTGAACAGTTAGGAATGAAGATGAGGGAGGGCAGGCTGAGGTGGTATGGACATGGAGGAGAGACCAAGAGTATGTAGGAAGAAAAATGATGGAAATGAAGTAGCGGGAAAGAGGAGAAGAGGGAGACTAAAGAGAAGATTTTTAGATGCAGTAAAGGAAGATATGCGGGAACTTGGTGTGAACGAGACGGATGTTGAAGACAGAAAGATGTGGAAAATGATGATACGCTGTGGCCACCCCTGACTAAAGGGAAAGGCCGAAAGGAGAAGAAGATTCGTATTTAGAATGAGATAAATAAAAATATTTGTTGCTATTTTTGTGGAATGTTTTATTTATTCCATTTTATCTCTATTTATCCTCCTGACTCAAAGTAAAACATCGGGGGTGCTATACTTACAGCAACTTTCAAGTAATTACCCCGTCCTGCTTTTAAAGTCACCGAGATATTGCTGTGATCACGTTATAATTTCCATGTCATTTCGAAATTCAGTTTTTTGAGCATGACTCATAAAGATATAATTAATTCTTTCACTTTCCAAATACCGAAAAAGTTTCATTGGCGCGAATGTACTCAAGAATTTACAAAAGAAACTATTTTTTTACCATTTCCGCTGGCTCAGCTACATTATCATCACTCATCCCGTCGGTTAAGATAACAAGAACTCGCGGAAGGCTGTCAGACAAAGGCCAAGCTCCTGCTGTGTTGGAAAATCCAGTTTCCACAATATCCGTAATTAGCTGTCCGATTAATGAATTTCCTGACCGGTAAAGTATTGTTACATCACAACACAAGAGTATAGTGAATTGGAAATTTTGCTTTAGTTATTTTGGTTCTTGCACATTAAAAATGCTGCTCAATCAATTTTGCCCATAAAAACGAAAAATAAAATCACATTCAAAAGTTTTATAGACTGTAAACATTTTTAAAAATTTAACACTTTCAAACTTAAAATACTAAAAATTGATACGCTTACGCTGTACGTATAATGCAATAACAATAGGCTAATAACAAAGATTCGGTAGAGATTTAATTTATAAAAACAAAGTTGTAAATTTAAAAGTATAGCCTACTAAAAAGTTTCTACTATTAAACGATTAATTCTACTTTTTAAAAATTTAATAAAAAGTAGCACAGTAGACCTCGGTTAATTCCGATTCGGCTTGGTGCGGAATTTCGCTTAACTCGGATAAAACTGAAAGTAAAATTATTTCCTATATATTGTAATTCTTAATAAAAAACTTCGGATTATCCAGACTTTGCCTAATTCGAATGATTTTGTCTGTCTAATCGAATCGGATTAACCGAGGTCTACTGTATTTGATAAAACAAACACAACAAATTAACAAAACACTTTATTGCATTCAAATCTTCTATTTATCCATACAAACTCACCTCTTGGTGTAAACGAAATCGAGTCAATTACACGTTCGAAATGCGTATTGTTTTGTTCAGCCGAAAAACTTAAGAATATAGTTTCTTTTATGTTGTACACGGAAAGTCCTATTCGCACGTTGTTGGGCCCGATAACTAGCCTTTGAGAAACAGTTTTAATAAAATTCAAAGAAGAGTAAAATTCTGTCTTGGAAACACTGGCTGATCCATCAACACAAAACCACAAGTCCAGTCGGAAATTGTTGCAAGCTGAATAAACATCTTATGTTTGTTATAAACTCCATTTGAAAATTGTAAAAGCAGTTCCGTGGGAAAAAACTATTTTTTATCTCCTTACGTTGTATGTGACGAGATGGTGACAGGAAAGATTTGATTTTTAATCTATGTATTGCATACAACAGAATTCACGTTATTCTAATTACGACGATGGAGATACGCAGGAGTTTTCAACCAAAAGTACAACCAAATTTCTGCAATGTCAACTCGTAGATTTAATAACCTTTTAGTATTTATTTAAGAACCAGTCAAAAGTACAGCTTTTAAGATTATAAGAAAAAAAGCTTAAATTGTGTTTATTTCAATTATCTTATTACAACAACATCATTATCATCATCATCATCATCATCATCGTCACCCTCTGTTGATTTTCCTGCCTTGTAAGAAAATAAAAAAGAAAACCTCAGAGGCTTTAAACTTTGGCAACATGTTAGCTGCTTGCTAAGATTTGCTAGTAGAAGAAAGTATCATTAGGTGCTTTTTTAAGAACAGCGCAGAATGACACAATTGGAAATCGAACCCAGACCGTGTAAATCGTGTTCGTCATCAATACGGCACTCGGCACTCGTATACAGACTCGGTCACACTACAGAATGGTAACCCAAACCCAAATCCTTATTTCTCTTTTTGTTATGCTTATTTTTTAATAAATTAAATTTCAATTCAATTAATTGATTTACATTTATTTCACTTTATAATGAATTCTTGTGACGTTTTAATGCAATTTCAATTCGATATTCATAGCGTTTGATTATTTGTTTCGATTACTGCTACTTTTAAAATTATCTATTAACCACTATTAATTTAAATAGAAATTGCATTTGAACAATAAAAAAATAAAAGTACGAATAATTGCAAATCAAAATAACCAAATTTCTATGTACAACAAAATTTTCAAAATTCTTTAGAATTTCTATGTACAACAAAATTTTCAAAATTCACTAAGCTTCTGAACGCTGCTCTACCTCTGCAATAGGTCAATGTCCAAAATTTGGATTTGGACATTGGTTGAAAGTGATGATTGTTTTACAGATCCTCACAATTGAAAGTGAAGAGAGAGTAAATTTATTTGCTTGAGATTTTTGCAGGCCGCACAGAACTTTGTGTCGGGTCGTAGTTTGCCTACCCCTAAACTATATCGTTCCAAATATTAGTTCCTTTTTAATTAAATCTTTTTGTTCCATCACAATTTTACCAAGTCTTGCTAATGGACCACAACCTTTTTTGATAACCATTGGTTTTCAATTTTCATAAATACGAGGGTCAGTCAAAAAGTAATGAGCCCTGTTAACTTTAACCGCTTTAACCTTCATATTTTTTTTAGAAATTTTAAGGGTGTTTAGTAAATTTACTGCTTTAAAGATAAATTGTAAAAAAAAATTGTTTCAACGTGTCCACTTTTGGTATTGTGTTTTGGAAATGACGTCATCACTGGATGTCCGTCAGAAGCAGAGAGCTGTGATTGAATTTCTTGTTTCGGAAGGGGAGCCACCAAAACAAATTTTCGAAAGATTGGTAAATGTTTATGGAGATGCTTCATTAGCCTACAGCACTGTGAAAAAGTGGGTATCCAGGATTAAACACGAAGAAGATGATCCAAGTTTGAGTAGCCTCCAGGACAGACCAAGAAGTGGAAGACCATCTTCTGCAGTCAATCCTGGAAACAATGATAAGGTTGAGAAATTGATTAGAGATGATCGCAGAATCACTATTGATGACATTGCTGAACGTGTTAGAGTTAGCCATGGAAGTGCTGTGAATATTGTTAATGGGCTAGGCTTTGCAAAGGTTTGCGCCAGATGGGTTCCGAGGCAACTTTTGGATTTTCACAAGCAAGCCCGTTTTGAAGCTTGTTCGGAGCTTATTGAGTGTCACAGAAGTGACAAAACTTTTCTCAGCCGTATAGTGACAGGAGATGAAACCTGGGTTCATCACTATGAACCTCTGTCGAAAAGATCATCCATGGAATGGCGTCACCCCACGTCCCCAAGAGCCAAGAAATTCAAAAGTCAACGTTCTGACTTTTACAAGGCTGGCATAGTGTCCCTTGTTCATCGATGGACAGTTGGAATTGAAAAGTGCGGAGATTACATTGAAAAGTAGAACTGAGATCTCCTATCCCTGTTCTTTCTTTTGATGTATGACTTTTGATTTTATTGCAACAAATATGGCCAGGAGAGACTTGGGCTCATTATTTTTTGACTGACCCTCGTACTAAAGATAGCCATTGAATAGAAATGATCATTATATAAAGTTATTATGTAATAAAAAATTTACCTGAGCTCGAGACATACGCGTTTACAATAGAAGAAAAATTAGCAGGAGAAAATCCACGATTAAAAACAACATTCCACCAATTGGCTTGCTCATCAATTGTCTGAATAGAAGAGGAATTAACGACTGTAGCGTCAATAAACAGTCGGACTGCCGCCGCTGCTTGGAGTGGAACGCTGTAAATACATTACATAACAGTTCCATAAAAAATATTTCTTAAAACTAGTAATTGATTTCGAGTTATTTTTGCATAGATTGATGTGGAAACGTGCTTTTGATTTTACAAAACCAGTTGAAACGTTAATAAGATAATAATTAATTTTAATCTCAAAATTGATTGTTGTGTAGCTTACATTAACTGTGTTAATTATTTTAAGGAAAACTGTGTGTTTCGAGTAACTGTAAAGATTACAAAAGTTGTTAAATAAATAATCAAAGTACATAGCCTACTATAGATGTAGCATTTTAAAAATTGTTTAAGCAAATATCTTTTTCACAATTGTGTGGAGTTAATGATGCTGCATTTTTTTAAGTTATGAAAGCGCTAAAGAAAATATATACAAATAAATGTTAAGATTCACTTCAACCATGCAGGATGGCACGTAATCATGAATAATTTAAATATTGTAATTAATGTCACTATTGCTTCCAATCCAGTATCAAGAATAAGAATTTATTATCATCAGCATCATCATATCAACTATTTATCCCTTTGACTCGCCGGACAATGTCAAAAAAGTTGCCGGACAATGTCTCGCCGGACAATGTCAAAAAACTTAGAGTAAGAGTCAAATTTTATACCGCCCTTTTTTAAAAGATGCCAAGATATTGCTTTCCGGTTGAAAGTTAAAAGTTTGTTTTATTTATTCATTTGACTGAGTTAAGAGCTGCTTGAAAACACCCCAAAGCATAGAAATATGTCAAAAGTGCCTCTTTTAAAGACATTTTATTTCACTTTTCATTTTATCTTTCTATTTATTCCTAACTTGCAGAAAAGTGACGGATGTACTTATACATAGGGAAAACAATTACCCCAACCTGCTTCCGGAGATACCAATATATTGCTGTTTGATTGAAACTTTTTACTTTTATAAAGATATGACTGAAATTTAGAACTGCTTGCCAAGACTACCAAGCAGGGGAAAGTGCCGTAAAGTGTCTTTCCAAAGAACACAACAAATGGCGCTAGTGGGGTTTTGAACCGCGACCATGTCCAATAATGGCCTAACAAAAAGGGCGACCCGATTCAAGAAAAGTAGGAGCCCACTTTTTAATGTTCCAAGGCAAAGCGATCTCTAAAAAAAGTGATTGTTTTAGGGGAGCTACTTTTTAGCGCATCAAAACAAAGTAATCTCTACAAAAAAAAAGTCTTCATTTTAAGGGGACATTGTTTAGTGTTCCAAAGCATTGTTATCTCTAAAAAAGTCATAGTTTTAGGAGGGGCCACTTTTTAGTGTATCAAAACAAAGTGATCTCTGAAAAAAGTCTTTATTTTAGACATACCATCATCCTGATGCTATTATGAAGAAATACAGCAATATCTTGTGTAGGGGGGACACTTTTCATGTATTTTAGGAGGCAAGAGCTGGCGCTCTGTTTGCACCCTATTAAACCCATCACTGACCATGTCGATTACAATCACGGCGCTCTAACCATTCGACCACGCTGCCGGTAAGACACAACAGCATGACAAGATTGAGAATTGAACCCAGAACTTGTCGATCCCGGTCAGCATTAAAAAGCGCTTCTAAAATATTAATAGCAGCGTGGTCGAGTGGTTAAAACGTCGGGCTCGTGACCAACATGGTCTCGGTTCAAAATCCACTCGAGCCATTCTGTTGTATCCTTGGGAAAGGCACTTTACGACACATTCCCCTGCTTGGTGGTCCTGGCAAGCAGTTTTAAATTACAGTCATATTTGTATTATAAGCGGACAGCAATATCTTGGTATCTCCGGAAGCAGGTCGGGGTAATTGCTTACCCTATGTATTAGCGCCTCCGTCGCTTTCCTGCGAGTTAGGAGGATAAATATAGAAATAAAATAAAATAAAATAATAAAAAATAAATAATAACTATTTGGTGTAAGAAAGGAAGATGCAGATTAAAGAAGGACGAGGAGGAATTTGTCTCGCTGTAGCAACAAGTGAAAAAGGATGAACAAAAAAAGAAGATACAAATAAGAAATTAATTATCGCTATTACGTGAAATCCAGTTTGCTAAAATCCATCGAGTTTGTTGTAAACAGGGACTGAAGAGCTTCCACTTGCAAAATATAAATTTTCTCTTTGGAAATCTTTCCAACTGCTCTTTCCACATCCGAAGATATCTTAACAAAAAAATAATAAAATTTTTAGCAAGAAATATTACTGCTAATGACATAAAAATTGGCGGACAAAAATAGTTTTACAAAAAATTTAATAAAGTAAAACAAGAACTTGAGAAAAAAAAGTGAAATTATTGTTATTTATATCAGAGGTAGGTGGGTATACATGGGAACAAAAAAAAATCCAAATGTTAGTTACTATTTGACAATTTTATACGAAGAACCACAGGCGAATAATTAATAATAATAATTGTAATAATAATTTAATTAGTTCGCCCAACCAAGAATGTTTTTGGCTACATGTTTAATATAAGTCAAGTGAAAACTCAGAAAAATTTGTAAAAAAGTATAATAAATACCAAAAAAATTCTATCGAGCATATAATTGAAAAGTTTTTCCTGTTCAGTTCAAAAAAGACCCAACAATTTAGAGAAAAAGCTTTACTCAACACAGGTCGGTTTCGATTAGACTGAAACCGGTGACAAAAATTACGGTATGTAAGAATTGTTTTCTTTTGTTTTTTCCACTGAGCACAAAATTTTGTTTTGCCTGTTTTTTACGGTTTCTTCTCTTAGTTTGACTAGTCATTTGCTTTATTTATTTTTTACATTTTCTGCAACACACTATAAATGTCTCACGTTCGCTTTCAGCCTGAACCGACCTTAGAAAAAAAGTTAATTTGTTCATCGTTACAGTAAGCCTATGAGTAAGAAATAGCCTTTGAATTGTATCAAGTCATTTAAGAAAAAGCAAAAAATCAAAATGTGAGTTTTATCCTATAAAAGTTCAATACAGTAAACAATCTAATAAAAGCAAGAATTGTCAAAATTTTGTTTTTTATTCATAAATTTTTATGATATCTTCTTGCGTCAATGTACACTTTCGTTTCCCCAATTAGACTCGGGTAAAACTATTTTAAAATTATTTCAAGATATTACCAAACATTTTTATTTGACCAAACGGCAAAAAAATTGCCTGTTTTTATCACCTGCCACATGCCTCGATCGGCTGTCCCGGATGTATAATTCTCTCCAAAATTGCTTCCCACCAAAGCAATTCGTTTCAGTAATTGGAAGTCATTATCAAACTCTACGAGACTGTTAATTTTTTGAACACAAGCTTCAGCAACTTCTTTCCCAGTTGCTCCAGGTGTTAAGGTGAGGTCAACAGATTCCCTGAACATAACAACAGGTTTTTAATTATATTTTTTTTACAAATTTACATTAGTTTTTTATGCTTTGATAAAGTTTATAAAGATTCAAAACGTGAAAAAATGTTCAACTGTGCTTCGCATGGATCATTAATGGAGTTTTGCAACATTTAATTACTTATTTATTTATTTTACTGTTGTTGTCGTACGGCAACATTCGAATGTTTTTTTTCAGAATCTCTTCTAGAATGTGCCTGAAAAAAGTTGATATAAAGCCATTAGAAAACAAGTCATTTTGTTCAAAATTAGTTAAAAGTTTAACTTTTATTGAGAAAATTCTTCAACAACTCTATATTTATTTCTTTATATGCAGGTTTCCACTACAAAAAAACTATATATTTCACGAAACTGTAAGTTTTCCTCCTTTTTTTTTTAAAGTCTTATTAGCCACTAGGAACGCGAAAAATCGGTAATTTTGAATAAAAATATTAGAGTTATTTTTCAAAAATCAAGATAACAAACAACGACTTTTTTTGAAAAATGCTATTGAACTTATTTTATTATTCAAGAACCAAGTTGTCATAAAATAATTACCTCTGAAAACTGTTCCGATTTGCCGAGGACTTTCCAAAGAAAAAAATTAATGCAATCCAAAATATTTTCATTCTTATTGATCTTTGTAGAAGCAAAAAAAAATAGGCAATGTGTTTTCTAGTTAGTAATTTTTTTGTTCATTTTCTACAATTTTTAAATCTAAAACCCTATTCTTAGTAAAAAGATCTTCTATGCTTAATGTTTCGCGTTGAAACATTCGGATCAATCTTTCACTAAGCATGTCATTGTTGTGTAGTTAAAAAAAAGCATCTGAAACATTTTTTTTAGTGAATTAAGTTTTTGTCCGTAGAAAATTTAGCAAGTTGCCCAAACATAACGTTGTTACGATTGACCGCAGTTCTGTACAAAATTATTTGTATTTCTTCTTTTTAATTCCCGCCAAAAAAAATTAGATTTTGAAAAAGACTTGTTATGTTATAATACTGTACAAATTAGGGTTGTAGTCTTTGGTTATTTCTTGCTTTTCTCTAGCAATTTTTTAAAATAAAAATAAATTTAAGAGTTTTTTCAAATCTTCAGGTTACAATTTCAAAACAGATCTTTACATAACAGGCCAGGTTTACTTCATGTTTTAAATTTGTGAAAAAATTTAGACAATTTTTTTGTTTATTTCCATCCAAATTCAAACTACAAATAGTTTCGGGTTCCGGCCTAATAAATATAAGCCCTATTGTAGATTTGGAATCAACAATATCCTATATGGTTATAATATTTATTGTACTATAATACCATGCTACAATTTATTATACTAGGCTACTATCAGTGTTGTGCCAGTCAACAAAAAATCGTGACGGCGTTAGCGTCAGCGTCACCTCTTAAAATTCTTATCGGCGTCATTTACGCCGATAACGCTCAAAAATGTTAGCGGCGTCAGCGTCAAGATTAGCGTCAATCCCACAAATTAAAGTACTGTTACGAAAAAATCATAGATTATGTAGTAGGGCAGAAAAATTAGGAATTTTTGAATTGTCATAAAATGCTTTAATTTTAAAACAAATGCGTCACAAAATGATTGTTACACTTGTTTTATTCATTTATTTACTTCAGGTTTAGAGCCCGTTCGAACAAGGAGCACAAAACATTAATAACAACTAAGCACAACAGTAAAAGAAAAAAGTTGCACTGAAGTAAACACTATTTTACGGATCTACAGTACAACATGGGCTGAATAATTTAGATACACAGCAGATTTTTATAAAAGCTATAAAAATGGAATTTAAAAAGAACATCTAAGTTTACAAGATTATCAATGAAATTATTATTTGACTGAAAACTAGTATTTATGAAAGTGAACGTATACTTTTTCTTAAAATAGCATCAAAAAGTAATAGCCTAATATTATGATAGACCTGAGATTTAATTAATTCTACAGCACGTCACAAACTCCACATTCACTTGAGAAATGCGCCGGACAGACCGATTTTTCGGGAGGCAAGGGGCAAAAACGGCTAGTCATGATAAAGATGGAAATCTATTGCCACTAAAAAAGTTCTGGAATTTTGAAAAAATAAAATTCTTCTCCTAAAATCTTTCACTTTCTAATCGCCCATTTTTTCACCAAATTTCAAGGTGAGGACTGTTTAAAAAGCTCATGATGTAACGAAAGATCCAAAATGACTTTCTACAATGATTCTATCTGAATAAAGGTGTCCTCAATTTTACGGCAACTCGTACCTGCGCTAAAATTATCAATCCACCTGTGCCTGCCAACAGACAAAGCAGCCACCCAAACAATGGGCTATTGATATAATTTAATGTAGAAAACTACGAATTTTCAATTGACTAGTTTCTAAATATCTACATTATAAGTTAAAACAAAAACTACAATGTGCTATCAATTCGCTATTATTGACCTTTCTTTTAAGGTTCTCCACAAAATTCAGTGCTGTGCATCTGAATAGCTCCCTACATCTGCAGACAATATATCTGAATTAAATTGACAGAGGTTAGGAGTAACAGCAAAATTACGTTCTTTGTTAATATTATTTAGATCATTCATTTATTCATTTTTATTCTCGATGATTATTAAACAGTTTAACACAAAAATTATAAATATTGAAAAGAGCAAGAAAAGGAAGAAGCAGCACAACGTCAGATGTTAAAACATGCATAAGATAATTAGAAAGTGAAAGTACAAGACAGTAGAAAGCATGACCGCAACACCTTAATCAGATAAAGATATAAGAAGTAAAAAAGAAAAAAAATACATTGATATTATCAAACAAACTGAGCGATTAAATAACCAGTGCATGATTAGGTTGTGTAATGATGATGGGTGGCACAGCTAGCCAAGGTGGAATTTAGCGTGTATTGTGGTAATCGATCGAATCATTGTGGTAATATATTTAATAAGAGAGTCCAGTCTTAATTTAAATCGCCAATCATATGCCAATGGAACATCATTTTTATTAAAAATTTTTAAAAAAATCTGCTTAAGTAATTTCATTCACCGCCAATGTGTTTGCAGTCTTTAAAATCCATTTGTTTTTTTTTCTGCTTTGTTTAACTACTGCTAATGTGTTTACAGTTCCAAAAAAATCTGTCTTCGTCGTGTATAAAATTGCTTTGTCAGCGTTAACAAATAATTTCTTTATTTAAATCGAAATAAAGTCAGAAAGACTATACTCAATATGAAAACCTGAAGAGGGCTGAAGTTGGGAGAAAACATTCATTTAATTTTTTGTTTTTTGTTTTCTCTTTAATATGTAAATAAATAAATCATTTAAAAAAGATGTTAAATCCAATATGGCTGCTTTCAATGACAATTTGATGGTACAAAAAAAAATAACCTCTCTACCGAAGCTATATTTTCTTTTTTCGTAAACGCCTGAGTCTCTTAAAGTTTGATTGTACATGTCAAATCTCAATTGTCATTTTAAAAAGATCCGTCCCCCGCTTTTTGTCCTTCATGCCGTCGCCTATGTCTGTAATAGCGAGTAAATTTATATATTCTTATTACGTATTTTTTATTTATTTTTATCTCTTTATTTTCCTAGCTCGCTAGACAACGGCGGAGGCGTTATACTTAGGGCAAGCGATTACCTCGACCAGCTTTCGGAGATGCCGAGATATTGCTAAATCTACAACTATAAATTACTAACCATAAAACCAGACTTGGACAACTAGATAATTCTAGTTGTCTAATTAGACTAATTAGAGCAAAATGCCGGTAATCTAATTTTAATCTAATTTGCGAAATGTTTCTATGCTCTAATTTTAATTCTAATCTAATTTGGAAAAGCTAAAAATTTTTTAGTTGTCCAACTCTGCTCGTGAACTCTTAGGCATGACTGCAACATCAGCTCCGTCGGAAAGAGTTTTCACTTTTCAGCCATGCAGGCGAACTGTATAGCGCAAAACGAGCCAATCTTGGTGTACAGACATTTGCCATTCTCATGCTTATGAGAATGAACTCTGATTTGATATTCACTGAACTTGATTTCTATTAAATTTCTTTCTAATTCGGCATTTAATTCAATTTCCACGTTTTTGCGAATTCAGTAATTCTAATTCTAATCTAATTTGGAAAAAACTGTGTAGCTCTAATTTTAATTCTAATCTAATTTGGAAAAGCTAAAAATTTTCTAGTTGTCCAACTCTGCATTAAACATTGTTTCTATAAGATAGTTTAGTAGCTTCTTAGACGGGTTTGTGATATTTTTTATTAAATTGAATATCAATTTTCAAAAACACTGTGGAAGCCTAATCGAAGGCTATAAAACCTTTTGTCAATTTAGTCTGGCCTATCGCTAATTTAAAAAGCATTGAATTTAAGAAACACTTTTTTATAAAGAGGTTACGCTAGGTTACGAATCAGGAGACAATTTTTTGATCAACTCGAAAAAAATTAAATTAGCAAGCTATCAAATTTTGACAACAGCCAACTGGACAAAAAAGTTTATTTGGTTGTGTACAATGTACATGTATTTTCAGCAAACATTATTGTCACAAACTTTGTTCGGGAATCCCAAAGGACCAGTTGAGCTAGGTAACCAGAATACCTGCGCTGAAACAAAGCTGTGTCTAAATTTTATTTTATTCCGGCTCAAGAAGTAGTTTTGCTATGAGCCTGACGATTTATACAGTCGAATTAACGAAAGCTCGGATTGATTTTGTCGAAGACTTTTCTTCACAACAGACAGAGACCGCTGTCTCTAATAACAACAAATGTATTACAAAATCACGACCGACGAAATTCTATTCCACGCTTTGCCACACTGCAAAGCGAACTCAACGCTATAACTTGATTCGATCAACACAAAATAATTCTACCTCTGTAGAACAAAACTGCCAACCACTGGCACAAAATAAATTCAACAATTGTCCACCGACACAAAATCTAACGGTCCACCTCCTGTGGCCAAACAAATCACCCTCGCTCGAGCCGCCACTCGAGTCGCTTCAAATTACCTCACAACGATAATGATCATCATAATAATAATTTCTCGCTACGCATCGGCTTTATATAGAAAACAAAATCACGTGACGTAAACTTTCTCGTAAATTCAAGATTCAGCCAGAAACCCCTGGAGAGTTCGTTACGCGAATCAAGTGGAATATACGCGAATTTTCCAGTACAATGATGTTAGTCAAAAACATATTACGTCAATACAAAGAGAAAAAAAAGAGAAAAAGATACATGTATCGAGCCATATAACAAATTGGACGTATATCGCAGACAGCGCTCAAAGAGCCGCATTTATTCTCTTATGATAAAACTACGAACTGCTTTTAACGGGGATACACTACATCGTTATGATTAAAATTATGAATGAAGTGTGACAGTTATTCTTACTATTGCGGTGAAGTTGGATGAAAATACGCGCACCTTGGATAAATACAGTTTTCTATATTACTTATAAAACAGAAATAAACACAAATTCAAAAATTAACACAACACACGAACACTTACTAACTGAAATCGCTTCACAATCTCCCAAACAAGATCGACATTTGCGTTTGATTTGAAAATGGCCCACGAGGGTCCGACTATTCATACTAAGATAACACATTAAGAGAGGCGGGACGAAAAAGCAACTTTAAATGATGTCATTATTGGCAAGAATTACGTAAAGCAATAAAAAATAAAGTAACTTTTGGTTTACAAAATATTGGCTGGAAAAAACTAACTTCTGATGATATCATTGCCGCAAGGCAAAAATAAAACAATTATGATCTAAGAGATATTGGCGGGAAAAGACAACTTTAGATGATGTAAACAGCAAAAACAATTATGTAAGGCAACGAAAATAAAGCAACTTTTGATTTAAAGACATTGACGGAAAAATCAATTTTAGCTAAAAAATCTAACCTTGACTGAACTCGAGTCTGCATTAACACTTACTATGGATAGCGCTGGATATCGGTCGAAGCCTACTATTGTGATCTATACAGACTATATTGAAATTGCAATTACTATTTTCGTAGTTTTAATAATATAAAAATTAACTATACTGTAAAATCATTTATTTAGTAGCCTAGTCTGTTTGCCCTATAACAAAAATTAAAATTTATTTTTCTGATAACAATTTTCTGTGTTATAAGTCTCTGTTTTGCTAACATTTTCCACAGACCACAATTATGTGATTTTTAGTTCGATTTAATTTGCCAATTGAGCTGGGACTCGAACACTTTCAAGCACCACGCGTATCATTTTTTGTGTGTGTGTGTGTTCCAACAACATCCTGCGAAAACAAATAAAGCTGCTATCGTGCCCTTAATAAAAACAACTGCGGTTAAGTTCCTCAACTGCGCTTCTTTGATTTTGCGGCTTTTAATTAAGTTCCAGCAGGTGGATTTTCTAAAAACTTTTAAAAAGCAAGGTTGTGATCTTTGAGAACATTTTTAGCAATTGGAAATAGCTGCATTTTTAAAGCAAGAATTCGTGAGGAACCATTTATAACTTTATAGTGTTTTTGCAAGTAGTTTATTTGACATGGTCTAAATCCGTTTTTATATGCTGTAGCTTTCCTAACTTTTTTTCTTAAATTAAAATGCGCCATTGGAGTCAGCGATTGAAAAATTTTTGTATATATTTTTACCTTGCAAAAAATAATTGACGTTTAACGCTTGACGCAAAAAACAAGCAAAAAGTTGTCGGCGACACCTATTCCGTCAATCAAAAAATATCTTTACTGTGTCTGCGTCATCGTCAACAAAAAATTGTCGCCGACATTTGACGCCGTCAAATTAACGCCGTCAACGCACAACACTGGCTACTATTATATGCTTTACTAGCTACAACATTTTTCAAAACCATTCTATACAATGATGAACGGTCTATAATTTTTTTTCCTTTTTAGTTTTAAAAAATAATCAAATTTGCTTGAACCAGCATAATTTTCTTTATTCTTATCTTTATATTTTTCCTCCTGACTCGCAGGAAAGCTTCGAAAGCGCTGTACATAATTAGGAAAAACAATTTGCTCGGACTTGTTTCCGGAGCTTCAAAAAGAAATTGTGAATACAATCGTAACGTTTTTCTAAAACAAATACAGAGATGAAGCAAAAAAAAAAAAAAAACGAAAACTTCTGTGAGTTCTGTAAAAAATAATTTTGTTACTTCAAAAGTAACTAATCTGCAGGTGAATCGAACCTCTGCTAGATAAATCCTTTTTTTATTGACTTAATTTTTTTGCTGAAGAAATATTTTATTCTTTACTAGCCTACTTTATATAATTTTTTTTCCATTGATTAAAAACATTTGTTGCCAAGCTTTAAAATTTTTTCATTAAGGTAAACTAACAATCTTGTTTAAATTATTGTCTTCGTTGACGTTAAACAAAAACAACGTAATAAATCTAAAGGCAAGTTTAAAGACCACAGGCTACTTAATGAGTTGTTGTTGATGACAACACGTCAAAACAGTCATGGGTGAATGAAAGCAAAAAGTGCAAGTTTTCACGTAAGCAGGAGTCTATAAACAAGTCGTAACTAATGTTTCTTATCATGCTTTCTATTGTTTATAATAAAAACTTTTCTAGCTCTCCTAAATGTAGTTATGAGAGTATTTATCCTATTTAAAACTATTCTGGAAATATAAAGCAAAAAGCGAGTTTTAATCACTACCCAGCAACCTTAAAGTGAAAATCTTTATTAAAGAGCAGTTTAGACCTCCTACATAAAACAAAGAATACAGTAGTTTTTATGAGGCTTTCAATAAACATTACATTTTTGTAGGTGGTCATTAACCTTCCGTCTACCAACGGGTCCAATGGACCCATTTCATTTTTATTTAACGTTTTTTACCATAGTTTAACATATCTAATTCTTTTGATTTTTTGTAACTTTCATTTTTTCTTTCATTTATCGATTGGAAATGTGAGGGAGTCGCAAAAAAAAGTCGCTCGTCCTTCTAGCTCCTCACAAACGCGCTTTAATTGCGACCAGCACCAAGCTTTACAGTTTTATTTTATTAAAACAAAACAATACTGGAGACACTAGTCGGAAACGGTTTTCAACGATGTTGGGAGGACGAGCAAAGAAAATCAACAAAACTACCAAAATCTCTACCAAGAGTAGACAACGTCCAAAGGGACTAAAAATAGATAGCAGCCAAATAAAGTAAAAAGTTCGGGTACTTAAAATCCAATCTATCTCTTCGATAATTAGACCGGTTTCAAAAGAAAGCTTTTGCCCCAATATCAATTCGCAGCCAGCTCAAGTCAAAAACTCACCAATACAACGTAGCATTGCTCGAGTCAAACAGCCGCGCGTGAAGGCACTAAAGCAGCGCTGATTATTCAGCGCTAATACAGAAGGCGCGTTGGTTTGAAGACCGCTAGCGATTACCTACATGGCAAACACTTACGCGTACGACGTAACAGGAAAATTTTCTGCATATCTACCAAAGCTAGAAAATGTAACTTTATACATTATTTACCAACTGGGTACATTGGACCCAGTTGGTAATTAGTGACAAACATTTTCTTTGGCAGACCAAGGGTTAAGTTTAAAAGATTACCTAACCTCGGTTCAAAGAGTCATGCTTGTTGGTATTAACTTACCCATTTACCTAGATCAATTTATTACTTGCAAGCCTAAATGTTTACGCCCATTCCAAAATTGCTATTACACTGCCATAGTTTTGGCTGCATATAAATTAAAAAGCTTTACATACTGCAACCAATAAGAATGGTTAAAAAGCATGAAAAGATTTAAAAAAGTTTTAATTAAAATTGGACGCTTAAAAGATGGCTCTTCAGTATGTCTTTATCTTTAAAATCTATCAAAAAACTCAATAAAATTTTTAGTTTCGAACTTTGGCAAAAAAGTGGTTTTAACGACGTGCTAGAAATAATTCTTTTACCGTTTGTTCTTATTGCTTTCACCATTGACTGTAATCTCCTTTTGCAAACTATGATAACTGAGCGCATGAAGTATGATTAGCTGTTTGAAAGTGATATATTGAATAATATCCTTTGTGCGTTTGGAATTTGCATTTTAACCCTCGGCCTGTATCCGAAGTTACGTTTTATGAATGTCGAAAAAAGCGTTAGAAACACTTAAAAACATTCCATAAATTTATAATAATTCATCAGAGTTTTTATAACGTTGTAATAATTCTTGCTTTTTTGATCCTCAGAAATTAAATTGAAAGTTTTCTTTAATCTTAATGCTACAAGAGCGAAGTTTTAATAATTTAGGCCAGAATACTATCAGCTATACATAGACTACGTAAGCAGAGTGATCGAGTGATTAAGAGCGCCGTTTGGATGACGCAGACAATTGACACGGTCGAGGTTCAAAACCTTCTTGCCTTATTCTGGTTGTGTCCTTGGGAAAAATTTACGGCTCTTTCCTTTGCTTGGCAATCTTAGTCAGCAGCTCTAAATTTCAGTCATATTTCTAAATAGTAATTAAAAAATCAAACAAAAATTTCAAGCGGACAGCAATATCTTGGAATCTCCAGAAGCAGGTCGGGGTAATTGCTTGATGCTGCTCTATGTACAGTATAGCACCTCCGACATTTTCCTGTTAGGCCGCCGAAAAAATAAAGACAGACATTAAATAAAAACACACGAATTAAATTTGTTTTAAAATGATATTGTGTCTACGCACTCTACATTGCGTAAATCCTGACGTTGCGTCCATATCATTGTCGAAAAATTAAAATAAGAAACCATATTGAATTTTTGTGAATTTATCATAAATGGTTACACAAAAAAATTATAAATTGCACGGTCAATTAATGTGCAGTTTACTCTTTTAGTATAGCTACTATTTCTGGTAAATGTAAGTAATTTTTGATAAGATTACTTATTATTTTGTCTTTGTATATCACAGGTATTATTACCAATAAAAGGCCATTGTAGTTGATTTCTTCTTTCTTTTAGTGTTTTGTAAAAAATAGAATCGAAGACACAATTATAATTGAAGCAGAGCAAACATAAACAAATTGCGTCACTTGAATACATCTGTTTTTCGACAAAACTCGGAATGGTTTTTCGGTTTGCTTTTAGCTGGACTTTTTTTTAACGATTTTCAAACAACAAATCTTGATAGAGTAAAAAACAAAAACACGAAAAAGTGGATGTTATCATTACATTTTGATGCAAACACACACTTTTTTTAATCAGTGTTCGTAAAAAACAATAATCTCTAGTAGTTGAATTAATTTTTAAGATTCAATGAGAAGTTCATCTGGATCAGCGGTTTCCAACCGGGGATCCGTGGAAAAACTGTAGGTTGTCCGCAAGCAGCCCTTGCTATATTAAGAAAAAAGGTAATCTTTTGGTTGAAAAGGTACTCTCAATAAATTCAAATTTAAGAGTTAAATTCAAATAAAAGGAAGTCTTTATTTTTAGTACTAGAAACCTCGAGTTCAAAAATGCTTGTTCTTTTATGTAAGGACCTTTTTTGCTTTTTTTCTACAGTAGAAGCTAAGTATTAAATTAACTCCTCGATAACTAAAATTACTACCTTAAATAGAATTGAAGACCAAAAATACAAAAAAGATCATCACGTTAATAAAAAAAATTCTGTAAAATTATTAGTGAGGTTCAGTCGTAAAAATTAGGGGTTCGCAAGCTGGATAATGTTTTGAAGAGGGTTCGTGACAAAAAAAGATCGGAAACCACTGATCCAGGGGAAAATGGTAAATCTGTTTACACTTTACGATTTCACTTTTTAAGTATGCTGATATAGTCAACGGATTATATAAAGTGTAAGTTTAATGCTAAATTAACTACGGCACTATTATTAGTCACAGTAAATTTTTTAAAAACAAAAAAAGTTTGAAATTGCCTGAGATTAATCCCTAAAAAATCTTTTGTTTTAAAATATCAAAAACTTCCAGATTTAAAAAATATAAAAACTGCATCGCATAAATTTCTAAAAGGCATGTCATCCTTTGTAAAAAAAAATATTAGGACTAGGTTAATGTGAAAGACAGTGGAAATATACATAAAGGTTCAATTAAACTTAAAACGCTTTGTAAAACATTTCATTCTTAAAATAAGTTTTAAAAAATTGACTTAAAGGCATATTCAGAACACAAATTTAATCTAAATTATTATACTGAAACAACTATTATATCGAATAAATAAAATTCAGCTAATTTAAAATTTGAAGACTTTTTAAAATTCTAAATTAACCTTGCCAAACGTAAAATTCAATCAAAATTTTATCACTTTTGATTTAACGCAGACCATCAAAAAAAAAATTTTTTTTTAAATAAACTGTGCCAGTTTTAAATCTATGTAAAGAAACGAAAAGGATCAGGTGTCCCTGGAAAAACTTTTTCACTTTCAGATGTATGCATATAAATGGAGAGTAATCTCCCCTAAAAAAGCCAAGTCAGCTTTAAATCTATGTCGAAGATGAAGGAGGATCAGTCATTCCAGGAGGAATCATCCCAGCTTGAGATAACTTCTTAAGCTGGCAAAGTGACATCCGGGCTTGTTGGCGGACTCGTGATTGACGTGAACTAAAAACAAAACGCTTCTAAAATACCTTTTCAGGTTTAACGGAATCAGTCTAAAAAGGACAAAGTTACTTGTCCTTAGGTGAAGCAAAAGAGCAATTTTTAGTGCTCACGAAAGCTCGTGTTATTAAAAAACAAGTGCATTTTTTTACTTTTTATAGATTTCAATAGTTTTTAAAAAAAATTTTGTTACTATTTTGTGTAGCTACGTTAATTTAAAAAGTATTTACCTTTTTCTTTAAACGTTACTTTAAAACGGAACACAAAAAAATACTTTTTATACTAAACTTTAACCACAGCACAGGATGTAAAATAAGATTCTGTAATAGCAATAAAAAACAGGCCTAATCAAAAACATTTTTACGTGCCTGATTAAATCTATTGGCATTATAGTAAATTATAACCTTAATCTATTTTACGGCTAAATCCGGGTTTTTGTTCTTCATGGCCATAAAACTATCTAAAATTTATTCCTCGAGTTTTAAATTATTATCTTTTAGTTCATAATACGTATATACGTTTTGTAGGTGAAAAAACTTTAAAACTTTTATTTTTTTAAAGTTCTCCAAAAAACTTGCTTCTAAATTATTTCAAACTTACAAGCTCTGCTTTTTAAACATTGCTCAAAGGTGTTCACGCTATTGCATTGGCTAAATAGCAGCTGTGCAAAACATTATTATACGCTACACCAAAAGCAAACAAACAAAGAAAAAAGCATCAACAAACCTGTAGAAGAGACTGGGTTGATTCGACGGTGGCTTGGCGTTCATTTGCAGCGTTTGATAAATACCGTTGAAATCAAATTTATAAGCGTAACGTTTTCCGTGGACTTTCGTCATCAAGCTTTTATCGTAGTAATATCTAGAACGTAAAAACTGAATGAGATAAGAAGTGAACAACAATAAAAAAAGTTTGTTTTTTTTGCGGCTGTTTAACTTACCTCAATGCCCTACTCAATTTATCGTAGTTCATGTTGGGTTTGCTCTTTCGCTCCCCCCAGCGGCGAGCAACTTCGTCCGGATCAACCATTTTAAATTGGCCCGTTACCCCTTCCCAAGCAATGCAAGGAGCATTTGATGAAACAGTTAAAAGTTCCATTAAAAACTGCCAGAGTTGTATTTGACTTGACCCTAACAGAAAAGTAAAATAGTTGTAAACAATCAACAAAATCCTACATGATTAGCGCAAACTTTATTTATTCAAACCCAACAAAACTTTTTAAAAATGTAAAGTATACTTTTTAAAAAGTCAACAAACGATGAAAAACAAAGTAATCTCAAAGTAGAGTCTATATAAAAAAATAAGCATTACACATTTTTGTTTTGGTGTCAATTAACTGTTATTAAGTGGTAAAGATAATCGTATTTTTTCACTGAGCAAAAAAAGATAAACTTTAAAAGACAATCATTCTCTTATCGCAGCGCATTGTTACATTTTTCAGTAAGTCTACAGAAACTGTTTGCCCACCTGGGTTGGATAACTCCAAACAAATCGGTCCGAAAAGTTTGTAAGGATCTTTGCAGTTAGGTTGTCTCGCTTGGGCAACTTGGAATGGATCCATGACACCGTTAAAAGTGCCAGCAGATGACTGATCTTTATGAAGAAAGCAACGTGGCAATGAAAGTTGTATAATAAAAGTAAATTTGAAAGTGTTTCTTTAAGATAATATAAGCACCATTCAATTACCATAACTCCACGAATAATTTCAGTTAAAAGCAATCATTTTGGTTGAGAGAAAATTTATATTTCAATAAAAAACTTGAAATCATACCTTTCGAGTGACTCAATACTATTAAATTGTAAACCAAAGAAAAAGCTATATTGCCATTTGTAATGCAAATTTTTATTCGTAAAGTATAGTATATTTAAATACATCTTGGCAGAAATAATAGCAGTTTTCTGCATGTGCAAAATTTTAAATTCTAAACCTATTCTATTGAAAAAATATTTACTGTATGATTTTCTACGGATTTGCAGAAGATTTATTTAATCTGATGCATCTATTTAATTGATTTTGATATTTCCCAGAAAAAATTAATAGACGCAGTAAAAAAAGTTATTATTAGTATACATTATTCTTATAACATTAATATCGACCGACTCAATTCATCGTAATAAAAACATCAAAAGTCATCAGTATTGTCTAGATTTCGATTGCAAAATTGCAATATTTTTTTGCAAAAGCAGAAATAATTTTATTAATGTTGCTATAATGTCCGCTCATGCATTTAAGAGAAGTAGTCTACAGCTGAAGCAAAAAAATTTTACTAATGAGTGAGGTACAGCGTAGTCTACAAAGATTCTATTTGTTGATTTTTATTCAAGAAGAAGCTATTAAAGAATAGATTCAAATTTAAATAAAAACACGCATGGTAAAATATTTTTTCTTTTAAAAGATTTTTTCTAATACCTTGGCTCTTTAATGGGCTTAAAATTACTATCATGTGTATATGACCTTCACAGAAGAAATTTTTTAATTAAGGTTTCAAGATGGCTGACCACTGGAATGATTTGGTAAATTATTCAGTGTATTACCTTTTAAGCCGCGTAAACTTTTGATCATAGTAGTCATCAGTTGAGTATGCGCAAATCTGTGCCGACTTACGCTGATAGTTCGAGCAGCCTATATTTTGTAAATAGAAACTAGAGTCCTTTATTTCAAAGTGTTGTTTTTACTTAACCATTTAAATGTTTAAGTCAACAAAAAGACCGCAAAACTCTACACATGGTCACTGTCGCAAGCATGACTTTTGTTTTGTCAGAGGAGACTAAAAGTGACTCATCTTACCGTCACGAAAACTTTGCCCAAGGACCTAAAAAAGAGAACCAGAAAAAACTGTTCACCTGGCTTTTTTTTTTATTGAAATCATGACCTCTACAGAGCCATCAGCAGAAAAACTACAATTTTCTTACAAATCTCCTGGACACTAAATAAAAAAATTAAACAAAAAAAGTGAACTTGTTAGTTCTTTTCATTTACTTAATTTTAAGTATTTGTACTTGAATTACAATTAAAGTCCAAAAAAGGTTTAATTCTTTTTTAATTTTTATATAGTATTTAGAGTTCAAAAATTTTGTTAGGTTTAGAAGGCAAAAATTAAAATCAAAATAATGAAAAATGCATTTTTGGATTTGTCCTTTTTTAGCCGATAATTCTTTGGATGCCAATTGATCATTGGTATCTTTGCTAAACGTTTGTGTGTATATCGTACCACTGGGACATCAGCAACTAATAAAAAAGCATTTTCTTCACACGAATAATTGGCAGCAATTGCTTTCGTCCGTTCTTAAAATGTTTTTAATTTAATTCAAAGCAACTTTACTTCAACTTACTTTGCTTCAGTTGCGATAGTTGATTGAGAATGACGTCAGCGTTCACTTTCTCGGTCAGCCGACACAAATCTCTCATCGTCATCTGACACAGCTTGTAGCCGTCCGTGGTAGCGAACTTGTGATGGTCGAAGTTTTTAAGAGAAAACTCCGAATCAATTCCGACAAGCCATTCTTTAACTTGGCTTCGAGACCACGTACTTGGATCTGCGAAAAAAAAAGAAAAAACTAAGCCTTCAACAACCAATTTCTGCTGGAGCGTGAAGAAAATTAGCAACACAGTGCAATGAAAATATGATCGAGTGAAGGTCACAGCTCATTAAGGCTGTAACAGTTACACTTTCAATCCCATCTACTCAGTATTTGTCTTTTTTTTTACAATTGAAGTGCGAATTCGACTTATTAGCTAATCGCTATAGTTATAATGTTAAGAATAGAGAGATTTTAAAGCAATACAAGGCGTTCGTAAACTTTTTTCAAGATCAGTCTGCCGAATGTTGCAGACCATGTGCAGACTGGTTGTGATTTTTAAAATTTAAATCGATTTAATGCAATACAATTCAACTTAATTTTTTATTTTTACAAAGTAAAAAACTGGGATGATACTCTTTGGTTTGTAGTTTTATTTAAGATTTACAAAATCGCTCGTTCTCAGATATTTAGTTAATTACGAGTTGATGAAGAACTTTCACTGAGGATATTTATGTGATTTTTATAAAACTGAATTCACTTACCAAATTTACTTTTTCAAAAGTAGACCAAAATTCATTCATAATATGTCTGTTATAACAAGGCCACGTGATCCCGAGAGAAACTGCCTTGACAGGCTGCCCCATTATATGCAAGGGGAATCACCTTTTATCGTTACAATGCAAAGTATGAACATAAAATTAAAATCACCTTGAGGTAACGCACTCCGCTTGTGTTTTTGAGGATTTAGGGTGACGTTAGGGGGTGGAGGACTTCGCCGAATGTTTCTCGCGTTGGATAGCGACGACGTTTTAGGCGAATGGGGGTCGTTCGCACAAAGATCAAAGCACGTGTTTTCGATGACTTCAATTTTTGGTGATCTTAGTAGATTCATTACGTCATTACCAGTGACGTCAACCAGTAGCGGATCAGTAAAAATTGATGTTTCTGATGACGAAAGTGAAGGGGACGACGATACTGATGTAGATAATGACGTGATCGGAGCATGTTTATTAATAAAGTCTTCATGGTTTGTAACACCGGGCAACGACAAAACGTCCGGTTTGCCAAGCGACAGTGACTCGTTAAAAGAAGGAGCGGAAAGACGCCGCGGATTCGAAACCATCTCGGGTGATTCCGGCTCTGCAAAGTCCGGAATAAAAACTTGATCGCGCGGAAACGGATCGGAGCGTGTGCGATTTATGGCCTCGTGGGTGACGTCACCCAGCGTGTTGCAGTGACGCGTCTTGTAGGTGTGAAACGGAAAGTTGCAAAACCCCGGAGAAGTGCAGAAGTAAGGGCTCTTGCAGGAGCCTGGAGTAATGGCGATGTTGGGAGGATAATCGATTGTTGCTGACGTCACTGCAATGTCATTGGTGATTTCGGTACTGAGCGAGAGCGACGGGGTCATTGGAGAACTCGGTTGCTGCAGTACATGCTTCGACAATAGCACGTCATTTGTGGGAACGGGTACATCGCTTGCGCTGATCATAATCGATGATGCTTTTCTTGAGTCACGTGATTTGGCAGTGTCCGCTGATTCGTTCCTTGAGCCACAAAAGCTTAACAGTGGCAACCTGTAAAAATTTACATAGTATAGCTTAAAATTCAAAGTGTTTTCAAGAAAAGCAGAGATATGGAGCCTGCCCTCCGCAAGAAAAGTCAATGCAAGTCTTTTGCGGCTTGTAAGATGCATGTTGACCCGTGAAATAGGAGTGCCAACGTAGCATTGCAGTAATGACTCTTTTTTGTCATTACGCAAAATATCAAGAGAAAAAACAGTTAAAATTAAGTTATATTAAGAAAATTTAATTGCGTCACTCCCCTACGCAATATTTTAAATTGGTATGCGGTCTTACCACCTTTGACAAAAACTAAAAGATTATGATTCTATGACAAAGCAAAACTATAATTTGTTAACGTTGATGACGGCATTTGTCATTTCTAAAAAACAAACAATATAACTCAAATTAATAGAGAGTTGCTTTATGCAAAATAGACAAAAAAATCGCAGCTTGAGGAAAATAGTTAAATTAAATGTGACTCGATCTAAAATAAACAATGATTAAAAGCACAAAAAATGTAGAAATTAAAATCAAGTAGCAATTTGTTACTTTTAGAAAGTTTCAACGTAGTAGGATTCTGCCCGTAGTGAACCGGTCAGATTAAACCTTGATTGGCTACAGACGGCCTTAAAATACGCCGGAGGCGTTGATAGTAAAATGTGAGAAAAGATCACAAAAAAACGTAAAACAAACAAGTTAAAGTAAAATCACAAGAATATATCAAATGTTTGATTAGGTTCATCAAAATGTGCTTGTGAAGGTATCACATATCCGTAAAAGGCTATCTTGATCTTGAAAAATAAATAACTATATCATGGCCAAGCTAAAACTTAGTTAAACAAAGGCTAAACGATGTAAAAATAGATGCATTGACGAGTTGATGGTTACATAAAAGAAAAAAGCCGAACTTTCTGAAAATAATTTTAAGTGCAAAGTGCACATATTTACGACTCATTTGCGAATTGACCGTTTCTTCTGACATCACTAATGTAAACAGTCACACTGTGCTTTTCAGCGCGAATAAATTAGGCTGTATCAGATATTGGCTTCACACCGCAAAGTGCATCAAGCGCATTTCTGCACGTACCTGACTAAACGTCAAATTACGGTCAGATTCCATCAAGTTACTGACATGACAATACTTTTGTTTATCTTATTGCGTTCTCTCAAATTCGAAGCAAAAGTAAAAGACTTTTAATTTATTTTCTGAATACGCCTACTTTATGTGATTTCGAAGACTATCACAAACCAAAAAAGAGAAGGCGCCAATATTTTATACCAGCTCAGCAAATATTTTTTGTCCTTAAAAGCAAAGCAAAGGCCAAAAATAATGTCTTCGCTTCAATTAGAGGTCAAAAAATTGTTCTTCTTTTCAAGAATAAAGTAAAGATCAAAATACGAAAGTCAATTCTTAAACACATTATTAATTAGGAACAAGAAGTAATTTTGGAAGTTGAGAAAGTAGAGTAGCGAAAAATAATTTTTTTATTACTCGTGCGCCCTTGAAATTTTGCGATGCCTTCCAACCGGTTAAGAACGACAGGTATAAGTCAAATTGAAACTCTGGGTTAAGTCAAGTTTAAATCTAAATAGCAAGCGCTAAGAAATACAAAATAGTTGGCGCCCGAAAGCTAGGGAGCAAACAGTGGAAGCTCCTGCACGAATAAAAAATAAAATAGTTCTATTCGTAAACACGTGACAATTTTACGGCCGTATTGGTCTGTATGCTTCTTTCTCTTTTAAGCGGATTCACCACTTTAAAGTAAGCAGGGTGACCCTATTGAGAAATGTGCCATGAAGCGTCTTTCCTAAGCTCTAACACTTATAACTCAGGTATACTGAGCATCGAACTCGCGTCCTTCTGCTCGCAAATCAAAGACTTACCACACTGGGCTTTCCTCCAACTATTTTAACAACGAACTGGTTTTATAACTTTTCTCAATAAAGCTTTTTCTAAATTGACTGCAACAGTTACTTTTTTCGGACGTTTGCTGGCATAATTTTTTGAAGACCCCAATGTTGCACATAGGTTTACCAACCTTCGAACGATACATACACTAACTTTGACTTTTTTTCAAGAATTTAATTTTAATTTCAAGAGATTTACTTGATTTGTACGTAAACATATTTTTTTACGATTGTACTAATTACAATTTTAAAAATCACGTTTATTATTATGTCTAGCAAAACTGTGGCCAACATAATCACTTAAAATGCTGTGGCCACCAAAAGACAGCACGGAGTCGAACGCGAAGTTGTGTGTCAAAGTGCTTTGACATCTCCAAAGTAAAACGTACACTAGGAAAGTTAGAAAAATACTAATTTTACAATTCTTGCTTTAAGCCAACTCAAAATCAAATCCAAATTTACTGCTTCCAATCCATTAATATTTAAATTTGAAATTGGGATTCTTAAAGCAGTAGTAAAGCTGTTTAAATATTTTTAACAGACATTTGTTGAAAAGAAAAGATTGATACATTAACCCAATATACGGGGCTATATTTAAAATTTTGTAACTTGCAAATCTCTAAGTTTTAATCCGCAAATCTTACATATCGCCAACAGGCATCGGGTGATTTGCCAATTAGCATGTAACCTTAAGTTTGTCTGGCGTCAAAAAGACGAAAGAAAATTTTATGTGGCACAAAGCTTTGGCAACTTCTACAATTAACCTTTACACGTTAAAGACATTTAAATGCAGCGTATCTTCCTCTAAAAAAACAGAAGAGACTTCTTCAAACATCATTGTCAAAGTTCAAGAAATATCGGATTTTAAAAAAACTACAGCTGCTTTAAGTATTTTAATGAAAAAAAATAGCTATTGCCGAAAAGCACCAAAACATCAAGAAACAGTTGACGATGCTCTGTTGCTAATCACACTTAATCTGCGGAAAAATTTAATCGGGAAAACCTAAAATATAAATTCTGTTAAATAACATTGTTCATAGGCGAACAGTGTGGCAACGTACTGTCAGATTCAGTCTGGAGCACGGGTTCTCAACGGGGCCACGAAAAGAATCCTCGTTTTGAACGTCAATTCACTTTAGAGACAAAATTGAAAAAATCGGAGACGGTTTCAAAGTGATGACTTTTTTTTGGTCTTCATTTTAATTTCAGGAGAAAATTGAAGAAATTAGGGACAGTTTCAAAGTGATAACTTTTTTTTTGGTCTTCACTTGACATTTGGGACAATATTATAACCAGGGGGCCACAAGTGTTTGAGAGTCTCTGAAAGGGGCTACGGACAACCAAAGTTTGGGAACCGTTGGTCTGGAGGATACATACGAGTACGCGTCGTACACTTGTACATCAAAGCTTTGCGATGATGCAAATCTAGTTGTATATTCAGACGTTACTTTTTTTTTAATAAAATGAAAAATAAATTTTTGTGTCATAAAGTTTTGACATGATAACAGCGTCAAAAGATGTATTTCGCAGAGTTGACTGTTTTTTTGAGTAAGATAATCTACCATCAGAATTTATGGGCGCTTGGATCAATGGTGCTGACAATGATCAGTTATAGCTCAGGCTTTGTTTCAACGTAAGTCACAAAATATTACTGAGATCATTGGATAATATTTGTACAACATTTTGCAGCAATGTAATTAAAAGAATGGTCTTTTTAAAAAGCAAATGAATGCGCAAAATTTACGTTTTTTTATTCTGTCAAGAAAGCGGTTTTGTGTTTAAAAAGCTTTCGATAACTTTCAAAGAAAAAACTACTGAAGAGAATTTTTCTTCTACGAAATAAAATAAACCAATTTGTGCATAAGGTAAAATTATAAATATACAAAACTTTGTCGATAAATTTAATTTTTCTATTATCATCACTTTTAATGAAAGTATTTGAATGCGTCAGCATGGTCAATGAGTTCGAAGCATCATAATCAACTACTCTCCTGGCAAGAAAAGTCGATAGTTTTTAATTTGAAACTAATACTGTGGTGTTTTAAGTAAGGCAAAAAAAGTTTGCATCTTTTCTACAGCTTGAAGACTTGTGTACTACGATGAACTTCAAATGAATGACGATATAGAAATGTTAAAACGCCACTTTCTGTTTTCAGTGAAGATTTTTTGATAAATTTTTGTGCTTAACTAATACTAGGCTTTCATTGAAGTTGAACGATTTGTTTATATTTAATAATCAAATTTCTTGTTCTGGTCGAAAGCAAAAAACAGGCCGATACTATGAAAATACGAAGAAAATAAATCTACATTTAAAGTATTTGAAAACCTTGTATAAATGTTTGAAGCAAACAACTGCTATTGTTTAATATCTTTTAAAAATACACTGAATCACTCTACAGTCTACAGAAAACCTTTCCACAACTGTAATGTAGTTCGCCAGGACAACAGAATTAACAAAAAGTTTTAACATTGCCAACTTTATAGCAGAAATTTCAACTTTACAGAAATAATTACAAAATTTTGAAAATTCAATTTGAGAAAAATTTCAAGACGCCGATGTTTTTGTTATAACTGACCTGATCTTCAGTTAAATGTTTGGGCTTAAGTAAGGATTGTTCTGTGGATCAATTGTTTTGGCATAGAGTCAGCAATGTTGATCTGTCATGCATTACAGAATTGTATTATCAGAACAAATTTTGTATTGATACGTATAATGAAATGCAAAATATACCGCAGAATCCTGCTACAGGCAAAGTTTTCAAAAAAAGTCGTAAAATTTTTCTTACAATGATCTCGTTTGAACTTTACACTTTTTTGGCTGTAATCGCACAAAACGACGAGTTTAAAAGTTTTTTTCAGCAACTATTGCTGTCTAACAAAGGCAACTTCAAACAATAAATGTGTACTAAATAAATGCAGTGGTCCACTATAAAACTTTTTAATCTCAATAAAAACATCGTAAAATTAAGTTGTTAAATTTCTACTCAGTTATGGCAGTATTCAATAATTCATAAAAGCTCTTTAACCAAACGGCAGCAGTGCAACAAGAAACACCCTGTTTGTACGATTGCGGTCGAAAAAATTTCGACCTTCCAATGACCTTTCGCAAGAACATGTTAAGGCTAAGTTAAATAACTATGCTTCAAAAAAAAAAAACAACTAAACTCAATGTTGGGACTAGAGATGGTCAAGCAAAATAAATTGGATTGAGTAAAGGAAAACTCCTCGACTAAAATAACATGTGTAAGGGTCAGTGAACACAATTAGCAGAAAAGCAAAGCTTTTGCCTGTAAACTTATAAACAACTTGAGAAACTTCAAACAAAGTTGTTAAATGTTTCGAAGGCTGCACTTCAATAAGTCTTTCGAAAAACGCGACGTCTAACTTGAATAAAAAAACAAAGTAATAACAAACAAACGTAAGGATGTGTTTTTTCACAATCTTGTCGGATAAACGCGGATTTAAAACAAAAACGTTTTACAGCTCTTGCTTAAAATGCCTTTATTCAAAAATTACTTTATCGATGCATGGGACCATTGATTTCGTAAAAATTAAAAATAAACCATTTACTATCTTCTCGTTCAAAATCGTTCAGATTTAACCTTTCAGATTTAACTCTTCAGAATGAAGTGACAAAAACCTTCATTCCTTGTTCTTACTATTACTGTAAAATCTAGTTCCTCCAATATAACTTAAGAAAAAAGCCGCTGCTTTTTAATTGATAAAAATTACCGTCTGAACCGGATAAATTCGGCCGGCTATCTGGAAAGGTAGCAATTTGTAACATCCTTATATGAGCTGAGAAAAGTTGTTGAATAAATCTTTCAAATAGAAAAACTGTATAGAGTAGAGACCTCTTCAATTTATTGTAACCAATGGTTTTTTTATTAGCACTTTTCTCCTATTTGCTTTTGCAAGCCAACGATTGATTTATATCAACCACAATTACAATGTTATTTTAAAAAACGCTTTTTTACGATGTGAAATAAACAAGATTTAACAAAAAAACGACAAAATAAGATTGAAAACAATATCTATTGAAGTACAGCATCAAATATCTAAAAATCTGTAATTTTTGCAAGTCATTATTTTTAATAATTTTATGTCGTATCATCACCTTTCCAATTTACTATAAGCTGGGGTTGTGTGAAAATAAATGTTGAAAAATTGAGGCTGGGAAAAATGGATTTTATCCAAAATGTAATAGATTATAGGCAGTAGCCATTTCAAGAAAAAAGTTTCCTAAAAAACAAAACATAAAGACACTGGTGATCGTGGTCAACCGTATTGGTGAATTCTTGTTTAAAAATTGTTTTCGAGAGGCTATCATTTGATTATGGCGAAGTAACACCAATCACATAATAGAAAACCACATTTAATGAACTGAACTTATAGCGAACCGTGAAAAAAAAGACAGGTAGTCTAAGTATTTCAGCATAATGCAAAATAATAATAATAATTAAGCACGCCTACCGGTTTGGTTTTAAGTCTAAAATTCCTGCACAGTCAGCATTTCTTTTCATTGCCTGCTTCCTATTCCAGATTTCGTCTTTTTCCAATGTCAAGGCAAATTGAAGTTAACTTCCAAATAGCATATCGTGTTTGTTAACTACTTTAAGTTGTTCAAATACAAATTACATGTTATCTTAAAAAGACGTTTCAAAATAAATTCGGTTAAATTAATAATGATTTAGTGCTTTTTGAATGGATGTATCGAAAACATACGGTTCAAAAAAACTTTTACAGTTATACTACTTTGTTAGAATACTAGCGTATAATAAAATAATAAAGAAAAAATTCAATTTGTTTTTTTCCAGATTTTATCTATACAATATTTAAGTATATAAATAATTTAGCATTAATTTTGATTAAACTTTCGCTTTAATATGTACACAAAAAAATGGTTTCCAATGTCTGGTGTTGAGTGTAAAACAGAGCTTGTCATCCGGGAAACAGTGTATGCCTGAGACGTAATAGAATTTTGAAATCACCGCAAAGGCTCGTCTCCACTAATCTTATTTTCATTGTTTAATTAATTTGTCGGCGCTTTATCAAGAATTTTTAAACCCAAGGCTGATAAATACACTTACACAACAGTAATTCACATGTAAGCTGTATACCCTCAGCAACATGAGTGCCCCGAATGAGAATCGAACTCCCCATATCGCGATTGCGAGCGATCAAGCTCGAAGAAAGCGCTGCTTCTGATCAGAGGAAGAGTCATGGACAATGATTTTATAGCGCAATGTGATTGGTTGTTTTCCTCTGATCACGTGATTAGGATCTGGGATTTTTTTTCTATTACGTTTCAACTCGTTTTAGGGGCTTTGCTTTATGCAAAATAGACATGGACATTTTCATAAAAGCGTCGCGAAAAACTGAAAGCTTTAAATTTACTCTTGTGGTTTGGGCATTTGAGTGTTCATTACGTATTCCCAAATCCCAATTTTTTATACAAAAAAATAAAACTTAATTTTTTGCCTGTTCCAATGGTGTTTTTTGCATTTACTCCGTCCCGTAATCCGAAAAATTTCTAGGGGAGACCGGGACAAGCAGTAACATGGGGTAAGTTATAACATTTGTCTTTGTCAAAATCTAACATAAACCAACAAAATTTTAAATAGCCCCAAATAACAGTCATATTAAAACCGATTACTAGCAAATAACATTGTTTAGTTTCAATGACTAAAAATAGGTTTGCTGTTAAAACAAGTTTTTTGAGTAGGCAAAAGTAAATTTTTTGAAATTTAATTTTTGTCTTCTGGAGAGATAGCGGGTGCGGTTTAATTAAAATGTTTTATATCAGTCTAAACCACAAAACAATAGGTTATAAAATCCCTAACAAGATTTAGCAACTAAAACTTAACTTTTTGAGCTTGATAAAAACTTGGGGCGGGGTAAATTGAAACATAGGCTGATTGTGCAAGTTGTAACACATATTTTTGTGCATAGATTTAACTAGCTTACATTAAAAGTAACTTCGGCAACAACTTTTCTGAATAACATGAGAAATTGTAAAAGAAAAACTACAGAAACATCAGCTCATCATTACAAGACAACTTAAGAGCTGCTGTAACAGAGAAGAGGTTTTATAATTTAAAAGAGATCAATAAGGGGAATAGCAAAACAATGGTGTTTGCCATGTAAAACTCCACAGAGTGCTAAAAAAACTTAAAGGCAAGTCCTTTGTGCAAACAAGAAAAGGTCTAAAAAGTGTGCCATGCTATCAGACATACCAGAAAAGTACAATCTGTTACAGCTCTAAACAAAGAAAAACCAATTTTTGAAAAAACACTAAAAGTAAAAGAATAGTTTTACATTACAATCCTTGAGCCCTATTTTAACAGTCGTCCCGATGAGCAGTGGATGGTACACTGCTATGGTTACCTAATATGGTCACTTTTAACTTGTGCGGAAGGTTTGAATACATATTTTTGTCACATATGTGATTCTAAAATTTATGATTAGGCTAAGTCAGAAGTGAAAAACACTGTTTCAACATTTTTAGGCAATAGCCAAATACCTCATTTTTTGTGCTTGATACTCTTGTCTATGACTATGCTATGTGTAATTTTATTATGTTTACTTTTTCATATTGTTGTTTTCTTCCAGTTACACTTAAATTTAAACATTTATTAGTGATTTTGTTGCTGTTTCAACTTACCCCAACTGGTGTTACAACTTACCCCTTTTAGGGCGCGCATTATAACGCTTATTTAAATATTTAAATTGTAATTTTAACAACTAAGCTTTAAAAATTATTTATTTATTTTTTTCTTATTGATTAAACTGTGATCTAAATTTTAGATATTAACAAGAATTTAAAAAAGTTATTATGAGAGAAATAGCAAAAAGAAAAAAAAGTGTTACTACGTGCCCCGGTCTCCCCTACCCTAATTTAAATAAATCAGTTGAAATTAAAATAAGGCAAATTAAGCTATAAACTTCAATTTTACCAGTGAATGTAGGCAAAAAACTGTTTAAATATTATTGGATTACTATAATTAATTGATTTATTATATTGATTTTACTTGCATCAATAAAAAACAGATAAAAATTAATAAACTAAAACACGAAACAGTAAATTCTAATGAATGACGATAGTACGGAAATAAAAAAATAAATCACTATTACAACAAAAAAATCCATATTATCCAAAAATTTCTTTGTGTACTTTTCTAAAAAAACAAAACCTTATTACCTTATTTTAAAGTTATCTGTTACATTATATATAGATATATTTTAGAACTGAATAATTTTTTCCAAATCGTAATTCATAATAAGTATCAAACTATTAAACTAGTTTCGAATGCCGAACGCTTTGCACTGATGCATCGATTTTTTAAGTACCACAAATGTAAAATTTTTTTTGTTAGTTTTATAGTCTCAGCTAAGCACGAATAGACAAGAAAATAAAAACCGGACAGCAATATTTTGAAAATTTTGACGGTGAATGTTATCATTCGCTTTTTATTCTCACCAATAAATAATCCATCCTTTAATCGACAGAAGGAAATTACATAAACGTGTTCAAAAAACACATATCTTGATTGTCGACAGATCCCTCAATATGTAATTAATGTCGTTTGGATTTCAACTTGAGATATTGATAGAAATTATTTTAGAACGCAAAAACATTTTTAATTCCATGCCGTTAAATGTAGACGAATTAAATTAAAAAACTTTTTTATTTGAAATGTTTTTATGTTTTTACCGTTTAAAACCAAATAGTTTGAGACATTTTAACTGCTATACGTGAAGATATAAGGTACATAAGTTTTCTAAAACTAAACAACCAATATATCCAAAGTTAAATAATGTGATTGAACGTTGCACTTAGGCCCAAGGCAAAATCGCAAAAACTAATTCAATAACAACAAATATTTTAACACTATTTTTCATTTCAAACAAAAATTGTAAAATAAGTATAATTGACAATTTTAAGAAAGGTCTTTTTTTTGGAAATAAATAAAAGTGCTTTTGGTTATTACGCGTAAAGCTGCAAGTTTAAAAATTCAAGTGATTAAAAAGAAAAAAATAATTAGCCTAAATCTAAATGTATAAAAAAATTTAATGGAAAAAATTTGTATCTTCTACCGAAACTGTTCTAATTTAAGTTTAAGTGTATTAGTGAACTTACCATTTAAAAAAAGTTGGAGAAAAAAAAGTCATTTGAAAGTAAAAACTTAATATTCAAGCTAGGTTTTGTTTTAAAAATTTACCAAAACAAAAATCATAATTGCGGCAAGTGCGTTCAATTTTTTATAAATACAAGGTGTTTGCAAGCATGTAGTTTGTGCAATCAAGGATATCCGATGAGTTACGACAAAACGTGCGATTATGATTCATGAAAAAACAAAATACAAGAACTTTGGTCAAATGACCGCATAAATAGCCTTGTAAATTCGCCAATAACACAGTTGACAGCAACAAATAAAAACTTAAACGATATTTTAAGTAGGGAATGGTAAAACATATTGACACAATCTCTCTCGCAATTCTGGGCACGTCGGCTGAAGTTCAGTTACTGATCAAGGTTTCATCGTATTTCATTAATACCACACAAAAAGGATAAAAAATAATTGCTCTCAAGATCTTAACAAGGGTTAAAGTGATGAAGAAAAAGTTTCCACATTAAAAAAAACTGCTCTATTAATTAATTCAAAGTAATCAGCCACGCACATACGAAATAACTTTTTTTAATTCCGACTCAAAATACCGCAAGTTCTATAACTATGGCTGCCAGATTGGTTTCTCTTATTTTGTTACATCCTAATCAGATCATAAACACGGACACCGGTATACTGCCTACGTCAAGAAAAAAAACTGGTTGGTACTGGTTCGTTTTGTAAGGAAATTAACCTCCAACAATGTTAGTCGGATATTATTCTTTGGATTATGAACGTACAGTGAATAGCTAAGCCATACATTATCTACTGGTTATCCGAAGAAGAGTTTCAGTGAAACTTGTTTGTTAGTTTGTCTGAGTTTGAAAATGAAAGTAAAGCCTGGTCTAGACCTGTCGTAGACGCTCAGCGTACGTTTCTTTGTTTACTAAAATTCCTCCGCTCAGCGTATATGTTAGGCGTACGAAATTCAAGACACAATTAGACGTACGGCGAGCGTATGCAAATGTAGTTTCGTTGTTTCAGCACTATACCTACATGTACTTTGTAATTTTGCAAAAAAAATTTAAAATTATAAACTTTATGCATTTTTTCTTAGTCTCAGAAGCGTGTTTATGGATAAAGTTTAGTTTTAAAACTTTTGTGGCGTAAAATGTTTATGTTTGTTTCAATAAAAGTCTGAGTAATAGAATTTTAAGTTAAACACAAACAGCAATTAGATTTTATATTTAACTTTGAACTGACGCGCCAACACATTCCGTAGACAATTTATTTATTTTTTATTTTTATTTTATGTCCCAATTGTCCCTATTTTTGAGACCAGATGGACGGTCAGATTAGATCTAGTCAAGATTGCAGCTTTTACAAAGTGATTTTAATCATCGGCCATTACTACTCCACAAAACATAAGTAGCACACTCTGTTAATTTCAAAATTGTTTGCATGATGGTGTCGATGTGGTAATTTGCTTGTAATAAAATCAAGACGGGAGTAAGCCATTAAAGTGACGAAAAGTCTAGATATTAGTTTCTCGAAAGGTCAAGATAAAAATTAAAAGTTTCTTGATAACTTTGAAAAGATGTTTTAATGTCTTACTTTTAGTCAATTCAATTTAATTTATTGTTATTTGTCTTCAAATACGACAAACGTTATGTTTTTTAATGAACAAAATTTTGGCCTGCAGCTGGGCAAATTTAGTTATTATGATCCGTGCCAACTTTTTTTAAATTTGACATAAAGGCACTGATAAGTGCCCAAAAACCAATTTAGTTTTATTAATCATGTTGAAAACAATGCTACCGTAATGACATCACAATGAAGAAAAAATTGGTGAACTGGATTTGACCCACGGGCCTCAAATTACCCACAAATAGATTTGTCCAGAATTTCGATTTGAAAATTTAAGCATTTAAACCGGCTGAAAAAGATTAGGTTTTCAGTTAATTTAAGATACAAAAAATTTTCTGCATTTCACTCCAGCAAAAGCTACAAAACATTGGAATAGACGTTCAGCAGTTAAACAAACAGTTATTCATTAGATATTGGAACTTTGCAAAGCATAATTAAAATGACCTGCATTCTAAAACTACCTTTTCACTGCCTCACGTGAAGTAAAACTGACAACTCACAATAGGAGATGTTTTTGTGAGCACGTTTAACAAAATTTCGATTACAACAACTTTTAGCAAATTAAAGCTGACATAAATCAACAGCTTTAAAAAAACCACAGTCAATTTCGTCACAGTCCTTGCAAAAATAACCCGGGTTTGCAAATAAAGAGCAGCTGTCTAAGCTCCTGACAAACTAACGTCCAGCTCAAAAGTGCTGGGAGATTTAGCCGAAAGCGCTAAACGCCAAGGCTCTCGAGTGCGTAGAAGCCCATTGAAGTGTGACCAGTGGTTATTTCAAGCGTAGCACTTTGCCAGACAAATGACGAAAACCAAACAGAGCGATAGCGATAAATTGAACCCAAGGTTTTTTATTTGCTCATGGCTGTACAAACTTAACTCAAACGTTCAGTTTACGACTGGGCTACAAATCACAACATTTCTATTCAGATAATTGAGGCAGTTTGGTCACTTTTGTGTAAATTCATATACAAATTGATTTTTTTGTCTTGAATATTATTGCATGCTTTATAAAAAAAATTTTCTATTTTAAAAATCATAAACGCAAAGTACGTTATTTTGTGTAGTAGAATGGTTCTAAACTGGGGTGCATGTCTTCGAAATAGATACAAAAAAAACTACGTACAAAGGGGGCGAATATTAAACTATATATTTTTAACAAAGCCTCTGCTTCCTTACTTTGAAATTATTTTGGTCCCAAATTGATAGTGAAACTTGTGCTTGAGAATCGGCGTTTTGTGCAAAAAATTTTTCGTCTTTCAATTTCAAGCGTTGGTCTTGGGTTTCGAACACATAATATATAGTTGCCCGGGGTCGTGTCAAATCCTGGCGCCGCTTTTGATTTTGCGTCGCAATGTCTCCCCAAATTACTTTGAGGAAGACGTAATCAAAAAAAGGTTAAAAACTTCTAGAGCTGTAAAAAGTTTTTCAAATATCTTAACGTTCTTACCAAACTTATTTTTTGCAAAAAAATCTTCTTTGCTGTAGTGTCGACACTGCCTCTAGTGATCAAAACCAAGAATAAACTGTAATTCGTCAATTTTCCCGTCAAAGACCGGCGACATCGGAGTGAAAGTAACTGAATTAATAGCAAAAACAAGGTTCTATTTTACGCTGAGAGCAGGCGGTTTCAATCTTCTTCATCATACAGTAAAAAACTTTTTTTTAAACATTTTGTAATTTCTAATTCATTTATTCTATTATCAGATCACAAAACTTTCTACATCGATGTCTTATCCTAACAGTCTGTTTCGCCGATTTAGGCTTGTTTATTTGAATCCTAGTTGATTTTTGATATATTTGAATAGGAATTTTAATCGCACTCTGACAAGCCTAAATGGGCGAAACAGGCAGTTGGGGCAAATAAATTGATGTTAAATTAACTTTTGTGGTATGGCAATTTAATGAATTAATTATAATCATTCTAACTTAATTGTCAACACGTACTTTCCTGAAGAGCACCGAGGAAAAAAATATTAAAGTAATAGGCTTGTGATTATATTTAGATATTTACTGCCTACATTTGGTGGAGCATTATAAATCGGCGGCTTTGTAGAGTCACGTTCGGTTCCATTTTCAAAAGTTTTTTCTAAATTCAGACCGGATCGAGTACACAAATTTTTTAGCCTGTCAACCAATTCGATTCATTTTGTGAAATCAACTTTAAAGTCTTTTAGGGTTTTAAACAAATTTTTGAATTCGTGCTAGTTCTAACTATTACGTATTTTCAAGATTAACTCGAGATCGGCCTTTAATATTGTTCATTAATAATAATCCTTTAATAAAATCTTTTAGCCTTAGCGTATTCCCGTTACCAAGGCTTAGTTTTGACATAAAACGATAGTCAAAGAGATAGCTAAATCCACACTCAAATCACTGCTTAATAGTTCCATGGTTTTACAGCTCTACTTCTTGAATCTCGGTAAGATTGGTGGCAAGATAAGTCAACTTTAAATTTCTTATTGAAGCGGAAGCAAAAAAACTTTTTCCATAAATAAGGCTTAATCGCTTTGGCAGTAACAAAAAGTTTTATCGATTAGCAATGCAAGTCTAGCTCGCAGTTAAATCTTGTCGTATTAATTTGGTCCAGCAGTCCTAAAGGTTGCACACCCCTAGACTAAATTAAAAATTTACCTTCATTTAGTCACTCAGAAGCTTTCAACAAAAACTTTTTAACTTCGCGTACCCACTCCCAGTGATGACTTTAATAGGGTGCAAACGGAGAGGCCGCGCCGCTCCCACCCTAAAATACACCAAAAAGTGCCTCCCTACATAACATATTGCCCTATTTCTTTGTAGTAGCACCAGGACGGTGGCATGTCTAAAATAAAGACTTTTGCTTTTTTTTAGACATCACTTTGTTTTGACACACTAAAAAGTGATCCCTCCCAATAAAACGATGGCTTTTTTGGATATCACACTGTTTTGAAACACTTAACAGTGGCCCCCTTAAAATGATGACCTTTTTTTAAAGAGATCGCTGTTTTTGATGCGCTAAAAAGTAGCTCCCCATAACAATAACCTTTTTTTTAAAGATTGCTTCGCCTTGGAACACTAAATAGTGGCCCCCTTACTTTTCTTGCACCGGACCCCCTTTTGTAAGGCCTTCACTGCCCACTACCTGTTTCTTTTATGTTTTTCTGTTTGCTATTATATTGAAAATGATGTAATCTCAGTTTAAAGACAGTTTTTAAAAAGTAATACTTTAAAAGAGTTTTTTGTAGTTCGAATCAATATCCTTGCCGGTTGTTGGCAATCGATAGCGCGGCCAAGCAGCTAGGACCCCCATTTTCAATGCAATTAATGTGGTTTTGAGTTAATTTTTAGTCATGTTGTTGTGACTTTCAATGGTGCATTTAGGGGGTTTATTGTGCCATGCTCCCCTTGGAGACCACGAATACTAGAAATCAGAGACAAATTCAAAGTAAATACCTTTTTAATTGAAAAAAAAAAGATTTCATGTTAAACTTTGAGCTTTCTTACCTTGATGAACTTTTTTGATACGTTTGAAAAAAATTTTCCACTAAGCATCTTTGATTCCGGTTGTATGGCCCCCCCCCCCCGACTTTTTAAAAAAGTTTGGTACGCCATTCGTGACTTTAATAAAAGCACTCTACGGTTCTTCTTGAACTTGGCGGTCTAAACAAGCTGCTGTGAAGTACAGCCAGCATAAAACTATTTTAGGAAAAAAAATTTTAAGACACAACTTTTAACAGAACAGCAGTACTTTGGCATCTCAGAAAACAGACGGGGTTAGAACTTGCCGGTTGCCACAACTGTACTCGGGAATTCAAAAGGCCATTTACACTGGCTAACCCAAATAATTGCGCTGAAGTAAAGCTGTGTTTATTTTTATTAGTGCCGGTTCTAAAAATAGTTTGCCATGAGACTGAAGTATGTTATACTGTTAGTTCTGGCTAAGAACGATAAATTATCTATAAAACTTCTCTCAACAGATAGAAAGAAACCACAGTTTTTGACAATAAAGAATATATATATTACAAAATCAAACGAACTTGATCAACTCTGGTGAAAATTGACTCTCAAGCTTCACAAATTTTTAAAGCAATTTACAGCGCCAACAATTGCGAATAAAAATTCAACAACTTTATACTGACCAAGTATAAGAATAATTAGCGCCCTGATGGCCAATATTAAACTTAATAGTTCGTCCCAACAATTCTATCTCGTTCTAAAATTAATTTACAAAACGTCAGCATTTACCCTTGAATATTTAAACACTTGGAACAACGTCGACACAGGCGACAATAATACAAACGGTTCTTAAGTACTGCATTGACCTCAAATATCAACTGAAATGAAAACTAAAATTTACAACGCTGTATATACTGTATATATAAATCAGCCAAAGTACCAGATAATAGCCAAAGATACTAGAACGAACAAGAATTCTTAAATTAATTGTTATACTAATTTTAGCAATAGGACACAGCACATTATGACGTCAAAAATACAATCTTGTGACAAAGTAAAAAAAACACGTTATGTAACTCTTAAAAAAATTGAACTTACTTAACAACAGTTAAAGACCAATCTTATTTTGAATGCTCTAGCCCAGGGGTTCTCAAAGAAGACCCACGAGGTCTTTACCGGGAAGCCACGAAAAGAATCCTTATTTTCGACTTTAATTTATTAATACTTTTGGGACGAAATTGACGAATTCAGATATAGTTTCATTTGATCTTCACTTGATTTTGGGATAATACTATAAATAAGGGGGCACGGGTGTTTAAGAGTCTCTGAAAGGGGGCCACAAACCACCAAGGTTTGAGAACCACTGCTCTAGTCAAATTACGTCATTGCTGCCGCAAAAACGTCAGAATGGCTGTTAACATACTTTCAATGAAACTGTAAAACGACTCTTTATAATCATAAGAACAACTTGCAGGAAAAATAAATTAAGTGGGGGTGGAGTACCAATTACGCAATCACTATGTAACAATGAAAAAGATTACGTCATAATCAAAAACTTAAAAATTACTGTAAAAGCCTGAAAATCAACTATAGGGTTATAAAGTTAAATTCAAATTAGAATTATGAATGAATTGTGACAACGGACAATCTTTGTAACACCCCCGATATCATCTAGGTTGCCAGAAGGATAAATGGATGGTAGCCTACTAGCCTATGATGATATGATGTGGACAAATTTCCAAAAAATTATTTAAGAAAAACCAATTGGTCAAATTAGATTACGGATTGAGTAACGATCTTTTTTTTTAGAGAATGAATTAAAATTGGCTCGTTAAATTTTTTTAGGGAAATGTATGTCTTTAACCTTTCTGCACAAAGAGTCAATAGTTGATACACTGACATGGCTGCCAGCCGAAATTCTTCACTGTTATAACCAACGTTGTGGAGTCGGAGACATTTTATTCGACTCCAAATCTGATTCGAGAACTTCTAAAAAAGCAATTCCACCCTAAAACGTGCAAATCTGACTCCAAAACTGTGTAGGCCTAATTTAGCGTAAAACAGAGCCTCCAAAACAATTACGATTCCAACTCCGACTCCAGCATATTTGAAAAAACAACTCAGATTTCCGATTCCGACTCCATCAAGTCTTAAAAAGCGATTCCGACTCTCCACTCTGACAAATCTAAAAAACAACTCCGACTTCTCTCAAAAAATTGCGACTCCCACAATTTAGACTCCGACTCTTTACACGCTCCATTTAGAGTCCGCTCCACCCTCGTAGTGAAAGCGAGCCTTTAAACAAAGTTTGGCTGTTCTTGATCAATAAAAAAATCCGGTTAAACGAGATTTTTTATCGACTTCGATAGGCTTATTCTGCTGTAAATTTTGTGTTATTGTTCAATAAAGAAAGTCGGCTTTATAACTCGTTTCTAAAAGCGTGAAATGGAGTATTTGTTGTTTTTTTTTAGTGATTTTTTGCTTCGCATAGCGCTCGCTTTAGACCTTAAGCATGAAAAGAAGTAAAAAAATCAATAAAACAAACAAAAAATGCTTTATTCCACGCTCACTGTAGAAACAAGTCCTTAAAGAAGATTCTTGAATTATTTTTTTTTCAATTTTATTCATGGAAACAAAAACGGATAGTACATGTATTACGTTTCCAGTAACTCGTGGAAAACTTCTAAGAAAACTTCGAGGTGTTTGTTCTGTCTGGCTCAGTTTGACCTCGCATGACAGCAGAGTTATCATGAGCTGTTAAAATATTTCTTTCTCTTGCATGTTAATTGAATAAATTGCTATTGCAATTGTAAAGCAGCCATTAATTACGCTTTTTCATATAGTTGCATATCTTAAATTAAATTTAGTAATTTAAGATTTATCAGAATTAAAATATATTCTTCTTGGCTTATAAATTTCATTGTACCGGTTTCTTCAAGCTAGAAAAAAATTGATGAAGTTGAGAAATTTTATTTTTTGAGTGCAGTTTTTTTTGAGTAAAGGCTTTCAATGTTTGAAGTTAAGTTACCTGCATTGTACAGTACAACTTTGTTTCGTCTCGATGAACTTCAAAAATGACTACAACAAATTTTTTTCTAATCAAACGTTATTCTTTTCAGGAAACGTATGAATCATAAGACGCATTATGGTGATGGTAATCGACATCTCTAGGTTTTATGGTAACCATGGTGATTGCGATCGACGATGCTGATGCAATATGAGCGATCTGTCCAGTTTTATCCCAAAATAAGAAGGGGTTAGACAAAACGGTAAAAGTCTATTGTTGTTGTAGACTTAGCCTTACGGTTATTTAAATAAAAGGCGGCTGTCACCGTCTTAGCGTAACTGAGCTTCAACCTCCAAGTCTAGAGATACGCGGAAAGCGTAGTTATCTTTTGACTTAAAGTCCCCTCCAAGTCCTTCCAGTTTCCAGTGGAGTGCAACAATGCTAAATTGTCTGCATAAGCAGACTTTCTGGAAATCGTAGATGGCAGGTTGTTAAAAAGAAGGGAGCCAAGACGATCTCTGAGGAACGCCATTTTTTAGAAGGCGTAGTCTGCTTTGCTTGCTATCATCGGTATTCGGTAGTAAGGGTGAAACTTCGATTTTGGACAAGCTCCATGATGATTCTGACCATGTGCTTATCTGGCAGAAGCCTTAGCACCTTGCAGGTAAGACTACGGAGCCAGACAGTGTCATATGCCGCTGTGAGATTGGCAAATACGACACCGACCTTATTCTTAGCCTCGAAAGAATCCTCGCTGTTCTGTGTCAACAAAATGACTTGATCAACGGTTGACTTCCTGCGTCGAAAACCAACCTACTCTTTAGGAAACAGTGGATCAATAATTGGCTTGACACGGGCGTAAATAAGTCTCTCGAGAATCTTGTAGGGGACACAGAGCAGAGATATCGGTTGATAACTCTTTGGGTCCCCTTACGGGCTTCATCGGCTTTGGAATCGCGACCACAAGCGCTTTTCTCCAAATCTTGAAAATTTTGAGTCGGCGCAAGCAGGAAGAAGAAAGTTACGTAACCAGGACTTCAAAGCAGCTCCAGAATGGTACCTGGTTTTAATTGTCGGAGGGCAGCAGTGAATTTTCTCTATGAGAAAGTGTCAGAGATATTCACTGGGTCTGGTGTTAAGCCTATGGCCCTCCAAAGGTAAAACACTTATTGAAAAACAAGTCGAGATGACTTTCAATCAACAGCCTCGTATCTCCCATTTCTAACCAGCTGAGATGCATTAGCATCGGCCGAAACGGAGCAGTGACGAAGAGAGTATCGTGACCTACAAGCATGATTATACAATATACACAATGCTTTGCGACTAGAGTGTAAAAAGTCGATGCTCCGAACTGTTTGGAACCATCAATCTCTCCGCTTCCTGCCGAGTTTGGCCAGTAGAGCTGTAGCAGCCGAACTTGATTCGTCCCTCTAAGGAGACTGCAGGAACGTTAGGTAGAGAGATTTACACTCCGTATCCCAACCCGGTATATAGTTGTTCCAATAACGCGTGGGATAGTCTTTTTGACTGCTTTCTTCGTCATGTTACAAAATTTCTGGTAACCGGCATCCACATCAAGTAATCAGGCGCTAACAAAGTCTTTGCGAATTTGTTCGTCAAAGCAATGCAGTGATTTTTTTTGGCCTTGCGGAGTTCCATTGCTTAGCAAGCATGCTTGGCACTGATAAAGCGAACCTTGATGGTGTAACAAGCAAAGGTCGTGTTGTAACTTGGGAACTTTTAAAGAACATGTCCGTTTGGTAAGCGAATGTAAAGAGCTACGCTAGCAAAAGTTAGGTCTCGATTAGTACCAGTGTTCAGCGACCAGAATAATGCTTTCGTAGTAATCTCAATCAACGCGACGACAGTTAAAATCGCCGGGACAATGACAGAGATGAGGAAACACTGGGATATTTAGGGATTGCAGTCGCGTTGGAGAAGTTTTATATCATCTTTTTAACATGTAACCATTTTGTAACATCAATATCCACGCACAAGCACTCAATATCCGATGATTGGTCCAAAAGTATATACCTTAGTTGCTCGTGGACAAACGTTCAAGGCCATGCTTTCTGCTTAAAGAAGACCTAGCTAGTTGGAAGCCTGGAAGTACTAGCTTCTCTGCATTAGAGCAGTGGGTTTCCTGTTCTAGGATGACGAGTGCCTCAAACTGTAAAGCAAGATGATGAAGAACGTTCATCTTGATTGCAGTAAGGTCTTCGATGTTTTGTTGGAGAATTAGGTCTTCGGAATTTATTGGCCATTTGCCTAAAAAGGAAAGTTTTTTTCCAGGCATTGCTCTGTCTTAAAAAGAACGTTTGCCGATTAGCAGATCCTTGCTAAACATCCAAATGGATTAGCTTTCCATTTTGGTCTGTCATGTGCAATAACAACAGCAGACTTACTTACAGCCCAGGCTATGAGAAGCACCTGCCATCTGGGCCAAAAAATATTTAGTTGTTACAACCAACTTATACAGAAAAATTAGCAATTTTTGAAAATTTTGAGCCCTAAGCAATAGGAATTTATTGCAAGCACCTCTTTCAGAAAACAACTACGCCTTTTAAAGTTTATTAAAAGCAACTGTAGACTTTTAAGTTACCAGAGAACCAAGTCAAAAACTTTTTTTCATTGTATTTAAATTTGTTGTTACAAAAAGATTTACTAAACCTTAAGTGACACATTTCTTAAGCTCTAAACTTTTTAATGTAAACTTTTGTTTGTTTTTTTTATAGATAAATAGATTATATTAGGAATAAATTTTTATAATCCAAAAAGTTCGATTTATCATTTGTTAGAATATATTAATAAATATGCCGTTTTTTTTTTTATATTAAATCAAAAATAACAGGCTCCAGAAAATAATCACAGTACGTCTTAGTTATGCTTGAAATTTTTGCGTTTTTAGAAGTTTGAAGCTCAGTAATATAATTTGGTTTTACGATCAAAATTTTGGATGAAAAATATTTTGATTATATTAAGTTAGCGGTATTAAGTGATTATAGGTGAATTCTATCGATCTATTGTAAATATGTACCCGCATTTAAATATTGCCATCTGGATAACATGCTTAATCTCAGCTTAATTTCCAGAAATTTTGGATCACATCAAACACTGCAAAAACCTGACAAAAAGTTAAATAGAATAACCTAACATTATTGATTAATTGCCGTAACTGAACAAATTTATAACAATAGAATTGATGGGGTTGATATTATGGAGCGATTTCTTGCTTCATCTGACCGCTGGTAGGCTTGGGGACGCCGGAAAAATTTTTGGTGGGGGGACAATTAGTAAATTAGCATTAGAAAACCTTTTATCTTTTTTTTTTTTTTTTTTTTGATGAAGTAGTCTAAGTTTTGCAAATTAAATCACCAGTTGTACGTATAGCCGTATTCAAATTATCTGAAAATTTTTTTATATTCAAATCTGTTTAAAAAGTAAACAGTTTTACTTCGTTAACTTATTAGTGAGTCATTTTGCTTCATTAAAATTTGTTTTAAAGCGTCATTAGCTATATGATTTATTGATCCCACTCATATAATCCATTAAACCCTTATTTAAAGGAACAACAGATCAATTTTTAATAGTTTTTTTGTCAATTATTTTTTAATTGGTCGAGTAATTACCAAATACTGAATGCCATAGGGAAAATGTGATTGCAGATTTCGGCAAAAAAATAGTTGTTTTTAGTCCTCTATCTTGTTCGCTAGTGGCCAAATGGTTAGTTTTGATTCATTGGGTCCATATTGACCCTATTTTACATAAAAATTGATTTTTGTACTTCCACAAATAAAATTGGCAAAAAAATTTGCCTATTGTTATTCGGGAAACGTTTCCATGTCGAAAAATAGTCTATGGATTTTTATGAAAACACAAAAGGTAGAGATTAAATTTTGAAAATAAATACTATTAGGACAAAAAACTAACCTACTGTATTTTAAGTAGCACCGAAAATTTTATAGATTCGGATAGTGTGTTTTAAAAAGTTTAGAGAAAAAGTACGGGTACGAGATCTTTTTTAAGAACATAAGTTAAAGGGCAAATAATATAAAAGATCCATAAGCATAGTATACAAATACTGAATCAAAAGATAAAGGTTTTCTCTTCAACTTTAAGTTCAAAAGCCGATTAGTTTTACCTGACTATATTTATTGGGTTAAAACCATAGCCGTGCCTGGAGGGGAACAGGGGGAGCAATTGCCCCCAAGTTTCTAAAATTTGGGAAAAATTCTAATTTTTCGGGAAATGACGAAAGAACATTTGGGCAAAATCACGAAGTTTAGCGCAGGACAATGATAAATTGCCAAAAACAGTTATTAAATTTAGGTGAAGACCTTTTTTTAGAGAAAACCATGATGTTGGAACAATATTTGATCTTTGTCCGAGAATCTCAGACAATTTTTTGTACTATCTGTGAAGTAAAAAAAAATTATGATTTGGACAAAACTTCATTGCCCCTAATTTTTTTGTGATGTTACGCTTAGGGTAAAACGATTTCCTGGTATAAATCAGTGTACAAATTCAAGAATGATATGAATATAATGAAATGAATATGTATATGAATCTGAAACGGCAAATTTATACTTTCTTTTCATCATAAAATACTTTTAAGTGTGTTTAATAACTACACAATTATATTACAAGATCTATTTTAAATGAAAACTTATATCTTCAACTAATAAAGACGCATTGTGGGCAAACTTCTTTTTTTCATGGAATGAAAATATGGAATAAAATTCCAATTACTATTAAATTATTATCCAAGAATTCATTTATCAAATGCATAAAATTAATGTTGATAAACAAGTAGGGGAGAGTGGGGCCCGGATGGACACTGGGTACAGTTGAACATTGTAATTTGAAAAAAAAGTTGGAAACTCTGAAACTTCAAACAGCAGACATAAATATATTTTACCACAGAGCATTCACTCGTGTTGGTTTGAAAAAACTAATTATTGTAAAATAAATGTGGTAGATGAATTTTGGTTTTTAAGGTACATAAGTAATTTTAAAAAGGGCATAGTTGAGCCTGTCTTTACCGTAGCTTTAATTTAAATTCTTCTCACTCTTGATACATTTCAGAACTTAGTTTATTTGCTGTCTTACACCATAAAAAAATTTGAAGTAACTTTTAAGTTTTTGCCACCATCTTCAAAAATAAAAAAAAATTCTGGTTGGGGCACAATCGGACATTTTTTTGAGGGAACAGCCAGACACTGTCCGACTGTCCCCTTTAATGATTATATAGATCTTTTTGCACAATAGCCTATTTCGTTTAATTTATGGACAAGTAGTAATTAGGCTTAACATTACAACTAATTTTATTAAAGTTTATAACTACAATTTTTAAGTTACATATGATCCATAAATTGTAAAAAAATTTTCTTAGTCTTATTTTATAATAATTTATAAAAATTATGGTAAGAAATAAACAAAGAAAGTCTACCATTGGTATGTTACCGTAGAAAAAGTTATGACTCCAACCAATATCATAGCTGGGTTTAAAAAGACTGGCATATTCCCCTTACATGAACACATTTTTGATGAATGCGATTTTTTACCCAGTCTGGTCACTGATCAACCTAATGATGCATCAACAAGCATTAAACATTGGGACGAAAACGAAAGTTTCCACAATGTTGATTTTCAGCTGCAAGATTTAGGGTCGCTTAAATGACGTTGAGATCCAAAATCTGGAAACATTCCAAAATAATTTTTATCTCCAGAACAAGTAGTTGGTTATCCGAAAGCTTCCAGAAGAAAAAAAAGACACCAGAGAAGAAAAAAAAAGGTTGTAGCATGATTTTAACTGACACACTCTAAAAAGAGCTTTTAAAAAGTTGTAAAAAAGTTCAAAAAGCACCAAAACGGAAAGCTAAAAACACTAGAAAACGTCTGTATAGCAACGAAACTTTAAACGTTGATGAGATGCAGATTCTTCTGTCAGATCATTCATCTGACAACTTTTCAGACCCTTGTGATGTTGAAAAAAATCTCCTTGTCTCAGACTGCACTAATGAGCCTGCAATAGATGATTATGTGCTAGTTGAATTTAAAACATTTCCCAGAAAATATTATGTTGGTCAGATCATCAAAAACAAGGATTTCGAAGGCGATTATAAAATTTCTTACATGCAGAAGAAACGCAATGTTACAGAGTTTTTCTTTCCTGGGGTCACTGATTTGGCTTCAGTAAAGGAAAAAGATATTAGGGCTGTGTTGCCTGCACCCAAGGAATGTGGCTCGACTAGTCGTCAAAGATCTTCATTGAAATTCGATTATGACTTTTTTTTCTTCATTGTGCATTCATAATTAATCAACGTTTTCTGTTCAGCACCTTTCATGCTTGTTATTCAATGTACTGTATGTTACTAATGTATAAATCATTTTCAAAGAAATCCTGATCTATTTTAATACATAGACACGCTTTTGCATTTTCATTTTCGGCGCACTTTTTCGTTATCTGCTGCTGCTACAGTAAACTTCTTGATTGTTTTTTTTCATTGTTTGGAGAATGCAAGCACAAATCATGCTGGAATATTTTGTTATTTTGCTTATTTTAATTCTTCTTTTTCCTTGTCTGATAGCGCCCTATGCTTAATCCGATTGTGCCCCATACATTGGGCGCAGTTGGACAGAAAAATTATTTTTATAAATGTGCTCGTAAATTTTTTTGAGTTTAAATCTGCAAAAATACACTTGCATGTGATGGATTTAGTTGTATAAATTATACAAAAAAAGTTTGGTCAGGATATAACTTGTAAAAAAAGCACTACAGCAAAAATTGTAATTTTTGTCCGACTGCACCCCACTCTCCCTTAAGTACTAATCATATTTTTTTATCAAACTATGAATTTTTTTTGTAAGCATAAAGTGAATTACTACACTGTAAATATATTTACGTATCGCTTTTTTTTCATGGGTATATTTTGATTTTGTTATAAACAACTTATGTATATTGTAAAACTATTAATTTCTTCTAAGTGTTATATTTTTTTAATAGGATAATGGTACCAGTAATGAAATATTATAATAGACCATGGACAGTTCTTGACTTAATAATCATTAAATGGTCTTTCATCGTCCTAGTTTACTGTACAAATGATATTTATTTGAATACACTGTGTATGTCTACTGGTATAAAAATTCATAGTTTATACTAAAGCTTTCTTCCTTGAACAACAATCAAACTTATAAACTGTTACGTAGGTCATCATTTAATATCTTTTGCTGGTCTTCCTTTTCTTGTGTTTCAGGAAAACAACTGAACAATTTGAAAATCTTCTACTCTACAACGGTTAAGAAAAGACTCAAGGAAAGTTCTGCAGGATCACTCTAGTTTCTACCTGAACAATTTTTTTTAGCTATTGCATAAATTTTATTTTACTATAGTATTTATTGTTACTATTTTGCATCGGTTTTTCTAGATTTTTTTTAGTATGTTTTCTTATGTTGTATTTGTGTTCTTTTTGTTTGTTTTTTTACTAATGGTGTAATATTTATGTTTATGTTTTTGTATTTTTCTTACTGAGGTTTTTGTTCGAGAAATGATCTTTTGATCCGCAACAGGATTTCTTTCGGTGGGTTTGTTTGCCTGTTGGGCTGGTAGAATACGTATGTATGTTCATGCTTTTACATATTTTTAAAGACTGATCATATTCATCGAGCCGAACTCTGCTATGGTCCCACCATTGCACCGCCCCCATAGCAGTGTTTTATTAAGCAAATAACCTCGGTCCTATACTTTATTTTCTTTCTTTTTCTCTTTCTATTTTTTAAACAATTTTATAATGAGGTGAAGCAACCTTGCTTCTATATTATACAAGTCACACCTTTCATCGCTAATTAGCAAGTCACAACGTCAACTCGTTTTGTTGCTTCTTCCTTTTTCTAACCCCATCTTTAACAACACACAAACTTTCAACATTTTTTTATTTTGTTCATGTGGCGGAGCAGAAATAAAAGAAAACTGAACTGAACTGTTTATTTTCATAGGTCTGATACCCTACTACATATTATTGGTTTTTACTGCTAAAGTAAGGAAATAAAAGTTGTTGTTGTTATGCCGTTTGAAAGAACTAAAATTAAACCCTAAAAAGGTTTTGAAGATTGCAGTTTGGAGATTGAATTTTTTTTACGGTTTGAACAAAAAGGCTTTTGTATAAACGCTTATTGGCCCTTCGACGTACTTTCTGGGAATCTTTTTGTGGTGTCTCAGCGCATTCTTCTTAAGCTCACGTTTCTCTTTCAAATTTCCTGGCATCTTAAAAAGTCAGTTATAAAGGAAATATAAGAGCTAAGACATTGTAAATAAAGAAATTAAAACGTTTAGTTAAAAACTTAGTTAAAACTTAGTCGGCAGCGTAGTCAAGTGGTTAAGAGTGCTGTGATTGTGATCGACATAGTCTCGGTTCAAAACCTACTCGGGCCATTTTGTTGTGTCCTTGGCAAAAACAATTTCACAATTTGCAGCTAACAATTATTAGTGATTTTGAATCTTGTCTACTTGGCAACTGGCTAATTACCAGATAGTAATTTGGTAGACTTGTTGACTTTTTACCTTGGTCGTCCGCCCAACATCGTCGGTAAGTGCGTGGGTAATGTGTTTTACGATTATCCCCTTATAAATAAACCAACAAAAATTACTGAAAATAAACACTCTGCAATAGATCACATTTGGACCAAGATAACCAACACAAAAATTTCAAGTGGTATCATTACGTATAGCATAACTGATCATTTACCTATACAGGTAGTGTTCGACTTACGACCTGCTCGACTTACGACTGCTCGACTTTACGACCGCTTCAATGTGGACGAGACAGGACTGTTTTGGAAGCGGATGCCCAAACGCAGTTATATTCACAAAGAAGCTAAAACTGTGCCTGGCTTCAAAGCCTTTAAAGACAGGCTTACGCTGCTGCTTGGCGGAAACGTGGCGGGATTTAAACTGAAACCGTTCCTGATCTACCACTCGGAGAACCCACGTGCCTTCAAGAACATCAATCGTCACACCTTACCCGTCTATTTCCGGGCAAACAAGAAGGCTTGGATGACACAGGTATTCTTCGAGGACTGGTTCAGCAACTGCTTCATTCCTCAAGTGCAGGAATATTGTTCGGAACGTGGTATTCCATTCAAAATTCTGCTTGTTTTGGACAATGCGCCAGGACATCCAACCCATCTAGCTGATGTTCATCCTGATGTAAAGATTGTTTTTTTGCCGCCAAACACTACGCCTCTCATCCAGCCAATGGATCAAGGATCGATAGCAACATTCAAGGCCAACTATCTAAAAAACACATTTGCCCAAGCTATAGCTGCGACTGATGCTGACCCTGAACTATCTCTGAGAGATTTTTGGAAAAACTACAACCTTCTCCACGCAATCAAGAATATTGCTACAGCATGGGACAACGTGACGAAGAAATGCATGAACGGTGTGTGGAAGAATTGCGTGAAGCGCTATGTGAACAAGTTTACTGGATTTGAAAACGAACGTGATCTTTCGGAAATTCTGGAGAGAATTATTAAACTAGCAAGAGATCTGACGTTAGAATGTGAAATTGAGGAAATTAAAGAGTTGCTGGACGAAGAGTCAGAAGAATTAACGAACGAAGAGCTCATCGCCTTGGAAGAAGAAAAAGTTGCAGAAGAAAGGAGGAAGGAATCTGAGGAAAAAGAAAAAGAAGAAGAGGTACCACAACGTAAGTTCACGACGAAAGGTTTATCTGAAGGTTTATCTCTTTTAAACAAAACGTTGGAACAGTTTGAGAAGATGGACCCAAACCTCGAACGATTTGCAAGAATCGAGAGGATGGCCTACGACGTGTTTCGACCATATAGGGAAATTTATGAAGAAAAGAAGAAACGAACAATTCAGACAACCCTTAGCATGTTTATGAAGAAAACTTCTCCGGCTACACCGGCCCCTGCCACCCCGACCCTCGACGATCAACAGCCAAGCACCAGCTCCCACGTTGCCAAGGAACCAGCCATTGCAGCCAGCCATTTCAGAACAATAGAAGATGACAGCGATCCAGATGACTCACAGCCATCCACAAGCAACGAATAAATTTGTTTTTATTATGGATTTATTTTGTACAGTATGCTTTATGTTTGAATATTTTGTTGTTTTTTTTTCTTAATAAATTTTAAATAAAAAATTTCTTTTACTTATGAAACCAACAACTATTACGAATTAAATATTAATTAAAGGTTGAACAAATATTGTTTTGTAAAAAATCAATAGGTTAATAATCTGCAATAGGATAAAAAACAACAAAATAATGTAGATTAAACTATTATACATCATACAGAACATACGATAATTTTTGCCCTCATATATACATACATGTATATATGAGATTCGACTTACGACCACTCCGACTTACGACCGGATGGTCGGAACCGAACGCGGTCGTAAGTCGAACACTATCTGTAATACAAACTTTTGTAATTGGAGAATTAACTTATCATGAAAAAAATGTTATGAGATGCTTTACTCCTAAATATCTTCAAAAATTTAGAACTTCTGTTGAACAAATTGATTTCTCTCCTGTTTTAAATGAAACAAATCCTGACAACTATTATAAAAATTTTAATGATTTAGTGAGCGCTCAATTCCAAAACAGCTTCACACAAAAATACTCAAAAAATACATCAAACAGCTCAAAATGGTATAAGGAACTTCGCAACTTACATTTTAAAAAAGATAGATTGTATAAAAAATATATATAGCTACAGGCTGCCCAGATTTAAAGTTAAAATACCATAAAGTAAGAAATCATTATTTTCATCTCATAAACTCAAAAAAAAGGAGCATTATCAAAAAAAATTCTCTAAATTTAAATGCAATATTACTTACTGTAAGAACAGTTGGCAATGTATCAACTGCTTGCTTGGCAGAAATAAGAAACCTTCTTCATTATGAGCTACATCTAAATTGCGATGGCAAATCTATAAATGAACCTGTTGAAATAGCTAATACTTTTAATGACCACTTTTTACATACACCTAATAAATTACTACAAAAACTTCCACCATCATCTTCTAAATTTAACGATTATTTATATCCTCCAAATCCTTCTTCAATGTTTTTTTTTCCAACTTCTATTTTTGAAATCTCCCTCATTATTTCTAAAACTCCTACAAAATTCAGTGCTGCTTGGGATGGAATACCCTCTATTGTACTTAAATACTTACCACTTAATGCCTTGTCTGCACTTAGTTTTATATTTAACGAATCATTGTAACAGGGTAAATTTATATCAACTTTTAAACATGCTAAAATAATTCCTATCTACAAAAAAGGAAATGCCAAAAATATAACAAATTATCGGCCAATCAGTTTATTATCTAATATTTCCAAAATTCTTGAAAAAATAGTTTTCAACCGCTTATATTCTTTTCTTAATAGCTTCAACCTTTTTTCAAATCACCAGTTTGGATTCAGGCATGGCCACTGCACTTCATATGTAATAACATTATTAGTTGACAAAGTAACCACAGCCTTCGAAAATAAGCAATTCACTCTTGGCATTTTCTTGGATCTTTCGAAAGCCTTCGATACGATTGATCACAATATTCTTCTACAAAAATTACAACATTATGGAGTAAGAGGCATACCTTTGAATTGGTTTAAAAGCTATCTTCTTGGCAGAAACCAACCAACTGAGTATTGTGGTGAAGTATCTACTAACATAAACAATGTGACTTCTTCTGTTCCCCAAGGCTCAATTCTTGGTCCCCTTCTTTTCATAATATATGTAAATGATTTCCCAAAGTGTTTGAAATACAGCTGTAGCTTGGCTTTTGCAGATGATACAAGCATAATGATCTCTGGCAAAAATCTTAGAACTTTGTTTAAAAAGGGAAATGAAGAACTTAATAATATAGATAACTGGTTAATTGCTAACAAGCTTTCTTTAAATGTTGAAAAAACTAAATGTATCCTTTTTAAAGCCTTAAATTTAAAATCATCTGCTTCATTATCATTAATGATCAGAAATACTTCAATTGAAAAAGTATCTTCCTTCAAACTATTAGGAACTATCTTAGATGAACATTTGTCTTGGAAAAATCATGTTATTTTACTGAAAAAAAAAACTGCATGCAATTTTAGTTGCAGTCATGAAAATAAGGCCATGTCTCAGCAAGAATGCTCTACTAACCTATCATTCTCTTATTATGAGTCAAATAAGATACTGCATTATAAACTGGTGCTTTGGAAATGTAACTTGGATTAAGAAGCTGCAAAAAATTTGTTATGAATTTTTAAAATTAACCTTTGGTATCTATTGCAAAGATGACATCACACCTATAATGCATGAAAATAAATTTTTAAGCGTTAACAACCTTTATAAATTTGAAACTGCACAAATAATGTTTAAACAAAAAATAAACAGCTTCCTCAAGCATTTCAAAATTTTTTCACATTAAAAACTCTTTGTATGAAAACCAGAAGTAACAGCCAAATCATTTCTAGTTTTTGCAGGACCACAGCCAGCCAGCAATCTCTAAAGTTTGTAGTACCAAAAATTTGGAATACAATTCCTCCTGCAATCAGAGACTGTCAATCAAGTAGTATTTTTAAGAGAAAATTGACTCAACATCTTTTAAATCGCTCGCAAATAGGCTACCTGAATAAATCAAACTCCGTCCACATGCTTATTAATTTGTTCTGCTGCTTGTTCGTTATTTTTGATTTTGATTTTCAGAGAGACAGATATCCACCCTTACAGTATTTATTTTCTGGTTCGAAGACATGGCCTGAAGACTATTCAAATTCTTTCTCTTCATACTCTACAATTGTACATGTATATATTTTGAGGCTACATTTACTCTATATATCACTATCCTTTCATTGTAATTTAAACTATGACATTGTTCTTATTTAAGTAAATGACTTCATCTTATTGTGTCATGTGTATTTGAAATGGTCCTTTTGACCCATGGCAGGATTTCTTTAGGTGGGTTTCTTTGCTTGCCAAGACTTTTTTGCTCATAGGTTTATTGTGATCCCACCATTTTTCGCCAACACAGCAATGCCTTAACACATGACATGTCTTATTCATTCATTATATTTGTTTTTTTGTTTTTTTTATTGTTATTGTTTACTTTCGTTTTTTCTTTATATCATTCTATTAAAGGTGTTGCAACCATGCACATCCTTTCTACCTAATATTTCGGTCTTTTTTTTTATCGCATGATATAACGTCCAGCGTTTTGTTGCTGAAAACGGAGAGAGACAATTTGTCACACAGACAAACAATCGAAAGGTATAAGAGACACAGAAACTCGCTAGATCTTTCTCTCTCCCTCTCTCTGGTCCTATTTGAACACCGACCGTGAGGGTATAGAGCCAGCTAAACTTCTCTCGCACAGAAGAGGTTACCCGACACAGTTTATATCAATATTGTAATTTAATAATGTTATCGTAACTGGTCCGGCGGTTTTAGACTAATACTTCACAGTCTGAAACAAGTACAATATAATATTAAAATATAAAATTAATTTAGCAAATAGAACATCGGTTATTATCTTCCAAATTAATAGATTAAATTGATACATAAAGAACACAAGCATATCTCAGCTAGCACCTCGCCATGTGCTTAATTCAGTTAAGACAAATAACAATTACGCCACCGTGTTGCCAACAAAAAAGATAGGTGACAAATTAAAAGTTTAAGGGCGAAATAACACGTATATCGACAACAGTTGCTTTGTCCTTTTTCTTGTTCTGTTTGGTGTTGTGTAATCTATTGTTGTTGTTTGCGTCTTTTTTTGCTGGTGGGACAGAAATAAAAGATACTGATACTAATAAAAATAAAAAAATGTTATTCTACGTGATAACTGTTTTATAGAAAACCGCTTTTTGACTGGTAATTCAATTATCGCTTCGCCGCTTTCATTGATAAAAAATAAATTCATAAATTTTGGTGCGGATCGTGGTAAGTACGTTAAGGGGTTAATGTTTAGGCCACAGGTTTTGCAATGGTTTTGACAGACGTTGTTATGATTTTGTGGACTCAGTATTTTTTTTTGGTATTTAGCCTAACCGCATTTTGGTTCGTTAATTGTGTTGTGAAGATTAGTTAATAATCATATAATGTTATGGTTTTATAGATGTTGACTAATAAAAATCAATGTTGTTGCTATACAATCTATACAAGTTTGTTTTTGATATTTAAAGAGTCTGTGATCAAACAAGTCAGTTTAATTTTCAGTCATTGAAATATATATATATTGTCAACAAATTTCTTATGTTTAGACTCTTGGGTTGAATTTCAACAAAGAAATTGTGGCAGAGTTTAAAAGATATAATTCTCATCGATTGTGTAGCGTACATGATGACATTTATAGTCAAATTCAATTACTACGTTCAAATCCACTAAAAATTGAGTCTTTGTAGTCTAAAGTCATCAAAGCTTGAGTTCGAGTCCACAAAATCTTGAATTTACGGTTCAAAACTATTGATTCAAGCAGGGCGGTGCTAGGAACTGCAGGGCTCAATTAGAAATCTGATGGCGGGGCCCCTACTCTTCATAGTAAAATTTATGGGTGTTTATATTCCATAAAAAAAAAAACATACATACAAACAAACAAAAAAAAAAATAGACATTTAATATAGTTGCTATAAAACAAATTTAAGGTAATGTGGATGCTTTTATTGTTTTACTTTTAACATCAAGAAAGGCAAATTAGGCAATTACATTATACTCTTTCAGAAAAAGACTTTTCTAGCCTTTTTATTAGCAAAATCATTCAAAATATTTTCAAAGTCAATAGCTTTAGCAATCTCGCTTTCTATAGAAAGCATAGACAAACTGTTAAGTCGTTCTTGTGAAACCGTAGACCTCAAGTATGTTTTATAATTAGTTTCAGCTTTGAAAAGCTTCTTTCCCCTGATGCAACAGTTATTGGCATTGTTAAATAAATCCTCAATGCGATGAAAACATTAGGAAATGTTGTAAATTTATTGCTTTCTATCAGGTGTTCAAACAGGGCATAAGGCTTAATTCTGGGTTGAAGGAAAGTTTTCAGAGCTTCAAGTTCTTCAGCCAACATATACCCAACAACATCTTTATTTTTTTCAGTAACTATCTTTCCTTCAGCTTCCTGTCTTATTGTGGTAATTGTTAAAGCAGCTTCAAGGTTTGATGTGTGTTCCCTTATTTCCTCCTCAGGTATATCTTGAAAGCTATTTATAAATCCAAATAATTTTGCGTGATTTTTAAGTTGTTTAAATCTACTTTCCAATGACTGAATAGCTTGATCTAGGACTAAGTTGAAGCACAGAACTCTGTACGTTTCTTTTGGATCATCATAAGGTTGATCATCTGCCTTATATAAAAACATTTGCTTCCTTCGACGTATTTGTTTTTTCAAGAAATTTTCTAGATTCCGGTGGTAATTCAATCGATTCAGCCGATTCATTTGCACCTATTAGAACATCATTAAAGCCTTCCTCTCTATAATTTCTTAGCCATGACAAGAGTTTTTTAAATGACTCCATGCCTATATTAATATCTTTTGTTTCACCTTGTAGTTCCTTGCTTACATAATTAACTTCAAAAAGTATTTCATACCAAAATATCAAAGAAACACAAAATTTGTAGTCTTTTAGCTGGTTTGCTAAACATTCAGCTTTTGCTTTTACCATCGGCTCATTTGTTATCTCTGATATTTCAACAAGAGCATCACATACTTCTCCAACCTTATAACGAATAGCTTTAACACTGTCAATGCGACATTCCCATCTTGTAATGCTCAAGGGTTTCACTGATAACCTAGGTACATATTTTTTAAAAACAGCCCACCTTTTAGTTGATGCTGAGAACAATGTGTAGATCGCTTGCAAGATTCCAAAGAATGTTATAGCATCTGGACCAACCTTGGCTACATCTCCGAGTAAAAGGTTATAATTGTGACATGCACCAGGTACAAAAAACGCCCTTGAATTTTCTTTCAACAGTCGTGCTTGTAATCCAGATGTGTGACCTTTCATGTTGCTACCATTGTCGTAGCCTTGGCCTCGAATATCTTGCACTTTTAAATTTATTTCCTTCAGTGTGCTTAATAGTGTTTTATATAAATCTTCTTCTGTGCTACTTTGAACTTGTATAAACTTAATGAAATGTTCATAAACACTTGGAGGAGCCAAGTTACCATCAGACACATACCTGATAATTAGAGTCATTTGCTCTTGGTGACTTATATCAGGAGTGCAGTCTAAAATAATGACATATAGTACTTAGCTGCTTTTACACGTTTCAGTATCTCATTCAAAGTAGCTGTAGCCATGATATCTAGAAGTTCGTTCTCAATATCTTTTCCTAAATAGTGATTATGAATTTTGTGTGTCTTGATTTTTCGCAAATGTGTGTCAAGAATAGGGTCAAACTTTCCAACTAACTCCACAAGACCTAAAAAGTTTCCATTGTGAACACTCTCATTACAAACATTTTTATTTGTTCCCCTAAATGCTAAATTTTTCTTTGCAAGAAACTGCACTATAGCTACTAGCTTTTGAATACTTGTTGCCAGTGTTTTGCTTGCTCGTTGATGATTTTTTCATGCTCCTTATTAATTGTCTGTCCACTACAAAGCCTTTGATGTAACTACATGTAGCTTCCATATGGTTCTTTGATTTTTCATGCTCACATAACCTTGTGTGAACATTAGACCAATCGTTGAATCCACTAGTTGATAAGGCCGTGGATGCATTCTTAATAAAAAGTTTTCAATAAAAGCAATAAATTCTATCAGCAGACTTAGAGTATATAATCCAAGGTCTTTCAACACTCTCCCCATTCAGAAGTTTTCTCTTACAGTGGAACTTTAAAAAACACAATCCTTAAAAGCTGTTTCCAGGAATATTAGGGGGACCTTTCATTGCTAAATAATCTCTAACATTGTTATTTATAGCTGTTGGCCAATTTGCTGAGTCGTCGTTCATGATATTTACAGCTGTACTTATGGATGATACATCATTGTATGATGTCTGGGCTTGCTTTTTTCCGGTTATGATTATGCTTTCTGTATTGGAACTGTCCTGTGATGAATTGAGATTGTCTTTAATTTTATTCACAGCTGTGTCATTCTTTTCTAATTTGTTATTTATGTCATAATTGTATTGGTCAACTGTTATTGGATTCATAGTTATATCATTTTCTGAATTGTTATTATTTTTTTTATTCTCAATCCTTGGGCGCTTCAAAGATGGGGTAACAAGGAATTTATTGATAGCACCTCTATGTTTTTCATTTTCAGCTTCCTTTGCCTTCGCCAATGCTCTTTTCTGGTTACCACTTAAATACTTGCACCCTTTATCTCGATCTCTGCTAGTTTTTTCCATGATGTAACTATAAGTTTACTTCATAAGTCATATTTATCAGCATACAATGTGTATGTTTACTAGTATATAAGCTAATTGTTTGTTTTCATATGTCTAATACCTTACTGTATATTATCAATTTTACTGCTGAAATAAGCAAATAAATTGTTGTTGTTGTTGTTGTTGTTGTTGTTGTTGTTGTTGTTGTTGTTGTTGTATGTAAGGCCTTTTTATATCATGTTTATCTTTTTTAGAAAACAGTACAAAAATGTTAATCTGAATTCCTGAAATAAAGCAGAACAGAAGAATTTAATTGTTAATGGTGACATAATGATAATTTACTAAATTTACCATGCATAACAAATTAATATTATAAAAAAGATTATTTCACTTTTTGTTTTACGTTTTCAGTGGTATTTTGTACCTCATAATACAGAAAAGGACCCCACGAGCGCGGAGCCCCTTCAAGTTGCGGGGCCCAATTTGATAAAATTGGTCAAATTGGCTTTAAACCAGCCCTGGATTCAAGACATTCTTATTTCTTGCATATTATTAGGCTTACCATACGTCTGGATTTTTACGGCTTTGTCCCGGCCGGTTTGCCAGAAATTCAAAACAGATTCGATGCAAACACCTTTTGTTTTTAGAAAACGCTACTTTTTGGGACAAAAATTATTAAATCTAAGAGAGATTCGAAGTGAGGTGCTTTTTTCAAGAGAATAGATGAATTTTTGTTAACAAGCGTCCCAATCCGGTTTTACTGTTTGCCTTTATAAGCTCGCAGTATTTGGGGATTCCCCAATATTAAAAATAATCAATTAAACTCAGCGAATACATGTATGTAGGTTTTTATTTCTTATCCGCAACAACGCAAATCCAAGCACAAAACACATTAAAAGCTGACAAAAAGGAAGCAATAAAAACGGTATTCGTTATAGGACATACAAACAATATATAGAACAGATATAGCAAACGTTATTATGATCTGCATGCTCACTGCACCTTAAACTATACTGAATAAGAACCTTTTTTCTCTTACAATTTGTTTTTACTGTAGACAATCTAATTATGTTTTCGATCAGGTTGGTCCAAGCTCTTTAGGACTTGAAAATGTTTTTAAAATTATGGAAAAACTTTCTAGTTTTTTTTGTGGCCGCTGAAGACTAAAAAAAACTCATAACTACTACTAACTTAAAGAAACTTAGAAGATTGTGTTAAAATTGTTTTTGGGACTGCAGAAAATGTGGTACAGACTTGCAGAGCCGGACTAGGCTAGTTAAGTTAATAAAGAATTTTTTAATCACCTGGACCATTTAAGCAAAGTTTTCTGCTAAATTTTTTAACTCTTGAAACTAATTTGAAATTTTTATAGAATTTGTGTGTTTGGTATTAAAAAATACATTTATTGTCTTCAACTTATGGGTTGTATTTTTATTACTTTTAGATCAATCATCAAATTTATGTCCATGAAATAAAGTTTATTTTGCATTGAAAGTTTATTTTCATTAATGATGCATATTGCATTATTTATCTGGAATAAAGGAATTAAGAAATGTATGCTTGCCAGAACAGATCCTATAGAATCAACATCTAGTTTCTGGCTTCCATTCAAAAAAATATCAACAAAGGTAACAAGATTAAAATAATTATTTTGTTTTTAAATAAAAATATTATATTTCAGGAAAGTACTTCTGATGCTGTTTTTAAATTCTTGGAATCTCTTGGCTTGTTTCCACACCAAGTTTCCGTTCAAGGAATTTTAGACGTTGTTCGTAGTATATCTCAAAATATTTCCAATGAAGCAAACAATAATAACCTATGTGACAATTACAGTTCAGATTCTGACAATATTATTATTACATATTTCATTGAACTTTTGTCTGTTGAAAACAAAAATGATTTATTGTATGCTTCTGAGTCTCAATGGGTTTCATATGAAATGTTAATGGATTTCAAAACTGTTAATTTATTAGGACCCGACCCTTTAGTTTTTTTTAGATATGTTGAATCAGAACAGTTTACATTAGCACCTCTTAACATAATTGAAGATGTGTTTTGGAATTGTCATGTTCAGGAAATATTTGAAAATAATTCTAACAATACTATACTTTCAAACAGTACAGAAACAAATGAAAAAGCAATTTATCCTTTGAAACTGTTTCATCTGGAACACCTAAAGAAAGTAAACTCAAAAGTGTCTAGTTTTTTGCAAGAAACTTTGGTTAAAGCTGCTGCTATTGATGAAAGTGAAATTTCTTTATTGCGTAGAATGTTTTATGCAAATTCTTTTCCATCAAGATTTATCAATTGCGATACATTTTGCAAAAAGCTTTGTAAACCTGTTTTAGGCGAAGCAAACAGACTTATGCAACAAGATTATTTTAGGTACGACTTATATTTTATGTTTATTAAAATTGGTAACATATGTATAAACTAGGGTTAGCATTGGTATATTTTTACTATTAATACACTTTTACTACACATTAATAAACTTACAATTTTATTGACAGTGTACTAATTTATTCAAATATGCTCAAGTTTTATCATTCAGTTCTCTTATTATTCTGTGTTTTTTGAAGTAACTATTTTTTGTTGTCCACTTTTACCCTTTAGTAAAGGACAACACTTTTCCTGCTGACAGAAATTAGCTGTTGTTTACAGCTGCGTCTTCTTTTTTGATTATTCCCCTTATCTTGTCTTTTTGTTTAAATCATAATGTTTATTGCCATCACTATATCATCCTTTTTATAGTTGTCAATAATTTTCAATCATCATATTTTTAATGCTTAATTTTAAAATTACTTCAAATTGCTTAAATTTTGACCTCAACAATTCTTTTAGAAGCCTTTAATTTTTAATCCATTTTAACTGGTTAACACCTTATTCCCTATATCTTTTAAATATACTGTGGTTATCAAATAACTATTTGTCAATATAGTGTGTATTTAAAGTTTTTTGTATTTTTGCTTCAAAAATTGTGAAACCATTAATGTATTTCAATATTGAATTGGTCATGTATATCTTTTGCAGATCTTTTTGCATGGCTGAAGAAAAACAGATTTTTCTAAGTTTTCAAGAATTTTTATTAGGAATATATTTATTACAACCCCAAGTACAACATGGTGGAAAATTGGCAGAACACAGGTTTTAATTAAATGATTCAAAGCATTGTTTGGTGCCATTGAGAGCAAAAACAAAAATTAATTTGTAACTAACATTGAATCACTATTAAAAAATCTAAGAATTTTTGCATCCTTAAGTTTTAATTTTTCTTTGCAAGTATTAAAAAATGGTGTTTGGGATAAACCACTTGTTACATCGTGATGAAATCAATTTTCAAAAAGGATTGTCTAGTAAAGCATCAATAAAACTTGATATGTTCTTATTTAGATGTCGCTCCATATTTCGTTTCTATAACCGCTCTGATGATGGGAAACTTAACTTTGAAGAATTTCTGTAAGTTTTGTAATTCAAATAAATGCATTTGGTTTTTGCTACAAATAACTAGCAAGAACAATACTAAAAAAATTTTTTGGATTTTAAACTTAGTTACAGTTAAACAGTGTGATTTCGTCATTGTTGCTTCTACTTACAAAAATTGACGTAATAACTTTTTTCGTTCCAATTTTTCGTTTAGAAATTTGTTTCATGTTTAAACTTTTATATTTGGTAAAAAAAAATTCTCAATTTTGTATGCAATGTAGGCGAATGATATCTGATATTAAAAAGGCAAAAGGGGAAGAAGTGAGTCAAGAAAACCTTATTAAAGAAGCTGAAGAATCAGCAAGGTATTGTGTATACTGTACCAAGCCGTCGAAGACGGCTTACATGCGTGTTTGTTTCTGATATAAAGTATATTCAATCATTACTAGTGAGTCATATGTTTTTGCCGGTCCGATGTATAATTGTAAAAATGTATTCTTCAAAAACGTAAAATAAATACTTCATCAACAGTTTTATAAGCTTGCTGCCCTGATTTTCATACATAACACATTTTGCTTACACAGAATTTAATTTTCTCAAGAAAATCATTCTTTTAATTTTAGTTTTCTCGAAAAAACTTGCAAATTGAATTCAATTTTTTGTAAACTGTTCAATATCAGATCTGAAAATTTTCTTACAAAGTTCATACGCTTAGCTTCGTTATGAATAAACAACTAGTTTTTTTGTTCCAGTGTATTTAATCATCGTCTTTCTGCAGATTGTTTGGAAATCACTCTGAAGTTCAATTAACCATGGCCCCTTTTCTTGAAACCGTTGGTCAACTTAAATTCCGAGGCACGTCCGCTCTGTATCGAATGCTCGAGAAGCCCTGGTTGAAAAAAGTTGGAAGGAAAAGAGCTTCATTTTCGTGAGTTTTGTCACTTACTGAAATTTACTTCACATTCTAAGCAATATGACGCACACTGTACATTGCTACCAGACATCGAGGTTCTACCTTGTCGTGTGTCTGAATTTCTTTCTCGTTTTCATCTTATTGCGACAAACTTGGTAAGTTCAGTGCGTCGACCGCATGGTTTAATGTGTCGACCGCATGGTTCAATGTGTCGGCCGCATGATTTAATGTGTCGGCCGCATGGTTCAATGTGTCGGCCGTATGGTTCAATGTGTCGGCCGCATGGTTCAATGTGTCGGCGGCATGGCTCAATGTGTCGGCCCAATGACATACACTCCATGATTGGAAACTCACATCACGTGACCTGATTTTGTATCGCCCGTTGAACGCTTGAATGCACGAACCTAAATTCAGTCTGATCCAGTTTAGCCAAACAGCTTTATACACTTTTTGAATTAACAATTCAATAAATTAATGAAATAAAAAAAAATATATATATAAAATGTGAGGAATTTATTAATAAACTAAAACATTAACAAAATAATTTAATGAAAATAAAGAGTTAATAAGCTAATTGACTATATTTATTCAATTGAATTCATTTGTAATCTTTTTACATTTAAAATAATTTGATACATTTTTTAAAAATAACTTTGATAAAAACTTTAAGTCTAAATAGCTCTCCTGCATTCTCATTATACTAAATAAATAACTTGCTTTTTTTTAAATTACTGTATCTTTTTTTGGTTTAATTTATTTAAAGTTTGTTAAATTTATTTATTTAAAGTTAATTGTTAAAAGTTTTTGTCTAATAATCTAAAGCAGTTTTATTTAAATTTTGTAGTGAGCCACCGACTTGTCGCCACCAAATTTTTATGGTATCGGAAGAAATATTTTCATACTTGGGAAAAAAATTATTATAATCGGTTCCAGTTAGTGACATTATTTCTTCCTTGTTTTCAAACAAACCATCAAATTCTTTCAAATTATTCAGATTGATGCAAATAGCCCATCGATTAGATTCCATTTAGATTTACATGTATTTAAAAAAATTTAAATCTCACTAATTTATTTAGCCAACGTTGCCTATGTTCAATCAACGATTCAATCAATCAATCAAGCAAGATTTTATTTTTTTCGTCCACTACACGGCAGATATTTATATTAAAATTCACATATGTGGTTGACAGTGGCGTGCGATGACCTCTGAGACTGGTCATGCAATTGCCATGCCACAATTTGATCATGCAATCGGGTATTTTATGGGTAGTTAGTGAGTAAGACATGCAATATTTGACGGGTACGAAAAAATTCTGTGTGAGATTCTAATTTTTAGTCTTAAGATCGTGGCGTTGTAGACCAAGACATGCAATATTTTACGGGTAGAAAAAAATTGTTTGTGAAATTCAAATTTTTAGTCCTAATATCATGGTGTTCTAAACCGATTTTCGTCCCAAAATTGTAGCGTTCCCTAAAAAAAAAAAGGTTTTCACTTTCAATTACTCTCAAATTTTATACTTTTCACCCTGAAATTGTATCAGTTAAAGTCTATTATGAGGGAAATTAAATTTTAGTAACCCATGTTTAGGGAGGCTCATAGGTGCTACATCTTTCTCAAGGGTGACCTGGAAAAAGTTGTGATAGGGTATACTCATTCCTTCCAACATATCGAACAACCGGATGTAGTTTATTCTCACATCCACAGAATGTTGAAATGTTTTGACATATAATAGACGTAAATGGTTACGTAAGCATAGCCTATAAATAATTAACATAAACGTAACATATAATCATAGCCATACCAAGCTGGAGGGCAAGGGCGGCAATTGGCACACCGAGACGCATCATTGGCAATTTCACAATTTTTCCAGCATTGAGCATGCGTTATTTGGGATGAAAGAAGTTTTTTTGTACGTATTTTTTGAGTAGAATTACTTTCATTTTATTGTGAAAAAACCAATTTAGTTTTTAAAAAAGTGGAAGCCTATAATTTTGGTTTTTGGGCACTCGTCGCATAAAATTCCAGCAAAGATTGTTTCGCCCCCAATTTTTTTATTCTGGGAGCGGCAAACCAGGACACTAGTTAATAGAAAAAAATTCGTCCCTAAAAACTAGTGTTCTCTAAAAAAAAAGTCTTCACTTTGTATCAGTTTCCGATTTTTTGGTTTTCATCCGAAGAACTTTTAATTAGTCTCAGATTACTTGATTTTCATCCCAAAACAAAAATATTCTCTTAAAAAAAAAAAATCTCTCCCTATAACACAGTGCTTCTCAACCCCTGGGTCGCCGTTTAGTTTGATTGGGTCTCCGACAAGTGTAGGCTAGTTGTGTAACAATTAAACCATTTTCATTCTTTTGTGTCAATTTGGACCTACTTTTGGGTCGCGACCTAGGGTTGACCCAAAATTTTTACTTTATAAAGAACGAAAATTTGGGACAAAAAATGAGAAATTCGAGACTATTCAAGTGACGATTTTTTTTTTTGGAGAACACTATGATTTTGGGACGAAAAATCAGAAATCCGAGACTGAATTCAAAGAAAGACCTTTTTTTAAAAAACACCTTGATTTGGGGACAAAAATTGGTCTACGTCTTAGAACCCCACACAATTTTTTGTCCTACCCACAAAGTATTGCATGTCAATTGCATGACCAGCCTCAGAGGTCATAAGTTTAGTTCCCTTATTATGCTTGCAATAACGTCTATAAAAAATATTGGGTCGCCAAAACTTTACTCTCGATTTCTGCTTAACATTTGGGTCGCCGCAAAAAAAGGTTGAGAAGCACTGCTATAACATCTGAAGTACGGTAGTGAAAATTAGATGATTTAAATTTTTTATTTGCCTCAATCTTACGTCATAAACTTATCTATATTAAAATACTTTTATATTAAGGATATATATTATATTTTATATTAAAGATATATATTAAGTATATAAATATTATATTAAGGATAATATTATATATACACAAAATAAAATTATTTAATAAAAAAAAGTTTATTAAGGACATTTCGGAATTATTACTCATTCCATCATCAACTGCGTAAAATTCTTTATAATTTTACGTGGTCGTGCTTCTTTCTAACTTTTCATGGTCGTGATCGTACGTCCTTATATATTGGCTATAGTTTTTATTCTAAAATTTAATGAAAACTTACACTCTATCACGCCTTATAATTTAATTTAAAAAGTTTGTTATTTTCAACAATTGCATCATTAACAACCTGACCAATTTTTGTTCAAGCTTTTGCAAAAACAAACCAAACTTTTATGTAGTTCAATTTAATTTCACTAACTTGGCATAATTATTAATTTATTAAGCTAAAATTTAATGAAAACTTACACTTTATCACGCCTTACAATTTAATTTAAAAAGTTTGTTATTTTCAACAATTGCATCATTAACAACCTGACCAATTTTTGTTCAAGCTTTTGCAAAAACAAACCAAACTTTTGTGTAGTACAATATATAAATCAATGTATTTTTGACGACTCAGTCGTCCAAAGGAGCATGCAGTCAAGCGTACGAGTGCCGACGCTCCTGTCGGCGTTCTCTTAATAAAGAAACAAACTGAGAGAAAAGAGTTTCTCATCATGGTATGTATGTCGTTGATCGGCCGCATGGTTCCGTGTGTCGGCCGCGTGGCTCAATGTGTCGGCCGCATGGTTCCGTGTGTCGGCCGCGTGGCTCAATGTGTCGGCCGCATGGTTCCGTGTGTCAGCCGCTTGGTTCCGTGTGTCGGCCGCGTGGTTCAATGTGTCGGCCGCATGGTTCCGTGTGTTGGCCGTATGGTTCCGTGTGTCGGCCGCATGGCTCAATGTGGCGGCCGCATGGCTCAATGTGTCGGCCGCATGGTTCGGTGTGTCGGCCGCATGGTTCGGTGTGTCGGCCGCATGATTCAATGTGTCGGCCGCGTGGTTCGATGTGTCGGCCGCATGGTTCAATGTGTCGGCCGCTTGGTTCGGTGTGTCGGCCGCATGGTTCGATGTGTCGGCCGCGTGGTTCGATGTGTCGGCTGCGTGGTTCGGTGTGTCGGCCGCATGATTCAATGTGTCGGCCGCATGGTTCGGTGTGTCGGCCGCATGATTCAATGTGTCGGCCGCGTGGTTCGATGTGTCGGCCGCATGGTTCAATGTGTCGGCCGCATGATTCAATGTGTCGGCCGCGTGGTTCGATGTGTCGGCGTCATGGTTCAGTGCTTTGAAGGATGCCCCGGTTGACATGATTTTTGTTGAAGTTCTCTTCATGTTGTGTTTTTGCTAAAGGCCTTAACCCCGCACTTTTTGTTACTTGGCGATTTTAACAAACAGCTCTAAACTGTAGCTATATCGATTCATAAATAACTAAAAGACCAATGAATCATTCTTAACCCGACAGTTATATTTTGAGATCTTGAAAAGCAACGCGAGATAATCGTTTTTAGTTTGCTCTAAGTTCAACGCCGGCAATGTTATCCTGCGAGTCAGAATAATAAGCAGATGATGTGATGCGGAACGCTTACTGTAGAGCTTGAATCTGTTTCTACGCGTTTAAGTGAATGTAATCGAAAGCGATATATTTATTATTAAATTATCGTTCAAATATTTAGATATGTTATTTACTTGTCTCACTACCAATCTGCCGTTTGTTTTCGGAATTAAACCAACCTTCGTTTAACGTTGACTTTGTCTTAAAGCGGATGCAGAATGCGCTCTCCTGAAACCAACGTGTTTTCTAAGCGACAACGCATTGTGGAAATGGCTAATGACGTCACGCCTGACGGTTAGTTGCTGCTGCTTTTTTGCAGGCAATTTGCAAGCTTGCTGACTAGCTTTTGTCTTATTTTTGTTTGCTTGGTATTTGTTGGGTCTATTTATCTCAAACTCCAAATGGCACCGTTTTAGTGGAGACCTTAGTAATTTTTTTAAATATTGCATTTTTAAATTTAGAGAGTTCATCAATAGAAAGTGCAACTGGCTAAAAAAAATGTTTACAAGGCCTTTATCGTCAAATTTGTCGCTGTTTAAGTACTTCTTACGCTTTTTTGTGGTGATAGCGATAAATATAAAGTTTGACTCAATATCATTTTGAATCAGATTATAGCTTCATAAATCCCCGTACAAATGACACTAAATCAATGATTTTATTTTCTCTGTAAAGGTCTGTTTTCAGTATACTGCTTAACGGCGTCATAAAACTAAAAAAAAATAAATACATTTGTTGCATTTTAAATCTGAAGCGTAGTTGATGTTTCAAAGAGTCGGCAAGAATATCGGTGAGCTCGTCACATGACCCGCTCTTGCAGTTCCCCTTTGACTCGGATCAGTGCAATTCGTCGTCAAAAGAGGAGCCGTACACTCTTGCTCTCCATTCAGTGAAAGTGAAAAGAACTGGGGCTACTGTGGAGGCGAAATCGCTCTTGGAACTGGGGTTGGACGAACCTGTACGTCAGAGTCGCGACACATTTTTTAAATCGATCTGCCTTTTCCCCCAAAAAAAATGTTTTGTTCAGTAGTTGTTGCAATAAAACAATATATAAAGGTCTTGGATATCAAAAGTAATACTGTGAATCTGCATTGTGCAACTTGTGATCTTATAATCCTAAACCCTGTGTAAAATTGCTATCGTTCTTTTGTGGCTTATGCTGAAACAAGAAAGAACCAAGATCCTCGTTTGACTGTTGCAAGACTGGTAAAAAGCTTGGTTTAAATTTTTTAATTTCGTTTTCAACCAGTTTTTATCAGAGCGTCACGTTTCAGGTAATAACTACCTCGGCTTGTCAGAACATCTTCGAGTCCGAGCAGCAACATTCCGTTGATAAAATTCGCTTTAATCGGACTGCAAGCATGCAAGCCTTCAACAAGCGATCGCACGCAAATGAAATGCTCAACGGCTTGCGTTATTTTGAACGTCCTCAAAAAAAACCCGAAGGTGCTTTATTTATCTCGAATGTTGAAGAGATGGTTTCGCCTAAAGTTGCTTTATTGTTTCAGGCGGAAAGTGTCCGTTTTCCTGGGGTGCTGTTGATATGCCGGCCTTGGCCAGATGTTTAATCGCTGTTTGTCGTGAAGTAAGAACGGTTCTGATAAAACAACCAAGGTGAATTTGATACGTTTTGTCTTTTCTACTGCTTCTATTTGCTTTTTTGCGCAGTTTCATTTTCAAAGATCAATATTCAGATTGCTAAAGCTTTCGCCTCCGACCTACATTCTCGGTGATATTCACGGAAACTATTCCGATTTGGTCTGCTTTGAAAAGTCCCTCTGGCGCGTCGGCCCCCTGCTGACCCCATGCAGGTTCTTGTTTTTAGGCGATTACGTCGATCGTGGAAGCAATAGCGTCGAAGTGAGTCTTGTCGAGTTTCGACTTGCACTAGCTAGCGATTAACCCTTGTTTTAATGAAATTTTTAAAATGCTAAAGATTCGTAGACGCTTGCTAGAAGTTGCAATTTCTGTAGCCGGGAAGTTTTCCTTGGCATAATACGATTGAATTAAACAGAATAATGACCAAAGCTTAAATTTCTTGTTTCTAATTTATATCATTATTTTCCACTGTCACAGCTGTCTTGTTTTGCGGTAGGTAGTCGCATACCTGCTCTCGCAGAAACTACTTTGTCCCAATAAAATTTTCCTGGTTCGCGGCAATCACGAACTCCGAGACATTCAAGTCGCTTTTTCGTTTCAAACCGAGTGCTTTGAAAAGTTTGGTCAAGATTGGGGCATGAAAGTGTGGGAGGAGATCAACCTCTGCTTCGATCTGCTGCCGATGGCCGCGGTCATCGATGAAAAAGTAATTTTCGAGCAAATTTTTTCAAACTGAGGTTTGCTGCATTGTGCTGGAAAATTTTTTTAAGGAAGTTTTGAAATTAAGTCGCTTAACCGTATTGCTTGATTTTTATGGTTTTTTTAAGAAAAATATTCGGTTTATTTGAACTGTTGTTTTTTTAGCTCTATGTGTTGCTGATAATTAGCTGCAAAACAGCGGCACTGTGACTCATCGCAAGAACTGAAAGCATTTATTGTTATACTATTGTTCTGTGCATTGTTTGCATTCTATCAACTATTGTTCTATGCATCCATTTAAAACCAAAACTTTGGATTATTAACTTTTTTCATGGCGTGATACAAAACGAAACTTTCATGTATTTCGTCATTATAAAAGAGAATTAATGCGGTTATACGCTCAGATATTTACTGCTCACGGCGGAATTCCCAGCGAGGAATTTTATATCGGAACGTCTTTGAGTGAAGCTATTAACAATATTCCCATTCCTCTTTCTAATCCTGAAATGCAGAGCTCGTTGGCGTGGGAACTAATGTGGAATGACCCTATCAGGTTTGCTTGTTGCGTTGAGTTATTGATATTTTTTTGGTTACTGTTTTTAACGGTTTTGCACTATCATTGGATTTCGTCACGACTTTTTTCTACGTATTTTGTTGTTTGAAATGGCACCAATCGATTTTGCTTTAGTATTTAAATTAAAACAAACCACGTGATTGGTCACGTTGACAGAATGGAAGAGCTCTCACTGGAGGAAATGAAAATCGTGACTGGAAAGAATGGCTTCGTTCCCAACACGAGACGAAAAACAGCGAGCATGTTTACTTCAGACGCGCTCGAAAAATTCCTGCTCTACAACGGTTTCAGTCACGTGATTCGGGCTCACGAAGTCCAGCAAAACGGCTTCAAGGTAACTTTGGGTCGGATTCGAATCTTGCAATTCTTCAATAGTTTTGCTTTTGTATCGTTCACATCTGACTGGGGCCGGTTGACGTGTGATTTGCTAAGATCTTGACTCTTCCGGCAGCAGTTGGGGCGATCGCTTGACGGTAGCCCAAGTATATCGCCTCTACAGGGTGTACAGAAAGTTCCCGGACTTACTTAACCTACAATAATTTTCAAACAAATGTTTTTTCAAGGAAGATACTTTTTCATTTTAATAATATATATAGTATCTAAAAAGGCATTCATTTATTTTTTGATATGGCCTCCTTCTAATACGATTAATCTTTCGATTCTCCCTCTAAAACTTTCTACTGCTGCACGGATTGTTTTTTGTGGTATTTTTTCCCATTCTCTTACCAAAATTTTATTCAACGATTCTAATGTTGAGTGAGGCGTAGCACAAGAATTTTTTTCCAAAATTAATCATATTGAAAAGTCCATAGGATTACGATCTGGCGATGATGAAGGCCAAATATTCTTGAGCCAAAAATTTGGGAAATTCGTTTTGCACCATTGTTGTGTTTTATTTGAGGTGTGAGAAGGCGCACCATCTTGCTGGAATGTGAAACCAGCGTCTTTGAAATGTTTCTTCATTTTTTCCAGAGATGGTGCTCGAGGTCTTCCGGTCCTAGGACGATCGTTAGAGTTCCCGAGTTCTTTGTAACGGCTGATTGTATCGTAAACTGTCGATTTTGCGACATTAAGCTGTTTTATAATTGATGGATCAGCAACGCCCGCGCAATGTAGTTGAATTATCGCATCACGTTTTGCCATTGTTCAGATAGAATTTTAAATGTAAAATTTAAAAAATTTTATCAAACACCAAATTAATGTATACTCTACACATTTGAACAGAAAATCAATGTTTGAATAGTTATTTTTTAGTAAAATTGTTAAAATTAAAAAAAGTCCGGGAACTTTTCGTACACCCTGTATAAGTTGTCCTGCCAGTCAGGAGGATAAATAGGGTTGATGATTACAAATGATAATGATTTCAAGAAATTAGAACCTGGCGAATATATGATTACGGGCGAATTGATAAACAATAAAGGCGTAGTCAAATTTTTATTTCCACTCCGTCTCGTAGCCGAAGTACGAAATTACGTTGCGCCAGCGTTTCCAAAGCTTTTTTTGCGATCCAAAGTCGATTGAAAGACAGTTAGTAGACCCGATAAATTTGAGTCGAAAGAAGCTAAACGAAATAACAATCAAAATCTTTTCGCTAGTCATGGCTAAAGAAGCATTACGTTAAATTAACAATATTCAATTGATATTTCAAAATATTTAGGTTATTCTTGTTCAAAAATGCGCATCAGATCAATCGATGTAGTAGAACGTACAAATTGTGTTTTGTGCAATTAAGTCTATACATTTCCAATCCTGTGCATTCCTGCATCGCATCTAGCTTAAATCTGTGCAGCGCGCTTTTTACTGTTTGCGTTGACCTACAAATGCGCGAGCAGTTACAGAATAAACCAACTGAGTCGACAATTGACAAATCGTAATTCGCACGATAATATTGAAATGTCATTTACGTTCGATTATGTCAAGCAAGGTTGCTTCGATTTAATAAAGGTTTATTGAATGTAGAAAAGAATACGTTACTTGATGGTAGAACAAAAAAATGTACCGCGATACATAAAAAAAGAAAAATAACCTTTTTTTTTTTAATTCACCGTTTTGTTTTCAAAAAGGTGCAACAAAACGGAAAACTTCTGACTGTGTTCTCATCATCCCGTTACTGTGGGGGGTCCAACGAAGCAGCTTGTATTTTGGTTGATGAGAAAAAATTGCGAACCATACGTCTGGACACGACTTAAACCTGCATTTTATTTGTGTTTTTTTTCGTTTATATTGTCATATTTAACTATTTTAGGAACATTGAAATTGTTCTTACCGTTGTTAATTTTAATTAAGAATTTTGAAGCTGAAATGATAATGTTCTCCCTAGTTTTGTAGCTTTTTATTCTGTGAATTGATTGTTTCTACATTTTATCCTTTTGTTAAAATAAGTTTTAAGTTTTTTATGGATTGTTGTATTGGTTCCTTTTTTCAATTTAGCCGAATGGCAGTATTATAAAGGTTTTGTTAGAATTGATTTACGAGAGAGGCTAATTATCAGGCAACAAAAGTTTAAATGGCATTTAAAGAAGTACAGTTTTCATGGCTGAAAAATTGTTTTTAAATGAACAGGATAAATCAAAACGTATAATCAAAATAGCAATTGGTGTTCGTTTTTCAGTTTTTAGGAATCACCAATTTTTAGATTTTTTGTTCTTAACTGTCAGAATTTAAAAAATTTTAATGTTTTCAAAAAATTTAGTGATAATAAATATTTCATAATTTTTGTCAGCCAAGTTTAAAATAGGATTAAAATTAAAGAGGAAACCTTGCAAACAACCTGTAAAATAACTAAAACCTAAGTCTACTGTAGATGCTTTTGTTTACAAGTTGAATCGAGTAAAAATCAAATGTAAACGATTACAAGGCCATTTCTAATGCTAAAAATAAACCGGAACTATAAATAAAAAGCAAACATGGCAATAATCAAGTGTTGGTGGAATTTTACTTAGTTTATCCAGGCGAGGTCCGCAAAAGCACTATCCCGGATCCTTTTACATATTAATCAGAAGCGGCACTAGCGTTTAGCAGTTTGTAAAACAATAAAAAGATGGAGTAAAAAACAGTTTTTCACCAGTCCAAACAAGTCTTAGTGTAAAATCAAGTAAAAACCAAAAAAGTTTTGGCAACCCTATTTGCATTTTAAAGCGGTCGTGTCTGATTCAAATAAAAACCAATTGGAGTGAGAGTAAAAAGAAACAAAACAGGTTGCTCTAAAAGATAAAAATATAAAAAAGTCTCGCAAATTGTTCTTGCGGCCAAAGTGGGCCCAAAATTTTTAGAATTTTTAAAAATTTGTCCAGCACTTCGTTTCTTTTAAACCAACTACTTCCTCTCAAAAACTAACCCTGTATCTCCCTAAAACTAACTCTCACTCCAATCGGTTTTTCTTCGTATTAGACACGACTTTCTAAAGCGGTTTCAAACAGACAAAAAAAATGGCGGCTAAATGACGCGCTTAAACCAATCAGAGTTGTAGGCTAGTAATTTATAAGTTGAAATAAATTTCACGAGAATATTTTCTCATTTTTTTAGAAAATAACGTAATCTGGTAGTCTTTTTTAGTCTAATCAAAACAATTAACTTTTACAAAACAATTAGCTTTCAAAACAATTAACAGCACGGTGTGCTGTAAACCAAACGGTTTTTTTATCATTGATTGAAATTTTAGTGAAGCCTCTCCTCAAAGTCGATTTTAAAACCAAATTGCGTTACTATAACACTCAACTACCAGTTTTGAGTTGGTTGCGTAAAGAGTTCAAGGCTAACAAGTTGCTAAATAAACCGCTAAAATATTGTATTTCTATACATAGGCGTACCAGCCAAAAAATTTGTGGGGCAAAGATGTTTTGCCCGAATTTTGTGACGTTTGCCCAAATCATGATTTTGTAGTACTTTACAGATAGGACAAAAAAATTGTCTTGAGATTCTTGGACGAAGACCAAATTTTGTCGTGAAATCATGGTGATTTCTAAAAAAAAAAAATCTTTACTTGGAATTAGTCTCATATTTTTCAATTTTCGTCCCAAAATCAAGGTGTTCTTAAAAAAAAAGGTCTTCACCTAAATTTGGTAACTATTTTTTGCAGTTGATTATTGTCGCTGCCCTAAAATTCCTGACTTTGCACAAATTTTTCACATCCCTGCTCAAATATTTTTTTGTCACTGCCCGAAAAATTTGAATTTTGAAATCTTGTAAACTTGGGGGGGCACTTGACCCCCGGCAGGTACGGCTATGTTTCTATACATTTAAATCTAAAATTGGCAGGGATGTCAAACTTGCGGCCAACTGCTTGCACAAATTTTTTAGTTATAATTGTATCGCAGCGTTTCTCAAACCATGTTCGGCGAGCTCTTTTTTTTTGAGATTACTACGTTTTTGAGACGAAAATCGAGAAACCAGAGTCAGATTCAAAGTGAAGATCTTTTTGCGGCCCACCGATTATAACTAAATTTACAATTTGGTCGATTATGGAAAAAGATTGGATATCTCTGATCTACAACATTTGTAAAGAATGATATCAATGAAAGGTTCCGCTTGACGAGTCGAAATTGCACTAAACGCAAGCTACATTTATGCAGGTAACAGAAGCTAGTTCAACTGTGATTAGAGTCAACCAAATGTTTTTCTTAATTGCGGTGGGCATTAATTTTGATAGTTAAGATTTGCTTTCTTCTGTACGTTTGGATTTCTGGTCTTTGTCATAGTGATAGAAATACAAACATTTTCTTTTTTATCAAATACAACGTTCTGTTTTAGCCATAATGAAATATGGTCCGTTGGTTATCTTGATACGATTTAATCTTGAAATATGTTACAAATTTTTCTACTGATTATAATAAAATCGCAGTCCTTATTTGTGCTCTACTGCGCAGTGTTGAATGCGATCACCAAGCACAAAGTCGATTTTCCGTATTTTATTTAAAAAAGAACAGCAAAAAGCGATTGAAAGACGAAAGAACAGACAAAAGGCAATGCAATTAGGACCGAGTCTGTTCACGAAGCAACATCAAAAAATCGGGCAAGATTCTATTACGCGGCCGCCTGCGACGCCACACGAATTCATCAATGACTGATTGCTCCGAGTCGTGGGATCGAACCCCCAGCAAGGCGTGCCGACAGCAATCGGCCCAAGCGTTGTGCATTAGTCGACCTGGACTCCCGTGCTCTTTGAGTAAATTCTTGCCGCACGGCACAGCGCGATGAGTGTAGCCTAGCTCTGTAGAAACACAAGCTTCGAGTGAACTCGCCGATGTCAATTTTTTCTCGATTAATCAACGGCACCTGAAAGGTTTTTATAAGCGTCGAGTTCTTGCGAGTGAATTTCAGTTCCCGGAAGAACGCAGCGTTTAAGAGTGGATTCAATACTTTGTTGATCAAGAGTGTCCATCAATTGCAAGAAACAATGGCTGAAAAATTTATTTAATCAAATATTACTCGGCGTGATTAGTTTATTTCGTTTTCAATAAAGTTGTACAGACACTTCAAGAAGTTATAGCTTGTTTTTTTTAGTAAAGTTGTAAAGTAAAATAGTTAAACTTGTACTAAAACTACATTTTGAGCCTAAGCTCTCCCATGAATTGATATAACAACACAACACAACGCTGAAAATCATAAAATGCTCAATTAAATGCGAAATCTTTTAGTGGTTTTTCTAATGAAACACGCCTGAATTCTTTCCAACCACAATGAAGCTTTAGTTCAATTAAAAAAGATTGGTAAAATACAATTCGATAGTGATTTCGTAGTCAGTTTGCACAAAAAATAAACTAACTTTTTATTAGTATTGTTATGAGATGCATAGAGAAGGTTAGAAAAAAACTCATCTCGACGCTTTTCGTCCGACACTCGTCAGGAGATAAACGTCGAAATGAAGGAAAGAAAAATTTAATCAATACTTTAATAAAGCTGAACGAAGATTATTGGATGTTTGAGAAAGACGTCAGAACGCGTAATCAGCGCAAGATTTTCAACCAACTTTTTTTGGCCGCATAAATTTGGCTTGGACAATTTGACGTAAACGGCTTTTAAAGCAGATAAGTGAAAAGACGAACGGCCAAATGAAAGAATATTTACTATTCTTCGTTCAGTTTAATGTTATTTATATTATCCAATCATCTTTGTTCAGTTTCATAAGAAAATCAAATGTATTTTTCCTTCATTCCGACGTTTATCTTCTGACGAGTGTTGGACAAAAAGCTAATAGACGAGTTTTTGCTGGGCTATATCTAAATTCTGTACCACAAAACCACTTTTATAAAGCAGGTTAAACTGATAAAAAAAGTAAATTTTTTATAGTGTGCAAGCTTTTCAGGTAGTGAAGCAAATTTTATTAGACTTCGACGATGGGCGAGATATTCTCAGCATAGTCGCATTAATCTACTTCCTCCTGCTTCCTGTTTCAAGCGGATCATCGCAAACAAACAACGGGAGCTTATTGAGGAATTTGTAGTGCCTGTAAAATGGCTTTTTCGAAATCACAAGAATGTTAACAGGGTAGACCGAGCATCGAACTTGCGTCCTTCCGCTCGCAAGTGAACTGTCGGCGTGGTTGGATAAGATCTCATTATGCGTTTCGCTTTCAAATTTTTAACAATTCAACTAAAGACTAAACAAAAACCATTTTAAAACCTTTTTTATAAACCGACGCGTCAAACGAATCCGCTTTACCCTACTCCCTTATACTGGGCAACACGGTCACTTAGGTGGTACTGCGCATAGGTTGTGAGCCGTGCGCAAAAAAAGTGTTTGATTTGCTCTGTTCGGGAATCGAACAAAAACTCCTAAACACAAATCAAAATAGAATCGAAGCGGTTTCGACTGAAGTAATAAGCATCTAAATTTTCTTGTTTAAGGCTAGAAAACAACGGTGGATCAGTTTCCACGTGATTACACGCTTGTTAATCACAGTTTACGTCAAAATAGAGCCGATTTTCGAAGTGTAACTCACTTAGTCCGCAAGTCTACTCCTCCAATCACGTACTGTACCTTCCGTACTTTACTTTTGATCTTGATTTTGCGCGTGGCCTCCCCAAGCGCGATAATACACCCTGCTCCACCTAGCGGCTTCGAGTTTAAATCATTTGAACAAATCTGAAAAATAAAGAATTTCTTGCGACTCGCATTTGTAGTTTGGCAAGCGTTCGATCAAGAAATTTTTTGGAAAGATTTTTAGCGCAACGCCACTTTAACCTTTTCACTGCACTTCTAAAATATGAAAAAAATATGAAAAAATGATTTTCTAAAAAATAGAAAAAAATATATATTTTTTTTATTAAGTGATACGTACTCTTTCGGAATTAAGTAAATTTTTGTATGAAGTTAAGAAAAATGAGGAGTAAATCCGTTTTCGGCACTCAACTGACTTTTGAGAAAAAAAGTGGATATAACCGGATATACCTGCTTTTGACAGTGAAAGGGTTAAAATTTCTGAAGCTTGTAAGACTCCACAAATAAGGCATTGGAAACAAAACAGACATTCGTTCAAAAAATACTATCTTTGTTGACAAGATCAGACTAATTAGTTTTTGCTATTCATACCAGATACATTAATTAATAATACTCTTTATTTATTTTCATTTGTTATGTCTCGGGGTACTATAAAATCAGTAAACAACTTGAAAAAAACAAATACGTGAAATCTACAGCGACAACAAGCAGAATTTAATTTAAAATAATTTTAGAATTTTATAAGCTGTGGAACAAGAAGCATGATTGTTTAAATCATTGGTTTCCAACCTGGGGGTCGCGCCCCCGTGTGGGTCGTTTTGGTTATTTGGGAGGTCGCAAAAGCTTGTTATAAACAATGTATAACCTAAAAAAATTAGGAAAATGACATTCGCAGTTATTGTTTTAAAATTTATTTAAATTTATTTATTGATAATTGATTTGTGGCCATAATAGTATCTACCAAAGAGAACAGGAAAAACGAGCAACGAAAAAATTATAGCAGGAAATAATTTCTTTGCACGCGAGCAACCTGAACTGGTGCCGGTAACCCCGTCGTTTCGGGGGCTGACCTAGATATATATAATTGATGGGTGGGTAGGGGCGGGGGCAAAGTTATGTACTCTTGAAAAAAAAGTAAAAATACTATATTTTGCAAGTTTTCAATCATGAATCCTGCATCGTATTTACTTTTTCGTACGTTTGATGGCGTTACACAAACAAGAAAAGTTATGGATCTACACGGGCGGCTTAGGAAGTCGCCATCAGCACTACGCCCCTACCTATACCAATGTAATCCAGCAGCGCTTTAATTTCGGCAACGTGGCTGAGTAGGTGAAGCGCCTTGTTGACGAATAACGCGATTACAAACTTTTTTAGCATGTTCAACCGAGATAATGCTATTGCTCTAAAACTGAGTCAACTACAAAAAAGGCCTTCAAAACGGAAGACCATATTGTCTAGCTATTGCTCTTTCTTATACAGGGTGAGACAAAATTTCTGTTACCAAACTTTGTATCAATTCTAATGCTAATATGTTCGACATAATAACTACTTTTTTTCATGGAACTATTTAAATATAACTGTAATACCTGTTTTTCCAGAAAAGTTTGAATTTATAGTGGACAATGTCTGTAAAATTTAAACGAAAATTCATCATCGAGAATTGCAAAAGAAATGAGCTTTCCCGAAATTTTCAAACAGGAAAAATTGCTAAAATTTAACAGGAATGGTGGTCAAATGAAAAATTGATCGATTTGTGGAAACATCCTCAATCACAGACGGAACCCGATCGAGACGGCCTCGCACCTCAACACTTAAACTGATTAAAAATGTAAGGGAAAAATTAGACGTAATCCAAGGAAATTGATGAGAGTGGCGAAAAAAGCAAAGGCATCACCGAGAACTATGCGTAGGATTTGCCAAGATGATCTCAAGACGTACCCCTACAAACTTCAAAAAAGACAGCTATTTTCCAGAGCCACAATTAAAAAGAGACTGGCCAGAAGCAAGCTGTTGTTAGACCATTCGAAAGGTGGAACGCTGCCGAACCTCATCTTCATTAATGAAAAGTTGTTCACTGTGCAGCAGGCATACAATCACAAAAATGATCGAGTATTGGCGAAAACCTTAAATTTAATCTCTACGAATACAGGAAAAGAACAAAAACACAAAAACTAGCTTTGGTTATGGTATGGGCTGCCATTTCAGAAAGAGGAAAGTCCCCTCTAGTGTTTGTCCCTCAGGCGGATAAAATCAACGAAAAACTCTATATATAGGATATTTTGAAAGGAGGGTTAATGCCATGGGTTAACTCTCTTTATGGGGATGACAATTGAACACTAATGCAAGACGGAAGAACGAACCACACAGCTACGTGGCTCAAGCATGGTGTGGGGACAATTGTCCTCACTGGATTAGTAAGGAAAGGGCCTCCTTCATCACTAGACCTCAAAACTCTAGACTTTTCTTTATGGTCAATCCTTGCTCTAACCCCAGCCCTAATATCGAAGCGTTAAAGTCAAAATTGATCAAAACGTGGGACAAAATCTCCATAGATACGGTGCATGCCTCCATCAACGATTTCTCGAGCAGACTTCGCTCTGTAATGAGAACTAAAGGAAAGCATTTTTTCAGTAAATATTTTGGGGAACATTATATACTATCATTGAGTAATGTCTATTTTATCAGAACATTGCATAAATGTTTTAGTTAAAATATATTTGAATCTAGTTTGTAACAGTGTTTATGCCCCGACCTGTAAATACACAGTAGACCTCGGTAAATTTGTATTCAATCTGACAAAATCATCCGTATTAGGCGAAGAACAGGATAATTCAGACGATTTTTTCTGTCCTACATTTATCCAGAGTTGTAGAACATTCATAAAAATCACCTTAATTAAACTTGTGACGACAGATTACAGTATACCTCGGTTAATCCGGATTCGGTTAATGCGGAATTTCGGGTAAGTCAGATAAAACTGAAAGGACTAATGATACCCTATATAATTCGATTTATCTTCGCCAATTTCGGATAAAAAATACTTCTTTTTTTATTCATAATCCGGATTTTCCCGCTTTGACGTAGAGTCAGTCCTCTTGCCAACATCACAATTATCATTTTAAATTACACTTACAGCAATAGCGTTTGTTATGCTACTTATGCAATTAACTTAACTTCATGACTTTGTAGATTTGTTTCGGTGATAAATTGGGTTTTTTTTCTGCATAACAACCGCTTAATATTTAACGATAATCAAATTACAGTCGAGCGAAACCCAATCCCAAAACTGAGTGACGCTTGCGCAGCCACGAAAACGTTGCAGCTCTATGGGCTTGGCATGGGGGATATTGTTTTTCAATTAAAGGAAATACTCAATGACCAGTGGGTCAAATGCCTGCGACAATCCAACATTACTGATTTTTTTACAGCGAAGTGCGCTTGATCAGCGAAACTTGTTTATTTCAAAATAATTCAATTATTTGGTCTTCAGAAGTTTAATTAAGGTAATTTTTATCGATATTCTACAACTCAGGATAGCGGTAACTGAAGGACAGAAAATATATCTTTGAATAATCTGGATCTTTGCTTAATACGGATGATTTTGTATGTTAAATCGAATCCGAATTAACCGCGGTATACTGTAATTGAATTATTTTGAAATGAGTTTTTGATGCAGAATAACCGTACAGTACTCATTTACGCTGACACACAGCTCAAACGCGCTTCGCTGTAATTCAGTAATTTTGGATTGTCGTAGGCATTTCAGCGACTGGTCATTAAGTATTTCCGTAAATTGAAAAACAATATCCCCCATGCCAAGCCCATAGAGCTGCAACGTTCTCATGGCTGCGCAAGCGTCACTCATGTTGGGATTCAGTTTTCCTCGACTGTAATTTGATTCTTGTTTAAACAACAAATAGTAAGCAGGTATTATGCACAAAGGAAACCGCAATCTATCACTGAAACAACTCTTTAAAGTCATTAAGTTAACTGCATAGCACACATTGTAAGTAATATATCAAACGGTTTTACTGTAACTGTAACATTAAATAATGATTGTGATGTGGACTGGAGAAACCTTACGTCAATGGTAAAGCTTGGTCAATGGTAAAGGAAAATTTGTATTTCGAATGAAGCATTTTTTATTTGAAATAGCCGAAGATCCGGATTAAATAATCTGGATAATCCAAAGCTTTTTATTAAGAATTGTATAGGAAATCATTTGTACTTTCAGTTTTATCCGAATTAAGCCAAACTCCGCATTAAGCAAATCTGGATTAACCGAGGTCTATTGTTCCAGAACTGCAAGCGCAGTCATTCAACTTCTGACGCTGTTCTGTCAACTTGGCTCTGTGAAAGTGGCTTCCTGTATTGCTGGAAAAAAAGGCGAAAAATAAAAGAATAATAAAGCCAGGCCCACGATGTGTTCTAGCAACAACAACAGTAGCATGCAGAGAAAAACGATTTGCCAAGATGCAACATTGATTAAATTATCTTATTGATGTTGTTGTGTAGATGTTGCATTTAATCAACGAGTTGTTATTCAACTGAGAGTGATTGTTTTTGATCATTTTCTTTTAGAAAGCGTTCAAGAATGTTGTAATTTCCTGCTTATGGCTAACTAAAACTGCTCAAAAAAAAAAAAGGGTCGTCATATTACATTGGGTGCTGAAGGGGGTTGCTGTGTAAAAAAGGTTGAAAACCACTGGTTTAAATACATGTAAATGAGAGACTCTATAAAAAGCTTCTTTTTATATCTTCTACTATATTTTAAAGTTTTAACAGCAGTTTGAAGTTTGATTTTTAATATACAAGACAAAAACAAAAGAAGATTAACAAACTAATTTGCTGGAAAAAACACAATTATTTTGAGACACTAACTATGAAAACAGCTCATATCAATCAAAACAAGAAAGCAAACCTTTCGAAAAGAATTCCGCAATTTATAGAAAGTAACAAATTCCACTCTTGCTTCACATTTAAGCAATGGTACTGGATAATTTCGCGCCCACATATAAATTACTTTCATAAGCGTTGGAATTGGTAACTTTTGCTGTTTAAAAAATGAACGGTGGCGAATACTCGTGGTTGTTCGACAAGTCTGAAAATATTTATTGTCAGTTGCTATTGGTCGAGATTTAACAAAATGAACGACTTGAAAGAAACAATTCTTGTCTCTACCACCAAGTGATAAAGTGTCGCATATATTTAAATAGAACGTTTTTTTGTATGCGTTTAGCTAAAATTTAAAAGATTCTTATTCAGTTATAATTTCGTAAAAACTGTTCCGAAATTTATCGTGTAATGTAAAGCTAAAACAAATAAAGAAAGCATGATAAAATACAAAAGAGAATTCTAAAATCCTAAAGCGTTGGCAAGAGTATTTTTTGTTTATTTAATTTGATTTTTCGTTTCTCTTAGCGCTTAAGCGCGGAAAGAAGTAATAAAAATTAATAAAACAAACAAAGAATACTCTCGCCAACGCTCCTGGTGGAAACGTGCCTTTAACTTGTGACCACGAAAACGCGATTTTATGGTAAATTTATTTGGGTAAAATTTTGTCGTGTTTTGAAAACGACACTTTCCGCTCAATTACGACGGTGACTCAATAACACAAAAGCTGGACCATGCATGAAAAAGCACAAAGCAGCGACCGGGATAATATGTACATGGAGTAGTTACATCCGGCCATACGAATTGCTAAGCAAATACTGTATCAATCAAAATTGCTATAAGAACCATAAACTACTTTGCCACTTTATAATGAACACTATAGCAAATTAGTCCATGAACAGTACTTTCGGCATTAGAAATTTATAGGTAATACGTTTACCATGCATTACAAGGCTTTACATTTGCAAAAACTTAAAATTATTTGCAATATTCCAGTATAAAGTTTTACAAGAAGTTTTTTCAGTGACTAATTAACGAGTAAAAAGAATAATAAAAATTGATTAGAAAACATTTAATAAATGCAGCATTAAAATAATTTTATAATGTAATACCACTTAAAAACTAAAAAAAAAGAATTACAAGTTTGTTTTATTTCATAGGCAGAGTAAATCCGAAAACATTTTGCTGTTTAAGCGCTCGCATATTCCACTTCACAGTACTTAATTCTTTAAAAAAATTTGCCATAATAATTGTTCAACTAATTAGCTCAACAGTAATACAAAAAAAATCAAATAAATCTAAAAGCAATGCGAAAATTGTTTAACCTTAAGATGCATGAAAGAAGCCAAAGGTTACCTTGTGAAGTGTAGTTTATACAAAATTTTGAAAACTTCTCTTTAAATTAGTTAAAAATTGGTTTCTGGATTATTATCTTAAATGTAAACAAAAGTGGGCAAAAATAACCTTATTCTTTTCTGAGATTTTATCTTAGGATTTTTAATTCTTTGACATAACAGCTATCGAAGGAGATTTTTGTCTTGACCATTGAGTTGAATACCAATCAGTTTAATTTGTTTTAACGTAATTCACAGACTGCTGTTACTGTTTTGAAACAGATTTCGGTTTCCTTTTCTAGGGAACAGCTGCAAGCAGTTTACAGTTGTCTTTTAGTAGACATTCAGAAAATTATAATTAATAATAATTATTGTTACTGAAATTGTTCATTTATTGATTTGCGTACAGTGAATTATGCTTTAAAAAAGGGGGAAACCCGTTATACGCCATTGTACAATGCACAATGTTTTGATACCATACAAGCAAAAACGTAGTAAAAACGGTGACTTGATTAACGGTGCTGTACTAAATGCTTAAACTGTTTTACACATAAAAATATAATAAAGTCATTTGGACGGTCTACGACAGATAATACTAATTCTTCAAAGTTCATAAACATTACTGAGCAATAGAAGCAAACAGTTTTTTAATCAATCAAGGCTACGTTTCAACGTGACTATTTATCGCATAATTTGTCAGAAATTTATACGTCTTATACAATTAATATGATTCGCCTAAATATTTTCTTGAAAAACGGGATACAAGTCTCTCCGTTCCTTTCAAAAAACAAATCTCGGGCAATTAATCAAGAAAAGGGCGTCGAATTCTGTACGTCACGTGACTCTCGATGCCAAATATTCCCGGCCCCGCTCGTGATTAACTTTATGGGAATCACTTTAAAGTGTTCATGCATCCTACGGTTAAAGTCTATAAGTAAACAAGGAATGCAAAACGAAACTGAGTACTAAAGAATAGCAGCTTTACACAACTTACGGTTGTGGCACAACGCCATACTTTTCCATCTAATACTGAAGCTTTCTTTTTTAACTGCATAATTGAACCACAAGACTGGCACTTACAGCTGTCAATTAAGAGCTTATTATCTCTCAACCAATATAATGTACCATTCTTCGCAGAAAAATTCATAATTTTTCCATATTCTTCAAAATTTACATCCATCAATTCTAAAATGGTCAAAAATAAACATTTTACAGCATAAGGGCTCGTTTCATTACAAGCGTGGAATGGAGCATTCTTTATCTGTTTCATTGATTTTTTTACTTCTTTCAGCGCTTAAGCGTTAAGCGAAGCAAAAAAAATCAATTAAGAAACAAAGAATACTCCATTCCATGCTCGTAGTGGAAACGAGTCTTCATGGAAAAGTTTAAAGCATTGTCTCAATGACAAGCATGATTGTGATCATCTCATATCATTTTTTGGCGATTTTATGTTTTGTTTGGTTGTTTTGCGTTTTGGCGATTTTTTGTTTTGTGTGCTTGGGTTTTGGCACAAGGCAATTTTCACCAGTGAAAATCGTAAATAAGATGATGAAGGAAATTTCCACGGGTGAAAACCTTAAAGTACAAATTTAACGCATATTGCTCCTTGTAAGAAAACAGTTGGACACGTCTGTAAGTCTGTGTAAGCTCCAGTAATTGATTAAAACTTTTTTTAATGGTTTTTCTGCTGATAATTTGCCTTAAAAAAGTAGCTAATATAAGCAAAGTATAATAGTATAGAAAAATAAAAAACATTACATAAAGTCCTTATTTTTATGCCAGGCTTTATTATTTTTTACAGAAATTGCATTTTTAATTATGGTAAATTACAAATTGTTTTCATTTAAATCATTGCATAGAAGTTCTTAAAATGAAAACAGAAAAAAAGTTATTACCTTTAAATTGAAGGATTTAGAAAAAGCAAAAAAACTTGTCACTAAGTTTCCATAGAAACCAATGCCCTTGGTTATCATCTTTAAATGAACAGCCACACTAACGTCTTAAATTATGAAGTTACTTGCATTACGAACATTTTTAGCTTAAAATTTGTCAAACTCAAATTCGAAAACAAGAAATCCCAAACGCGAACTTGACTGTATGCTTCGAACTTGAACTTGTAGACAGCGTGGTCGAGTGGTTAAAAGCCATGTGATTGCAATCAACATTGTCTTGGTTGAAAATCTACTCACGCCATTCTGTTGTGTCCTTGGGAAAGACACTTTATGGCACTTTCTTCGGCTCGGAGGTGTTTTGGCATGTAGTTCTAAATTTCAGTCAAATCTCTATAAAATTAAAAAAACAAATTAAAAAATTTCAACTTGATAGCAATATCTTAGCACCTCCAGAAGCAGGTCAGAGTAATTGCTTGCCCTATGTATAACACCTCTGATGCTTTCCTGCGAGTCAGGAGGAAAAATAAAGATGAAATCAAATGTATTAATATAAGTGAAGACCACAAGAAAGAAAAAAGTACCCAATTGATATTTTCTCTAAAAAGTGCAGACAAAAAAAACTTTACTTTTGATGCCTGGTAAGTGGCCTGTTGAAGTGGGACATATGCATCCAGTGACTATCTGCAAGGTGTCATTCAGGACACTGTCTATGAGGCAAGTGTGAGCGCTGTAACACCAGACAGGTGCACAGTACTCAGCTGTTCAGTGGACCAGAGATAGGATAGCTGTGCAGAGAGTTTTGGCACCAGCACTCCATTCTGAGCCTACCAGTCATCATAGCAGGGTGACAAGCAAAAATAGTTTTTTTTGGTGATGGAACATAAGCAATCTGTCCAGTTTTACCCCAAGATAAGTAGGGGTTAGACAAAACGGTAAAAGTGTATGGGTATTGTAGACTTTAGCTCACGTTTGGCCTCACGGTTATTAAAACCGTCACCATCTTAGTGTGACGAGGTCTAATCTCCAAGTCTGGGGATATGCTAAAGTGTAGTCATGTCTAGACTTAAAGTCCCCTCCAGGTCTTTCTAGTTTCTAGAAGAGTGCAACAATGCTAGATCGTCTGCATAGGCAAACTTTTTGGAAATTATGGAATGCAGGTCATACGTATAGATGTTAAAAAGAAAAGCCAAGATCAATCCTTGAGAAACGCTATTTTTCAGGCAGCGTAACCTGCTTTATTTGCTGTTACCAGTAGTAAGGGTAAAACTGGGGTTTCAGAAAAGTTCCGTGATCATCCTGACCATGTGCTTAACTGGCAGAAGCCTCAACAGCTTGCAGATATGGCCTCAGTGCCACACAGTGTCATATGCTGATTGTCATATTGACAAATACATGTATGAAATTGGCCTTCTTTTTAGCCAAGAAAAAATCCTTGATGTTCTGTATCAACAGAACAACTTGATTCATGGTTGACTTCCTACGTCAAAACCCAGTGGGCTCTTTCAGGGAGCAAAAGATGAATAATTGGTTCAACACAGGCATAGATAAGCCTCTCAAGGATCTTGTAGGGGACACAAAACAGAAATATTGGCCAATAACTCCTTTGCTCTCTCACAAGCTTTATCAACTTTGGTATCACGACTACAAGCACTATTTTTTAAATCTTGGGAATTTTGAGTCAGAGCAAGCAGGAAGGAAGTCACATAACCAGGACTTCAAAGGAATCTGGAGTAATATCAGAATACATTCAGACTCCATGGTATCATACCCATGACCAGTACCAGGCCTGTAATGGGCTTGTCCCAAACAGCTTGGGTTAAACTTAATCGCCTGCAGACTGGTGTTGAGTGATTTCATTTGTCCATGCACAAATGGGGTCTCACTCCTTGAGTGTAGTGCCTCTGAGCAAACCACAGATCACGTCCCAACAGTGTGCCCTATACACATCCACCAATAGGCAGGAACAAGAGGTCTGACAGTTTTGGATGATAAAACCCATTGCTGGTTCAACACATCACTGTCAGCATTTGATCTGGGCAGTACAGCAGCCTGGAGTAGTAAAAGGATAAACCCTCAGCCCCAGTCCTATTTATGTCTGACCCAGAGTGGATTTTCTTCCAAATGACAACAATGACAAATGATAGTGCTTTATAAAAATATAAAACTGATCAAGGTACATAAATTTGTCTTTGCAGTAAAAATGGTAGAAGTGGCTAGAAAATTTAAAAGCAATTCAATAAGCAGATTTCACAAATTATTGAACAAACTCCAAATTATGCAATTTGTTACAAAAAATAATTATTGACAGATCAACTTACCGTCTAGATATTCTTCACGATTTTCTTTTAAAATTGGAAAAAGAACTTGCTTATCTTTTTTACCTACAGTTAATAACTTAATAAACAATTCAATTTTTGTATATTAAAACAAGATATATACAAACCAACAAAACATTACATTATCCCATCAATGTGCATATGCAGAAAAGATAGAAAATAAATATATGGTCTTTAACAGACACAGTATAAATACAATTTGTTGATCAGCATATTAGCAAAAAACAAGCAAAAATAACAGAATAGTACAGAATAATATCAAAAAAGCTCCACTGGTTACCAATTTTATAACTTCTTGCTCTTATTGAAAATTTTGAGCATATTTTTGCAGTTACTACTACTTTTAATTTGTGGAAATGTTAGTAAAAACTTTTTCATTTGCATTACTTGGGATAATTAAAGAGCTACAAAGAAAATGATCTACATAACTACATTTTGCCTTTTACAATGTATTATACTGTACAATTGGCATTCAATGCATATCTTTTGTTATATTTATGTAATTAAAGTTTGTTTTAAAAGTGGCCATGTTTGATTTCAAAATTATGTCAATGAAACAAGAATTGACAATTTTTATATTAGATATATTTCTTAAAATTTTAAAACACTTAATCTATATGGGAGCAGCAAGAGAATGAAAGAATTGGAACAATAATTTATATAACTTTTAGATCATGTAGCCTTCTGGCTGCCTTTTTTTTATAATTCTTTTGAATCATCAAAAATATGTCAGCAATAGGGTTACATGATCCCAATTTATTTATTAATGGTCAAAGGTGTAATTAACAAGGTTATAATTTTACAATTGTTTTTTTGCTTACGGCAATCCTTAAGTGGCAACACAACATTGTAAATAAAAAGAATCTTTTCAATGTAATTGTTGTGATACGAAAATGGAAACACTGTTTAAAGTCACGTGACTAAGGAAAAATTATCTCCTCTCTCTTCTTCTATCTCGTTTTGTGAAAAGCACATTTTTGCACAGTAAAAGAAATAAATACAGCATGAATGTACAGTTTCTGAACTGAAAATTTTATGATAAACTTAAAACATTGTTTTATAAAAAACACAACAAATTGGCAATGACGATAAAAGTTAATACTGTCAAAGAACAATAATTAATTTAGATAAAGAAAATAACTTAACAAGGAGATAATTGAGCTGATGCAAAAACAATTAGATCAACAGCAAGTCCAGCTTCAACTACAAAGAGAATAGTTAGAACAAAAGAATAATGCTATTTTGTATTTGTTACAAATAACAGCCAGATTGCAAGAAAGAACTACTGAAACAATTAATCAAGAAGTTGAAGCTCAACAAAATTCTTATTCAGTGCCAAAGTTCTCAGCATTTGATCTATCAACTGAGTTATGGAGTGACTATAATCTTAGATTTCAAACCTTTATTAAAGGCTACTCTGCACCCAAAAATAAGATAGCCAAAATCTTCTTAACAAACCAGTCAGTGGTGACTTATAAATTGCTACAAAATCTATTCTCTTAACAACAATCTCCAGTTGACATAAATGAAGTGGAAATGGACATGTTAAGATGTTTTATGGCTGAACAATTCAAGCCAAAATTATTTGTAATTCAGAATGCTATACATTTTGGAGTAACTTAAAACACAAACTGGGCAAATCTATCACACAGTTGGCTGCAAGAATTCGACAAGACACTCTAACGCTTGAATTTTCTGCTATCAATAATCCACAAAATGATGCAATGTGCATGCGCTTCATTTGCTCCATGCAACATGAAACCTTCCTGAAAGCAGTTTCTAAAGAAAAAAAGGGCAAACTAACTTTTGCAAAAGCAATTCAAATGGTGATCAAAATCGAGAAAGCTTCAAAAGTTGCCAAAGAGATGGTAAATCCCACAAATAAAACATTTTCAAAGCATGTGATGCCACAGAAAGTGCCAGGAAGAACAACAACAAACCAACCAGTAACTAAACCTGATGTAACTGTACCACCTTGTGCCAGATGCAGTGAAACAGACACACCAGTAAAATCTGTCATTATAAACTTTTTGTGTGTAACTTGTGTAAAAAAAGTAGGTCATATTAAACATGCTTGCCTTAAAAAAAAGATACAGCACAGTAACTTCAAACCATCAAATTGTTAAAGTCAACTCCAATGTTGGGAAACCAATTTACTTTGATGAAAAAGAACTTTTGAAATAGATACTGGGGCTGAAGATAGTTTTATGTCAAAAACTAGTTGGTTACAATTGGGACAACCAACCATCTTTAAAAAGGTATTCTGGACATAATTTAATAGTGCTTAGTGTGTTTAAACCACAGTCAGTGTCCTTTTCAAAAAACAACAACAAAGTTTGTAATATTGACTTTGTTGTCACGAAACTACCTCATTTCAATTTATTGGGTAGAAACATTATTGTATGTACAACTAGGAATATCTGTTGATTATTTGTTGTATTCTGAAAAAGTAAAAAACAGTGTTGCAAACTAGTAAATCTTTTTATAAATGTATTGAGAATAATACTAGCTTGCAAAGTACATGTAAACAATTATGTGAATCATTTCTTGAAGTTTTCAAAAATGAACTAGATTGTTTAAAACAGTGTTCTTCAAACTTTTTTCATCGAGACCCATTTTGCACAGCCAAATTTTTTCGCGACCCCTAAAAAAAGGTCTTCACCTAAAATCAATTTCTGATTCTGCTATTTTTCCCCCGACATCAAGGTGTTCTCTAAAAAAAAAAAAAAAAAAGGTCTTCACCTAGAATCGATCTCTCATTCTGCTATTTTTGTCCAAAAATCAAGGTGTTCTCTAAAGTCTAAACCAGCGGTTCCCAAACTGTGCACCGCGAAAGTTGTTGTACTTACTGCTTTTCTCACAATAATTGCAGTGTGAAGGTTGTTAGCAGCAACTTTCCTTCAGAGAATGATTCCGATTGAGGACCTTTTTCAAACAGCCTGATTTTGGGAGGGAAACAGAGAAAATAAGGAAATTGGATATAAATCGAAGTGAAGACCTTTTTTTTTTTTAGAGGACACCCTGATTTTCGGAGAAAAAAAGATTGTTCAAAGAAGTAATGGAACTGAATACCTTTTTTCATGATGGTGCCGCAAGTATTTTTAAGTCTTCAAAGGGCACCGTGAAAAAAAAAGTTTGGGAACCACTGCTCTAAACAAAAAAAAAGAAAAAAAGGTTTTTACTTCGAATTAATCTTGTATTTTGCTACTTTTCTTCCAAAATCATCGTAATCTCTAAAAATCTAAAATTTAAAATTTTGCGACCCCCATTGAACCACTTTGCAACCCACCAGGGGGTCGCGACCCCCAGTTTGAGGAGCCCTGGTTTAAAAGATGTTGAACTTGATGCTAAGTATGAATCTGATGCTGTGCCAATATTTGCAAACTGTGTCCTGTACCATTTCCTATACAGGAAGATTTGTCTCATGCTTATGAGCAAGGCATTTCCTGGAATCTGTTCAGTTTAATGATTATGGCATATCAGTTGTACCTCTAAGAAAAATATTACTACCAGGGAAAACAGCACCATCCATTAGAGTATGCAAGGATTACCCAGTCATGGTGAAGTCTCAATTGGCTAATGGACACACACTGGCAACCCATACCTGTTTCTAAAGAACTTCTAAGGTAGAAAGAGGTTATGGCTTCACCAAAATTGATTTGGCTGATGCATATAACCAAATTCCTTTGAGCCCAGAAAGTCAAAAACAATTAGCCTCAGCACCCACAAAGGAGTGTTACTACAAAAACAATTACCTTTTGGGATAAGTTCAGCTCCAGGTTATTTTTAAAAGATAATGTCCTGGTTAACCTCAGACCTTAAGGGAGCAGCTGTGTGCCTTGACAACATCTTGGTGAGCAGTAATAATGCTGAAGACCACTTGCACAATTTACATCAATTGCTACAAAGACTTCAAGACAAAGGTTTAAAGTGTAGATTAGAAAAATGTGTACTTGCTCAAACTAGTGTGGAATATTTGGGTCATATATTGTCGCAAAAAGGTATTGAAAAAGGAAACAAAGTAGATGCTACACTGAAAATGCCTCAACCTGACAATGTTTTTAAGTCTCAAATGATTTTTTGGATCTGTTCAGTTTTATAGCAAGTTTTTTCCTAACCTTACCACTGTCACTGAGCCATTGTATAAATTGACCAAATATAACAGAGTGGAGATAGAATGAACAACAAAAAGTTGCTTTCAATACATAGAAAAATGCTCAGCACAGAAACAATCCTGGCACATTTTGACCTAAAACTGCCCATTGGAATATCATGTGCTGCATCCAGTGTAGGAATTGGAACAGTGTTGTTTTGGTGTTTTCTTGATGGATCGAAACAGCCAATTACTAATGTTTCCAAAGCTTTGTTTGCAACTCAATCATGCTACAGCCTGATACAAAAGGAAGTTTGTTGATAATTTTTGCCTTCCAAAAGTTTAATCAATATCTGTATGCTTGCAAAGCTATTTTGGTCTCGGACCTTAAGCCTTTGTAAGAATTATTTAATCTGAGCAAAGTGACTCCAGCTTTGGCTGAAAACTTGCGAGATGGGCTTTAATGCTTGGACAATACAACTATATGATAAGTACAGAAAAACTTGTCATCATTACAATGCTGATGCCTTGAGCCATCTACCCATGGGACCCAACAAGCAGTTTGACATGGAAGAACAAGATGATGTTAATATAATCAGCATGGTCAAAACATTGAGCTCACAACTTAAACTGACCCAGAAACCATTTGCAAAAAAAAACAGTAAAGAATTCAATATTAGCAACAGTCATTTGATATACTCAAAAAGGCTGGTCAGAACAAGCTAACCTAAAAGTTGAAAAGTTCTGCAAAGTTTCTGATTCCTTGTCAGTAGAATATGGTTGCTTACTCTATGGGGCTAGAGTAGCCTTGTCATACACAGAGTCATATTTTTTATTAAAAACAAACAACGCAATTGTGACCACCATGCATGACAAGAGTAGGAATTCCAAAAATACTTTGAGATTCAATGTTAAACTTGTTATACAGTATATTGGTCATTTTGGCATCAAGAAAATGAAGCAATTAGCTCACACGAATGTCTATTGGCTTGGTATACACTTTGACATTACAGATCAATGTCAAAAATGCACTACTTGTGCAGAATATCAAAATAAACCATTAAAAATGAGCAACCACTCCTGGATGCTACTGAAAAACCATGGTTAAGACTGCATATGGATAACACAATAAATTTCATGGGGACAAATTGGTTTGTGATAATGATGCATACTCCAAACATACATGCATCTATCCAACTTTCTCAATATCCATAAAATCAACAATGAAACTATTGGAGCAAACATTTGTGTATTTTGGTTATCCACACAGTCTGGTAACACACAAAGCAGCAAGTTTCATAGCAAATGAGTTTCAATATTGGTGCAAAGAGAGAGGGATAGCCCACCTAATGGGAGAAACACATCCCCTGCAACAAATGGAGGAGCTGAGAGACTTGTTCAAACTTTCAAACAAGCACCAAAAAAGTCAACACTATCAACGAAAACAGCACTACATAAATTTTTAATGCAGTATAGATGCACACTATTACGTTGCAGCTATTTGCAAGGTGAACTGTTGAACAGCAGACAAATTTGAACCAAAGTAGATATCTTATTACGTTTACCAGCTCATGCTGTCCAAAAGAAACAAATGAGTGAAAAACAACAGTCAGACCACATAGATATTGATAATAGTGACCCATTTAAAGAAGGCATGCCAGGCTATGCATCAATTTGTGGCCCAAAAGCAACCAAAAAATCTTGTATTGGGATTACACAATACAACTGTTAGGGTAACCTGTAGTGGTCAAATCTGGCATATACATCTAGACCAGCTGCATAAACAGTTTGCTGATATTAGTAATTCTGGGGACAACACTATTTTGGGAAATGAAGAAACCAAAAAACTAATAGGTACAAGGTTAACTGGGTGAAGAGGAAAATCAAAACTAAAGTCCCTTATGATGTTTAATGAGTAAATTCTAAACAAGCATGTCTTCTATAAATGTATTATTGTTGTAAGTGATTTTACCTTACTTGTTGTTTTAAAATTTATGTGGGAGGTGTTGTGATACAAAATGGAAACACTGTTTAAAGTCACATCACTAAGGAGAAAATAATTTTCTTTCATGAAAAGCACGTTTGTGTATAGTAAGAGAAATAAACACAGAATGAATGTACAGTTTCTGAACTGAAAAGTTTATCATAAACTTAAAATATTGTGTCACATAAAAAACAACAATAATATTATTAACTGTTACTTAATTTTAAAAGGACTTATTTGATTTAAAATATTTGGTATATAAATTCTAACTATGTGATTTTTATCATTAATTAAAAATTAACACATTCATTGCAGTATGACCCACCGGTGGGTCATGTTGTATTTTCCATACCTGCAGCATGACCCACCACAGTGACCATACAACTTTTTAGTACCAAACTCTTCCTCTGATAAGCCATAAAATACACACAATCGATCCACTCTGTGTCATGATTGCAACTGGCGTAATTAAGGAAAGTAAACTACCACAGTTTGGGCATAACACAGATAAGTCATACCACAATGAATGTGTTAATAGGATTACTTTTTTTAGACCTAAAAAAATTTTTTTACTTTATTTTTGTCAAATTTTGATTTTATTTTGACCTAAATTTTTTACCTGTTAAAAGATGTTTTTCATGGAAAAATTAATGCAAAAGTGCTTTTTTTCATTGACAGTGGGATTAAAAAGTCAGTTTATTTCATACATATAAAAATCCATGATTACAAACAGTACCAAACTATGTTCTTTTGCATAATAAGCATAACAATTAATTTGTAAAAAAGCTTCAATATGCAATCAGAAAAATACTTTTATGCATCAGCAACTGTGAATTAAATTTAGTTCATATCGCCTTTTCTTTTTGTTTTTTTAATTTTAATTTTTATCTATCTTGCTGAATGGCAAAAAAAGCATCAGAGGCACTATACTTAAGGCAGCTGTCAAGTGATTATCCTGACCTATTTTTGGAGATTGCAAGTTATTTCTGTTTTTATTTTAGCATTTAGTTTTTAGTAGAAATACGACGAAAATTTAAAACTGGTTGCTGAGATCACCAAGCATTGGAAAGTGCTATTAAGAAAACAACCAAATGACTGGGGTTGGTTTTGAACCATGCCTGTGTTGATCACATTTACCATTAACACAGCATTCCTCATCACTAGGCCACACTGCCAACTTTTTATAACCGACACACATTTACAGATACATCTTCTTTACATTTACATAAGGATAATACTTTGTTTTTACTAAAACATTCTTAAAATGAAAATTGTGTACCCTAACATGGAGGTGCTAATCTTCAATGTCTTCAAAGTTGGTGAAATATTGTAAAAAAAGGAAAACTTATATTGCAGATTAAAATTTGAAAAGAATGGCAAAAATTTTAAGACTTACTTTAAGGTAGAGATTTCCAGACTTTAAAAGTCAAGGACCACTATTTTAAATTGAATTTTTTGGCAGGCCATTTGAAAACGAAAAATTTACTTTAAAGATAAAGTGAAGATCTTTTTTGGGTCTTCATATAAATTACTGTATTTCATCTCAGTTAAGTGGAAAAAAATTTAACTAGGAAACTGGATAAAAACAAAAAAAAAGGATCTTCAATTTACTTTTGGAGCAAATTTATCAAAAAAGCTGTTCTTGTATAATGGGACATTGTTGTTTAAGCTGTAAATGACCTGTGGGCTATTGTTTAGAAAACCATGTGCTAAGAAAAGTTTTAGAATGCCTGGTATAAATAGCAGAAACAAATTATAAAGAACTTATAGCTGCAAAAAAATTACAAAAAATAAACAAGAAATGAGTTTTCAAAAACAAAATTTGATGACAACTTTGATATATTTGATAAATAATTGAAAACTTTGATAAATTTTGACTTTACTTTGACCTATAAAACTCAGCGAAAGACTTTGTTGTATAAGTTTCATTACATAACGAAGCCCCAAAAAAATTTTGGCCTAATAACAACCAGGTAATTTATTTAATTTACTTGTTCTAACTAATTACACAAATTATAAAAACATAAAACTACTGACATGAAGGTTTTTTAGCATCAAGAATAGCATCACGATATTGTTTTTTGTGATTTTCAAAATCTTTGATGTTGGTGCACTTTTTTTCTTTTTTATTTCCTACAAAATGCAAAAAATTACATGAGTAAACATTTATTTTTTTTATTTTACTTCATCCTTATATTTATCTCCCTGACTCACAAAAAATATCAGAGGTTTTATACTTGTCGTAACTATCAAGCTATTACACAAGACATGCTTCCAGACATACTAAGATATTGCTGTCCAGTTAAAATAATTTTTAATTTTGTTTTTCAGTTTTTTAATTAGAAATTGACTTAAATTTAACCCTTAGGCTTCTGACCTCCTTACAAAAGGATCTAAGCCCAAACTGCTGACATCGTTAGCAAAAGATTGATATCATATCTCTTCCACTCTTTGACAAATACTGACTCACTATTGTCCTAAGCATCTATTATATTAAATATTTATTAACTCTTCCACTAGAGGGCATTTGTCCACTAGCAGTGCTATAAAATATACTTGGGAGGAATAAAAAAAAAGCACCAATGCAAAAGCCTAAGGGTAAAAGCTGCTTGCTAAATAGCCAAGCAGAAGTAGGTGTTGTGAAGCGTCTTTCCCAAAGATACAACAGAATGACATGAGTAGGTTTTGAACCACAACTGTGTTGATTGCATGAACCAAGGATGTGGACTCATAAAAATTTTGAAGCGAGTCTGAGTTTGGGCTAAAATGATAAATCCAAGTCCAAGCCTGAGTTCACATCCTTGTCTGAAACTAAGAATTATTTGTTTGACTTCTATAGAAGCCAGGCAAGAACTGATATAAGTTTGCAAAAAAAATCTAACTGCCAATATTTTGTTCTGTACAAGTATTCAATACCAGGGGTGCTGGAAATGGGAAACAGAATAAGCATTTGCCCCCTTTAAATTGTCTCTGACCCTTCCCAAAATGAAAAGCTACAGGTAAACAGGTACAGAAACATTGGGTCAGATTTGCACTTACAATCATAAAAACTTTACCAAAATTTCAGATTGATCAAAGGTAAATGCAATTATTTTGGTTATGGACTGCACCTTAAATTTAGGACAAAAGTGAAGATCATGGATTTGATTGAAAGTGATAACCTATTTTTTAGTCTTCCTAAAATTTGGGACAAAAATGGAAATTTTGGACACTGATTGGAGATGTTGATCTTTTTTTAGTCATCACTAGATTTTTGCCATGAAAACAATTGTGATACAAAATCACAACTCTATAAAAACAACTCTGTAAAACTTTTTTTGAAATGTTGCCTTTTTTAAATTTTGTCCCCCCTTCTGACAAAATGGCAATCTGGTGTCCCTATTGAATACTTGGTATTACAAAAAAAATTGATGACCTTGAGCAAAACAGAGTAAGAAACAGTTATGAAATTTAAGAGGAATAATAATAATATGAATGATATGAAAATAATAATATGAAAAAATTAAGTGGAGGATGATCCCAAGACAGGACAACCTTCCACAACAAGGACAGATGAAAACATTATTAGAGTGAAGCAGCTGGTGCAAAGTGATTGCAGGTTGACAGTACGAATGATATCAGATGAACTGAGCCTAAACAGAGAATTAGTGCAGATGATTTTGCTGCATGATCTGGGGATGCAAAAGATGTGTGCCAAAATGGTGCCCAAGATTTTCTCAAAAAACCAGAACCAAGTCAAATTTTGTGAAGACATGCCGGAGAAAATTAAAGACAATTTGGATATTCTTAAGCAGATCATCACAAGAGATGAAACTTGGATTTTCCAATATGATCCTGAAGTGAGGCAAAGCATGCAGTGCAAGACTGCAGAATTACCCAGACCTGAGAAGGTGCATGTCAAAATCAAAAATTCAGGTCATGCTGATCACTTTTTATCAGAAGGGTATGGTTCATCATGAATTTGTGGCTGAGAGTGAAAGAGTGAATCAGCACTCTACCAGCAGGTTCTCATTGACCTCCATAACTGAGTGCAATGCAGCAGGCAGGAATTGTGGAGTGACAAGTCATGGTTTCTCTACCATTACAACACACCCACACACAAGGCAATTAGTGTGAGGCAGCTCTTGGTCAAAAAACAAATAACAGCTCTTGACCACCTTCCCTATTTCCAAGATTTAGCACTGTGTGACTTTTGGCTTTTTCCCAGGCTGAAAGCTGTGATGAAAAAACTCATTTCTCGTCTCTAGAAGAAATCAAGGGCTTAGTGATGAGGGAGCTGAAAAGACTCAGAGGATTTTATCAATTGCTTCTGTGGGTGGCAGGATCAAATGCAAAAGTGTATTGACTTGAAGAGGGAGTACTTTGAAGGGGACAATTCATAAATTATCAAAATATGTTGTATTAAAATTTTTATAACAACAGTTCCATTTTTTTTTGTCACACCTTGTATGATATTCCTAGCTGTATTGCACTGAATTGACAAGTTCTAAGTCTGAGTCTACATCCCTGCCATGAAATGTCAAATTAAAATACTTTAATAGCTAACAATATATAATATTAAATGTCAAACAATAAATACTTTTAAATAACAAATTAACATTCTATCATAAAGCTAGTTGAGAGCAGTAGTGGGATTCAAATTTTTTGTTAGCTACAAAAAAAATCAAATTCATCAGCAAATAAACTGATTACATTTAATTATTTCACAAATCACATTACAAAATAATGGCTAAGCAAGCATTATAACGATGATATTGAGTAGAGCCCATATTGTTTAAGATGATACATGGTTTAAGAAGGAGAAAAAGGTGACATATAGTACAGGTGTTAATGAAACAAACTTTGTTCTAGCACATAAAAATGAAATGGAACATGCAATAGAGGGTATGAAAATTAAAAAAAAAAAGGAAAAATTTAAGGACAAAGTAAAAGAATTAGGTAATACTGAAGCTAAAGATTTGTGGGGTTCATTTAAGGATGGTGCTTTGAAGGCTTGTGAAGAACTTTGTGGACTTAGGAGAAAATGAAGGAGAAAATAAGGAAGCACATTATGGTGGAATGAGGAAGTGCTAGAAGCAATAAAGAAAAAAAAGAACACATTTAGAGAGATGTGCAAGATCCAATCTGAGGAAAATAAAGATAATTACAAAAAAGAGAGAAATCAAACAAGAAAAATTGTTAGCAGAGCAATGAGGAGGCTAAGCAATAGATGAATGATTTATGTGACAAACCAAACAATGTGTTTAAGCTTGTGAATTTTTTAAGAAAGGACAAGATGTAAATGGTGGACAATCTTTGAGAAGAATAAATGGTAGAATTTGTGTTCAGCAAGAAGGATCAAAAGAGAATGTGGAAAGAACATATGGAAAAGACGATAAATAAGGTACAGCGACCATGCATAATGTCAATTGTGCATGGTCGTTGTACCTTATTTACAAATGTCAATTGTGTGTGTAATAATGTATATTGTTGAGCTGCTGTTTCCTATTTTGCAATCACTTTTTCCATAAGAACTTCAAAATGTAATACCTTGATTGCAAATAACATTGAATTGAAATTAAATTAAAAAAGAGAATGCATGGGATCAAAAGATGGAGATTAGTATAGTGAAAGGTTTAGTGAAAGAGGTTTCCTTTGAGGAATAACAATTGCAATGAAGAAAATGAAATTAGGGAAAGCGGTAAGCATGGAAATGATAAATGCAATTGGAAGAGTTGGAATTGACATGAGATGAAACTTTGTCTGAGAGTACTTGATAGGAAAGGAATGCCAGAAGATTGGAAGTCTATGAGAAAGAGGAAGAGAGGAACAGAAGAGAGGAAGGCAGAAGAGTGTAATCGTGCCAATCTACAAGGAAAAAGGAGATGTGACGAACTGCAGAGTATATAGAGGAGTGAAGTTAATAGAACATGGATGAAGATTGTTGAAAGGGTATTGGAAAAAAGGATAAGAGCATTGGTGGAGGTGGATGATATGCAATTTGGCTTTAAGCCAGGAAGAGGGGCAACAGATGCTCTTTTTATAGTAAGAAGAATGCAAGAGGAATACAGAAAGATAAAAAGTTGTACATGTTTTTCATGGATTTAGAGAAGGCCTTGGACAGAGTTCCAAGAAGAGTAATGTAATGGGCACTAGGAAGAAAGGACTACCTGAGATCTTGGTGAAAGCAGTGATGAGTCTGTATGAGGATTCAAAGATGAACGTTAAAGTTGGATCTGAATTTCCAGAAGAATTTTATGTAGCAGTTGGTGTACATCAGAATCTGTTTTGTCACCTTTGTTGTTTGCAATTGTAGTGGATGTTGTGACAGAAAATGCAAGAGAAGGCTTAATGAAAGAGGTTTTGTACGCAGATGACTTGGTACTAATGAGTGATACAATGAAAGGTTTGAAGGAAAGGTTTTTAAAATGGAGAAATGCATTGGAGCGCAAAGACTGAAGGTGAATCTTGAAAAGATGAAGGTGATGGTGTGTGAGGGTGAAATTATATGAAGTAGAATAGACCCATGTGGAATATGTGACAGTTAACTCAGTTCTATGCATAAAATGTAACCAATGGATTCATGAAAGGTGTTCTAAGTTGAAAAAAGTCACTCCAAGAGTGGCAAGATTTTTTGTTCATAGCAAATGTGAGAAAGCAACAAATGACAAGGGAAAGGTGCAACAGGAAGTAATGTGTGAAGTGGAAACTGTAAAGGGATTTTGCTATCTTGGAAATATGTTGAATGGCAGTGGAGGAAGTGAAGCTGCAGTAACTGCAAAAACAAGAGTGGAAAGGAAGAAATTCAGAGAGAGCAATGAGATACTGTTTTGAAAAAGGTTCTCTTTGGGGATGAAAGAAAAGATATATCTGAGCTATGTAAGATCAGCTATGTTATGTGGAAGCAAAACAAGGTATTTGAGAGAAATTAAAGTAGCTATTTTGAGAAGAGCAGAAGATCTATATGTTGAGGGCAATGTGTAGTGTAAAGTTGGTGGACCAAAGGAACACAGAGAAGCTGATGGACATGTTGGGATTGAAAGAAGCATTAGATAAGCTGGCAAGGGCAAATGGTATGAGGTGGTATGGTCATGTTTTAAGACAACCTGAGAAAGATGTTTTGATGAAGGTAATGGTACATGAAGTGGATGAAAAATGTAAACAGGGTCAACCAAAGATGAAATGGAGGGAAACAAGTCAAAGAAAGCATGAGAAGGATTGGTTAAAAGATGTGGCAGATTAGTGTAGGTGGAGAAAAGGTTTAAGAAGATTGCAAAAGTAGTGGAATGCATTCAGCCACCTCCAGTCACTAGGGATTAAACTGGATTAAAATTAGATTGATGATGATGATAATGAGTAGTGCCCATACTAATGTACTCTACAGGTAATGTACTTGGAAATCTAAAGGCATATATGTAAGCAGGGGCGCAACTAGGGGGGATGTTTGGACAGCATGCCATCCCCCTTTGCAATACCTATTAAATGAAAAACAAACTAAAAACAATGGACTGTCTTACAACTAGGATGACATGCCATCCCCCTTTACAATCTCTATCGAACCACATTTTGGGAGAAAAAAGCGAATTTGGAGACAAAATCAAAGTGAAGACCTTTTTTTTTTAGAGATTGCCACGATTTTGGGACAAAATAGCGAATTTGGAGACGAAATCAAAGTGGAGACTTTTTTTTTTTTTCAGAGATCACTGTGATGGAGAACGGAAGAATGGTGAGAGCAAGCATACCCAAGAATGGAATTTTTAGCTTTGAAAAATTGAATGTCTAAAAAAAGTTTTTTTACTTTAATTGCCATTCCCCTTTGATAATTTCTGGTTGCGCCACTGTATGTATGTACAGGCATATGAGTACAGGGTGAACAGAAAGTCCTTGGACCATTTTAGAAACAGTTTATTAATAGAAAAATAGCACAATTACATTAAAGAGGTATCACAATGATAAGTTACAATACTAAGTATAAATTCCATTTATTAATTTTCAATGTGGTGGCCCTTCACTTGGATAACTCTCTCAATTCTCTGCCTGAAGTTTTCAACTGAGGCATGTAGCTCTTCCTGGGATATTTTAGCCCATTCATGCTGAAGTGATTGCTTCGGAGCATCAACAGACCTTTACCTCCAACAAAGACCACACAGAAAAGTCCAAGGGATTCAAATCAGGCGATGAGGGAGGTCACATTTCCTTACTCCAGAATCTTGGAAAGTGACGTTGGCACCAGTCTTGAGTTTTTCTGGAGGTGTGGGTTGGTGCACCATCTTGTTGGAAGGTGAAGGGCTGATCTTTAAAGTGTTTCTTCATTTCTTCAAGGGCAGGAACCAAAATATTGTTGATGTAGTGATCTGAATTGATTTTAACCCCTTGTTCCACAAAAATCAGAGGAGACGTCCAAGTTTTGGAGATCGCGGCCCACACCATGAGGGAAGACGACTTTTTTCGGCGGAAAACTGTTTTCACAGAATCTTTAATGTCTGCTGAAGACTTTGCATAAAATCTGTCGTTCTGATTGTTGATCGACGCTTCAATCGTGAAGAGTTTTTCATCCGAAAAAATGATTTCTTGTTCTGCCATGCCCACCTTCAGTTCTCTGAGAAGAAGCTGTGCTCTTTCAAGTCTTTTGCAAGACTTTAGAGTGATAAATTTATGACATTTAAATATATTCACAGAAAACGTTTAAATAGAGAGTTTGGCAAAATATTTAGCACATTCAAAATAATAAAAAGTGATATTAAATATATCTAATCGTAAAACTAAAAAAGGTCCGAGGACTTTCTGTTCACCCTGTATATACATTTTAATGTTATGCTTTCTTTTGAGTTATCATTAGTTGCTTAGTAATCATAAGTATATTATCACTTTTAGATTTTATAATTGCATACATTTTTGAAGGTATTAATAAAAACAGTTTGTCTTTTGACACCTGTTGAACAGTACCATATGTTATATGAAAATGTGAAGAGAAAGCAAGCATGGGCCAGATGTGGTAACAAACATGGTCATCCCTAGTACAAAATTACTAACAAAATGCACCATTCTGGTATTTTTTGGATAAAATACAAAAAACTATGACCGAAAGCATTACAAAAAAGGGCTGAAATCCTTCCCAGCAAAATTTCTGTCTCTCCCAAAAGTTTTTCAGCCCCTTTAAAAAATTGTTTTTTAGAATTAAGTTACTTAGGTTTTGCTACCAGACATCACCAGATACAGTTACTGAAAACCCAGGTCAGTTTTATTAAAGTAAGGAAAGTTTGTACAAAATAAAATTTCTAATCATTTTTTTGTGTTTTAAAATAAAAAAGACCTCCTGGCCCTTTTGTACTTAGCCCTGGGCATATTAAAATCATATCCTACTTGGTAAACAGTAGTTCTATATGCCACTGACCATGACTAACAGCAACTAATCAATTAACTGAATCATAAAACTTTGTGAGATGATTTTAATAAATCAATGCAAGCTAGCTGAATCCCACTACTGGTTGAGAGTTAATTAATCGTACCATTACAAGATTGTTGTTGTTCATGTTTTACATTGTTGATGCTGATACAGGTTTGCTCATCTATCTTTTCTAAATGTTGCAAAAAATCAATTTTAATTTTTAATCATTTTGTACATTTATGCATGGTCAAACCAAACCAACTAAATGTCACAAAACATAACCAAAATGAGTATGCACAAGGAAAATGCAGAAATAAAGTCTTTAAAGATCACTGACATTCTTAGACATAATGATAAAAACAATTCTTACTGTAAAAGAATAGCACATAATAGTTTTTTTTCTGGCATAAAAATATTCAAGAGTATTTATATCTACAGTATACTTATCCTCCTGACTCATGAGAAAGTAATGGATGTACTAATGCATAAGACAAATAATTACCCTAACTTGCTTCCAAGAGATGCCAAGATATTGCTATCCGGTCGAGATTTTTTCAGTTTTATGGAGATATGACTAAAATTCGAAACTCTTTGCCAAGACCATCAAGAAGGAGAAAGTCTTGTAAAGTGTCTTTCCCAAGGACACAACAGAATGAAACATGTAGGTTTTGAACCAAGGCCATGTCAATCACAATCACAGCACTCTAACCATTTGACCATGCTACTCAGTGGTAATAATATACCATATCATAAGTTTTTGGGTCTCTTCAAGAAGTCACCGTGAGTGATATTTGTTTGTAAAACTAACCTGGATGTTCCCATGGTTACAATTGCTTCTTGAAAAATGCTTTTTGTCTTGATTTCTTTTTTATTCCAACCTGCTGCTAGAAGGGAGATTCCGGGTTAGTTTCACAAACAAAAATCACTAACGATAACTTCTTAAAAAACCCAGTTTTCCTTTATAATTTTTTAAATTGTAGATGTTAGTACACAATGGGTTCATGTAGCCTTTTTGCTTTAATTTCTGAAACAGAATTAGAAACATGCAAAAAAACTCAGCGCAACAACATGATCCACTGGCTCACTGATGTTCTTACATATTGACAAAAAGCATACAAATTAATATTAAAATACAATAAATAGAAAATGCAAATAATTAAACAAAACCATTATTTTTAAGATATGTATAATGTGGTAAATATATTATACCAATACAAGATTGTTGTTCATGAATTTCAAATTGGTGGATGGCAGAACACGTTTGTTCTTCCATGTTTTCTACATATACAAAAAGTAAGATAAGCCATTATTAATGCACATTGAACACAATATATATGTACCATAAGTAAGGTTGGGAATAACTTCAACAAGGCCAATTTCATAATCATGGTCTTCCATTATAGCGACTTCAGCACTTTTCCCAACAACGCTTCAAATCACTTCTGTAATTCTGACAAAAAATCTCCTGTTGACAAAAAGACGAAAAAGTTAGGGCAACACCTGACGCATTAAAGCGCGGGAAAGCCGAAGCATGAAGCTCAATAACTAAACTTTTTAAGTAAACTTGAACAAGAAATTGCGTAAACATAAATATTATCTTAAGTAAAATTCAATAAAAAATCTTTATTATTTATTTGTTTTATTTTTATAGTTATCCTTCTGAATCAAAGGAAAGCGTCGGAGATGCTGTACGGTTTATGCGATGTTTGATTCATGTTTGGTCCAATCCTTACAATTTATAAAATCTTTTTATGTCCGTTTTTGCAAGCGTATAAACCAAGGACATGGCTCTTAGATCGTTGCCCTCGACATACCAGACCAAAGAATTTGGTAAAAGGAGACCAAACAATTTTACCCGCATTCAATCATGGTTTTGCACGATTTGATCAAGAAGCTTAAAACATGATTAAAATAATCATAGACAACTATGGTACTACACTACAATACTAGTATTCTAATATCAAAAATATTGCAGATAAAAAAAAATTGAAGTAATATTTTATGTTGTTTGGTGATTAATAGAAGAAGAATATGCACGGTAACGCACAGAAGTTATTATTTTTAAACAGAGTCAAGATGTTTACTGTACTTTTTTTAAACTGCTAGTCTTTTAAAAATGGAAAATATTTCATAGGTGTTATAATTATAAAATATTGCTGTTTACTAATTAAATGTGACTTAGGATGCTTTGATAGGTGCAGTAGATGCCATTGTCACTACTCATTAACTGCTATATATTTTTATAGTTAAAGTCATTCTTTGTTATATCTTATGTGTGCAATTGACAACTTGGAAATGGTTTATATTATTTTTATTACTTTAGATTTATTTTGGAGTAGTTGTAGTAGTGAAAATATTTTATGGTTTTGGATTTTGTTTGCAGTTTATTCTTGATATTTGGTATTATAATATATTAATTAATAATTGAAGCTGTTATGTCAAAACTTTCAGGAAGAGGAGGCAAGTATTGTTGTTTGCCGCAAAGTAACAATTCAACATCCAAAGGATATTCTTTGTTTAAAGTTCCAACTGGTGTACAGAAACGTACTGGGGTACCGTATTTTCTTGAATAGAAGCCACGGCTACTATTTTTTATTTTTGAACATATTGTGCGGTTTCTATTCGAGGGCGGGTTCTATTTTTTTTATATGAACGTTTTCGTCTTCAAATTGGTGTCCAGTGAGCATTCAAGATAATCTACCATAAGCGACAGAAAAACGGAAACAGTGAATCGGATGCAATTCTATTGTCCCTTTTGCGACACACTCATACTGTAACAAGGTCATCACGTGCTACCCTACCGCTAATCCGACACCTGCTATTCCTGTCGCGTCTGTGTAAAGTAATCAACAAAACCAAACGGAAGAAGTGTTAATTATTAGGTAGCAACAAAAATCTGGGCTCTCTTTTGTCTAAAAGTTTTTACGCACTATCCAATCACTACTGCAATCTGACAACTGCTTTTTTTGCTTTGTTTTCATGTGTCAATAAAGAAGCGGTTTTGTCCATTGCGGCTTCTATTTAAGGGCGGCTTTTATTGTTTTTTTTTAAATCAATTTGTGCGGTTTTTATTTGAGGGCGGCTTCAATTCAAGAAAATACGGTAGTTACTGACCAATGGGCTCAAGATTTTTATCACGTAAATAAAAGTAGTTTTTAATATAAATACTGTTACCAGGGATATTAGGCTACTTATTTTAAAATTCATTTGTTCTTCTGGTAAAATCAGAGGCAAGTAAAACTTCAACAAATATAAAAGGCGTAATATTTATTAAAGAAGAACTCAAGGACGTTTCGTCCGTTACATCGGGCGGACTTCATCAGATAAAAGCCAGTGGCGTACGCAGAAATTTGTGAAGGGGGGGGTTTTGGAACCGAAAAAACGATTGCTCTAAGTGGTCCTGGTAATGGGCAAAAACTTCAAAAATTAGGCCTACATTCAAAAACAAAGTGTTATGCTTTTAAGAACATCTTGCAGTAGCATAAATTTCTTTTTACCAAACCGTAAAACTAACTATTGAAAAGGCATGTGCGAGTACGCAAATTTAATTCAAATATGACAAGAAACTTTCCAAACTAAAAGCAACATAAGCAACTCGTATAAATGATGAGAACAAAAGGTGAAAAATCAAATGAACAAAAAAATAACCTTACTTAACAAATACATGTATTTAAAGTTTTTTCACAGGCTTATATTTAAACGCCTGTTTTTTTCACTTAATCTGTTAATTACGTCATCAGGGCAAGGCGTGTAGTTCCTATAAATGTTTAACAACGCAAGTCCATTCATTCGAGTGGTGCCAGTTGTGTTTCGTAAGTACGTTTTTAGTCTGCGCAATGTGGAAAACGATCGTTCACTAGTGCATGTTGTCACTGGAAGAGTTAACAAAATGGTCATTAATGTAAATATGTTTGGAAAAGCATCGGAACTGCATTCCTTGATGCTGCTCAACGCATCAGTTGGTCTTTCTGCTACGTTCAACCGAGAAAGTTTCCTGTACCATAATATCAGTTCAGGTACTAGTTCTTCCGAGGATTTCGTTAAATCATTTTCGTAAAATCTTCCCAAAACTTGAATACTTTTAATTTGTTGAGGAGTTGGTCCAATGGTTGGATCAGCAGGAATTAAACACTGAAATCCACCAATAATCGATTTGTGGGCAGTAAATCGTGCTTCGAGAGTCACAATAAAGTTATCAAGAAATGGAATAAAAATTCCTACTCTAAAATATTTTTCATCTGTTTCAGCAGCAATGTTGCATCGATTGGTCTGTCTTGAAGTAAGGCGTGGTGTTTTTAAAATAAAATTTTGGGTTTTGGCCGTTTCTTGCGCAGAAATATAGAGCTGGTGAAATTTATCTTCGGCTTTTTCCCTAAGACACTTCAATTCATTTGCAATATCATGTGCAATGTTGACGGCCTCAAGAAGGTTTATCGACTTTTTTTGCATAACTTTGCACAAAACAACACTGTATCCAAAAATCTTTTTTAAAACTAAGAGAGCAATGCAAAATTCACTTTACCTAATTGTCGATAGCAACTGTAGAGCTCGTGATGAAGTTTCTCTGTCTGGCCATGTTGAAATTTCTGTCAGAGCTTCTACAACAGCAAATTGTAAATTTGAAAAGACACTGACACTCTCGTGTCGATCGACCCATCTGGTAGCACAAATTTGAACAAGTTTTTGAGCTTTTGTTGTTGACGAAATCGTGTTGATAGATTTGCGTAAAATGTTGACGTTTTGGAGCATTGAAAAAATTGTAAACTGAAGCTATTGTTCCCATACAGTTACGAACCGGCGAGAGATCGCATGAATTAGAGACAGCCAAATTAAGACTATGGGCTGCACAGTGAACGTAAAGAGCTGTAGGAATAATTTCCCTGATATAGGCTTGGGCACCATTTAATCTTCCACTCATAGCTGTGGCCCCATCGTATCCTTGACCGCGCATTTTTGAAACATCAATACCAATGTCCGATAAATTGTTCAAAATTGTTGAAGCCAAATTCTTGCCTGATAGATCTGTTATGGGTACAAACTGGAGAAAAGATTCTTCAATAGCAAAGTCATCACTTACGTACCGAGCACAAAGAGTCAATTGTTCCTGACATGATATATCGGTTGTTTCGTCAGCCAATACAGAAAAAAATCTGGACCTGTTAATGGAATCGACCAATCGCTTAAGTATCAAGTCATTGCAAATACTTATAATTTCGTTTGCATTCTTGGGCTGATATACTGAGACTCTGAGAGTTGCGTCCGGCAGAAAGAAAATCATTCTTGAAAACTTGATCATGTTTCATTCTGTATCGAAGTAAAGCACGCAAATTTCCGTCATTATTATTATCTTCTAGATTTTTTTCTGATTCGAAAGTGAGTGGACCACTATCCCGATGTCCTCTTAAAGGAATACCCTGTCGACCACAGAGTATAATTGTTTCTATAATTGGTGTGATTTTTCTTCGGTTTTCTAAAATTGTTTGCTTCTGTTGCTGATTAAGTTCAATTTCGATGCTATCTTGTTTTCCTGATAAGATTGACATAAAGGTCTCTGCTGCCACCACACTGTCGCGGTGATATTTTGTGCTCTCGTGGTCTGCAAAGCGTTCAAGCGCATTTTTCCACTTTTGAAACTTTACCGCACACAAAGTTCCTAGAGGTTGGTTTCCAACTCCACTGCCTGCTTTACTTTCAAATAAAACGCAGTATTTGCAAAAGGCTCCATTTTCTAAATATGAGTACGCTAACCACTTGAAGCGAATAAACCAGCGGTACTGAAACCGTAAATTTCGGTGATTGGTTGCGGTAATTGAAAAATTAAAAGACTGATCCGGAATCCATATGTTTTTTAGCATTCGAAGTCTTTCTGCTTGAGTATAAGTTTTTCTTATACAAAGTGAAATGTCATTTGACGGTTGTAAAACTAAATCTTTTGTTGCTTTGTCTGCGTCTGGAGTCTCACCTGGTTCTTCTATTACATTCTGCGGATTATTTTTGCTACATGCCAAATCATCAACGGGAATACTTTTTTTAACCTTTTCGCAGTCGTTATTACGAATATTTTTAAAGTTAAAGTCTAACAAAGTTTTTCTCCTTTTTTGTTGAGGAAACATGACTAAATGATTAAATAAATTCTTTTAAGATTAAAAAATTATGCAACCTGAAATCTCTTTTAAATTTATTCTTGTTAGAGTAATCGTATATTATCAATACGAATGGCAGGATAAAAAAATTTGTACCAGTGCAAAAAATATTAACTGATAATTTTGAAAGCAATAATGTTAATTGTTAACTATCAAAGAAATAGAGCAATAACAATAACGTCATGCGTCATCCTTTGCAAAACGCCATAAGCGTAAAATTTTTGATTATTTTCCATTTATTTTTAAATACCATTTTCAGCATTTAATAACAAAGTTAGAATTTAGGAAATCAAATAATTACAAACTTAATTTTGGAAAAGACGTAATTAAAAAAATTTTATGACAAATTTTTACCATTTCAAATTACTTGATTTTAACAAGTTTAACATTTTCGGCTCATTCTTGTAAAACTGCCTAAAATTTTCGATTAGTTTTACATTTTAAAACAGACAATACTAAAAAACTAAAAATGCTTTAAATATCAAAAGTTTTCTCGAGTTAAGCTCGCTGTTACAATTTAATTAATTCAGCTCAGAACGAACTCAATTTTAATAATGATTACGATCACAAGGCAGATACCAGGTAGGCTACTACCAAAGTATAAAGATAGCTCATATTTTGCTACATATTCATTTCTATTTGAATAAGATACCCGTGACGATCATACTTTCGCGAAACATACTCTTACAGTTGGGATTTTAATAAATTAGATGGTAATTAATTGCATGATAGTTTGATTTAGAAATATTAAACTCTAACTGCTTTATCGAACAAACTGTATTGCAACTGCTATAAACGCTATCTAGCTGCACATTAAAATAATTTTAGTAAAAACGAAGAACCATTTTTATAAAATTTTCTTATTTAGTTATGGTGTACAATTATTACTTTATAAAGTTTTATGAGCCTTCGTCTCATAGAAAAAAACTTTTTACAATGGTGACTTGATCAGTTAAATTATTTTATATTATATTTTATAATTCATATTTAAATTTTTTTTGTCACGTTTATCAGAGTTCAATCAATCAATCTTTCAAATCCTCCTTAGGTGCTTAAAACTTATTTTATTTTTCATATCAATGTACAGCTGAGTAAGTAGGCTTGTATCTCATGGGAAAGCATTGTAATAAAACGATAGACATCAAAAGCAAAGCATAAAATGCTTAACTTTCAATATTTTACAATTTTGAAGGTTTTCTTCACAAGTGGCAGCTGTACATTGTTATAGTATGTGACGTCATAGCGCACGGCTCTACTGCCTTCTTCTCTCTGGTTTGATAAGTGTGGTTAACCGCGTGATAAATTATTAGTATAACTTACAGATTCAGTCGTATAACTATCGTGTAACTCCGTATAAATAAAAGAGCTAACTGCAGATACTAGCGGAACTCATAACATACATCAGCTAACTTGACGCAATTTAGGCGATAACAAAAATTGATGCACAAGCAGTAATTTAGTTTAAAAAGTGCAGTAAACAATAGAAACTAAAATCATATTATGGAAGCCTACTTATTACCATGTATATATGCCTGAACGTCATTCTTCAAGGGGGGTTTTGACCCCTGAAACCCCCCCCCCCTTGCGTACGCCTATGATAAAAGCAGAACACAACGCGCACCGTATTTAAAAACCAAGAAGTTAAAAACACAAACCAACAAACACAAGGTGAGAAGCGAACATACATAACAATTTAATAATTACTTAGTGCAAAAGAAACAAATTTAACTGGTTGAAAACCCACATTAGTTGAGATTTTTTATATTGCTGTATATTTTTGGAAAAACATTACGATCTTTATCATTTATTGAATTTTTTCTATTATTAATATAAAACGATTCTAAAAATTTTCTTTTATCATAGTCAATGTTATAATCCAATATTTCAAAATTACCAAAATCAATCCTATGTTCACAATTAAAACAACGCTTAATCAATGCAGTTTTTTTATTCAAATCGTCTTCTTTTAATTTAGCCAAATTAATCGGTTTCAAATCACGTTTATGTTCCGATAAGCGAGTATTAAAACATCTGCCCGTTTCACCAACATATACATTTGAACAATCTTTACACGGAATTTTATAAATTGCACCACGCTTATATATATCATCCACAGAGTCTTTTATTTTTGGTAAAATATTTCCAATTATTTTATAAGGGTAAGTATACACATTAATATTAAATTTTCTCAAAATTTTAGCCATTTCATCACTTAAACCTTTAATATATGGTAAACCGACATAGTTGGATATTTTTTCACTCATGCAAACACTTTTATTAACTTTTTTATGTTTAATTTCTTTTTTCATTTTATTCAATAACCAATCTTGTGTTTGTTGGTTTGTGTTTTTAACTACTTGGTTTTTAAATACGGTGCGCGTTGTGTTCTGCTTTTACCTGATGAAGTCCGCCCGATGTAACGGACGAAACGTCGTTGAGTTCTTCTTTAATAAATATTACGCCTTTTATATTTGTTGAAGTTTTACTTGCCTCTGATTTTACCAGAACAACAAATGAATTTTTAAAAAAAGTAGTTTTGCTAGTTATTTTTGCATGTTTGAAGTGCTGGCCAATTATATTTCAACAGTTTATAATTACAATTGCCAAACTTTTAACTTTTTGCAAAATGTTTTCTTTAATTTGTTTGAATAGCATAATTAGTCCTACACAACAAAAACAAACTGCATGACTATGCATTTGTTTTATTAAAATATATCTTGTTTTCTTGTTTTTGTTTGTTTACAAACATCAGTTGTTCTAATTTTTGAAACCTAATGTTTTATTTCTTAATCAAGCCCCATATGACTGATGTAACATAATTCACATTTTTAACTTAAAACTTTTATTAGAAAAATTTTAAAGTAATAGCTTTAGTCTTTAGTTTTCATGTGATAAGCCATTTAGTAGTGATATTGAATGATGTTGTGTTTTAAGGCTATATTTGTTTTATTTACATAATATTATCATAGTCACTATACACATAGTCTGGAAGCTCAATAGGAAATCTTGTCGATGTTGTCGTTGACAGCGCCACCTAGTAACGGTGTAACACAAAATAAGTCAGTCAAGTTACATGTTAAAATGAAATAGGCATTTATAAAATTATACTCGTGAATTGAAATAAGTATTGATAAATGCATATGTATATTTTTGCAGCTTTATGTTTAAACACATTTTTTTCTTGTTAATAAGCTAAGTTTTCATGTTATTCTTACAAAAAAGAAGATTAGGTGGCTTAATTTTTAACATTGTGCAGGAGCATATTTTCCAATATTAAGCTTAGCATTTTCTAAATTGCGGTTCGAAAATATGCTTGATTGACTTGATTTTTCAATAGTCTTTTAAACGCTAAAATCGTTTTCTCTCACTTTTTTGTGAAATTCAACTTTGGAATAAAGTTTATGTAGTAGAATTTGAAAATTGTCAGAATATTTGGTAAATATTAAAATAAAAATTTCAACCGATTTTGAATGATTTTTTGCATCTAAAATAATAATTGACATGAGTTTTTAGAATAATCTGTGTTAAAAAAAAATTAGTCTTGAAGTTTCATTTAGTTAGAAATTATTTATTCTTCTTTTTTATCTGCATTAGTTTTTTATATTGCATAGATTTGTTAAATATCTCGTTTTTGTAGCAATACAAATAAACCCTGATATTTATTTAAACATTTGAGCTATGGTACTAAATTCAAGTACAATACAGTTTATTTTTTAATGCACAACTTGCGCAGAAACACGGCATGCTGAACCTTATTGTAATTAACAAAGTTGTTTATGCAAAATATAGAAAAATGAGTTTGCAGACAAAAGCGAAAGGTTGTAGCTATTATCCCCCTCAGCATCCAAGAAGCAATAAACAACAATTATTCGACATGAACATTAGAGCCAGCAATGTGCGTATGTTTCAATATGTCTAAGTTTCTGGAATTGCTCGCTAAGTCTCGAACGGTAGGAGCATCGTGATGTCTTCCTCTTTGGCGCTGATGCCCGAAGCATAATTCTAATGGATCTTGATTAATTCTTCGAGTGAGAACATATTTTGCGCCGGCGTTTAAAGATTTGATAATAGTGCTCATAGAGAAGCACGCCACAAGAAGCCCTTCTTCAGTTTTCTGAGTTAGGAACATTTTTTTTCGGTCTACGTTGCCCACAAGAGGTCGATTGTCGACAACTTCTTTCCACTTCCTAAGATACGTGGGAAAATCCTTCTCCAGCCATTGCAAACGTTGATCATTAATGTCAGAATAAGGCTTTCGCATTTCCTTGAAATTCCTGTTTTGAAAACCTAAAAATAAAAGAAAATACAAAACATAGTGCACGCAATAGAATAAGGCAAACAAGCTAAAACTTTTAAACAACCTCTGCTGTTGGAGAGTAAGGCTTCTATTTATTATAAACCCAAACCCAATTGCAATTGCAAAAATTTTGCTACGACGTTACATTCAACGTAACAAATCAAACGAAAAGCATTGACATAAAATCTAAAAAGTACCAACCTCCGTTCATGCAATCAAACCATTTATCGATAGAAAGGATAAAAGTTGATAAGGCAGGATAACCTTTTTCTTGTAATTCCAAACCTAAAAACAAATATAATTTAGATAAACTAGAAATACTAAGCACAAATAATGCCGGCTTCAATCATATCTACTGTTTCCGACATTGTTTGCACAGCAATTGCGACATTTATTTTTTCCCAAGAATTTGGAGTGGCATGCTTCTCTGTGAGCTTATGGTACAACCGTAACTTGCCACGAGAAAGATCCTCCTAAAAATCAATCGAGCATTTGATATAAATAAATACTCTTAAAGTGGCTGATAGTTTCTACGAATTACCCGAATAAGATCTTTAAGCGGTTGCATCCAAATATCTCCGTCATTCCACATGCTTTTGTTAAGATTTATCAAATTGTTGCGACATGCCTTTAATGTGTGTGTGGAGGGTCTGGTAAGAAATAAATGTATCTAAAAAACAAAAAATCTAAGTACTATGCGTTACGAAGGAACAACAAGCTACGTTGCCTGTCGGGATTCAGCGGATTTTTCATGCGAAAAGGTACATCATCATCTTCATTGCAAAATAGCTTCATTACCGTTCGATTTGCAGAAAGACCATCAACTGTAAAAGTGTTATATAAAACGATTTAGCTGATAAATAGTATAAAACCAACAATTACGAATACGTTTAATAGAACAACAACAATTATACATTTTGCCTAAAATGCAAACGCTACAAAAAAAAAAAGAAAAAGAAATGGACACTTACGGAATGTAAATTCGCTGTACATAATGTAGAAGTAAAAAATACTAATTATAAATTTAAGAAACTACAATTAACAAGTACATTTATTTAAAACTTACACATAAGACCCGTGATAATGCATAAAGTCTGAAACGGAATTTCTATGAGTACATCAACAAGCAGATGAAAAAGCTCATTGCAGTTTATGTTTTTGGTGGGGTAAAAAGCAACGACGCCATCTATGTTGCTGTTCGTAATTCCTATTAAATAAACGTGTTTAATCAGCATTTCAACAAAAGAAACTTGCACCAAATCATGATCACCTCATAAAAAAAAAGCTATCATATGTTTAGCAAGTGCGTCGGATGATTTCGATAAGTTTGTAACAGCTTCATCGTCCAAGTCAACGTAGCCGACAATTTTACCGAAAGCAGAACAAAATGCTAGATCTTCTGAAAATCAATCACACTGCACGTAAGATTATGCAAGTTCTTTCAGCGATTTCATATAGTCGTGCTAGTTGCTGCTGTTGTGTATGTAGCCCCAAAGTAATAATGACTAAACAGTAAAACTATTCAAGTAAAAGAAAAAAATGTTAAACAGCATTAAAACAGACACAAAATGCAACGGTTACCTTTAATTACATTTTGTCAAATGCAAGAACGGCAAGTCGATCACTTTCGAGCGTGCAATGATGAATTGCATTTTTGATTCTTTCAACAACTTGTGTTTGAATGCCTATTTTATCGCCTCCATTTTTCGGTGACTGCTTGACTTGATGACCTTAACCGGTCCCTTCGCAGTCTCCGTCAAGATTGTCTTTTTTTTTCATTATTATTTATTCTATTTATTTACTTTATTTATTTATTTATTTATTCTTATTTTATCAAATTTTATAAATGTGTTACAAATTGTCGTACATTGTTGTTTTGTCAAATAAGTATATTAACTGTGTTTCGTTTTACGTTTTGTTTTCACAATCCTCGTAAATAAATTGGTCTGTCTGTCTGTCTGTCATTGTTGTTTCGCGCTTGTCACAAAGTTCTCTCAGAAGGAAGAACCAAAATGTCTTGCAGCAATTTGTAAGCAGCTGCAGGTTTTGCATGGAGCTTTAAATAAAATCTATCAAAAAAGAATATCATTCTTTGTAACGGTCAATTAATATAGGTGAATTGTAGATTTTGCTTTTTTGGCTTTGGCATAGAAACACACTTTAACCCAGGGCAGGACTACATTTGCTACATACCTCCTGACTTGGAGGCTAAAGCTCAGTCATGCAGAAACGGTAACAGCAGTTTTTTAACTTTATAACCGAGAGGCCAAATGTGAGCTAAAAGCTTATAACAAAGGCTAGTCAAAGAATACGCCCGAATGTCCTACTTCAATTCCCAAGGTCAGCACCAGACTGATTGAAATGGGTTTGGGGTTTACTTAGAGCAACTTGAATTAAACTTAATGGCTTGCGTTCTGGCGTTGGTCGCTTCTGTTAGTTCATGCACTAATGAAGCCTCCCTCCTTCCCCGAATTGTTATTGTGGCGCTTATGAACAAACCAAAGACCATAAACAAAGTGTCCCACACATCGGGCACCCTGAGTAATAATGCATTAGCCTGGAGAAGATACTCTGCCATATGACGAAGAATAATATGTGAACAAATACCTTAACAGCAAAAGTAATAAAACAAGAAAATCTGAAAAAAAAATTCCTTTTGAACAGCAAGCTTACCGGATTACTGAAGGTGGATAGCGATAACCACTTTCATTGTCCAATGATTGCAACTCTTTTTATTTAGACCACCATTCTCGGAGAAAGTCATTCTTTGAAGTAACAGGGTCATCTTTTAAGTTTTCTAGTATAGAGCATATATTTTCATCCACATCAATACCTTTCTTCAAAAATTCTTCTTCTAATTTGCCAATTCTGTAAATAAAAAAGGTGAGAAAGAGCATAAATAGATATTTTTATCACGTCTTTTGCAACAGCACTATGATTAAATGACTAACAAATAAAATGGTTGAGTTTAAGTTTGATTGTTGCCAAAAAAAGCAACAAATGTCCACAAACAGTAGTATTTTCTGTTACACTCGAAATGCTACTTTTCAGTCTTTATTGCAGAGGAAAAATTTCAGCAATAGGCTAACAAATATGTTAGCCAGGGCTTCACTGTATAATGTATTATTAGTCAACTTAATCAAAAATTATGTTCTAAGTTTATTTGCACCTCTTCAGCCCAAAATTTCTTTTTCTTTATCTAAACTGTGGTTTTAGAATGTATATGTAAGAGAATATTTACCACATGTATATAAGGATATGAGGAGAGACAATTTAAAAAGTGATATCTTACAGCATGTATTAGAAACTTCAAGCGATAGTGCAGTTGGCCACAATTTAAAATATACAAGTTAACGTATGATAACAAAAAAAAACCTTTCTTTCTGAGCAGTGATGGTTGCTTTTACTGGTTGAACACAAACAGTGGTAATTGGACTGTGACTTGGGAGTACTTTATGCTGAATTTGCTGCATCCTTTTATAATTGCGCTTTGCATTATCTATTTGACGCACATGAAGCATCATGCACTGTGGACACACAGAATTAGTTTTATCACAGACAATTTGACCTGTTTAAAGTAAAACAAAATATTACTGATAATTATAAGCTGTAAAATGGTTTATAGCAAATCAAAAAAAACTAATTTGTTGTGCTCCTGAAGTGTTACTAACAAAATTTTTACATTAGCTTATGCAATACTAAGCACACCAGTTTGTTTACTTTCTAAATGCGTTTTCAGTTAAGTAAATTTTTATCCAGCAACACAAGATAAACATGATATTTCACTGTCACATCTAAAGGTGGATCAATATTACAATTCAGTGTCAGCTGAAAGCAAGCAAACCTTTTGTCTGCTTTGCTTCATTCAGCTATGCATGCACATACAAGCTAATTAATTTTGCTTATGATGCTAGGCTTCTGCTTGTTTTTTAAGCTTGAATATTTTTAAATGAGGAAAAACTGCTAGGTTTGAAATTACAAAACAAGTTTAATAGATCATAAAAAATTAAAAGCGTTTAGTAGGCTATTAAACACAGAAATTACAGTTGCTAGATGAACTAATTTAACGTTTGGAGTACAAATATAAATGCAGACAAACCTTGAACTTCTATCATTGCAGGGGTAAGAAATGCAGCCATTCAAACATATCTATTGAGATGGATCAGGAACACTAGCATAGCCTTTGCAGATCGACTGTTGCTTTAAAAAGACCAACATCTCTTATAAACTAAAATTTTTAAATGGCAGTTGTTTGGTAATTTCTGCTGCACATTTACCATGAAATGAAGTAGAAAAATCCAAGCCAGAACTATCAACTGAATTGTCTTTAATTAGAAAACTTACATCTGCTACATGGTGATGATCTATGTTACTGTAATATGTAAAATGAACAAAGTCATTTGCAACAAAAATTCGCCACTTAGACAATTTCATTCGGGAAAATTGCTGAGAAATATCATTGATTGATGTTGGTTGTTGAGCAAAAGATTTTGAGTAATTAGCTAAAGATGGTTGGAAATGTCTAATAATACTCCTTTGTTCTTGAATAATTTTGCTAGGATGTTATTTTACTGGCAAATTTTGTGATGGTAAAACTCCCAACTTCAAGCACTTTTTAGTGGCTGTTTGTAGAATATCTTTTTCTTTAAAATGTTTATTGCAAGTAAACACTTTTCCATTAAATAATCTTTGTTTGAAAACTTCGTCATCTCTACAGGATAAAATGACCTAAATGAGATAATAATGTTACGTTAACTTTGTACTTGCAAATCTGATACATATAACTGATAATATAAAGTTTTAAAAATAATCATATAAGATATATAATATTATGTAAATAAAACAAATATAGCCTTAAAACACAACATCATTCAATATCACTACTAAATGGCTTATCACATGAAAACTAAAGACTAAAGCTATTACTTTAAAATTTTTCTAATAAAAGTTTTAAGTTAAAAATGTGAATTATGTTACATCAGTCATATGGGGCTTGATTAAGAAATAAAACATTAGGTTTCAAAAATTAGAACAACTGATGTTTGTAAACAAACAAAAACAAGAAAACAAGATATATTTTAATAAAACAAATGCATAGTCATGCAGTTTGTTTTTGTTGTGTAGGACTAATTATGCTATTCAAACAAATTAAAGTAAACATTTTGCAAAAAGTTAAAAGTTTGGCAATTGTAATAATAAACTGTTGAAATATAATTGGCCAGCACCTCAAACATGCAAAAATAACTAGCAAAACTACTTTTATTTACGTGATGAAAATCTTGAGCCCGTTGGTCAGTAACTACCGTATTTTCTTGAATTGAAGCTGCCCTTGAATATAAGCCGCCCTCAAATAAAAACCGCACAAATTGATTTAAAAAACAATAAAAGCCGCCCTTAAATAGAAGCCGCAATGGACAAAACCGCTTCTTTATTGACACATGAAAACAAAGCAAAAAAAGCAGTTGTCAGATTGCAGTAGTGATTGGATAGTGCGTAAAAACTTTTAGACAAAAGAGAGCCCAGATTTTTGTTGCTACCTAATAATTAACACTTCTTCCGTTTGGTTTTGTTGATTGCTTTACACAGACGCGACAGGAATAGCAGGTGTCGGATTAGCGGTAGGGTAGCACGTGATGACCTTGTTACAGTATGAGTGTGTCGCAAAAGGGACAATAGAATTGCATCCGATTCACTGTTTCCGTTTTTCTGTCGCTTATGGTAGATTATCTTGAATGCTCACTGGACACCAATTTGAAGACGAAAACGTTCATATAAAAAAAATAGAACCCGCCCTCGAATAGAAACCGCACAATATGTTCAAAAATAAAAAATAGTAGCCGTGGCTTCTATTCAAGAAAATACGGTACCCCAGTACGTTTCTGTACACCAGTTGGAACTTTAAACAAAGAATATCCTTTGGATGTTGAACTGTTACTTTGCGGCAAACAACAATACTTGCCTCCTCTTCCTGAAAGTTTTGACATAACAGCTTCAATTATTAATTAATATATTATAATACCAAATATCAAGAATAAACTGCAAACAAAATCCAAAACCATAAAATATTTTCACTACTACAACTACTCCAAAATAAATCTAAAGTAATAAAAATAATATAAACCATTTCCAAGTTGTCAATTGCACACATAAGATATAACAAAGAATGACTTTAACTATAAAAATATATAGCAGTTAATGAGTAGTGACAATGGCATCTACTGCACCTATCAAAGCATCCTAAGTCACATTTAATTAGTAAACAGCAATATTTTATAATTATAACACCTATGAAATATTTTCCATTTTTAAAAGACTAGCAGTTTAAAAAAAGTACAGTAAACATCTTGACTCTGTTTAAAAATAATAACTTCTGTGCGTTACCGTGCATATTCTTCTTCTATTAATCACCAAACAACATAAAATATTACTTCAATTTTTTTTTATCTGCAATATTTTTGATATTAGAATACTAGTATTGTAGTGTAGTACCATAGTTGTCTATGATTATTTTAATCATGTTTTAATGCTAATTTGAAATCGTGTTACACCGTTACTAAATGGCGCTGTCAACGACAACATTAATACACGAGGTTCCAGACTATGTATATAGCGACTATGGTATTAGCGCCTCCGTCGCTTTCCTGCGAGTCAGGAGGATAAATATAGAAATAAAAAAAAATAAAAATAAAAATAACTTGATCAAGTTCTGTTAAGTTTTCCAAACTTCAAAGCAATTTACAGCGGCAAATACTGCAAAATCACCTAGCAACTTCGTGATCTTTTTTTCTATCGACCGTCACATTCATTTTTAAAACTTTTTACTTTTCTCGTTTAAAAACCTTCTCGCGTTTTCTTTTTTGTTTCTCTTTTAATAATCTATTCCTATAATTTAGATACAGTAGGCTACATGTAAATATGTATTCTTTGCCTGCCTGACACTTTTGGTCACAGAATTTGTTGCTTCTCTCACCCATGATTATGCAACATTGTCTTATATTTGGCAACATTCGTATTTGGCCCGGATGGTAGGTGCTTTCACGCAGCCTGGGCCGTGAGTAAGTCTGTTCATTGATTTTAAAATGACAGACCGAAACCGAACCTACCAAAACGGAAGGGTATCCACTCATTCCGATGTTCAGTGTGGGTCTGCTAATCGGCAAACGTCCTTTTCAGGGCGGGGCAATGCTAGGATAAAACTGCCCTTTTCAGGGCACATTGCCAACAAGTTCCGAGGACCCACTATTCTTCAGCTGAACATTGAAGGCCTCACTGCAAGCAAGATGAACGTTCTTCATCATCTCGCTATGCAGTCTGAGGCACTCGTCATCCTATTGCAGGAGACCCACTGCACTGATGCAGAGAAGTTGGTACTACCAATCTACCAACTAGCTGGGTCTTCTTTAAGCAGGAAGCATGGTCTTGCCACGTTTGTCCACGAGCGACTGAGATACACGCTTTTGGACCAATCTCCACCGACATCGGAGATCGAGTGGTTGTGTGTGGACGTTGATGGTAATAAAATAGTCAACGTCTACAAACCACCGCCAACGCGATTGCGAACCCTGGATCTTCCAGTGTTTCCTCACCCCTGTCTGTACGCTGGCGATTTTAACTGTCGTCATGCTGACTGGGGTTACGACGACACCAGTCCGGATGGTGAGTGCTTGGCTGGATGGGCAAGTGTTAATTGTCTTGCCCTCCTATATAATGCCAAGGACGATGCCAGTTTTTATTCCGGCCGCTGGAACACTGGTACCAATCCGGATCTAGCTTTCGCCAGCGTAGGTCCAAACAGTCGCTTACCGGATAGACGTGTCCTTGACAAGTTCCCCAGGTCACAACATCGACCTTCACTTATTACACCACCAAGGTTTGCTATGGCAGTGCCAAGCATGCCTGTTAAGCGATGGAACTTTCGCAAGGCCAAATGGAGTCACTACATTGCTTTGACGAATAAATTCACAAAGACTTTGTTGCCGCCTGATACACTTGATGTGGATGCGGCTTACCAGGACTTCTGTAACACCATTAAGAAAGCAGCCAAAAAGACTATCCCACGCGGGTATCGAAATACCTACATTTCTTGTTGAGATGCAGAGTGTGAATCCCTCTATAAAACCTTTCTGCAGTCTCCTCAGGGAGACGACTCAAGCTTGGCTGCTACAGCTCTGCTTGCCAAGCTTGACAGAAAGCGGAGGGATCGATGGTCCGAAGCAGTTCGGAGTATTGACTTCTCACACTCTAGTCGAAAAGCGTGGAGTATTTTGAACAACCTTACTGGTAGGTCACGACACTCTCCTCGTCACTGTCCCGTTTCAGCCGATGCTATTGCATCTCAGTTGGTTAGAAATGGGAAATACGAGGCTGTTGATCGCAAGTCATCTCGACTTGTCTTTCAAGAAGTGTCTGACCTTTGGAGGGCCACAACACCAGACGCAGTAAATATCTCTGACAATTTCTCACAGAGAGAATTTGCTGCTGCCCTTCAACATTTAAAACCAGGTAAAGCTCCGGGACCTGATTCCATCTGCCCCGAGCTTATACTCCATGCCGGAGCTGCTTTGAAGTCCTGGTTACGTGACTTCATTTCTTCCTGTTTGCGCCGACTCAAAATTCCCAAGATCTGGAGAAGAGCGCTTGTGGTCGCGATCCCAAAACCCGGAAAGCCCGTGGGGGACCCAAAGAGTTATCGACCGATATCTCTGCTCTGTGTCCCTACAAGATCCTCAAGAGGCTTATCTACGCCCGCGTTGAACCATTAATCGATCCGCTGCTCTCTAAAGAGCAGGCTGGGTTCCGACGCGGGAACTCAACCGTAGATCAAGCTGTTCTGCTAACCCAGAACATCGAGGATTCCTTTGAGGCTAAAAAGAAGGCCGGTGCCGTATTTATCAATCTGACAGCTGCTTATGACATTTTCTGGCACCGTGGCCTTACCTGCAAGCTGCTGAGACTACTTCCGGATAAACACATGGTCAGAATGATCATGGAGTTTGTCCGAAATCGAAGTTTCACCCTTGTCACCGGTGACAGCAAGCAAAGCAGGCTACGCCGTCTTAACAACGGCGTTCCTCAGAGATCGTTCTTGGCTCCCCTCCTATTTAACATCTATACGTACGATCTTCCTTCCATGATTTCCAGAAAGTTTGCTTATGCTGATGATCTAGCATTGTTGCACTCTTCTGGAAACTGGAAGGACTTGGAGGGGACCTTAAGTTAAGACATGTCTACACTGTCAGCGTATCTCCAGACTTGGAGGTTGAAGCTCAGTCACACTAAAACGGTGACGGCAGCCTTTCATTTAAACAACCGAGAGGCCAAGCGTGAGCTAAAGGTCTACAACAACGGTGGACTCTTACCGTTCTGTCCAACCCCTACTTACCTTGGGGTAAAACTGGACAGATCGCTCACGTTTTGTCACCATTTAGTGGCATTGCGCAAAAAACTATCCTCGCGCGTCACACTGCTGAGGCGACTCGTGGGCTCGGGATGGGGTGCTGGTGCTAAAACACTACGCATAGCCACCTTGTCTCTAGTCTACTCAACAGCTGAGTACTGTGCGCCAGTCTAGTGTCGCAGTGCTCACACTCGCCTCATTGACAGTGTCTTGAATGACGCCTTGCGCATAGTCACTGGATGCCTGCGTCCCACTCCAACGGACCACCTACCTATACTCTCATGCATCCAGCCAGCTGAGCTTCGCCGAATGGGAGCGACACTCTCCTTGGCTTACCGTGGGTCTCTGGACCCCGATCATATTTTGCATGGTCTTTTAAGTGGGTCCTCAGATACTCGCCAAGTGAGACTAAGATCCAGACACCCGTTTGTGCCAGGTGCGCGGTATCTCTTGGACAATCTTGCCAGACTTGGCATCCGCGCCTCTGAATGGACAAATCTTAAATGGAAAACGGAGTACTGTGAAGGTGCTTCAAGGCTCCGTGCTTTTGTGCCCCAGACCGGTGCCAGGCCTGTTGGGATGGGCTTACCCCGAGCAGCTTGGGTTAAGCTCAACCGCCTGCGGACTGGTGTTGGGCGATTCCATTCGTCCATGCACAAATGGGGTCTCGCTCTTTCACCGAATTGCGAGTGTGGCGCCTCTGAGCAAACCGCAGACCATGTACTAAGAGCGTGGCCTATACATCGGGCACCACATGGAGCACGAGGTCTGACGGTTTTGGATGACGAAACTCGATGCTGCTTAATGACATCACTGCCAGCGTCTGATCCAGGCAGTGCAGCAGTCTGGGGTAGTAAAAGGATAAACCCTCGGCCCCAGTCCTGTTTGCGTCTGACCTGGAGTGGATACCTCTTCAAACGACGACGACGACGACGATTGTCTTATATGGCTCAATTGTGTATTTTAATGTTATACAGTATTATTATTACCTTGCACTTACGTATACATTTTTTATTTTTTTAAATCTTAATGGTTTTCTTTTTTTTTAAACTTCTCAGCAGCGTGGTCGAATGGTTAAAGCGCCGGGCTCGTGACCAACACGTGTAGACGTTGTTAGTGACGTCGCTACACATGATCTTGGTTTGAAATCCACTCGCGCCATTCTGTTGTGTCCTTGGGAAAGACACTTTACGGCACATTCCCCTGCTTGGTGGTCCTGGCAAGCAGTTCTAAATTACAGTAATATCTCTATTAAATTACAAGCGGACAGCAATCTTGGTATCTCCGGAAGCAAGTCGAGGTAATTGCTTACCTTATGTATTAGCGCCTCTGTCGCTTTCCTGCGAGTCAGGAGGATAAATATAGAGATAAAATAAAATAAATAAAATTAACTAATCAAGCTACTTCATTTTAAAAGTACGGCGGTCGCCGTTAGTTGTGCGTGTAATAACGCATATCGCTTAGCCGCAGTTCTTATTTCGCAATAACATTGTCAATAACTTCTTCTTATAACAACTTCAAATAACAACTTCAAAACATAATACCTTGATTGCAAATAAAATTGAATTTAATTGAATGAAAATGTAGAACAGAGGTGCCCAACCTTTTACTTGTCGCGGGTTAAATATTCGTCTGCAGGTTTATCTTAAGCCACAATCGCTGCAGTAGTCAAAGTGATGTTCTCATGCAAATTAGTTTGAAAATTTTACGTCAATAACATTTTACGTTAGGGCGCACTTACACCAGATTTCTTGATTTTTGTCTCCAAAACAGGCGTTCTCTATATAAAAAAAAAAACTCTTCACTTTGATTCAGGCTTTATTTTGTCGAATAAATGTCTAATAACATAATGTCTAGCACGATGAACATAACTGGACTTGTATTTTTCAAAAACTTTCGCGGCATACAGGTTGAGAAACACTGGTTTAGAGACACTGCGACAATTTAAGATGATTGAGCATCTGATTAAAAATTTCTTGGTGGGCCGCACCAGCAGGCTTCGCGGGCCCCGGGTTGGCACCCCTGATGTAGAAAAAAGCGGATATCGTTCTCTCTTCCCCGTTGCGAGTTAATAAGCTTTAAATTTTGGGAATCCCCCAAGTCTGCGAAGATAGTAACCACAAACAGCACAAAAAACCTCCAAAAAGCTTTAAAAAAATTCGACTCCAATTTTTGACTGGAATCACGTGGTTTCCAGGGCTGATATATTAAATTTTACCGTAAATATTGAGCAGATTATAATTTTTATGGTACACGTAGAACACTTATGCTATTTTTTTGTTTTTTCCACTTGGTTGCAGAGATGAACAAAATCCGGAGTCGCTCTGGAGTCGGATTATGGCATTTTTGATCCGAGTTTGACTGGAGTTGGAGTTTTTTATATTTTTTTGATAGGGTTGGAGTCTATTTTTTGAAATTAATTAATTTGAATGAGTAGAAAAAAATTTTTTTGTTATTTAAATATTATTTTTGATGCTCAAAATGTCATATTTCTTGGACATTCACTTCGAGTTAATAGGAATTTCGTTCACTGTTCGCCGGTACTAACCTTGCAGGTTTTGGTGATTTCCCCAAATTTAAAAGCTTATTAAGTCGGCTGGGCAAATAGTAATCTCCGCAAAAGATAATGTGCCGTTGTTGATTGAGGAACATGGATGTCAAAGTCGGATTGAAACGATTTTCACTGGTGGGGCTTGAGTTACGGCAGAAAAGTTGTGTGGAGGTAGATTTGTGACTAGCTTTAAGCGTTACCTATGATATTTAGATTGCAAAAACCGATCTCGATTATCCTCATTTTTGTTAAATGACTTCTGGACTTGACAGTTTTAAATTCTTAAAGTAGAACGAGAAAAAATGTCAAGGTTGACTTTAGTCTACTTCCGTACTTTTGCTTGATCTATGTATATAATTTTTAAATAAATAAGTGAAAAAAAATCAAAAAATTATCTACAAGTACAAAGGTAAAATTAAAATTTAAAATATTATTAAATAGAATTGAGTTATACCAGGTTTAACCGTTTTAAAGTTGAAGCACACCAGGGAAAGTCACATTGGCTGCAACAAAGCAAGTTACTTGGTTTGTTGGTTTTATTACATATGATTTTAAATATGATTTTACCTTTAATTGCAGTTTCATGTCATGAGCCTACGACCAAACCAGGTTGTTATGGTTTTCATTTTTAACATTTTAGTAGTATCTACTCAATAAACAGTTTTATTTCACCTGTTCTTATTGAGCAGTGTGATAGTGATGTAAAAAAGAAAAAAAAACTGTATTTCATAATCTTTCTATGTCTTGATATGTATAAATTATTCTATGATGTTTGTTGTAATTTAGTTGAAGTGTAAGATAAGTCCTTGGGAAAGACACTTTACGGCACTTTCCCCTGCTTGGTGGTCTTGACAAGCAGTACTAAATTGCAGTAATATCTCTACTAACTTACTAGCAGACAGCAATATCTTGGCATCTCCGGAAGCAGGTCGGGGTAATTGCTTACCCTATGTATAGCGCCTCCGTCGCTTTCCTGCGAGTCAGGAGGATAAATATAGAGATTAAAAAAAAGATAATTTTCATTATAAAATAAAGTAAGAAAAGGTATAATTAAAGTTCATGTATGTAAATTATTTAAGCTGAAAAATGGTATGACCGTAAGCAATTTTTGTTAGTCAAACTAACCTGGATTCCCCTGTGGCTACTATCGTTTCTTGAAAATAATAAACATTAAACTAGTGTTTTTTAATTGCTGGGTCGCCGTTAAATTTGAGGGTCTCTTTAAGAAGAGACCGTAATTGTTGTTTGTTGGTGAAACTAATCCGGAACCTCCTCCCCTACAGCACTAGGAGGCAATAACGAAGAAACCAAGAGAAAAAGAATCTTTCAAGAAATGATAGTAGCCACAAGGGAATCCAGGTTAGTTTGACTAACAAAAATTGCTTACGGTCATACCGTTTTTCAGCTTAAATAATTTACGTACGTAAACTTTAATTATACCTAAGAAAAACTATAATACGCAAATAATATGTGTATTAAATTAGAGAGTACTATTAAAAATCATACCCACAACAATTTGTTTGGTGTTCAGCTTGTCAGTTTGCAATTAGTTTGCAATTAATTGCTATTTTTTTGTGAAAGCTTAATGTTAAGCAGGATATTCGAGGTCTTTTCAAGAAGTCACCACAAGCAATTTTGGTTCGTAAAACTAATCCAGAATCCTGTTACAGCTCCAAAAGGAAATAAAACAAATATAAAAAGAAAAAGATCTTTTCAAAAAGTGATAAAACCAAAAGGGGGGATATGAATTAATCTTATAAATGAAAATCTTTTACAATGACTTCTTGAAGAAATTCAATTATTCAAGCATTTGTGTAGACTTGATTTTGAAGAATAATAATATGCTTTTAAAATTTTTTCTAATCAGATAAATCTTTGTTTTTTTATTAATGTTTCTTTTGATCATATGATTTAGTTGTTTAGTTTAGTAAATGATTTTTTACTTAATAGCTTTTCTAGTTTGCATTTGTGGTATTTCCATAATATATTTGTGTGTAGCTGTTTAGTCTGTATCTTTTGTATTGACTGGTAGCATTTGGCTATCTTTTAAAAAGACTAAAGATTGTTCAAATCAAACTATGTCTTTGTCATCACAAATTGCATTGTTTGCTGGTGGATTTGTTCTCTGTTTGGCTATTATGATATCTTTTCTAATGAAATGGAACAATCCAGGTATTACTTATGTGGTTGTCTCTGTGATTATGTAAAAAGCAGATATACTTGATACAAGGTATTTCATTAAAAATTGGACTGTTTTCACAATAAATTGGAACAATTTTATAATAAATTGAAATGATTTCAAAATTAATTGAAAAGTTTTCATAATAAATCAGAAAAATTTCAAAATTAATTAGAAAAGTATTGAATTCAAAAATATGTTTTTAAACTAAGGTTTTTTAGTTATTCAATGCCTTGTAAACAGTATCCCACATTTTCCATTCCGGTAATTTCTATAATCTTTTTCACAAATTCTTTCTGAAGCAACCTTTTTATTTGCTGATAAAGTGCTTGATTCAAAGCCACATACTTTTTTCTTGTCTCCATTATCAAAATTATTCACTATAATTAAATTTGATAACTCATTATTAAATCTATTGTAAACATAAAATATCCAGAATTAAATTTTGGATTAAAATGTAAAAAAAACTTTCCGATTTATTTTGAAATCATTCTGATTTATTGTGAAATTTGTCCAATTTTTAATGAAATGCCATGTATATCAGATGAATGCAAAATCTGCTTTTGTTGTTTTTTACAGGGTTCCAGAGTCAGAGTCAGAATCACATAAGGTGAGAGATTTTTTAAGAAGGAGTTGGAGTCAGACTCTTTAGAGTACAAAGAGTCAGAGTAAAATATTTTATTTGAATCTGACTCCTGATGTTCAATTTTTTTTAGAGAACACTACTTTTTAAAGACAAAAACCAATAAATCTGTGACAGATTCAAGTTAAGACCTTTTTTTGGCCACCTTAATTTTAAGCAAATCAAATTTTGCATAATGCTTTTGTCCTTATGGGGAGTTGGAGTTAAAGTCAAAATCCTAAAAATTCTAGAACCTGGAGTCAAAATTTGATCTTAAATCTTTTAGCTTGGCAACCCTGGTTTTTTACCCACTTGATTGTTTTGTAATGAAACAGCAACTGATGTAAAAAAAATTGTACATGATCACATTTTTTAAAATCTATTCAATAAGAATGCCAGCTCAATATATTGTACTTTAATATAAGATAAAATAGTTTAATTACTGAGATGTTGTGAATTCACATATGCTGGCACAGTAATTAACAAAATTGTGAATGGCGGTTAAAGTGAATCAAATTTAAAAATCATAATTTTTTAAAATGTAACAAAAGTGACCATGTGTGGGGATATTATAAATTTGGAAAATTGCAGCAAAAAAGAAATTAACAGGAAAAATTTTTACTAGATTGAACAAAATGTGAAATAGATCAGTGTTTTTCAAAGTGCAGGCCCCAACCTTCAGTGGGTTGCATGAAAAATAAAATGAGTTATGACCACAAAGAAAGGAAATCAAACATATACAAGTGACAATTAACTCATCTAAACACTAAAGACAAAAACAGGATCAACACTGTACATCATGTATGTGTACCATTGTCTTTTTGTGTTCCCAATTGGAAACAGCTGCTTAAGAACAAACAAGCATCTCTATCTCATTAATATTTTTTAAAAGATATTTTATACTTTATTTTTGTGCTAAAATTTCTTCATATTTCTTTTTAAAAAAATAATATTTTATTTATGGAAATAAATATGTGCAGTTCATAAATATACATATACGTTGTCCCTGCTGAATAAATAAACTTAGTAGACTGAGTTTGTTATGGGTCACGAGGTAAACTGTGGTTTTTGTGGTGGGTTGCCGTAAAAAAAGTTTAAAAATGCTAAAATAGACTGATTCAGCAATGTAGAATTATTTGAGTTGTATTGCAATTGAATCATTTAAGTTAAAAAATTATTGATAGATCGTTATTTTATATTTTTAGTTTCTATATTTATCCTCCTGACTTGCAGAAAAGCATCAAAGGCGCTATGTGTAGAGCAACTGTCAAGTAATTCCCCTGACCAGCTTCTGAAGATGCCAACATACTGTTGTTTGGTTGAAATTTTTTTTTTTCATCTTTTTAAAATTTTCATTAAAGGTATGACTAAATTTAAAGTTGCTTGCCAAGACAGCTAATCAAGGTAAAGTATCATGAAGTGTCTTTCTCAAGGACACAAGAGAATGATGTAAATAGGTTTTAAACCTAGATTGTGTCAATCATGTTTGCCATCAGTCACATTGCTTTTAACCAATCCACATGCTACTGACAATTTTGTTAAAATTTTTTGACCTTTTTCACCATATTTTTATATGTATCTCTGAGTGTCCTCTTTGTTCCATAAAGCAGTCAAAATAAACTTTTTTATTGGTAATTTTTGTCTTTTGTTTTTTCACTGATTTATCTAAAGCTGCATGTAAAAATCAACTTTAAATGTTTTTTTTTTGAGATGCTGCATATGTAGAAATGTTATATTGTTCCACATTTGTGAACAATTTTCTTAATCTAGATATTTTTGTTTTTGTTTTAGTTGTTTCACCAACATCACCAACTTCTGATTATAGTCATTTCAAATCATCTCCAAAAGACCTACCTTCAAAGTTTGGTAATATTATACAACATTTTCTGAATATGGCTCGGATGTGTGTATTTATTATCTTTTCGCTTTCCTTTTCTTATTAACATCACATCGCTTTGTTCAAAGGTACGGCGACCATGCACAACTGACGTTGTGCATGTAATAACGTACTTCGTTTAGTCGCTGCTTCCTTATTCATAATCTTTATTTCTACATGCACTATAATTAATTTCAAGTTGATTGTGAGTAAAAATGAAAATAAATAAATAAATAAAAAAATATTGCTAAACTGTAAAACATTTATTGTAGAACAGAACCTGAAATAATTTACTTTAGTTTATTGTGTTATATATTATTATTATTTGATTTTCTGATTTGCAATATTATGACTCAAAATTAAAAGTTTATAAAAGTTGGTTTTAATCCTTTTAGGAATAATACCAAAATTTGCCAATCAAGGACATTGCACTCAACAAATTTTTTATTAATTCTGTTGATTAGCACAAATGTTTGTCAGGTAGTTAGTGCTATAGTTTTTAAGTTTTTGCATATCTCAGCATTGAGCAATTTGCAGTGAAACAAATGAAAACAATATTTAGCTTTGTCAAAATTAATGTGATAAAACTATCAAAAATATACTAAAAAACTTTTTATCTGGTTGACTTTCAAAATAAAATTGTTTGAATGAATCTTGTAATTGCTTTAAAATTTCAGAAAAACGTTGTTTAAATTTTAAAAGTAAACATAATAGATTTAAAAAAAAACTCATAAAAGTAAAAATTTTACAGCATATTTACTGCCAAATTTTTTTCCTCCAAAAACTTTTTTGGGCTAAATCTAGAAATGATACATGTTATGCTATAGTCCACAAAAATTTGGCACTTACAACTTTAGCTTTGTGCAAAAGTGGCTCAAAAGTTTTGATTGTAATATTTCTCAAGAAAAAGTAAAACTTGCTAGTTTGCAAGGTTTAGCAATGAGAAACAATAGCAAAAAAATGCACAACTAAGAATTAGCAACTCTTTGCATGACAATTTTTTGTTAATATCTGATCATTCTTACGCATCCTGTTCATAAATTGCAAAAGAAATACCAAAGAGTGGATGAACAAAAATTTCTATTCAAATATAAAAAATCCCCATTTTCTATTCAAATACAAATAAAATATAGAAAAATTATATTTTTTTGCCATCCAAATACAAAAATTCCTATTTTTATCCTATTTAAATACAATTAAAATTCAATAAAAAAGCAATTGCAGAGTTTGTGCTTTTGTTTGGTTAATTATCAGTAAATTTTGCAAACCACCAAAAAAAAGCGAATTTTATATTTGCCAAAGTATAAATCAAATATCCAGGTACCAAATTTCTATTTCCCATATTCTGACATTACGAATTCTTAAAACATGGTTTTGGAAGTAGTAGTAGCTGCTGGGTTAAGAAGATCCAGTAAGTGCACCAATTAGCAAATATGCCGATGACATAACAAACAAAGACCCAGCAAATTATTCAATTGTACCTCACAAAATCTATAAACTACTTATAATCTTTTCATAAACGCAAACAAAACTGGAAAAAAGTTGTAATGTTTTGAAGACTTTTAATTTATTTTTTAGCTTTTGAAAAGTCCAGCAATGCAAAGTCACCAAAAAAGAGTTGGGTAGTTTTCTTAGCACCGTTTTATGCTGTTGGTATTTGTGCTTATATTCTGTATATGGTATATCGAATTACAACCAAGCAGGTAAAAAAGTTGAACCAGGTAATGCTTCAATTTATAAATTGGCATAACGTACTTAACCGATAAATAACGTTATTCAAGGTTAACATTAGAAATCTCGTAAACGCAATAAGTCTTCCAGACCAGATAAACAGGACAACGTGAATTAAGTGCGTTAAACGCCGTGTTCAAAATCTATGTGTCGGTAAGAACTCAATTGATCGCTTACTTTCGTAAAGCAATCAATCGAGAAAAAATCTTATCGCAGATCAACAAACAAGCAATAAAATTGTAATTAGATTTTTTTTTTTACACGGGATATATTCAGCCATGTTTATTACTAAACGTATAACAACTTAACTGTTTTCGTAGTTAATTATTTTAAATACAGTTTGGAGCATAAAATTTGGAACGCTTATCTAATTAACAGTTTAACGCTGTTGATAATGGAATAAGTTATAATTCCGACACGTCCTGAATAAAACAATGTTTTGAAATATACATGTATTGGCTTTACTTTTTATTCTGAAATATGTTTTAGTTTTATGCTTTCTCAGCTTTAGGCGATTTACGTAGTTTTGTAAGTGATAACAATTCCAAACATGCAGGAAGTGTAATACTAGGCAGAAATTTTATTCTTTAATAAAAAGTCGCATTACAGCTGACGTGATTACAACCGTCACAAAGGCGCGCTCGCAGTATCGACAAAACTAAAACAATTTCCAGCATAAATCAATAAACCTTTGGTAACTTGGATGTTTTCTCCCAAGTTCGTTTTTCTATTTTTTCAACGTTTTGGTGAATCTGTGACCAAAAAAAAAATATGAAAGTTACGTATGCCTCCTCTTTGCACCTGTTAAATCGTTGGTCCGAATTATGTTTAAGAGTTGGATCTGTCGCCAACACTGTATCAATAATGTTATTTATGGTATAATATGGTATAGTATGCTAAAAATTATATATCATTTTGCGAAAAAAAATATCCATACAAGAAATTAAAAGCCAAAGTAGACTTAATTGCGTTTTTTGATGACGCAGCTATTAAAGGAGTGTTTTAAACTTGGGAGGATTTATTCTTCTCCAAGAAATAGAAATGGAATTTAGTTGAGACGGACAAAGATCTTGGTGAAATCGTAAAAGTAGGAAAGGTGAAAAACATCTTCAGATAAAACTAGGGGGCAGTAGGTTGAAAAAGTTGAAAACCACCGAATCAAAGCAACCGCGCGGCCAGTTCAAAGTCGTAAATATGCCTAGTTTTTGTTGCTCAGCTTTTTTCTGCCAAATTCGTGCATACGAGTATTTAATTTAGTCCTTTTATCACTATATTGATGATACCTCCCAACTTTTTTTACATTTTTCCAATTACCTTCTGTCAAATCATTATTGCTCATCTTCAATTTTGCTTTAATTTTCAGCGACGAACACCACCAAAGGATGAATCCCGCTCTAATTTGAACGGAAAGAAAATGCTTGGTGAATCTTTTAAAATTTTTCAATGCTACTTTTTAATGACCAGGAAATTTATTGTTTTAATTTTTATCATCATTATTTATCCTCTTGTCTTGCAGGAAAACGTCGGAGGCGTTATGCTTAGAGCAGCCGTGAAGCGATTACCCCGACGTCCTTCCGGAGATGCCAAACTATTGCAGCCCGGCTGAGATTTTTTATTTAAATATGAATAAATGCTTGCTGAGACCCAAAATAGACCAAAATGACGTAAAGATTTTTCCATGGACATAACATATAAAGCGAGTAGGTTTTGAACCGTGTCGATTACGTTTGCGATCGACACAGCGATCTCACTCCCAAGGCCGTGATGCTGTTTTGCGAAGGCAAGAAATAAAAACCATGTTATTTGCGATTAAAGTTAAACTTACTTAAGTTTCTTGATACTTTAAAACAGTATTATGCAATCAATGTGATGCAATATAATCTCAGATCAAAATGAACTGAACATCTTGGAAAAAAGGCTGCAGGCATCTGAGAATGCGGTCGATGAGATACTTCGTAAAGCTTGCACCCTCATGAAGGATACTTACATACAACAAGACCGCGATAGCTCGTCGAGGTAGCAAGCTTTTATTTTTACTTAACCGACCGCGAAGTTTAACGAACTAATTCATCTTTTTTTTCGTTGTTTTTTTTTTTTTTGCATTCAACTGTAATCACTTTTGATGGGGCGGTTTTCAATCTTGTTTCATAGACTATTTTGTCAAACATCAAACAAACCAGCATAATTCTGATCGGTTGAACTTTTTAAAGTAGAATCAGAAATTTTTCTCTTAGCATAATTAAGAGGTTTCAAATTGGTGACTTTGACAAAAACTCAAGCCATTTTTCCGGCAATGAGACAAGATTTGTTTGTACAGTATTATTTTGTCAGAGCTATATATTGTTTATACCTAAGGAAAAGTATAAGTTTTTCATTCCCCTCTGCAGCGAATTTAATGTATTAAGATGTTCATTTCCAACTTTTTTTCCTACTTTTTCCAAGATGTAACGAATTCAATGTATGAAGGTGTTCATTTACAAATTTCCAATTTTACTTCACAGCTCTTTTAAGGCTGTATCACCCTCTGATTAAAAAATACTTAACCAAGTTAATGAACTTGATGAAAATTGATTCTGCGTGATTTTAAATCTTGATTAATTTCACATATTTTAAATCAGAGATTAAAGCTCAGAATCTGCCAAAATTAACCCATTTTAAATGATTACAATTTTAATTTGTATCAGTTGAACCCAAGTTGAATTTACATAACTCTAAAATAATAGTGATAAAATAAATATCGCTTCGAAAAGCATGTATTGGTGAAAAACATATACTTGTACCAATATGTATTTAACTATACAGTACAACATTGACGGAAATTGCAAAAAAAGTGATCACATAAATTATTGAAAGCATTTTCTGAAAAGCGATCGCACTGAATGAATTCTTGTTGCAGCGCTTTGTTTTTAGTTTGATTTATGTTTGTTTTATTAATATTCTTGTGTCCACATTGTCTCCGCCCACAAAATTTACTGAATAATTTACTCCGTGATTAAAAGTCTAAATGTTTTTTTGCCGTTTTCTAGTTAATAGAATTATCCACTAAACACCGTGTTTTTCATGTTGATTGCTAAGATCTAGCATTTCTCAAGTCAACTATTTTCATGCATCTTATTGAAAGATATAGGCAAATTTAGGCTAGTGTGAGAGGCATGCTTTGTCTGTATGAACAATTGTTTCTTGGTATTCTAACAGAATAGGATGTGTTTAAAAACTGTTCGACAAACTTCTCTAAAAGTAAAGTAGCAGTAAATCGTTGGTTTTTTCGTTTTTGTCAAACTAGCCAAGTGCAATTATTTCACAAATTGTCATCGTATATCTCAATAATTCCGGTTAGAGATAAATTAGATGGTTTAGCAGTAGCATCGAACTAACTTTTTTCATCGATGTTGTACACTATAATGCAGTTTCGATTTGGTTATTTCAATACCAAGCTGTATTTTTAATTTCTTCGCCGAAATGACGGCATAATCCCAATCTTTTTTTTTTTTGTCGTTTTGCGTCTTACCAATCAAATCATCTAGTTCGAAGGTGTAGTCATAATTAAAAAAATCTACTGTAATTTTTTGTGTCACGTTTCAATTCTTTATAAGCATCTGATGACCAAAGCAGAATTGTACCAGAATTTCTATCGAAGACTCATAATCACAATCACCCGTACCACAACTCTGTCTCCAGATTAAAACATCATTACCTTCGCACTCACTGATGCTATTACACCTGAGTCGAAGGTTAGGACACACCAAACTCTCTTTGCTAAATGCAACAGTAAAAAGTAACAGCAATAGTTTATGACAGGGGTCGGCAACCTTTTCAACGCAGTGTGCCAGTTTTTGAATTTTGTTAGCTGCGCGTGCCGAACTATGGGCAACGTTTTCTTTCCAGTGTGTCAAGTTGTGAAATTCAATGTCAAAATATACGTTTCGTTCCGATATCTTCACTTCGATTTCATCTCCGATTTCCCTATGTTTCTCCCAAAATCAGGATGTTCTCTAAAAAAAAAAAGGTCTTCACTTCGATTTCATCTCTGATTTCTCTATTTTTCTCCCAAAATCAGGATATTCTCTAAAAAAAAAAAAGGTCTTCACTTCGATTTCATCTCTGATTTTGACCAAGATTGGCACGCGTGCCAGGGGTTGCCGACCCCTGGTTTATGACATCGACTTGGCCAAAATCTGACTAACAGTGAAAAGAGATATACTCTTTGAGCAACAAATTTCAAATGAATGAATCGTAAAATCTTTTTTACATTTAACAAATCTGATAATTCGCCAGAATGTACTAGACTAGCATTACAGCCTACTAACGTTATAGTAGGCATGGCTTACATTCGTGCCATCTGCTATACCTGTTTGTCGTAACCAGGGGTGTGGGGCCGGAGCTGGAGCCGAAGCTTGAGCCAGAGCCGGAGCCATAGCTTTAAAATTGTGGCTCCATACAACCGGCTCCAGGGTTAAATTTTATTGATATCCAAAAAATGCACTTTAAATACTAAAATAGAGTTAGGGAGGGACAAACCTAATTGGTCAATCTTTAATTAGGTAATTCTGGAAGGTTTGATTTCTAGTCAGCCATGCCGTATTGAAAAGGCCAAAGAAGGTTGACTTGGCATTTGGTAAACTTTTTCAAATATAAATTTATTAAGTAGTTGGCTCTTTTCACCTCTGGCTTAAAAACTTTTTCTGGAGAAGGAGTTGTTCGTGTAAATCTTATATTTTCCTGGCTTGCAGGACAACACCGGAAGTGTTAAAGTTAGACAGAACGACTCCGGAATTCTTAAACTTAGTCAAGCCAATACCCAGACCTACTCCAGAGGATGCACTAGGATATTGCTGTCCGGTTGAAATTTATTTGCTTTTTTAGATTTTTATCCGAGATATGACTGAAGGTAGAGGAAAGCGCCGTAAATTGCTTTTTCCAAGAACATAACAAAATGACGAGCAGTGATGGCCTTACAAAAAGGGAGCCCGATGCAAGAAAGGTAAAGGGGGGACCACTATTCAGTGTTCCGAGGCAAAGCAATCTTTAAAAAAAGGTCTTTGTTATACCGCGAGCCACTTTTTAAGATACATTTGAAAAGCGTGTTCATTCCTCCAAGACTTTTCATCTGACACTTATCGGAAAGAATTGTCGGAATAAACTGAGAGCAATCCGATCGTGCTTATTTTTGCGTATATAAACACGATCAGATTGTTCTCAGTTCATTCTGACGATTCCTTCCGATGAGTGTCGGATGAAAAGTCTTCGGAGAATGAACACGCTTTTCAAAGCTATCTAAAGTTTTGTATCGCTAATCGACTCTTCAAGCCACTTTTTAGTGTATCAAAAAAAAGTTATCTCTAAAAAAAAGGTTTTTATTTTATTTTAGACATGCCACCGTCCTGGTGCTACTATGAATAAATAGAGGAATATCTTGCAAAGGGGGGGTTACTTTTTGATGTATTTTAGGGAGGGGGCGGTGTGGCCGCTCCGTTCGCACCCTATTAAAGCCATCACTGATGACGAGAGTAGGATTTACACTGCGACCGTGTCAATCACGTTCGCCATTGCTTCTGTCTGTTCGACAACGATGCTTCCTGTTAGTCGAGGGAAAACACCGAGATGACGATGAAGCATCTTATATAAGATGATGTATAATGCTTGAGCAATCCCTGTCTTAACCTGAATCCCCTCAAGAATTTCTAGCCTTGTATCTACAAAACGATTTCCATTCCAGCCAAGACTAGGATGAAGGTTTTTTGACAGATTCGAAAGGGCCTGGTCCTCTTCTACTTGTATGTTCACAAATTTAATGTTTAATATAAGGAATCTTTGGTTTTATGGAAAGCAAGAAATTTACTATAAAAAGATGAGTATAGGAAATCACTCTTAACTCTGCCACTGCTTTAAGGAATATAACCAAAATCACTTTTGTCCTGCAATATATTCAATTGATCGAGAAAATGCACACACAGGGGTAATTTAACCTCTTACCATCGAGGCAAATGACACATTACTGTGCAAAAGTACAAAGACCCATTCGATTTCGACCAATATCACATTGGTACTTCGCTGTTTACGACCGCATTGCGCTAATTTTCAACAGCCAGGACAATTACTGGTGAAAATTGACTTGGTAAAGTCCAAACAATAATCAAGCTAGCTAATTTGAGAAAAAAAAATTTTTTTTTTTTATCTAGACACAAATATTAGAAGATTGAAAGCATAGTTTGGGGGCCTCAATTTGTAAAAAAGAAAAGGTAATCTTGTCATAAAACAATAGAAAAAAAAATTTTTTTTTAAAGGTATAGCTTAGCTTAGTGCATACGGTATAGCTTAATTAAGAACAGAAAATACTATTGGGTAGCAAAATCCTCCGCCAGACAGCTGTTTCGACTATTGAAGTCTCGTCAGTGACGGTTTGATTTTTGCAACGGTTTGATTTTCGATGTAAGCTACATAGGCGACGTCATTCAGTTACTTCGCTGGCGTCCGAAATTCTTCTAATTAATTCTGGCTTTTCATTTTGATAGTTAGAATTCCAAATTTCCAAAAGAGTTGCAAAGGAGTTCTCTTAGTGCTTTAATATTCTTGTCAATTTCTTTGGCATTTTATTACTTTTGGTTTTATATTATTCGGATTTTCTATTTAATTTTAGCTCTTAACTTTGATGTTAGGATTCCAATTTACAAAAGACTTCTCTCGGTGCCTTAATCTTTTTTTGAATTTTGACATTCTGTAAAAATCAAATTGTCACTTCAGTCATTTTGCCTTTCAGTTTTTTTTTAACATTTGCAAAAATCAAACCGTCACTGACGAGACTTCAATAGCCGAAACAGCTGTCTGGCGGAGGATTTTGCTACCCAATAGTATTTTCTGTTCTTAATTAGGCTATATGCACTAAGCTAAGCTATACCTTTAAAAAAAAAATTTTTTTTTTCTATTGTTTTATGACAAGATTACCTTTTCTTTTTTACAAATTGAGGCCCCCAAACTATGCTTTCAATCTTCTAATATTTGTGTCTAGATAAAAAAAAAAAATTTTTTTTTCTCAAATTAGCTAGCTTGATTATTGTTTGGACTTTACCAAGTCAATTTTCACCAGTAATTGTCCTGGCTGTTGAAAATTAGCGCAATGCGGTCGTAAACAGCGAAGTACCAATGTGATATTGGTCGAAATCGAATGGGTCTTTGTACTTTTGCACAGTAATGTGTCATTTGCCTCGATGGTAAGAGGTCAAATTACCCCTGTGTGTGCATTTTCTCGATCAATTGAATATATTGCAGGACAAAAGTGATTTTGGTTATATTCCTTAAAGCAGTGGCAGAGTTAAGAGTGATTTCCTATACTCATCTTTTTATAGTAATATAAGGAAATTTAAAATTTTTGGTTTTGTTATTCTTCAAGATTTTTACATAAATTAAGTTGAAGACAATAAGTCTGAACAAGTGAGGTCAAATTAAAAGTAGATTAATAGACTGAACGATTGATCAAATCAATTAAAGATGTTCAATTTAGCCTGCAAGTTACAGTTGTTCCCCCTATCCACCTTTCTTATTTAATTGCTTCTTTAACAAAAGCACAAGTACAAAATAATATAAAAGCTTATGTTTTTCGAAAGTAATAATTGTTATATATGCCTGTTACAGCGGTAGTCTGATAAAAGTTGTTTTACGTTGTTTCGGTTAAGTAGTTTTGTTTTTGCAGCGATTTATCAGACTCGTCTGACGACGTAAGAAAGTTAAGAGTAACCGAACTGTTTACCACGTCGAGCGCCAACAACGAAAGTCACCAGGACAGCACCTCCCCGAGCGAGGGCAGCAAACCCCTGCACCATCGAAAGATTCAGCATCGCACCAAGAAGCATTTCGTTGACGCTGTTTGCGATTTAAGCTCGTCGGACGAGGAGAACGGCGATACCTTGCGTCGAGTGCCGACGTCATCGTACATTACTGGTTCCTCGAATTCGGAAGACGGGATGACGTGTGACGTCGTCAGCGACCTCGCTTCGGAGACCAGTGCTCACGAAGCGAAAGACGAAGTTGTCGTTGTTGATTCAAAGAAGAACTTGACCTCGTTGCCGCCGCTGACTTTGCGAGTTCAAACGACTGTTCCTACTTACCTTGAAAAAATCTCTCTCAAAGGCTCGCAAGAAAAAAGTTTTCTCAACAATGATTCGAAAACTATCTCGGTTGGGGATAATTGTTCCAGAGTTGATCGTAAAGAAGAGAAATTTGAAAACCCTTCGCAAACGTCATTGACCGAGAAAATCAACAAAGGTTCCGTTGATTGCACGAGAGAAGTGTCTGGCGAATTACGATGCGACAGGACGGCCGAAAGCGTTTCTCTCGTCAACAAATCCGTGAAAGCGCGTTTGATTCACGCAGGCGAAAAGCCGGTCGTACCAAATAACGACAAGAACGACTATTGTCCTAACGACGAAGGGAAATCACCTTGTTTCGTCAAGAACGTGCGCAATTGCTATCTCGTGGATAGTGCGGATCAAGTCGAAACAGTCGCTGCAACCGTCGGCGAATCGATTGACAACGAGACCGAAAAAAAGAAATTTTTAAACGAAAAAGTAAAGCTAATGCATACCACGAAAGAGGTTTTGAACGCAATGGGAGAGATAAGAAATTACATAAAAGAACAAAAAAATAATTAAATTTGAGCAATATACACTTTTCTAATTTATCATACGAACCATTTGTTTTTGGTCTTTTTTAATGTTTAGCAGTATTGCATTTTAAAAATTGTTGATGCATCAGTGTTGTACATCTAAAGTGTTTTGTGCTTTTGTGTGAAATTTTTGATAAATTAATGGTTTTAGATGGCAACAAAAAGAAAAATTTTAGTGACGAGTAGATAGTATAAGATTGTTTTAATAATCGTTTGTTGTGTAATAAAGTTTTAAAAAATAATAATCAATGCTAGCTTCAATTCAAAATATTTGTATTTCACTTGTTAAATTGTTTATCTGGCATCAGCATCATTCATGATCCAATGCGCGAGGGCATTATCAAGCTAATATTTTAACAGCCGAATTTAATAACATGAAAGTTCGTCACGATGCCACTACAAATTGCAAATTCGTTAAAACTTGCATAGTAAGAGCAAAATAATCTACTCCTCTTTGCTCCTAAAAAAATAGTCCACAAAGAAAAAGAACATTTTGAATAGACAGAAAGACCCTAATTAGTTGCTCGCTTCCAGAGTTGGCTGGATTCACTACAATTCTTCATTTCAGCGACCCTCCACACCCATTTCCTTCCCTGTAAAATTGTTTAAAGTTGGAAATCCTTGCCATTTCCAGCTGTACAACCTGTTACAGCTTGCTATAGTCCAGGGCTGCCCAACCTTTTACTCATCGCGGGCCAAATATTCGTCAGCAAGTTTACCTCGGGCTGCAATCGCTGCAATAACCAAAGCGATGTTCTCATTAAAATTTGTTCGAAAATTCATACGTTAAAGTCAAAAGGATGATTTCTTTTGGTCTTTTTCGAAATTCGCGCTGCACTAAGACCAAATTTCTTAATTTCCGTCTCCAAAACAGGTGTTCTCAAAAAAAAGGTCCTCACTCGAAATCAGGCTTTGATTTGTCAATTTTCGTCTCCAAAATCAAGTGTTCTCTAAAAAAAAGGTCCTCACTATTGTGCCGCGTCACACAGGTTGAGAAACCCTGGTTTAGAGGCACTGCGATAATTAAAGATAACTCAACATCTGATTAAAAATTTCTCGGCTGGCCGCGGGTTGGGCAGCCTTGCTAAAGTCCAAATCTGCTGCACAAAAGCCTTTTTGGTCGTTACGACTGAAGATCAACCAATCAAAAGACTGATTTTTTAGTGAATTTTTAATAAGTGGATTTTTAAATAGAGAAGTTAAAAGTGTCGTCAAAATCACACAAAAAACTTCTTCCAGTTTGTTGAACTCCACAGACTTAAGGAAATAGTACACCGCCCTTCTACAGGATTCCTTAAAACATTTGCCGGGCTCTACGAAATTTAGGTATTTCCTGTTGATTTTTATCTGAAATACAGTATCAAACAGACGTTCAGCAAAATTCAAAAAATTTGCTCAAGGGTTCCGTGATACAAAAAGAGTGAAGAGCGCTGAGTTAGATAGTACAGTACGATATAACTCAATAAGACAATCAGCTGCAGCCTACATTTTACGTAAATGGTTTCGTTAGTCTATGATACAAAAACCCCGGTTTTAAGCAGAAACTTTAAAATTAGAAGTCAACCACATTTACATGTGTGGCATCGAGCGTTCTTTAGTAAGATAGGGCTCCAACATAATCCATTGGAAATAACAAAGTTTGCACAAATAGAAGAGATGTTAAACTCATGACTAGATTATAGAAAAGTTGCATAATCAAAGGTTTTGCATGGAGTCAAAATTTTCTATGCACCTTGACTAGTATTTTAAAATTGACGATATATTTGCCAGTTTTCGCTGTTTTGCTGTAAAAGGTCTCTAAATTAGAATAACAGTTGGAATGATGATTCAAAGTCCGCAGTCTAGGAATTTATCGAAGTCCGAATGGTATCTTCAGAATATTTCACATATAATGCAGTTCAAATGTATTTTGGATCTAAAGGTACGATCGATTGTGAATATTTTTCAGTTGTTTTTTGTGTCATAGGTTTAACCAAAATGCACTTTTCGAGAATCGATTGAATACGGAAATCTTTTTTCGATCATAGTTGATTAATTCAACTAAGTTTTACAGCAGTGGTTCTCAACCGCCGGTCCACATAAGCTTTTCTGCCGGTTCGCAACAATTTATTCCCATTTTATACTTTAAAGAGGCCCGACGAGTTCAGAAGTAGAACAGTTTCAGAAGAATATTAACAGTAATTGTTGATTTTCCTTAATAAGTAAATGCTGGATCAAGACTTAGATTAGGAAAAATGTGTATGGTTGTGTACTGACCGAGCTCCCAGCATGGCTGATTGTTATTCGGGTGCAACCTCAAAAATAAAAAAAGTTGCAAACAAAAATCTGCTGTTTACACATTGCATAGTTTGCTGTGAATATTTGCTGCCAAGAAACTGACACCTGAATTAAATGACATTATGATCCGACCAGTTTAGATTATCAATTACTTGTGACCGAGTATTGCAAGGCTTTTTGAGGCATTGTATGTGAGTATGGCTGCGCAAAATCGCCATCTCATCTTTTATGCAGAAGTGATATGACTTTTGAGAGGACGCGTTCTTGCACGTCTTTTTAAGTTGAGGGAAGAAGCAAATCAATTTTTACCGAATAAATATTCCCTATTAAAAGAATTTTTATCCGATAAAAATGTACATAAGCAAACTTGCATAGTTAGTGGATATATTCAATCGCTTGAATGACCATAATAGCTCTCTTCAAAGTTATTGCATCAATATACTTTCAGTGTGCAACAAAACTAATGAATTCAAAAGAAGTGGTGAAGAAAAAGTATGAAAATGAATTAAGAAATCAGTCTCTAATTATTCATTCATTTATTTTCATTTTATTCTTGACCACCAACATGATTAGTAAATTTTATACATTAAAAGGTAGTCGAAAGTCAAGAAAAAATAGACGCAGGAAAACGTCAGATGTTAAAACATGCAAGAAGAAGGCACGGAAAAAAGTAAAAGAAAAAGACTACGGAGCATGCCTGCGTCACCAAAAGAGCAAAAGAGAAAAGAAAGAAAAAAATTTAAATTAAATTCTATACAAGTGTAGACATCCGAGCCATATGAAGAGAATATTGTATAATCATGGGTGGGAGAAACAACAAACTCTGTGACCAAAGGGGTCAAGACCCAAAAGGGGGTCAGGCAGTTATTGAAAGGAATGGTGCCAGACTATCCTTCAACTGAGTTAAGATAGTCGTCCGAAAAGACTAAACAGGAAAAGATAAAAATTCTACGATGTAACTTTTTTGAAAATTTGGAATTGTAACCAAAAATCTATAATTTCAAACTTGAAAAAGAGCACTAAATATGGAAATTACCGGCATTGTCATAAAAGAAACAATCAGAAATCAGTACTAATCAAGAAAGAAAATTTCGAAAGCTTGGTTTTGAAGAAATTATATCGAAAAGTACCTTGTACCCAGTAATGGGATTCAGGGGGTTTGCACGGGTTCGCGCAAACCCGTTCTGGAAATTTCAGCACGTTTAGCAACGTAATCTATGTATTTCAATATCTCTGTACAATGAGGGAGCCTGTTGTTAGTAAGTTCTATAAAAAAGAGAACCTGTTCTTAAAACTTTGAATCCCAACACTGCTGTTACCTTCTTGTAAATTTTCTGCTCTACTTTTTTTCACCGCTTCTGGTGCCCCTGACTTCGCCGTTCAAAAACTTCAATAGAGCCACGTTTACTACGTATTATATCAAGAAGATAGCAGCAAATTTCACATTAAATAGAATTCTTCTGATGCTAAATACTTACTTTTGTTTTAATAAAAAATTTTTTTATCAATTTATTGCGTTTATTACAATTTTTTTAGACATTAAAAAGATTACCGGGCTGCCAAATTTTTTTTGAAACGATACCGGTCCGCAGGCTTAAAAAGGTTGAGAATCACTGTTTTAGAGAGTCTGGCGCCCGCTTTTTCGATTTTTTAAAAGTGGCTCGCAAGAGCTAATAAACTTGAATCAATCAAAACTATGTAGACGCAATTGCGATGGAAAATCATCAATACATTTTGTTTATAGCAGCATGATTAAGAGAAAGCAGTCCAACAATTTAAAAACACAATTAATTTATTTCAAATTATTTTGTGCATTTATGCAATGGAGACAGCAGAAATTACATACAGATATAGTCTTCAATGTCCACTGCCACCCTCCAACATAATAAGCATAAGCATAAGAGTTTTGTTCCGAAGTGCAAAAGGTTTGGAACTAAAAATTTGATGATAAGTTAGCTTCAATACAGTTTTTCTTTATTATTGCAAAAGTACAAACTTAAATTGTAATTATTTCACAATATACACTATTGAGGGTGCGGATCAGAAAAAGAAAAGAACACAAAGCGAGTATACATTGTAACTTGCAAATGTAGAAATAAAATATAGAAATTGTGTTACAAAAAATGTAGTAAGATTGCCTCACCGCATCTAAAAATTCAAACGTCGCTAATGCAAAATTGTTCAACATTTACACGTAATTTAATGATTTTTTGGCTATAGGCTGTAGGCTGTTTCCAAAAGCTCTAAAATTAATTCACTTGATTGTTTCGTCATAAACCTCTAAACTGAATGCAAAGGTCTTAATTTTTTAAAGATTTGTAACTGCCTAAGTTACCGCAATAAAAGGCAATTACAATGTCAAAATAATAATCACGTATACCAAAACTATGATAAGTAATTACGTTGATATCCAGCAAAACTCAGCTGGCTAAAAGCAACCAAATATACTCATAAATATGGTGTCCATAAAAAAGTAAGTTGGACAGAAAAGAAACTTTCTTTTTAAGCCACTTTTCAGCTGATGCGCTAAAAGTAGCCTTATAACACTTAAAGGCTTGCTCTTTGTGTTTATGTATACTCTGAATTTCGTTTTTGTTTTTAAGTAAAAACTGAACTGGCTAAACAGAAATTTAAGGCGACTTTGAAAATAAATTGTTTTTGTTTGAATGAACAATTTATTTTAGATTCCAACTATGTCCTCAAGTTTAAATGCTTTTGCATTTATTGTTTGTTCTTTGGAAGTAGCTTGGGGAATAATACAGATTCTGTTTCATAACGAAATAGTGGAAAAGAATTACATCACTGATTCTTTCGCCAGGTTACTGCAAGCAGATTATGTCTATCAAGTGTCTTCAGCTGTTCTCCTTGCTTGCGCTGCTACTTTATTTATCAACACGGTAAGCTTCTTTACAAAATATACATTAATGAGCGAAATTTTTTATTTCAGCTGGGCTACTTCATAATTGATTAGGGTTTAAAACTATGTTTTAAAAGCTAATTTAATTTGCGTTTAACTTAATTTGCAAACCTTAGCTGTTCCCAAGTATCCCAAACCGTTTCAAATATAGTCATGCCGTGTTTTATTTAACAGTAAAAAATCTAAAACAATTTTTATCGTTAGTTAAAGGGGTCCTAGCAATTAGTTCAAAACATCTTACTAATATAACTTGTAAAAGAGATCATTTTTATAATTATATTGCAAATTATAGTAAACAACATTAAAGATTTTATCATTACAAATACTTTATTTAAAAAGCTGAACATTTTTGACTTAGGCGTACATAAATCATGTCAAAGCGTCTTAATAACTTTTTATTAATTAGTTTTGCATTTCAAGTCATTCTCTTGCTTTTGTTAATTTTGTATTGAAATTTAAAACTTAATCTAAATTAGGAAAGAGCCAAAAGCCGTTCGTGACCTTTGCGACCTTACTTTTTTTCAATCATTTTCGCTAATAAAGTTAAGCAAGATTTTAGTCTTTACTTGATTTTGACTTTAAAAAACCGATTTAAAGAAATTTTGTCAAAATCTGATTAGAGAAAAACACCGTAAGCAGCGCAAGAATATATGCAAAAAATCTTTTTTGTGTAAATTAATGGGATCTTCAAATCGGGCGTCTTTTGAATTGGCTCAAATCCCTGAAATTAATCAAAGTGAACATATCTTTGTTGTTCGAAGAGTAAAATGCATCTTCGTTCAATGAAGAATAAATATAATTAATTGCAACATCATAATTAATTGGGCTGGCTAGAAATAAAAAGTCTTATTTAGTAAATTTAAACATCATATTTTCTTTTAGTTGATGACAAATATTACAGAAATATTTAAACACATTAAAATTTTTTCACAATTAATAACTATAAAAATAAACAAAAATATTTTTTGCTTAAGCGTACCACAAACAAAAGGTTTTATCAGTATTTTATTTATCCCGAATACCATTGATTTGTTTACAACGATAGTTAAATCGAATTGGTAGAGTTACGCACTTGTTCATGTTTGTGCGCGCTTCAAGCATTCGTAGAGAAACGTAAGAGGACTACTCTGTGGCAATGATATCAATTGCCACTTGCTACACTTGCGACAAATTGTCAATATTAATTACGGTAGTAAAGGCCCGTTTCCACTACAAGCGTGGAAAAGAGCATTCTTTCTCTCTTTTATTGATCTTCGATTGAAGCGAGCGGTTAAAATTGAAGCGAGCGCATAAAAAAATCAATAAAACAAACAAAGAATGCTTTTTTCCACGCTCGTAGTGGAAACGGGCCTTAACAACTCTTGTGCGCGCTTGAAATATAATGAATAAAAAACCAAGAATCGGCAGCAAATTTGGCCGTTTATACCAATCGTGTTTAACTTTCCTTTGAATTAATTGGGACAGTCATTAGCAATATTTCTTTGAAAACCAGTATATTGTTTCGCACAGGCCAAAATTCATTTTTCTCGAGTCTTTTTTGATCAGTTCTTTTTCAGTATACTTTTTGATGTTGCTGCAAAGCATTTTTCGATGCTCCTACCAATTATTTTCGAAATCAAACCTTTTGAAAATCTCTTATTTCATTTTTGATTGGTTCTCTAATAATAAAGGTGGTTGTATTTTCAATGTTGTGAACTTATCTTTGTTAAGTTGGGACTAATGAGGAAAACATGCCACAACTTCCTTCAGGTCACCCTTGGGAAAGTTTAAGACCTGTGAGCCTCCGTAAACATGGCTAACTACAAATTAATTTTCTTCATAATAGACCTTGATTGATAGACTTTGGTTGAAATTGTTAGAAATAGACATACAGTTTGATAGCTTGTTGCTTTATTTCGATAAGCATTACTTTGGTGTTTTGTTTTTGTTTATGTTTACTGTTTATTTTTTATTTGGTGTGTAGGTTAATCGGTCAGCGACCATGCATTGATATTTTTGTCATCTTTTTCTTGACGCATGTTTTAACATAGCCTATCAGTATCAGTATCTTTTATTTCTGCTCCGCCACAACAAAAACAGAAAGAAATAAACCAGGGCTCTTCAAACTGGGGGTCGCGGGATTGGGAGAAAAATAGCGAAATGCAACAGCAAATTGAAGTGAAGACCTTTTTTTTTTTTTTTAGAGAACACCTTGATTTTGGGAGAAAAACAGGGAAATCAGAGATGAAATCAAAGTGAAGACCTTTTTTTTTTTTTTTTAGAGAACACCTTGATTTTTGGGGAAAAATAGCGGAATCAGAGATCGATTCTAGGTGAAGATCCTTTTTTAGGGGTCGCGAAAAAATTTGCCTGTGAAAAATAAGTCTCGATGAAAAAAGTTTGAAGAACACTGAAATAAACAAACATATAGGGCTATAGCAGAAGAAGAAAAAGGAAGAAGCAACAAAACGTTAAACGTTATAGCATGCAGACAGTAATATTTGATATAGTAATTATAGAATGATGCATGGTTGCAACACCTATATCGTTTTGTCGCTGATTTTTTTTTCGACCATATTGTGAGCTTTAGTATGAATATCTGCTGTTTAATGGGCGAAAAATTAAAAATCTTGATTGATGTTTATTGCTCCTATTTAAGATTGGACTTGAAGATTTTCAGTTAGAATTTCTAATTTAAAAGAGTTTTTTCAAGGAATTCTCTCCGGATGACTATCCCAATTAACTCGAAGGAAAGTTTGGCACTATTCCTACAAAAAATTTTCAACTGATTTTTTAAAACTTTTTCATTATTTTTCTTGATACAAATCTAGTATTGCTGCTTTTAACTATTTCGTTCTTAGTTATCAAATTTACCTTCTCTCTAAATTTCATTCATTTTTGAACATATTTAACGAATTTGAACGCTCTTCACTAATGCTTACTTCTGTGCATTTTGGACGAGAATCGATGTACTTTGCCTTGAACTGGGCAGTTTCTTTCAAATGCCAGACGTCCAGCTATGATTCACCGACTTGTTAAATCAGATTAGGTAGTTGCAAAAGGGTCGACACCGCAGCGATAGCATTATGTAACTGGTTGTTTCTGGGGGGTCGGGTATGCTTCGATGCCGCCAACTCGATGCCGCCCAACTCGATGCCAGGCCAACTCGATGCCATGCCAACACGATGCCAAAATATATAGTTTAACTTTCAAATTGGCATCGGCGGCATCGAGTTGGGCCATTTCCGTTTCTGGATGTTGTGAGTAGACACTGCAAAATTATGATACTTTACGCTGAGTAGCCCATGGTAAATGGTTTGGTTTGGTATTTAGTTGTTCTCGGTTTTGCAAGTAGGCGCATTAAGTTTTGTATGGTGCGGCCGACTAGCAACATTATGAAGTGCATCGTTTTAGAACACTTTGTCCGAAAGTGTAGTTGTGCGAACTGTAGTCTTTACTTTAAACTATTTATTTGAATCTTTAAACTTTTTCTGTATTCGATAAGGGTTAGGATTTACAAATTAGACATAAGCAAATATTAAAAATTATGCTATCAAAAAAACTTTGCTTCGAATAGCATTAAAATTTTTAAAAAATAAACACTTTTCAGGCATAGTTAAAGTTATAACGACATAATGGCTGCCATAATAATAAAGTTAAAACGTAAATTAAGCAAATGGGTTATTTGTTGCGTTTCTTTAGTATTTATGCAAACAAAAGGACTGCAGACAAAAAAAAAGCCCACCGAAATAAAAAAATAGCTTAAAAATTTTTTTTTTACCACAAAACAATTAACTGATTCTTGACAGTATTTTTTAAGGTATTTTACAGTTTTTTTTAATCGACAGCATTTTATTCTTTTACTTCTGCTATGAATTTCAGTCAAGCATTCTAAGTTAGTTAACGTTACCAGCTTATTTTGATAGGTTTTCTCCATTGTTTCAACCACAAGTATTGAATGTTCGTTGGAAAAAACATCGCCTCGTTTAATGAGACTTTTTTGTTCCTACTTATGGCTCAATATCATCATCTTCGCCATTCTTCTTGCTTTCAGTTTGAAGAGCATCAACGCACTTATAAAAGATGAAAGATCTATGATGGAAGCGATTCGTCATATGAAGAAAGATGCCGACCGTTCAACAATAGACTGGATGGACAAATATCAGGTAAAAGTTGATCATACCTATCTTAAAAGCAATTAGTAGAATGTTTATTGTTTTAGAAATTAGATATTTGAAAAAGTAAGATTATATACTGTATATGTATAGTCTCCATAATTAGGTTTCTATAATATAATTTCCATAATATTAGATTTCCATAATATAATCTCCATAATGTAGTCTCAATAACAGATATTAAGTCTCCATAATATGGTCTCCGCAATATTGGGCCTCCATATAGGGTCTCCGATAGGTCTATATACCTATCTACATATACATTATGGAGACTATATTAATGAAACCTAATTATGGAGACCTAATACAAAGACCCTATATTATATATATCTCAGGGAGACCCTATACAAAGATATATATATAAAAGTTTTTGCAAAACGAAATTGATTGCAAAAAAAACGAAGCTGATTGCAAAACAACGAATTTGATTGCTAAAACAACGAATTTGATTGCAAAAACAACGAAATTGATTGCAAAAACAATGAATTAGATCGAAAAACCCTATATTAATTTCTGTTTCGCAAATTTGAATGCCATCACCCATAAAAAACATAAACTTGAGTTACAAAAACATCGACTCCATAGATGACACAATAACTCAATTGATTTGGACGAGTAATCATAGCCGTACCGGCCGGGAGACTCAAAAATTTGGACAAAATCGGACATTTTAGGGCAGCGACAAGGAATCGTGTGGACAAGATTTAAGGTTAAGACCCTTTTTTTAGAGATCACAATGTTTTTGGGACGAAAATCGAGAAATCAGAGACAGATTTTAAGGGAAGACTTTTTTTTGGTCTTCACCGTAAATTTTAGACAAATTTTCTTCTCATAGTTGTAAACTTCTAGAAAATCATGATTTGGTCAAAACTGTATTGCCCCACCAAATTTTTTCGGCTGGTACGCCTAAGCTAGTAACTACTCGTATAAGATAACAGAGGAAACAAACCATTTGAAATGTGTTCGGTCCACGACCAAATAAACCTCTGTCGGGGAGTAGACTTGCGAGCAGATAGACACGATTTCGAAGCTCAGTCAGTCGGAATTAGTTCTGTTGAACTCTTTAGAAATTTACTTCATTACGAATTCCTAAAAAGAACTAAATACTCGTGCTGCGTATCTGCAATTGTTACTCGGTTTAAATCTGAGAGAAACAACTCAGTCAATTAAATTCTTTGCTATACGAAGAAGAAACCTTGGGTCGCTGTTAAATCATTTTAATATATTTATTTAAATTTGGCTCCTACCGAGTACCGACCCACAGCAAAAAATTCTTGTTACAAGCCTCGTTTGATTTAAACCATAACTAACAAATAAAACTTCAGAAACAACATCAAATTGCGTAGCTTTTCGATTTTAAATAAGCAGGTCCGCAACTAAACCGTAGGGCAGATAGAATTTATCTCAAAATTATATAAAGTTATTTATTTTTACGTTTTAGATCTTCAATTATTTTTGACCTAAGAAATGTAATCGTCAGAAACTAGAAACAAGTTTTTTTTTATTTCAATTCAATGTTGATAAGCTTTATATATTAACTATAAAACTTCAGTCATATCTTTATAAAACGAAAAAAAAACAAATAAAAAATTTCAACTGGACAGCAATATCTTGATATCTTCAGAAACAGGTCAAGGTAATTGCTTACCCTATGTCAGAGTTGGACAACTAGAAAATTTTTAGCTTTTCCGAATTAGATTAGAATTAAAATTATAGCTACACAGTTTTTTCCAAATTAGATTAGAATTAGAATTACTGAATTCGCAAAAACGTGGAAATTGAATTAAATGCCGATTTAGAAAGCAATTTAATAAAAATCAAGTTCAGTGAATATCAAATCAGAGTTCATTCTCATAAGCATGAGAATGGCAAATGTCTGTACACCAAGATTGGCTCGTTTTGCGCTATACAATTCGCCTGCATGGCTGAAAACTCTTTCCGACGGAGCTGATGTTGCAGTCATGCCTAAGAGCTCTCGAGCAGAGTTGGACAACTAGAAAATTTTTAGCTTTTCCAAATTAGATTAGAATTAAAATTAGAGCATAGAAACATTTCACAAATTAGATTAGAATTAGATTACCGGCATTTTGCTCTAATTAGTCTAATTAGACAACTAGAATTATCTAGTTGTCCAAGTCTGCCCTATGTATTAACGTCTGCGTCGCTTTTTTGCAAGTCAAAAAGTGTAGAAGTAACATCAAATAAAAATAAAAACAAGCAGTTAAAAAAAAAAATCAACCTATGTGTATTAGACAATTTTTCACTGCTGCGGATCTAGTGGAATTGGAAACTGGATTGAAATTGAGAACATGACAATTCCTATATCTTGCTGCAAGCGTTATACTGAAATATGTCGAAAGCGATTGATTGAAATTAAAACAAAATGCAGAAGATCTGGAGAAAATATCACGGGTATTTGTGACGTCGAAACGAATGACGTAAATATTTTTGGTTGCGATCGTGCCATCAAGATTTTTATTTATGCAAATGCGTTCTTTGTGGGAATCAATCTTCTTGCTTATATATGTTTTTTTATTCTTTGGATCATCAAACGCGTGGAAATAAAAAAGAAAAAAGAAAAACCTCAATCTGAAACAACTACTACCCCAACTAAAACAAAACCTGCCGCTGAAAAGCCACCTGTTCTTCTTGAAAAGTTTACCACCATTCGGCCACAAGTAAAAGATTCAGTTTCCTCCGGGTTCATAGCGCACGGGCAGGTATCAAATTTGCTTTAAATGATTTAAATGCACTTACGTGAATAATTGCAGTTACTTTCAATTAAACCAGGGCTTCTCAAACTTTTTTGTTCTACGATCCCGTTTTAAAAAATATTTTGTGTGACCCCAATTAGTGGTGGACATTTAAAATTAGGGACCCGAGGCAAGAATTCTCAAAAATTGGTGTTCTCTAAAAACAAAAGAGGGTTTTGATCTTGCACTTTGCAATTTTTCTCCGAAAATCATAATGATCTCTAAAAAAAAGGTCTTCACTTTGAATCGATCTCCTTTTTCCATATTTTTCTCCCAAAATCATGCCGTTCTCTAAAAAAAAAAAAGGTCTTCACTTTTTTCCGTATTTTCCTCGCAAAATCATGGTGATCTCTAAAAAAAGGTCTTTACTCAGAATCGAACTGCGATTTATCTATTTTCGTCGCCAACTTCAGGTGTTCTCTAAAAAAAGGTCCGCACTCAGAATCAAGCTCCAATTAGTCAATTTTTGTCCCCAAATTCTCTGATTTGCCGATTACATGTGCAATAACCATAATTTTTTCCAAAAGTTCCGCGGCACTACTGGGATTTTCAAAGTTTTGCGGCACAAAGCACAAAATGCCAATTTGTTTCGCGACCCCAAAATTATTTTAGGCGACCCCATTTGGGGTCGCGACCCGTAGTTTAAGAAGCCCTGAATTAAACAATTAGCATCGGTAATAAGGAACACAAAAGTTTCTTTAATAAAACATTTTGTCAGCAAAGAGATTTTAAAATTAAACAACATTTATTTACAAGGGCTTTTCATGCTGGAGGCCATGCGCTCTGTAGAACAAGCCATGACAACGGCAAGCACTTCTCTTTTGCTTTCAGGGTTTTGCATAAATAAAATTTCAGCATGCGCACTGTGAATAAAAATTTAGTTTGTATACAGTAAAGTATTTAAACTAGAGTAAATGGATATCACTTATTATTCATATTCTCTATAAATGCTTTATTATTCATATTCTCTATAAATGCTTTATTATTCATATTCTCTATAAATGCTTTATGTAAAATCATACATTCTAATTATATCGTCAATTCAAAAAAAAAAAACAGAATAAAAGTAAATGAAGTTATTTTTGAGTAAATAAACAACTCTATAAGCACAAAACAAAAGTTGAATTGAGAGAATTTACTGGTTCAAGCAAGTTTGCATTGAATGTCGCTATTTGAAAGATTGAAGAGTCAAATGAGTTGCGCCCTAAGTTTAAGTTATTATATTTCAAAGCGGGAAGAAAACCATTGGACAAATCAGCCAGATGTATTGAAATCAAAATATTTTTGAGAATGACCACTTTTTGACATTAAAAGGTTTTAGGCTAAAGAGCAAGAGCAAACTGTCGTTGTCGCAACATTCAAAGGACATCAAAGCAACTGGTTTAACCCGAAAGAGGTTAAAAAAACAGCACGATTGGATTGCTCCAATATTCAAGCCAGGCAAGACTTTTGCAGCAGATTGCTTACAAAAAGAAGTAAAAAATTATCTTCTTGGATGATTCGGGTTTAACCTTCATACTTCCACAACCTATTCAGCGATTAACCAAGATGTCATAATACATCAACCAAAATCAAAAGACAAAAATGTACCGTTGTGTGCTATCATCTTTTTCGCTGGAGTTATTCATTGGAAGTTAGTTCATGGTGCTTCAGATACAGATGTTTTTATGTTTTTACAGGAAGCTTTTCAGAATGGAGATTTAAATCAAAATCAAGTTTTAATTATGGACAATATCAGATTGCACCATTGTGAGGTTGTAAAACAGTTTTGTGGCACGGTTGGAATTAAAGTCATATACTTACCCCCTACTCGCCTTATCTGAATCCAATTGAAAATGTTTTCTCATGTACAAAGGCGCGACAAATTTGATTTGACCAAAAACTAATACAAGGGAGCAATTGAAAGATAGTGTTATTTCTATCAACTACACACTCATTCGATTTTATTTGTGCAAACTGGATTAAGGCTGATCAAAGGTCACATGCGAAAGCGAAAAACGCCACATTTCAACATTACAATATGAAACTAAGTCACTTTCTCTGTTTAGTTTAAATTGCAATTGGGAAAGTTTAACATAGTTAATAAAAGGAATGGTTAGGAATAGTAACAGGTTATAGAAATAAGCATATGTCAGTTGATATTGTGACTAAGTGAGGTTATGAAAGTAAGGTAAAAATTAAAAATATAATTTGTTGGATATCCTAAAAATGTTAAAGATTAACATTGATTTCATTGCTAAAAATCAACTCAAGTTATGCAATATTGCAAATGCCAATAACTTAAAAATATCCAAACTATGTAAAATTTGTGAAATACACGAAATTAAATTTTCAAAATAGTTTCTACTAAAATAACGCTCAAAAAATGCTGCGTGCCTTTCTGTAATAGCAACTACAATTCCACGACCAAAAAAGCAGTTTGTAATGTAGTTTATAAATTTCCCGTAGTCGAAAACGAAAATGTATCTTGCATCAAATGAGTTTCACTACAAATCTTTGTGGTTACCAAGTAGGGGCTACTATACTATATGACGTATAAAAGCCAACGGTCTGCTTCAGCAAAATTGTTATCTGCTTATGGAAAAACATTAACCTGCAGAGCCGCCGTCGGTTTTTCAAAACTTAATATCTTTTTGAACCACCATTAAACTTCATAAAATTGTCAAAGCTTTGCCATCTTTACGAAGTGTGCAAAAAGATGAGATTAAAAATTTTACAGAGATTGACCAGCTTTAAATAGGTTAAATGTCAGAGGTAGGAATCTGCGGCCTTCATAATAATTTAAAAAGTAATAGAATTACGTGTTAATGATTTCTACTTATAATAGAAAACCTTTTTTTTATTTTAGAGACGAAAGTCAATAAAGCCGGCATACGTAGATTCAAGGTGATGACGTTTTTTCTTAGGTATTTTAACTTATGCGACCTACTTTGTTACTGCCTCATATAAATCGGCCTCCAATAATAAAAAAATCCCACCTCTGAGACAGGTCTATAACAGCAAAGTACAATCATATTAACCAAAGTTTTCTTGAAAAATATAGCTCTAATTAGTGCTCGTAAAAACTATGAAAAGTCTTCATTAAAAGTTTTGAAAATACTCGTATAGTACGAAACTTTGAATAAAAAAATAAGCGTTGTAGCTTTTTTTGATTAAGATGTAATAAGTCGTTCAGTGATAGTCAAAAATTGCAGTATTTTGTGTATGACTACTGTGATGGTTTACTTTTTATTGTAAATTCAATAGGTCATTTCATTTCTATATTTATCCTTCTCACTCGCAGGAAATCGGCGGAGGTGCTATACTGTACATAGAGCAAGTAATTACCCAACCTGCTTCCGTAGATGCCAAGGTATTGCTGCCGGTTGAAGTTTTTTATTTGTTTTTTTTAAGTTTTATAGAAATATGACTGAAATTTACAACTGCTTATAAAGACCTCCAAACAAGAGAAAGTGCCTTAAAGTGTCTTTCCCAAGGACACAACAGAATGGCGCGGGTAGGTTTTCAACCGAGACCATGTCGATCATAATCAAGGCGCTTTTAACCTCTCGACCACGTTGCTACAATATTTAACAGATACCTTAAAATGTAAACTAACCCGCTTTGCTGTTCTATATTATTACTTAAATGCTTTCTTTTCATTGAAGAAATTGTCTAAGAGCTATCTTTTTGCATTCCCTTTTAAATTTTTACTGTTTTTCGCTAATGCAAATGACATTCGGTCAGCCTTTAGCTAGAGAGAAAGGGTTTGTTTTCACTACGAGCGTTGGCGGGAGTATTCTTTGTTTGTTCTTTTATTTTGTTTTTCTTTCCGCGCTCAAGCGCTCAGAGAAGCAGAAAATCAATAAAAGAAACAAAGAATACTCTCGACAACGCTGATAATGAAACGATTCCAAACGCTTCCTTTATCACAGCCTGTTTTACAGAGCGCCATAGCTGGAAGTCATTAACAGCATAGTTTTGAATAGAAGGGATTGAATTTTTTTAGGCGGTATAACACTTTAGGCGGAGTACGAGAGCTGTTTTGTATCCACGATTATTTCACTGTGGCGGTTAAGGTTTCTCCTTCTTATGTCGATGTCTGGTCTAGAGATATGGTATATGTCGATATTATTTTTTTGCTTATTTGAAAATCTGTTTCGCAGAAAAAAAGTAAATCAGTATCATTATCTTTTATTTCAGTTTTGCCATAAAAAGATATAGTGAAATAGAAAATTTATAAGTAGTAGAAAGCAGAACAGAAAAAGGAAAAAGAACAAAACAATAAATGTTATGACATGCGATCAAGATAAAAAACAAATTTTTGAGAATAAGTGTGCATGGCTCCAGCACCTTTGTATTCATACTTCTCAACGTGGGCTTTTATGCCCTACAGTAGAACTGAAGGTCTTTTAAAAAGGTTTATTAGTTTAGAATAATCAAGTTGATTATAAATTTTTTATAAAGACATATCATTTTTGAAGCACAAAATCTCTAATTTTTTTGTTCTGTGGACCTTAAAGTTTTTTTAACTTGTCTTAACTAAAGCTTTAATATTGTTTTTTATATTTTTAGTTCAGTCGCTACAAGCAATTACTTCCTTCTTTCTCAAGGTTTGGAAATAGTTCTACTAGTAGCTGGGATTATTTTCCCAAAAGAAGACCGACATTGTCCAATCCAATCCAGCCTTTTTCACCTCGTGACCAAGAAAACAATATAGGAATTAACAGTTCTTTTTGTTCTGTTCAATGAGATTCTTTTACGAATCTTTTTCATCTCAAACAAATAAACACCAAAGGGTTTCATGGAAACTGCTTGTTGGATTGAATTTACGTTTTGTAAAGTTGTATTTATGTTTATAAATCTACTTCAAACCAGAAGTTAAAATGTATGGCTCAAGGAATTTTGAAAAACAGAAATTAAAAAAAAATTTTCGGGGCGGTTTGCCTCCATTTTATTTGGTTTTGGGCTTTTTTGTTTCTAATCGAACGAGTAATCTTTTTGTTTTCAACTAATTTAGAAAAGCCTTCAAGTTTTGTTAAACTCGTTTTCTTTTTCAAAGCGTATAACAAGTTTGCGGTGCTTTTCTCGGCAATGCGCCTGGGCGATCGTGTACTGTAGATGCCCATCTACGCAACAGTCGCAACAACAAATGCCAACAACACCGTTTCTGATATGACCGGCACTAAAATTGATTCTAAAGTTTCCTCGCCGGGGCTCAGTGGCAAAAATACCAATCAATAGATTTACCAACTAGATTAATAAGATTTCCAATTAGGTTAGATTTTGAAGGTAAAAATAGATTTTATCATCGAATCATTAAAACAGGGAAACGTATCATACTGTACATTCTAATCAAACAAAAATAAAATGAAGAAATGCACTTAGGTTGATTTTGTTTTTTTATTTACATGATCGTTTATGAGCTTTAAGTGTAGCACAAAAAAGATCATTTGATTTTGAAATCTCCACTTGACTATTTTTGGCATTTCCGTAAGCTAGGGTAATTGCTTACCCTATGCATCAGCGCCTCTGTTGCTTTCTTGCGAGTCAAGAGGATAAATACAGAGATTAAATAAAGAGTGAAAAAAAGAAATCTTTTTTTCTTTACATTTAAAGAACTGAGCAGTAGCTTACGAAAGCTCGGGTTATAAAAAAAACAAGTCAACTTGAGTTCATTTTTTCCCTTATTTTTCAGTAAAATATGTTGGTAAGAGTAAATATTTTTAGTTTAAACTTGATAAAGCTTTTTAAATCGTATTCAGATACTCTCGTACATGGCACTCTATAATTTCATCAAGAATCGAACAAAGCAAATTATTTCAACCTTTTTAGCAAAAATGTTAAAGTCTTTTATCAGAAATCTATTACTCTTTTTCCAGCAAAGTTACATTGACGATTTTATTTAACTGATCAAATTGTGATGCATGAATTTATTAATAAAATCGGTCAACTTTCAATTTAATATAAAAAAATAAAAATTAAAAATTTGAAACTAACTGTATTATTACGAAAAATCGATTTCGACCTATGAAGGTCATCATCAGTTGCTGTAAAAAATTAAATTAGATTACCATATATTTGACAAAAAATTTTTTAAATTCTATTGATACTATACGGGTCCTGACTCAAAGACACAAAGTGAAGTTTCCAATAAAAATCAAGAACTAAACGACACAACAGCTGACATAATGATTATATGGATCACGTAACAATGATGAAAAAGCGCACAGTGTAAAACTTGTAGCGAAATTAAAAACCGCAAACTCCCGCTAAGATTCAAAGTGTTGACTGAAAAGATTAACAAAGCTGTTGTAGTTTAACTGTGTATAGTTTGAACGATAGTAAAGAATAAACGGGTTTAAAACTCAATCGCAATTATAAGACATAAAAATTCTATTAATATTAATTTTAGCATTCCAATTATTAATCCATTTATTTTCACACCAATCCAATAAAGTTTTATCCGGTGTTCTACAAATATGACCATGTAGCATTCAGTGATGTCAAGTTTACCATTAAAAGCGTCGAAGTGAAATTTATAAAAATGTTTAAGGAGGGCAGCTTGGTCATTGTTATCCTTAACGTTAAATTCGTTCCAGAATGAGCGGTGGTTATTCCATCGATTAGAAAATTTATTTTTTGTTTGTTCTACGTATTGCATTTTACAAAATTTACATTCTGCGAGGTAAATACCATAATTTTTGCGAGTAAGATGTTATTTTAAATTAAACTTTTTGCTATTTGAGTGCGAGATAATAGAACCAACTGTTTTAACCATATTTTTAGAGTTTTTAAAGTTTCCACATAAAGCACATTTTCCACATGGGTATGAACCTCAGTTATCCGTATTAGGAAGAATTTGTAATAATTTTTTGTAATTCGTTAATTTAGTAGCTAGTGTGGGTGGTTTTTATATACAATAGCTGCTTCTGGTTTTAGTTTCTTTTCTTGGTTAGAGAGTTGAAGTAATTTGGTAAACTGTTTTGCCCAAACAATTCTGTTTTTCTTGTGATGTTGCGATTTTGGCTCGAAGCGATCTTCCCAGTGTTTAGCAATTTCCAACATATTTTCTGTCATTTTTTGGTTAAAATTTGAACGAAAACATTTATCTTTTTTATTAACTAAACTTTTTAAGTAATTCGATTTACGTTCATTAGGACGACGAAGTCGGACAGCTTTTCCAAAAACAATTGACTTATATACTGATGTAGGATGATGCGATGAGCCATTGAGAAAACATCGATCTTTGGCTGTAGATTTTATTAAATTTTTTGTAATAAACCACCTTTGGCATTTAGGGTTGTCACATGGAGTACATCTAAAAATTCTAGTTCATTATCAATTTTTCCGGTGTTAATACTGTTAAAAACTAGTTGCAGATTGAAATCATTAAAGTGGGCGTGGAGTAGTTCTTTAATTTTTGTTGTTGTAGAATAATTATATGAAAGCCAAATGATGTCATCAATGTATCTTTAAAAGACAACAGTTTTATTCAGCACTTTGGCCAATGGCAATAGTATATAATGCATGCAAATATTCGCTATAGAAACTGAATGATTGTCACCAGTAACAATTCCATTTTTTTTGTACATAAAACTTATCTAAATATTGTAGAATAACGTTATTCAAGCAAGTCATAGTCAATTCTACTAAAATTTGTTGAGCTTCTAACTTAAAACTGGATTGTGTTTTCAAGGCATGCTTTAGCGCTATGGCAATAAGATGTCGGTTTACACTGGGATATAATGATTTTACATCTGCAGTATTGATAAAAAGAATGGAGGTAGGGTTTGTTGGTTGAGTAGATTTCCAATTTTTTAATTTCATAACGTAATGTTTTGAAACTCTACAATACCCATTTAACTGAAATTGTCAATAATTGGTCTTATATCTTTAGAAATCATTTCTAGAAACGCTGTTATTCTAGACGTTGTAATATCACCTGCAGATTGAAGAAATCTTCTGGGTATGTCTAATATGTCCACTTTTAGTAACTGGTCATTATTAAGTTTGTGGATTTTAAACAAGGGTTATCCGTAGGCAGAATTAGCATGCAAAATACTTGGCAGTGGGTCCTAACTAACTTTTTTATAAAATCCATCGTAATTTTTTATTCCGCAAGTGTGAAATAAAACATCTTTATAATAATAATAGACTAGAAATAAAATAAAACATTTTTAGCAAAAAGTTATTCGTTTGTGTAATTTCAGTAAAACTGATGTAATTTTACGCAGGAAAGTTGTTAATAATTCAAAGCATAGACAAATAACATCGTAAAAAGAAGAGAAGCCGTATAGGTGATTCATAAAATATGTTTAAATGGGCCACTTTGAAAACATTTCCAATGGCCCATTTAAATGCCGGCCAGTCTTTAAAATGATAAAAAATCAATATACTAAATTTTAAAGAGTTGTTTTTTTATAAATCATTGTATGTCTTAATACTAAGCATACTAAGCTAAAATTTAACCTAAGAATACATTCGTAAAAATAAAAACTCTGAAATAAATAACTGACGCATATAATAAAAAATATTTGATATCTAAACATTGTAGCTCTAATCAAAAAAAAAGGCTGCAATAAACGATCTTGTTTTGCAATCGCAGACCTAGTTCTTATAAGCCTTTCCTGAGGTTACAGGAAATGAGATTGAAATCAGCCTCTGTGACGTCAGATTTTGTTCTCTCTTTCTCAGTCAAATCAATGAACCTTTTCTTTCTCAGTCAAGCGAAAGTCTTATTTATATGTAACTGCGCTTGCATTACTATTATAAAGACAGACCGTTAACAGTTCGTTAACAATTTCCAGAAAGTCAGCAATCATTGAGTCAAAAGGTTGTATTTTAAAAGAATTAACTGTTGTTATTGTTTTTGAATTATAGTAAATTTAATTTTGTTTTATTTTTTAAAAAGGTTGTTGGAGTAAGTCATCCTGCATTAGCTCTCAATGCAGTTGAAAGCTTGCATTGCTGCGAAAATCTTTTTTAAACATTCTATGTGGTTTTAGTGGGTGCTATAGTTTAGTGGTCTGTTTTGCAAAGATTGGGAAATACAAGTACGCAATAAAGACGTTTAAAATAGCTTAAAGAAAGACCTAATTTTTTTCATTTTAATTAGCAGTAAAATTTTTATAAGCTTTATTGAAATGTGGGATTTTATTAAGTTTAATGGGATTTTTTTGGTATATTTTGAAATTTTTTTAAAGGTTCTAAAATTAGTTATCAAAAATGTTGTATCACACTATTTAATAAAAAATACATTGCACTCTGTGTTATAGGTTATCCTATCCTACTTGGACAAATGAATCTTAATTCTTTTAATTACTATCTTATTATTAAACCCTATTTTGGGATTACCGATGGGTAAAACCATTTTTTTCTTTTTCGCATTACTGAATTTTAATTTTATCCGAATGAAATCGCTCAAAGAAATTTATCTTAGTCAACCATTCAGCAAGCTCTAAGCCTAGTGCAGGAGATTAATTAATTATAGGTTTTTGTTTTATTCCGATAATAAAATATTTTTTGCCTTGTTTTTTTTTGAAAAATTAGCATGAATTCAGGCTTTATTTGTAATTTTTATGTGAAGAACCAAAAACAAATACAAAAAAACTTGTTCTCAATCTTACCAACCGAGCATACAAAATTTAGAATGTAGGGATTTATTGGTAGTTTTTCATACGTAAAAACTCTTTATTATGTTAATATTATATTGGTACAGTGGAAAATATCTTTATATTATCTTTTGTAAAGTCAACAGCACTTCTAAGAGCTGGCTTTAAAGTGAATAAAACTTCTTCGTTTTTAGCGCTTGAAGTCAAAAAGCTATCTCTTAATGCATTGTGCTTGCCATTGTGCCCTTGGGATTTGAAAATGATACTTGATGTGAATTTCTTCTGCCAAAAGATTAGAACGGGTATTTCAAAGCTAGAGTGATTAAATTTCCATTAAATCTTTTTTACAAATGAAAATTATTTAACTGGCCCGTGTACCTTTGCTTGTTTATTGAATTTGGTATGCCTAGCGTTACCAGCGCAAACGCTGAGTGAAGAAATTCTACAGCAGGGGTTGCCAACCTTTTTTCTTCAAGCGCCAATTTTAGTCAAGTTCAGTTCATATCCGCCACACAAACGAAAGTTCAACGCTGGAAAAAATTCTCTAAATTTTTACTTTTGCTACTAAAATCAAGCTGCCAACTCTGGAAATCAACGTTGGAAATCAAGGTGCCACCTCTGATATAGCTAGATATAAGTTGTGGAACATTTTTCATTTGAAATAGTTTCCCCAACTGCAATGCGCCACCATTAACCGTCCAATGCGCCACTCGTGCCGCATGCGCCGCAGGTTGGCCACCCCTGTTCTACAGTATTAAACATTGAACAGCTGGTCTATTAGATAAACTTAGATTAATGATTTAGAGTCATTTTTCTGACGAACAAAAACACTGCATGAGATTCACTCAATTAACCGTCCGGCAATTACTACGACTTGCTTTCCGAGGTATAAACTTCAGGTTGAATTTTAAAAAAAGTTGTGATTAACTTTTTATAAAGAAGCATGACTGTCATATCGAGTCGCTAATTAGATAAAAAAGCAAAATGCTTCTTTTAAAAGCACAACAGCATTATGAAAGCCTGAATAAAACCGTTAAACCACGGTTTTCACTAAACTAATACTTGATAGTGTTGGTCTACGAGTCAGTGTCAAATAGAGCCGTAGGTTTTAAAGCCAATATTTTGTGAGGAAAAATTTGTAAACGGAAACAATACAACGAATTTTCACAAATTCGGCCGAATGTTCAAAGAAAAATATTTGCTTTTAGTCTTTATATTTTCTTTAAAACAAAATATGAAGTCGATTATTGAAAATGTTCTTTCTATAAGAAATATTATAGGCTTTTTTAACGTCCAAGTGACAAACTTTAAAGTCGAATTTGTGACAATTTTTCGACTTCGAGATATAACTGAGTGGAGAACACTATAAAAGCGACAGTAATTTACAAACGCGTATCCTGTTTCAGTGCTTTCAACTAGAATCTAAATTTACGCAATAGAACTGTAAAAAAAGATTTGACATCGATGATTGAATTGCAGTTTAAAGAGCTGGTGCCGAAACGAATGAGTTTGAATTAAAATCGAAAAACACTACGGCAGAGGTGAAAAGCTGCGGCTGCCATGACGATTGCGGCCCCCAATCATGTGAGAATGACTGGTGCTGATAAAAGATAACCTTTTTTTTGAAAGAGACTACAATTTAGAGACGAAACTCAAGGAAATCCGAACAAATTCAAAGTACAGACCTTGCTTTTTGGAGATCACCTCTTTTCGGCGTAGAAAATCAAGAAAAACCCGAAACGAGGTCAAAGTGATTACACAATTTTCTTTGGTATTTAACTTATGCGGTCTCCTTTCTTCAAAATTGGCCTCCAATTACAAAAAGGCTCCCCACCTTTTCCCTGTGGCATGGACAGTATTTTTAACTTTCTTTTGTAGAACTGATTTAACCTCAGATAAGCATTGATTTTTCAGCGGTAGCGCTTTCTATCTTGCTTTCAAAAAAGTGGCAGATGTGTCTTATTAAATTAATTATTTTTTTGATTATTGGAACATTTCCGCACGCAAACTTAACCAAGCTAAGTTTCAAGCAGTATCGTAAAACCCTGGAAAAATCGCGCCGTTAAAAGCACTTTAACAGTCATTACAAACAATAGTTTTTAATAAAACATTATGTTTCATAAAATATTATTGAACCACAAATTGCTGTATTCACCAGTGGCGTGCGGTGACCTCTGAGGCTGGTCATGCAATTGGCATGCCAAAATCGGGTCATGGAATCAGGTATTTTATGGGTAGTCAACGAGTAAGACATGCAATATATTACTGGTAGGAAAAAATTCTGTGTAAGATTCTAATTTTTAGTCCTAATATTATGATGATCAAGACCAATTTTCGTCCTAGATGCAAGGTAATCTCTAAAAAAAAAAGAGAGGTCATCAGTTGAAATTGTTCGGAGGCAATGCACAATTTGTCCTAAAAATCCAGTGACCTCTAAAAAAAAAGGCCATCACTTGAAATTGTTGCCAGGTAATGCACTATTTGTCCTGAAAATATAGTGATCTCTAAAAAAAGGTCTTCGTCTCGGATCGACCTTAGATTTCATCACGAACAAGTAATATTTTTCATTAAATCCAATAATATCTATCTCATCGCGCAAAAGTTTGTCATGCAATCCCTAAAAATTTGGTCATGCAACGCATGACTTGCATGCCCTGACCGCATGCCACTGGTATTCACAATAATTTATTTTTATTTTTTGCTACCTTTTCACTCTTGGTTTCTAAAAAATTTAGTTATAAATTATTAATATGAAATTCAATGATTATATAAATTTGTAATTAGTTTTTCTGTTTTATTACTAGCACTGCAAAAACCATTTTTGTTTTGAACGAACAAAATTAATAAATTCACATGCTGTTGTAAAACCAGCAGTAAGTTCAAGTTTTTAAAACGAAAAAAACTTGAACAGGAAAAAATTAAACATTTTTTTCTCAGAAAAAGTGTATTAAAAAGTAAAAACAATAAGAAAGTTAGACAATAAAAGCCGGAGTAAACAAGCTCCATTTTTGATTTTCCATTAAGAGCACTAAAAAAGATAGGCATGGCCGAGCAAAGCGATTTATCCAAAGGTCCTACGTGAAAATTAGTCCAGTCAATGTATACGTATGTATGCGTAAACATCACGAATATATTTTACAAAACATGTTTGATGAAGCATTTTAGCAATCATATTTCACAAATATCACATTTCGCGAAACTGACCAAAAAAACAACTAATCTATTCTATGTCAGGGATTAATGCAGCGTTTCTCAGTCTTTTTTTCTGCAACCCAAATTGAGTTAAAACAACGATTTACAAAAAGGACTGTGACCCAAATAAATTTGAGTGAGCGCATAATGCAGGGGTCGGGAACCTTTTTGGGTAAGAGAGCCATAAAGGCTACATATTTTTAAATGTATTTCCATGAGAGCCAACAATGCTCCTCTAATTTTTAGCTGTATGTGTGTGGGAAGAAATTTGTTCGTGAGCAAACTTTTTTTGATTTCTTGATTTTCGGCTCAAAATCGTGGTGGTCTCTTGGGGCGGTAGTGGTCTCAAAAAAGTAGTTGTAGATACAAGCTTTTACGATCCATCCGCATAGTCTTGGACCCACATTTGGATCGCGATCCATGGTTTGAGAAACGCTGGTTTAATGTAATTTTTTTTCTTTGCTTAAATTTCAATGTTAGCAATCAGCTGTAACGATTCCTAAATGGAGAAAAGCCAAAAGAAGATTTTTGAATTCAGTTGCCTGCCAACTAGAATTTGAACCTTAAATTTATTTAAAGAATCGAAAAAAAAGTTATCACTGCAAAACAACCAGCATTTTCGGACTGACTGGAGCCGGCAAGATCTAACAATTGCGAAAAGTGGCCTGCAGAAGTGAAGAACTTAGACCACACTGTTTTTTGTAAGAACATTGTTCAGCTAGGATTAGCCTTTAACTTTGACCGCTCTACCGGTGTCAATACGTTGCTGATTTTTAGTTTGGTATTATCGCCGGTTCGTTTTGGTCTTTAGATGGCATCAAAGAAAAAAAGTCATCAAAAAGTAGTTAAAAGTCTTTTTGGAAATTGTGAAGTTCTCTTTTAGTTTTAGAAGATTGCTTTACATAACTTTAAGGTTTTGCCAATGAATTTCTGATTTCCATTGCTCATGGTTATTGTTTATACACAATCACTTGTTTGCTTGACAAGGATCGCATAAGGGATTAAATTGAACCCTAGACGTTTTGCGTTTTAACAATAGAATTGGAAGAAAAGTTTTATGTTTATTTTATTAAAACTCATCTCAACATCCTGTTTTACCCTATTCAATAAATCACGAAGAGATTTTAATCAAACAGAATTAGGGGAATGACGATTGCTTTAACAGGACGTAACAACCTGTTGGAGTGTGTTTTGATAAGTGTAAAAAAATAATCAGAAAAGAACTAAAAATTGTTCACTGGAGTTGACTGAGTTTTTATTAATCGTACAAGCTTTCGTAAACTACTGCTCACTTCGTCAGGTGCAAGGTAATGTGAGTGAGCATTAGTTCACGACTGCTCACTTTCTCAGGTGCAACCGGCCACGTGGGTAGACGTTGTTATTGAAATCTTTTAAGCTTATCAATATAGGCTAACATTAGTCCACAAATTAAATCAATTCTATATTTTATTAACATTGATGGTGTCTATTTGATTACATTTGCTCCCAAAAAGAAAGAACCAAAGCACATTTTTCATTTTATCAACAAAACTAGACAAAGAGAAAAAAGGTTTTTGTAAAAGCGGGTTGCCAAAATATGTAATCTAAATTATATACTGTATGAACCAATTACTAAATTATATACTGTACGAAGTGCGATACCATCCCACTACACGTGCCGTGAGTAATTACTCAGAGTAGGCACTCGGTGGTCAAAGCTGAGTAAACTGTTGTCAAAAGCTTTACTAATATATATAACGCTTATAAAACATAATTTGCAATAAAAGTACCTAAGTCCAATTTACAAAACAAGCTTTAATTCCTTATGACGTCATAATTAAATTCTAAAAGTTATCAAAATAGGGAAAGATACATGACCAATATAATAAAAAAGCATTAAAGGTTTTTTTATGATTAGTCTGATTTGCCAGGGTTTTTGAAAACTTTAAAATTTATTTTCTCAAAACTGACATTATGTGACTTAGGTACATTTAGAACTAAGCCTTTCAGTTGTTTATCTCATTTGCTTGAAAGGTCAGTAGACTAATTATGACCTTAGTGATAATGATTAGCTTAAAACACCTAGATAAGTAGATCGAATGTTTTTCACTGCTTTAGAAACCTTTTTTATCTTAAACGAAAGCACAATGACTTCTGCTTATAATAGTTGGAGAATAGCACAGTGTTGAGCGGATGATACGGCACGTGTACTTTATGCGTATTCTGCATATCATAGATATAGAAAATGAAAAACAGGTGCAAATCATGTCTACCTTATCTGCAAATATATCAAAATCTTTGGTATTTCAAGCATAGTAATTTAATCAACTGTTATAATTTTGTTGCATCAGGTTCATTTTTTTCCTAGAAGGAAAATGCCGCTGATGTATATTTTTCAGGGTAAGCACTGCCTACCTTGCCTACCCAGAGGGGAAGTCCCTGGGTGCAGCCCATGCTTTCAGTAGTTCACGACTGCTCACTCACACTCCGTAAACTATTGCTCACTTTGTCAGGTGCAACGGAATGTAAGTGAGCAGTAGTTCACGAACGCTTGTGCGCAGTGGTGTACCGAAGGTTTTTAAAAGGGAGAGGCCACACAACCACAATCAAAGAAGCTTTGCGGAAATGGCACAATGCCCTACTCTACAATACGGTACTGCTTGTGCGACGGATAAAAACTCAATCAACTTCAGTGCACAGTTTTTTGTTCTTTTCTGATTGATTTCAATAATCGACACGGTTTTTGCAATTTTTATTTTTTCCAATCATTCGATGTAGAAAATAAGTGTAAAATATGAACAAGCTTTGGATTTCTTTGGATTCTTCAAAGCGCACCAATAATTAGTTTTTCAAATTTTATAATTTGAGAGTAAGTAAGCATGCTACAAATTTTTATTCACGTGGATACGTAAAAGTGGTGAATCAATTTTCCTGACTTGCAAAAGTTAGCCAGTCAGGTCCAGACAATAATTTTTTACTACCGGTGTTTAGCTTAGTAACAAAGATACCAACTCGAATTATTTTACATCTGAGTTTGAATTCAAGAATTAATTGTAATACGCGAGTTTTCCTTTTTTCAATTTTTCTAATTTGGTAAAGAAAAAGAATTTTTCGAGTTGGAGTTTATAACCATAGCAACAATAAATTTATTCAAACTTATAGCTCTGTGCATTGAAAGACTGACTCAAGATCAAAAAAAAAAGAAAGCCAAACGTATGGTTTATTTCCTAAACAATGTAACATGAAGATTAACGAAAAGTCAATAATCTAGACAATTGTTCATTCTGGTTTTATTTTCAGAATAATTTTCAAAGTCGAAAAAAAGTTTTAGTAATGCTGTAACTTGTTTTGCTAAAATTTCTGTAATAATCTGTATTTCTTTCGTCACTTTTTTGTCATCATTTTCAAAACATTATTTATTAAAAACTTGTTTGCTTCGAAATAACTGTTCTAGTTTAATTACTTTTTTTTAAATGCCACTAAACGCCGTAGCTATAACACAAAAAAAGTTAAGTTTTATAAAACTAATATTTGCCCTCATATAATAGCATTTTCCCGATTACTTTTCATTTATTAATTTCTTGATTATCAAAAGTTTGGTGAAATTTTAGAATACGATACTTTGTGTTACTATTAAACAGTAGACGTTGAGTTTAGAATGCTATTATTAATTGATTTATGTAAACCCATGTAATGTTAGATTATCAATCAGAGAGACTCAACAGTGGAAGTTGTTTGCAATCAAGCTGGTATAAGTTGCCTGGTGATTGCAAAAAAAGAGTCTATAAGAGCGACAAAAAGGTAAAACTCTAGGGAAATTTTGTTAAAAATCTGTGAGTAGAGATGAATTAAAAATTAAATTAAATTTATTGCGTAACTTCAAACGCATAATAATTTTACTCTACGAGAATTCAGAAATGCTCTAACATCGACTGCAATGAAAAAATGAAATTAATAATTATGTTGTATTGTGCTAACTGCTAACCAATCATATAGTAAAGTTTTCCAACAGTTTTTAATTTCCAATACAAGTCAATAAACAAGCAAAATATATTGTTTTTACTGTATTTTGGAATCGATAGTTAAATTGACATTTTCCTACCCAGTGGTGGCCGTACAAAAAGGGGGCCTTGTGCAAAAAAAATAGGGTGCCACTTTTCAAGTTCATTTGTTACAAAATTTGGCGTTTTCTAAAAAAAAGATCTACACTTTCAATCAATGTTCAAAACCTCCATTTTCGTGACAAAAAATATTGTGTTTTCTAAAAAAAAGGTTATGACTTTAAATCGAGTACTTTATCCCTTGCTTTCGTCCTAAAGTTGAGGCGTGGACGGGGGGGGGCACCGTCATGGTGTTACTATGAAGAAATAGAATAATATTTTGCTTAGGGTGGGCCACTTTTTGACGTTTACACCACCACGCTCGCTCCGTTCGCACCGCACTAGAGCAGTGTTTCCCAACCTTTTTTGTTGGCGGACTAATTCCAAACCTGCCAAAGTCTTTGCGGACTCAAAACGCAACAATGAAGGCCACTTCACACAGAGTATGGTTAGTTGACAACGTTACGTCCCTTAATCACAATTTGAGTGAAGAGGCCACGAAACAAACACAATGAAACATTACAGAACTTAAACACAGTCAGTTTAATGCCACAAACAGAAGCTGCATTTACAACTTTCAATGGGAACCTTGTCCCTGGACTTTCGCCACTAGCTTGTCGAAATTAGGGTCTATGGTTGTCAACGCGCATCTAAGGTCATCTTCTGGTTGAAGTTGGTTGCGGTACTTGGTTTTTATCATAGCTAAAGCTGAAAATCCAGCTTCGCAGAGATATGTAGTTGGAAAAGGTAGAAGAGCTTTTGTTGCCTGCCAACAGAGATCAGATAGATTTGGTTCCTTTGATTGAACTTCTGCCCAAAATTGAGTCAGAAATACATTTTCGAACTTGTTCCTCCACAGTTGTCGACTCTGCAACTCAATCAGCTGTTCAGCAATGCAGTCCATATCAGGGTGAACATGCAAAGCTGATACCTCGAAAGGACATCGCACCCAGTTAAACTTTTTGCTGTAATCATTAGAAGGGATATATCTATCCAACTCGGAAAGAAATGAAGAAAGGTGATCAAGAAATATCTCACGAATGCTGTGCAAATTAAATTCTTCTTCTTCTACAAATGCGTTTAATGCTGGAAACGCAGCTATCTTCCCTTGTTCCATTCGATGCATCCACAACTCCATTTTAGCTTTGAAAGTGATAATATCTTCAGACACATCCAAAAATATTTTGTCTTTCCTCTGCATAGAGGTATTAAGTTGATTTAAATGACTGAAAAAATCAGCTAAAAATAATAACTTTGCAATCCACTCGTTGTCTCTGAATCGCTCTGAAAGTTCATGTTTTCGTTCTTTTAGAAAAGCACCTACTTCGTTGCGTAAGCTAGCTATTCTCTGCAACACTTTTCCTCTTGATAGCCAACGGATGTTTGAATGATACAGAAGTCCACTGTGTTCAGCTCCCATTTTGTCACAAAACACGCGAAATAAACGAGTACATAAGGAGTGGGATTTTATATAATTGACAACACATACAACCTCCTTGAACACTAAAGCCAGGTTTGCTTGAATGTCTTTAGCGGCAAGATTTTCTCTGTGAAGGTAACAGTGGACAATTAAAATGTCATTGTTTTGCTTTTTTGCAAAACTCATAAATCCTTTTTTGATTCCCATCATAGCTGGAGCACCATCGGCACAAGCATACACGCAGTCAGTCCACAAAAGCTGATGTTCTTCAAAAAAAGAATCTACCTTTTTATATATTTCTTCTCCTGTGGTGTATTTAGTCAGCGATCGACAAAAGAGAAATTGTTCTACATAGTCATCGGCAGTGCGATAACGTACAAACACCATCAGCTGGGCGTCGCTTCCTATATCTGTTGTTTCATCTAACAGCAGACTAAAATTTTTATTTCGCTTTACAGCAGCAATCGTCTGCTGTAGAATATCAACTGAAAGTTCTTCGATTCGTCGTTTGATTGTGTTGTCCGACAACGGAACCATAGCCAGTTTATTAGCAACAGCCTCGCCGCACATTATCCGGGCCATTTCAATGGCTGCAGGCTTAATCAACCGTTCTCCTGTTGTATGAGCAGCTTTAGCTCTAGCAATTTTCCACGCAACAGAAAAGGAAGCTTGCACTGCATCTTTATGAGAGTAGGCTACCCCTCCCCAAATACTCGGACGATCAATGCGGCTTCTCTTGGCATGCAGTTCTTTGCTCTTAAAGAATTCGTAATCTTTGCCAAGGTACTTTTCATGCTTAGATCTAAGGTGCCGTTGAAGTTTAGCTTCTTTTAAAGAGCTGTGAGCTAAAACTTCTAAACACAACACACACTGTGGCCTGACCTCGCCATTTACTTCCACTGACGTGAATCCAAATCTTAAAAAGTCTTCGTTATATGAAAATACTTGTTTTCGTTTTGCCATTGAAAATCGTCTACTATACAACGTTAAAATTTACTGCAGTTTAAATTTTAGACTCGTCCTCGTGATTATGGCTATGCGGGAGTTAGATAGAAAAGAAAAAAGGAATGCGAGCACAAAGGCATGACAGATTCGTTGTGACGTAATAAAACAAAATTTATTACATTTCACTCCCTAGGGAAGTTTCACCATTACCAAAAAGTCAAAGCGTGCGCAATGAATAAAAAAGTTCCAATGCATTAGAGTAGCGGCTACTCTTATGCATTGGAACTATCGTTAAAACTGGTTACCTATATGCGGTTTAAGGTTTTATCGTTAAAACTAGTTGATGTTATTTTGAAACTTCTTGATGTGCTCGCGGACTCATTAAATCCTTCCGAGGACTCAAATGAGTCCGCGGACTCGGGTTGGGAAACACGGCACTAGAGCCATCACTGTTCCTATACGTTCGATTTGATTCAGCGTTGCTAATTACAACGACAGAACCACTCCTGTAGCTGTGATGTCATGTTACGTAGATGAGCATTGCAAACACGTTACGTGCAGATTTACAAGAGTTTCATCTTTGTTCAAATCATATTTCAAAATTTAAATTTATCTTTCAAATGTTTAATTGTATGTTGCAGAATGCGAATAAACCTCAGACAATAACAAGTAGACTTCATCATTCTGCTCAGCAGTTAGCGGAAAATTCCGTCTCCCATCACTTTCCTATTTTTACTTGCTCATCCAATAGCAAATGCGCAAAATTGCATTGGGCTTGCCACGTCGGATGGTGTTTGTGTAAGTTGTTTTTTGGTCTTTTTTTATTATGAAAATGCAACTATGTATTTATCAAATGAGAAAATAACGAAGACATTAAATTAGTCTGCAATAACTTTGATGCGACTTTAAATAAAATTGTCGGAGTTCATGGCATCAGTTAATTTCTTTTTTTAAATGAATACCGGTAATTATTGTTCGACTAAAAAATTTTCAGTTTAAGGTTAACAGGCCAACAAATTATTTATATTTCTTCTAATTTTTTAATAATTTAATAGCTTTCCACATTTACAAAACTTAAATTGCCTATAAGCGATAATCGGTAAAATGTGGTTTAGAACAAAAGTTTGAGTTCGAGTTGGACCTAGACACGTTTAAATCAGAGTCTTAAGATTTTTTTAGTTTAATTGCAGTTTGAAAATTTTTACATCAAGTTAAAATTCAAATTCACGTCCTTTTAGTACATATGACAAAAATTCCAAGTCTAAATTGAAGTTTTTATCAATGTTGCATTGGCATAAAAGAATATACTTTAATAGTCAGATATTTAGGTTATAGTTTCAAATTAATTGACCAACTTCATATAGAATAACGGGTTAATTTATGCAATGCAGTCCCACTAGACTGAGCTGATTAACCGGGCACATTATTTAAGGGGTAGAATAGCGTTAATTTATGAGCATAGATAGGTTTTTATGTAGAATGCGCCTGTTTTCGTATTTTGTATTATATTTGGCCCATTGACATGTATAAAATTTATAATCGTAATAATCTCAACAATTGCTCTCCACAGTAGTTCCATAGTTCAAAGTTATCGGAAATGTTTTTTCAAAAATATCTTCAATCCCCCTATAATTTGTTTTTTGTTGAATTTTTATAAGGTCCCGATATTGCCATAAAATATTATTAAAAATCCATCACTGTTTATATGCGCCTGATTTTTTTAAAACTCTAAAATAAGCCACAAGGGAAATGGTCGAGAAATATCGATCTAACGTAATAGTGATAAAGGCCAATAGCTAATGCTGCCATTAAGCAATGGCTTATGCTGGTCGTTATTTCCAATCAGCATTCAGCAATTAAACTTAAAACCAATTTTTCTGAACGGGCAGGTTGATTTATTTTTGTTTTAAATCATGTCAGGCTTAAAAGTTCATCAGCAACAAGATTACAGCATACGTCAATTACTAGTAATAATATCTTTCAGGCAAGTATCAATACCAGCCTCTCACTCCTCTCCATCTACTTCCCCATTCGCCAATCACCGAATGTCACGTGAGCACGGAATCAACGAACCATATCGATTTTAATGATACGGATAAAACAAGGTTAAAATGCAACAAAAGTCATTATCAAATAAACGAAAAACTCAATAAGAACATTCTTTTTCCATTAGTTGAATACGAATATGAAACAACGGTATAAAACATAAAATATTTAGCTTCAATGTTATTCCTTTTTGTGCTACTTTGTGAAATAAATTTAATAAAAAATTTGTAAAATTTGCCAAAAAGTGCTTTTAATAGCTCTTCATGAAATAAAGAAGCAGAAGACAGACTAACGCAATAGTGATGCAGAAAAATTTTGGGGGCTACTTATTTTAAGATGTTTGCTAGTGCTTGCATTATAATTTTCTACTAAAATAGAAAACAAAATAGGAGGGAATAGTTTATATTTAACAGTATAGCTTTTTTATTAAAATAGAAAACAAAAGAAAAATTTGATCTAATACAAGGGAACCATAACTCAGCATTAACCATCAGTTAAATCTCAAATAAAAGTGCAGCTTAAATGCAAAATGAAATCGCAAGAGCTTAAGTCAGGGGTGGGCAAACTTTTGAGCTCGAGGGCCGCATTCAGAAGTTAATTTTATTTGAAGGCCGCATTAGATGATCTCTGAAAAAATTAAAAAAAGGTCTTCACTTTGAATCTGACTCGGATTTCTTGATTTTCGTGCCCAATATGAAGTGATCTCTAATAAAGTCTTCAATTAAAATTTTTTCCCGATTTTCTTGATTTTCGTACCTTAAAAACAGTAATAGCTGAAAAAATGACCTAGAATTTGTTTGAGGCTATTGTGAGCCGCATGCCCTTTGCCCACTCTGGCTTAAGTTGAACAATGTTTAAAGTTTAATCTGGGTAACTTTCATGGTATGATAAAAGCAGAAAAACAGTGCTATCAACAAAAAATTTAATACAAAGCATCCATACATTTTAAACACAGATGAAAAATCTGTATAAGAAAATAGGTAATTTTCACATTTAAATTTATTACGACTATTTTCACTGAGCCAAAAATATAATTGAAAATTAACAGTCTATATAAACGTCAAGAGCAATAAGCAACGAAAACTTATTCATCTTTGGAAAACTAAAAACAACAGTGAAAGCACATATAGTAATCAATAAGCTTGCATAAATTCATAATCACCCGATAAAATGTTCAAATCTCGACGACGTGTCTTTGAGAATAGCACTGCGTGATGTATTTTAGTTTTTCGCTTGATTTCACAACAGGCAGCATTCAATTAACTTTGTTGTTAAGACAACAAAAAACGAAGAACCGAACAAAACAACCTATCTTAAAATAGTTTGAAGTCTAAAAATGATTCGATTTAAATTAATATGCAGGGAAAAGCTAAGTCTAATGAAAACAATCAAAATCTATTAAAATCAATCAAAAATTTGCTAACATCAGCTTTCGTCGACTACAGTCCATTCTTTTTTAACGGTAGAGGGAAAAGATTGCATTTATATCTTAATTCTGTTGCAGTAAAATTACATGTAGCTTGTGTTAATAAAAAGCAAACACTTTACTTGAGTGCATTTTTTTCTTTGGTTTTTAGAAGATTTCATGGTAATAAAAAAATCAGGAAAAATAATTTAACTAACTGAATAAGATGAACGGGGAGTCAATCGTCACAATATTAAAGTCAAAGTTTGGGATGATGTAGTCTTGGACAATATAAATCTGACTTGTTGACTTAATGCACGTCCCACAAAAATTCTGCTTAAGTAAAAATCTTTTTAAACACGCGTTAATCGACTGCTAAATAGGTAACATAATTACAAGCACTTTTAAATCACTGCATCAATAAGATTTTTCGCTACAAACAACAGCTCAAGTTTTTTTTTTTTTTTTAATCAAAAATAATTCATATAAATTAACACAGGCGGGCAGCTTCAACGATTTGCATGTAGTAGCTTCAGTGCAATATGAGCATACTAGCAAAAAGTAAAATACAAATATAAAAAATACTGTTCGGCGAGTCGGAGTCTCTAGGTAGTTTGCGGGTTAGTGGCTTCGTTTAAGTCTACGTTTCTGAGTCACATGAAAGAATCAGTCTTTAGACGCGAGTAAATTCTTTCTATTCATGACGTGCGTGGCTTCGACCACGCATTTTTCGTTGGCAAATCGAAGAGCGTGGATGAACAGAGCCGCGTGATCGGTATGAAGTAGGGCAGTTATCGGGAATAACTCGAGAAGTTCGCGGTTTGTGGATGACGCGAGATCGCAGAGACGTCGAAAGTGCGGGACATAATTGCCCACTTTTTGAAATTTTTTACCCACGAACAAAATTGCCGGGTTGGAATCGGGGTTTTCGGATTTGACCGGATGTAATAGGGCCTCTTCGAAACACTGGGAAAACACCCACAAGATTTGAGCTGTCAAACGCATCAAAGCTGACGGCAGCACGAAACAGCACATAGCTCCATTCTTAAGGCAAGTTATGGCGTAAAAAATAGTTTTGATTAAAGAAAAGCGAATTTCCAATTCGCACCACTTCAACGATTCTCGACAGGTTAAAACAAAATTCGAAACAAGCAAGTTGGTTTTCAAAACTGTCATTTTTGTGACGTTTTCAAAATAAGGAATGTCAACACATTTGAGTGACGGATTAACGCGCAATATAGTTTGGTTAATCCAGCTGGAGTGAAAGGAATCACAGTCGTTTATGACGACATTAATGAAATTGCCATTTAGAGATAAAAACATGGACCCTAAGCTCTCTAAAAGCATTTTATTGCTAATCGTTCCAGTTACTTCTACCTGAGAAAGCGCTCTCTTCTTGTGTAAAAGTTGGTCAAACGCATGTTCATACTGGACAATAACGTTAGTTACACAGAACAACGATGAATGAATATCTTTGACTGGTTTACCCAGGACTGCTTGAGTAGTGTTCCACCAAAACTGTTTCGACATTTTAGAAATCCAGGTTAGTTCGAAAAAAAGCCACGACGTTAAGTCGCCGTTCTCAGAAACGAGCGTTTCGGCTTCCAAATCAGTTGTTGTACGTTGTGTGAAGGAGCCTTCAAGTCTGGGACGCAACTGCAAATTCGACTTGACGTTGGAGCGCAGTATTCCAGTCGGAACAATGCATTGTTTCGGTGGTAGCTTCTTGATGTCACATTCGTCAACAAACTTCTGAGTCACAATCTCGTGCAATGCTTTCATATCTGCTTCGAATTGGTCGGATATGTTACGAAAAAAGCGAACGTTGTTTTGTATAGTGCTTATTTGATACTCGGTGAAAAGCTTAACGCAGGCAAAGTGCTGCGATAAATACGAGAGAGGTATATTTGCAGTTGAAACCAACGGAACCCTTTCTTTGATAAGCTTATTAAAAGGAAAATGAGATTTTAATTGCTCCACCAAATCGAGACAATTTTCCAAGCCGCAGTAATCACGCGCAACTACATAAACTTCAGAATTTCCTCCTTTACTAGTCGCTGGCTTAATTACGGAAACTGATTTGAACAAACAGGAAAGAACGAACATAAAAGAAATCGAATGTTCTTCGAACAACGTAAACATCTTCACAACAAAGTTTCCATGCGCTGACAAAATAGACAGCGCACAGAGCATCTCCGTGTAATGAAGAGGAGCAACTAAAGCCTCCTGTTGGCTGGGATCGTGTTGACAGTTCAAACTTCCATCGGCGGTTACTAAGTTAACGGCTTTGCCTTGAAAAGTACTTGAACACTTTAAGAGAAGGGTTCGAAGAAAATCAACACAAAGCACATCTCCCGTGTTATCTGCACCGAAACACCACGAACGAAGAGTGCGCGAAATCAATCGATCATCAACAATACAAGAATCTAAGGTATTTCCTTCGTAATAGGGGTTAAGAGAATTTGCAACCCATAAATGACTTATTCTTTTTAAAGAGGTTTTAATATAATGATTTAAGGCGCATATGAAGCCGCCAGGTGCTTCACACAAATGCAAGGAACAGATGGTTTTTGTAGTTTTGGGAACAACGTCTCCATATGAAAGTAGTTCATAGAACTTACACCATGCTTGAGTTGCAAGTTCTGGATGAATACTGTTTCTTAGATGAACTAAAACCTTGGAACTCGGATTCGTAAAATTCGTATGAATGCTCCATTCAGTGATGTCAAAATCATTCAAGGATGACTTAACTGCATTTAAAGTTTCTTTGAGACTGATAAGTTCTTCAAGGATCTTTGAAGGTTTTTTTTTAATTTGTTGATTTGCTAATGTCCATGGTTCTGATGAAGAATTTTGAAAGTGAAATCGCTTCTTAAATAAACTATCAGCTAACAGGTTTACATTTATACTTTCTACACATTCCATTAATTAGGTGTCAGGTCAACACCGCTGAAGACAAAAAATTTAGCACAAAAAAATTACAATGAAAAAAGATGCAGACAATAATAGTTGAACATTACGTGAACAAGTATGTTTAACTAGACAAAGGTTTCATTAGAAAAATCTTTTTTCTAGTCTTTAGGCATAGATTTTAATTTTTTTAAATTTAGGATTAAGGTTAGATCTGGGACCTACTTTTTTCTTATTCCAGAGCTTACTGTTTGTTTAAAAGTGAAAAGTTAAAGAGGTAGATTTGGTGAATAAATAGGGTGGAATAATTGGTCTCTTCAAGTCACCATGAGCAGTTTTTTTTTTCCAGTAAGACTAACCTGGTATCTCCCTACAGGATTGGGATAAAAAGAAATCAAGAGGAAAACCATCTCTTCAAGAAGTGATACTATAAGGGGAATTTGGGTTAGTTTCATGAACAAAAATTGCTCATGGTGACTTCTTGAAGAGACTTAAAAAAACTAAGTATTTTAAGCCAACATGCTCTAGCAGTTATTTTTTTAAATTCCAAGCAGAAGATATTTTAAAAAACAACTTGATAGTGAGGAAGATATGTGTTTGTGAAAAGAGAGATAATATTTTTACCTCTATTTATTTTTCTAACTTGCAGGAAAACATTGAAAGGCTTTACACTCAGAGCAACTATCTCGCAATTATCTTTACCTGTTTTTGAAGATGCTAAGATATTGGTGTTGGGTTGAAATTTTTTATTTGCTTTTTTAGTTCCGAAGATATAGTTGAAATTTAAGGCTGCTTTCTGGGATGTCAAGCAAGTAAAAATAAAATTATGTGAGTATATTTTAAATTGCCATTCTGAATTATAAAAAGCTTACTTTGATGACCACATTATGAGTATTGCTTGATCAAAGACCTTTTTAAAAGAAGGAAAAGTCTAAAAATTTTCTACTTAAATTTGTGATGTTACAGTGCAGCATAGTGCAGTATAAACTTTTGGAAACAATTTTGTGGTGCATTGCAGTGTCACAAAAAAACTCTTGCAGGCTGTGAACAGAAAATTTTGTATCTGCAACATGACTAATATATTTTTGCATCTGCAATATGACCAACATATATATCCAAAAATGTTTCCATTTACAAACTAAAAAATTGTTTACAGCTAATTTTGTAAAAGTAAAAAAATCTTATTTAAATCTGTTAATTAATTAACTGTTACTTTAGAGTATAATAAAGTTTTATGTTTAACTTTTTTTAATCAAACTTTTATCTTTATTAAAACAGTTTTTTTTAAGATTAATTAAGTCTAAAAGAGTTAAATACCAGTAAATCTCAGTTTCTTAATGTAAGTATTAATGTTTACAAATTTTCCCAAATTCTTAAATTTAAATTGGTTGCCAAAACAAACGGAGACTAGTTTTTATTGAGCAATTTTTATCAATAAACTAATGCTGAACTCCCTGTGGTTACTATTGCTTCTTGATAGATTTTTTTTTTCTTGGTTTCTTTTCTATTTTTTCTTGGTGCTGTAGGGGGGATTTCAGGTTAGTTTTGCCAACAAAAAACAGTTATAGTCTCTTCTTTAACAAACCCTTAATTTTTTGCTTCTAATCACAGTTTATTTTTTAAAAATATTTCTAATATTCAACATCAAGTATTATTATTATAATGTGATAAATTAAGAATTTTTTGTTTTTATTTAAAAAAAAAAACAAATCAAAATAATTTTGTTGCAATACAATATATAAATGACATTGAAACAAAAATTTATTTTTAGTGCCTATCATAATTGTGCTATTGCAGTGTAGTTTTAGAAATTAAGCATGTTTATTTGCATAAAAAACAACATTAGCTGTAAAGTCATCTTCAACTGCAGCTTATATTTTAATAGCAATATTATCAAAATTTTTTGAAATTTGTTGGTCAGTTAAATTTCATTTATTTTTAAATAGTTAAAAGAGTACTGTGATAAGTTATTCAAATTTTTTAAGAGTAACATATAAAGGTCAAATGTTAAGATACCAAACTTGATGATCATTAATGACTTTTCTCACTTGATATGGTATTATTTTTCAATGCTTTGCCAATACCGGTACTGGTGTGATGCAATCTTTACAACTTTGGCAAGTGGAATGTTTGACTCAGGTTTAATTTTTAGTTTTTCTTAATTATAAAATTTTCTTATAGAACTTCACTAAGAAAAGTTTTATTTCTTTATTTATCTTCTAGACTTGCAGAAAAGCGACAAAGGCACTGATACATAAGGCAAGCGATTACCCTGACCTGCATCTAGAGATGCCAAGATATATCTGTCCACTTGAAATTTTTAAATTTGGTTTTTAGTTTTATATAGATATGATTGAAATTTAGAACTGCTTGTCACACTGCTGAAAAGTTTTGTAGAAGCTTTCAAAACTTTTCTATACATTGTTGAACCCTTTCTGAATATGACTTTTGATATGCTATAAAAAGTAAATAATATTTTTAGTTTTCCTTTATTGAGAGATTAATTAGAAATATACAGGTTTTTTTCTAAAATTATCTCATTTTTTCTGTGAACACCTTCACAGTTTTAATGAAATCATTTCTTAATTGTGGGATTATTCGGGTCTCTTCAAAAAGTCACCGTAAACGATTTTTGTTCGTGAAACTAACCTGGATCCCCCTGTGTTTCCTATCGTTTCTTGAGAGATCCTTTTTCTCTTGGTTTCTTCTTTATTCCATCCTGTTGCTGAAAAGTGGATTCTGGGTTAGTTTTACCAAAAAAAATTGCTTACAGTCAGTGGCGTACGCAGAAATTTGTGAAGGGGGGGTTTTGGAACCGAAAAAACGATTGCTCTAAGTGGTCCTGGTAATGGGCAAAAACTTCAAAAATTAGGCCTACATTCAAAAACAAAGTGTTATGCTTTTAAGAACATCTTGCAGTAGCATAAATTTCTTTTTACCAAACCGTAAAACTAACTATTGAAAAGGCATGTCCGAGTACGCAAATTTAATTCAATTATGACAAGAAACTTTTCAAACTAAAAGCAACAGAAGCAACTCGTATAAATGATGAGAACAAAAGGTGAAAAATCAAATGAACAAAAAAATAACCTTACTTAACAAATATTTAAAGTTTTTTCACAGGCTTATATTTAAACGCCTGTTTTTTTCACTTAATCTGTTAATTACGTCATCAGGGCAAGGCGTGTAGTTCCTATAAATGTTTAACAACGCAAGTCCATTCATTCGAGTGGTGCCAGTTGTGTTTCGTAAGTACGTTTTTAGTCTGCGCAATGTGGAAAACGATCGTTCACTAATGCATGTTGTCACTGGAAGAGTTAACAAAATGGTCATTAATGTAAATATGTTTGGAAAAGCATCGGAACTGCATTCCTTGATGCTGCTCAACGCATCAGTTGGTCTTTCTGCTACGTTCAACCGAGAAAGTTTCCTGTACCATAATATCAGTTCAGGTACTAGTTCTTCCGAGGATTTCGTTAAATCATTTTCGTAAAATCTTCCCAAAACTTGAATACTTTTAATTTGTTGAGGAGTTGGTCCAATGGTTGGATCAGCAGGAATTAAACACTGAAATCCACCAATAATCGATTTGTGGGCAGTAAATCGTGCTTCGAGAGTCACAATAAAGTTATCAAGAAATGGAATAAAAATTCCTACTCTAAAATATTTTTCATCTGTTTCAGCAGCAATGTTGCATCGATTGGTCTGTCTTGAAGTAAGACGTGGTGTTTTTAAAATAAAATTTTGGGTTTTGGCCGCTTCTTGCGCAGAAATATAGAGCTGGTGAAATTTATCTTCGGCTTTTTCCCTAAGACACTTCAATTCATTTGCAATATCATGTGCAATGTTGACGGTCTCAAGAAGGTTTATCGACTTTTTTTGCATAACTTTGCACAAAACAACACTGTATCCAAAAATCTTTTTTAAAACTAAGAGAGCAATGCAAAATTTACTTTGCCTAATTGTCGATAGCAACTGTAGAGCTCGTGATGAAGTTTCTCTGTCTGGCCATGTTGAAATTTCTGTCAGAGCTTCTACAACAGCAAATTGTAAATTTGAAAAGACACTGACACTCTCGTGTCGATCGACCTATCTGGTAGCACAAATTTGAACAAGTTTTTGAGCTTTTGTTGTTGACGAAATCGTGTTGATAGATTTGCATAAAATGTTTTGACGTTTTGGAGCATTGAAAAAATTGTAAACTGAAGCTATTGTTCCCATGCAGTTACGAACCGGCGAGAGATCGCATGAATTAGAGACAGCCAAATTAAGACTATGGGCTGCACAGTGAACGTAAAGAGCTGTAGGAATAATTTCCCTGATATAGGCTTGGGCACCATTCAATCTTCCACTCATAGCTGTGGCCCCATCGTATCCTTGACCGCGCATTTTTGAAACATCAATACCAATGTCCGATAAATTGTTCAAAATTGTTGAAGCCAAATTCTTGCCTGATAGATCTGTTATGGGTACAAACTGGAGAAAAGATTCTTCAATAGCAAAGTCATCACTTACGTACCGAGCACAAAGAGTCAATTGTTCCTGACATGATATATCGGTTGTTTCGTCAGCCAATACAGAAAAAAATCTGGACCTGTTAATGGAATCGACCAATCGCTTAAGTATCAAGTCATTGCAAATACTTATAATTTCGTTTTGCATTCTTGGGCTGATATACTGAGACTCTGAGAGTTGCGTCCGGCAGAAAGAAAATCATTCTTGAAAACTTGATCATGTTTCATTCTATATTGAAGTAAAGCACGCAAATTTCCGTCATTATTATTATCTTCTAGATTTTTTTCTGATTCGAAAGTGAGTGGACCACTATCCCGATGTCCTCTTAAAGGAATACCCTGTCGACCACAGAGTATAATTGTTTCTATAATTGGTGTGATTTTTCTTCGGTTTTCTAAAATTGTTTGCTTCTGTTGCTGATTAAGTTCAATTTCGATGCTATCTTGTTTTCCTGATAAGATTGACATAAAGGTCTCTGCTGCCACCACACTGTCGCGGTGATATTTTGTGCTCTCGTGTTCTGCAAAGCGTTCAAGCGCATTTTTCCACTTTTGAAACTTTACCGCACACAAAGTTCCTAGAGGTTGGTTTCCAACTCCACTGCCTGCTTTACTTTCAAATAAAACGCAGTATTTGCAAAAGGCTCCATTTTCTAAATATGAGTACGCTAACCACTTGAAGCGAATAAACCAGCGGTGCTGAAACCGTAAATTTCGGTGATTGGTTGCGGTAATTGGAAAATTAAAAGACTGATCCGGAATCCATATGTTTTTTAGCATTCGAAGTCTTTCTGCTTGAGTATAAGTTTTTCCTATACAAAGTGAAATGTCATTTGACGGTTGTAAAACTAAATCTTTTGTTGCTTTGTCTGCGTCTGGAGTCTCACCTGGTTCTTCTATTACATTCTGCGGATTATTTTTGCTACATGCCAAATCATCAACGGGAATACTGTACTTTTTTTAACATTTTCGCAGTCGTTATTACGAATTTTTTTAAAGTTAAAGTCTAACAAAGTTTTTCTCCTTTTTTGTTGAGGAAACATGACTAAATGATTAAATAAATTCTTTTAAGATTAAAAAATTATGCAACCTGAAATCTCTTTTAAATTAATTCTTGTTAGAGTAATCGTATATTATCAATACGAATGGCAGGATAAAAAAATTTGTACCAGTGCAAAAAATATTAACTGATAATTTTGAAAGCAATAATGTTAATTGTTAACTATCAAAGAAATAGAGCAATAACAATAACGTCATGCGTCATCCTTTGCAAAACGCCATAAGCGTAAAATTTTTGATTATTTTCCATTTATTTTTAAATACCATTTTCAGCATTTAATAACAAAGTTAGAATTTAGGAAATCAAATAATTACAAACTTAATTTTGGAAAAGACGTAATTAAAAAAATTTTATGACAAATTTTTACCATTTCAAATTACTTGATTTTAACAAGTTTAACATTTTCGGCTCATTCTTGTAAAACTGCCTAAAATTTTCGATTAGTTTTACATTTTAAAACAGACAATACTAAAAAACTAAAAATGCTTTAAATATCAAAAGTTTTCTCGAGTTAAGCTCGCTGTTACAATTTAATTAATTCAGCTCAGAACGAACTCAATTTTAATAATGATTACGATCACAAGGCAGATACCAGGTAGCCTACTACCAAAGTATAAAGATAGCTCATATTTTGCTACATATTCATTTCTATTTGAATAAGATACCCGTGACGATCATACTTTCGCGAAACATACTCTTACAGTTGGGATTTTAATAAATTAGATGGTAATTAATTGCATGATAGTTTGATTTAGAAATATTAAACTCTAACTGCTTTATCGAACAAACTGTATTGCAACTGCTATAAACGCTATCTAGCTGCACATTAAAATAATTTTAGTAAAAACGAAGAACCATTTTTATAAAATTTTCTTATTTACGTAATTATGGTGTACAATTATTACTTTATAAAGTTTTATGAGCCTTCGTCTCATAGAAAAAAACTTTTTACAATGGTGACTTGATCAGTTAAACTATTTTATATTATATTTTATAATTCATATTTAAATTTTTTTTGTCACGTTTATCAGAGTTCAATCAATCAATCTTTCAAATCCTCCTTAGGTGCTTAAAACTTGTTTTATTTTTCATATCAATGTACAGCTGAGTAAGTAGGCTTGTATCTCATGGGAAAGCATTGTAATAAAACGATAGACATCAAAAGCAAAGCATAAAATGCTTAACTTTCAATATTTTACAATTTTGAAGGTTTTCTTCACAAGTGGCAGCTGTACATCAGCTAACTTGACGCAATTTAGGCGATAACAAAAATTGATGCGCAAGCAGTAATTTAGTTTAAAAAGTGCAGTAAACAATAGAAACTAAAATCATATTATGGAAGCCTACTTATTACCATGTATATATGCCTGAACGTCATTCTTCAAGGGGGGGGGGTTTGACCCCTGAAACCCCCCCCTTGCGTACGCCTATGCTTACAGTAACTTCTTGAAGAGACCTTTTTATTTTTCTTAAACTACTATTTCCTACAGAAAAAACAATGAAAAATAAAGTTTTGGGCGCTTTTTCACTAAGTAACACAGTAGGCTAATTTGTAAAGAAGGTTTATGCGGCAAAGTAACAATAATCAGTTCTCGTTCACTACTCGCCGAGTTTAATTCATTACCTTTTAAATTTTGGAAAATCCCTAAACCCTGCGAGTTTATTAAAGAGCAAACAGTGAACGAAAGCTTAATAAAAGATAAGATTTTGTTTTGGTATTGAGTGATCGGCTCCAAGGTACAAAATAAATGCAATATTAAATTGCAATATTAAATTAAATTAAAAATTAAAATTAAAAAAAGTTAAATTAAATTAAATTAAAAAAAGTGGAAAAACTTCACATAATTCAAATTTATGATTAAAAATCGCATTGCTTATTTTCCCTTAATAATATTTCATTCAAGCCTTTCTCTGCTTATCGTTTTTACGTTTATTATCCACCAATAGAGTGTCTCTTTTTTCTCAATTTTGCGCCCTTGCTAACTTACTGCCATTTGCTGTAGTCAAATCATTATTTTATAAACTTTGTTAGATTTAATTTTGGTCGAGTTTATACGATAGCAAAGGCAAATCTAACTCAATGCTCTCATAACATAGAACCCAAAAATTATGGCTCTTGTTCACCCTTCGCTATTACTAATCTCGCACTGCAGTCTACTGCGAATTTCAAAGGACATTATCTGCACCTGTGCCCCCGTTTTAAAAGTGTTGCAAGGCAAAAGGCGCTTGCCTCCCTTACGGTGCCCTTGACAGTATCATATATAAAATGTCAGTGTCAGCAGAAACTACTTGAGAGACTGCATTTCATTCTTCGCTACAATTTTACTTTACGCTAGCCTGCGAAGTTACGCTTGCTGTTGTTTGGTTTAGACGTTAATTGCCTCTATTGCCACGACAGTTGTCATAATTTTCTGTACAACCAATTTCTGGTATTACAGTTTCTTGATCATAAAAATCAGGGCGTCGAACCGTTTAAAATAACGTTCCGGTTCAGGTTCAGGTTCGGCAAATTTTATTTTTAAAGGTTCAGTTCCGGTTCAGCAAAATATTTTTTTTCGGGTTCAGCAAAAAAAATATTTTCGGGTTTAGTTCCGGTTCAGGTTTAACAAATTTTTTTTAGGGGTTCAGTTCCGGTTCAGCTCCTGTTCGGGTTCGGAATATATCTTTTCTGTCTATTTCTGAGAAGCGTCCCAGCCAACAATGCTATGCAGGGCCTGCGAGGGCTGCCCGTACGGGAACCGTACCAATTTGGCCACGGGCGCTGTAGTGGTCCCACTTGGGCTAACCGCACGGGTTTAATCTGGCTTTCAATTTTAAGCCGTAAACAAAAATTAAAACACGCTAATAAGCTAACATTTTTAATTTTTTTTAAAAAGGAATTTTTTGCATAAATAATTTGAACCACATGAAACTCGTGCGGTAAACCCATGCGGGGCCACTGCAGCGCCCGCGGCCAAATCGGTACGGGCATCCCTTGCATTGTTGGCTGGGGTTAGGACTATAAACATAATTTGTTATCTCATGGGCGTCCGCAGACGCGCTTCCTGGAGGAGTGATGGTAAGCAGTTGCATTGCATAGCATTGGCCCTTGCATTGCATAGCATTGTTGGCTGGGGTTAGGATAGGGATAGTAACTACGGGATTGATAACTTGTTTTGGATGCTGCCAATAGTAGGGCAAAAATTTCAGATAACAGTTTTACCACCTATTAGTCGCGAAAACTTTTGTTGCATCAAAAAAAACTTTAATATATGTTTCAAGAGACCAATCTTAAACATCTGGGTTCAATTCCCAGCCCAATCACCTTCTCATAATTTATTTATTTCAGGCAGTGCAGTCCATATCATAATAAAAAGCGAAAACAAACAAACAAAAAAACAAATTTAAAACGCCACTGTTTACAAATAGTTTTAAAAAGTTTCAAAATTTTTACAATTAAACTTGTAATAAATCAATCAAGAAATTGCAATAATTTATTCCCTATTTCTTCAAATCATCAATATAATTATTACAGTGCTATTGAATCCCAATAATAAAACATGAAGCAGCGCCCTTTAATCACCTGTATCAGAGGCAAAAACAAGTTGCCATCTAAAGTATGTAAGTAATACCACCTAAGTTCAATCTACTTATTCAGTTTAAGTTAATAAAATAAATGAGAGAAAAGCAAGCATAAACTGATAAGTAACATTACTAAATAAAGTAGAAAGCATGCAAATTAACAGAACGACTGTATATAAAATTAAAAAAAAAAGAGATAGTAAAAACCAGCACTGGATGAGGCTCATAGGCGGATTGGTCCCCGGTAATAAACAAAAATCACACGAAAAACCGAAAAATAACGCATAAAATTTTCATTATAAAGTGCTTTGGGAAAGTGATTCGGATTTCTAACAACAAGGCATTTTTGACAATCATTGAAATGCTTTATTGCAGTGAGTGTAGTAAAAATTAATCGTCTTGATCATTCATCTTGCTTTCACGGAGCACGAGGTCTGACGGCTTTGGATGAAGAAACTCGATGCTGGCTTAACAAATAAAACCAACATCTGATCTGGGCAGTACAGCAACCAGGGTTAGTAAAGGGGTAACTGTTTGTGTCTGACCAGAAGTGGATAATGCCCTTCCAAACAACGACGACAACATCTCGGATGTCTTTCTTGAAACCTGTTTAATCAATAAAAAATAAAAATTTAGAAAAGTAAATAAAATTTTATTGCAATTTTTGTAGAAGAAATACATGATTCTTTGAAGGAATTTGACTTTGATATATTTCAATATTTTTCAATAAAGTTTTTATAACACCAGTCTCGTTACTTTTCAGATACAACTCATATATAGTTGGCATACGGTATAACAAAAAAGTAAATTGAGATTTATTAATAAAAACACCAAAATATATAGTTGACATATGGTATAACAACAAAGTAAATTGAGATTTATTAACAAAAATTATGATAAACAAAAATACCTCTGCTCAAACTATTATGAAGAAAAATGGCTTTCACTCTTCTATAATTGCCTTCTACGAATCTTCATTCTTTGACACATTTCTCTAAAAAAAAAAACGTTTAAAAATACCACTTATTGAAAACAATTTTTAAATTAAAAAAAAAAACAATTTTAATACTTTAAACTATCAATTATTTCTGCAATGAGAAGATTGGCAAAAATAGTTTTAAAAATCTTGCAAATGAGGAGTTAGATCTAAATTTGAAAGTTAAAGCACAAAGTGTAATCATTGTTCAAATTGCAATGAATTTTGAGGCTTATATTTTGAGTGATTTCAGTTAACAATTTTTATAAAATTAAACAGTTAGCAATTATTACTATATGCTACATGACAAGTCATCAAAACAATATAATCTGGCTGAAAAGAATTTAACAGCAATATTAAATAAACATCTTTAAAATTTTTACAAAGACACATCTAATAACACATAAAAATATCAATTTTTCTAACAAGTTTTCCTACAAATATAACCAGTGTCTGATAAATCTGATATTGCTCAATTTTTTTGCTTGGGTTGAGCAATTGCCCCCTACTGGTAGGCCAAGTTACTGAACTCCAAGCAAAATCTTTGCACTGTCAGTGCATATTAATTCTTCTTTGTTAAAGACACATTGAAATCAATGTCAATAGTAAAACCTATAAAATGGCAAATAATTTTTAGGGTAAAAAATAAATTTTTATAAAAACTTTTAGTAAATTAAAACAATGCATCAAAACTTTTTCAAGTGGTAGTTGTTAAAATTGTAATGTTAAAAAAGTAACAGTTTACTAATCTCTTCTCACCTGTTGTGCACAATTTTTTTCTTCCAATCCATTACCATTTTTACCTATTTAGACATTATCTATTCATAGTAAAATTGAACTTTTAACAATAACCTATAACTCTCGCTACAAAAAGATAATAAAATTATGATTTGCAATTGTATCAACTTAAGCAAATATGACATAAAATTGTAAAAAATAAATCTTTTATTTAATGTCATACTAATGTGAACCTACTTTTGCAGTCCCCATCACCAGTGATGAGATTCAAAATTTTAAGAACAGGTTTCCTTTTGTGTGGAAAACATTAACAATAGGTTCCCCCATTATACAAAGATAGAGAGGTCTCAAGACTTTATGGATCTCATGGATTGTAAAAGAGATCCGACTTCATTATATGGATTTGCTGAACTTAGTGACATTTCAATAATGGATTATGTAAACCCATGCAAACCACTGAATATCACCACTGCTCATCATTAACTTTATTTGACGAATTTTGCTACACACTGGAAAAATTAGTTGTGCTTTTTTTAAGCACATTAAATTCTTCAGATTGTTGTGCTTTACAATTTTACCTTGCTGTTTTAATATCAGGATTATCCTATTAATATATATTGAACCATTAAATTATAACTATCAATAAAAAATCAACCATATAACAAACAGTTGATATTACTTCAAAGGGTTATATAAAATATCTGTTTATTTATAATTCTTTATAAGTAATTATTAGTGTTATTTTTAATTTCATTTTGACTTGAAAGCAAAAATAAATAATAAAAACATATAAGAATAATAGTGAAAATTATTTATTTAAATCAGACTCATGGTCCATAACAGAAATAAAAGGAAAAAAAACCATTGAAATATGAAACCTAAAGTATTTAAAAAATCAAATTAGTTATGAAATCAGCCCCTATAAGCATAAAAATTTTTTTCATAATCAAATTTTTACACGAGGATTAAAAGTACACAAATAGTTTACAGCAGTTTGACATCAAATAATAAGTAAATAATTTATATTTTCATCTATAGCAAGCATTTAAAAAAATTTTTTTTTACCTTTACGCTCATAGCCTTGGTTTTAAAGCACACAAGAGTTTTTAAGAGTAATATTCTTACTATTTAATGTAATAATCTCATTTAATATCAAAAGCTAATCTGTAAACTATACTACGAAGAAGAATGTTTAGTATGCAGTATGGGCGTAGGTAAAGAATACGGACCCCCCTTGTAAAAATAATTTAAAATAACAAAAATAAAATAGGGTTAGGGTTAGGGTTAGGGTTAGGGTTAGCTAACCCTAACCCTAACCCTAACCCTAACCTTTGACTCGCTTTATTCGTCAATTTTATTTTTGTTATTTTAAATTATTTTTACAAGGGGGGTCCGTATTCTTTACCTACGCCGCAGTATGCTTGCTTGCTATCAATTCGATTAACTTTTTTGCCCTACTCCGTGTTGACTTCGTGATAGGAAAAAGCGGAGTTATCAATCCCGTAGTTACTATCCCTAGGTTAGGACTATAAACATAATTTGTTACCTCATGGGCGTCCGCAGACGCGCTTCCTGGAGGAGTGATGGTAAGCAGTCGGAAACACAAAAAATATTCTTAAAAAGGATTTTTTAAAAAATTCTGGTACAGGTTTTAAAACAATGAAATTAAACTAATTCACCGGCATGGGTCTTGATTGTTAAAGCCAAGTCTTACCAATAAATTTATAGTAATGATCTTGCGAGCGCAAAAAGCAGAAAGGGAAGTTTTTTGTTGTTTTGTGATCTCAAAACTTTCTTATAGATTGTGTTTATATGAGTTTATATAGATCTTTCTTGGATTAGCTACTGATACATTTGTCTAAGAATTTTTTCATAATTTTTTAGTGGCGGCCCTCACGCAGAAGGTTTACTAATTATGAGACGTCATAAAAGATTGCGTGAAGTAAAAGATTTTTTTTTCAAAGCTTTTCATCTGACACTCTTCAGGGGAAATCGTCAGAATAAAGCAGAATTAAAACCGAACTGAGTTATAAAGGGGAAAGCAGAGTTGTCATTGGCTGAAAGAAGTTAGCCAATGAGAGAAAAGATTAAAAAATTTTCAAAGAGTAGACTAATTCTTTTTGCTTACATAGAAGGGGATTGAGAGATTTAATGAAAGTCGCTTCAAGAACAAAAGGGTGAAAAGAAGAGCGAACTCGAGCGAAAATAGAAAATTTTCTTTGTTGTAGTAAAGAGCGCATTGGGCGTTGTCAAGAAGATGTTGACCAACGGCAAATTCGTGAAATTGTTGTGGGCGTATGTTGGCCTTGCAAGAGCGGGAAAGACTTTGGCGGTTGTGTGAGGCAGGAGGATTGGCGATGGATCTAGGAACGTGTTGTTTAATTCACTCTTCTAGGCGTTGAGACGTGCGACCAAATTTTATCAATAACGTAAAAGGTTGGTGGTTTTGCAATTAAAAACAGCCATTATTAATGCAAAAATTCTACTTAAGTATTATCCAATTTTATAAGCTTTTGTTTATTAAAACTTCTTTAGATACTATAAATAAAAAACAAAAGCCGATGACGGTCAAACAAAAAAATGTTTGTTATTGAAAAAGAATATTTTTTAATAGCAAAAAATTTTTTTCGCGCTTAATCATCATCTGTTTTTGGTTTTATTTATGGTATCCGAAGAAGTTTTAACACTAGAAGCACCAAACGAGTCAATTGACGCACGCGCTTTTTTTAAAAATTAGTATGCGTTTCTCGCTATATTGTAAGGCTTCTGAAAGGCAGACCGTACACATTTGAAAAGTTATAACATTGCCAAGTATCTACGTCAACGAAACGAGCATGCTTTTAAAGCTTTATCATGGACAGGAAAAGTATCGTTTGCTGCAACACTTTTCACCTATTGGGCTTTGACGCATTATACAGGCATTAGTTTTTCTATTTCTGCACGATTTAGAAAAACACGTGTGGCGGTCTTTTGGAGCAGGCTGTCACACTCTCTTTTTTCAGTTTTTGTGTAGCAGAAGAGCCTGTACTGGATCTCGTAGGTCTTTAAAAAATCAATGACTCCGTAGCACTATTTAGGCTACCAGTGAGTTCTTTACATACTTTTTGTATGTACGCCCTATGGCTGAAATCGCTCTTGCACACAACTTTGTAGATAACCCAACGATTTATTAGAACCATGTCAATGATATTATAAAAGATATGTACTGGCCATTTTCTGCTAGCAGCTTTCACTGAATACTGTTATAGTATGTGACGTCATAGCGCACGGTTCTACTGCCTTCTTCTCTCTGGTTTGATAAGTGTGGTTAACCGCGTGATAAACTATTAGTATAACTTACAGATTCAGTCGTATAACTATCGTGTAACTCCGTATAAATAAAAGAGCTAACTGCAGATACTAGTGGAACTCATAACATGGCGTCGTCGACAGTCAGCTTATAAATTTGTTTGAAGAAAATAAGCTTACGAACCATTATAAAAGTATACTGCAAGTTCGTGATCGGAGATTTGTAAAAGATTGAAGATAAAAGAAACATGGCAAAAAATAAACGAGAGCTGCAAGCGGAATTAGAAGCAGCAAACAAACGTATAGCCGAATTATCTCAATCTAATCAAAACACGAATAGTAATATTAATAACGAGGAACCTCCCTCTTGGTTAAAAACTCTTTTAGAGGCACAGTCTGAAAGCCAGCGACAAATGCAGCTTGAAAGTCAGCGACAAATGCAACAAATAATCGAACGATTTTCGCAACAGCAGCTGGCCCAAAGCGCGAACAGCGAGAGAAGCGAATCACGTGAGCAAACGGTTGACGTCAACAATGCTAACAACGAGGCAAGGCGAACCAAAGCGGACGCACAAAAGCCTTCCACACTGCAGGTGGGAATTTCGTTAGCTGAATTTGCGAAATGGCGTAAATCGTACAACGATTATGCTACGGTCTCGCTTGCTACAGAGCTGCCATTGAGCAGTCAGTTGGCATTGCTTCGCGGTTTTTTTTCGATGGACATGCGAGAAGCCGTAGAACACGTACTTCTTATCCCGGATGATACGACACTTAAACCAGACGAAGTGTTAGATAAAATCAAAAATTACATCCGGAGTCAAAGAAACATAGCGTTAGATTGCGTCGCATTTTCAAGAGAGAAAGCAAGCGGCTGGCGAAAACTTTGATTCGTTTTTAATCGCGATTAAAACTTTGGCAAGAGACGCAGACTTGTGCAATGAATGTTTAAATCGTCGTTTAGTCACAAAAATTATGTCGGGAATATATGACAAAGAGACTCGAACAAAGCTCCTAGCCATGTCCCCATTACCTGATCTTCAGACCGTCACTGATTTATGCAGATCGGAAGAGTCAGCAAAACTAGACGACGCGCGAATAAGCCGACAGCTGAATGAGAGAAGAGCGTACCAAAGAAAATTTTGTCGAAATTTCTCTAAATCTAAAGAGCGCAATAAAAAGCCCTGTACAAAATGCGGTAAAAAGACCTGCCCACCAAAAGGTCAAACCCACTGTCCCGCAAAGGATACAGAGTGCTTAATATGTCGCAAAAAAGGTCACTTTACATCAGTGTGCTTTCACAACAAACCCGGGTTTAACAGACGCGAAGAAACGAAGAAAAAGTTAACGGGACAAATAAAGCGTAGATGCAATGCTAATGCAAATTTTGCTAACTCCGCGGCGCCCAAAATAACTGTTAATCTTTTTTCTCTTAAACATCGTAATCCGTTAGGTTCCACAGAAGCTACACCAGACACAGGTGCTGAAGCAAGTCTTGTTGGGGTAAACATCATTCAACGGCTCGGAATAGACCTTGCTAATCTAATGCCGCCAAATCAAGACACTCTTAGTGCAGTAAACCGGCAGACCGTAACATGCGTAGGGACTTTCCCATGCATCATCGAATACTGCGGCCGATTCGTGGAAGAAACCATTTACGTCTGTCCTGAGGTAGAAGATTTTTTGCTTGCTTGGTACGTATGTCAACAGGTTAACATTTTACCTGACACGTATCCTCAACCGATAAACTCATCAAAAACACCTCGAAAATTAGCAAGCATATTAAAAGCAGAGAACACAAGATTCATTATATCAGAGAACCCAACTGAAGCAGAAATTAGTAAAATTGAGAACAAGTTGATAAAATCGTACAGCGATGTGTTTTCTGAAGACACAACATTACGGGAAATGAACAGTAAACCCATGAAAATTTCCTTGAAAGATGATGCTGTTCCATTTGCTTTACCTGTTCCACGCCAAATACCTTTAGCTTTCAGAAAGATGGTGAAGACAGAGCTTGACCAACTCGTACAAGCCGGAGTCATTGCACCAGTAACAGAAGCAACTGATTGGGTGCACCCTATGGTCGTTGTACAAAAACCTAATGATGGAATTCGTCTTTTTATTGATTTGCAGAAATTGAACAAATACGTACGCCGTCCATATCATCCATCTAAATCACCTGCTGAAGCTATTTCGAATATTTCTTCTTCGTCTAAATTTTTCTCAACATTAGACGCCACTAAAGGATACTGGCAAGTACCTTTAGAAAAAGAAAGTCAAGACTTTACCACATTCATTACGCCGTTCGGAAGATTTAAATTCCTTCGAGCTCCGATGGGACTAGCTTCTTCTCAAGACGAATATTGCGCAAGAGGCGATGAAGCTCTGCAAGGCATTGAAAAAGTCGAAAAAGTGGTAGATGACATTCTTATTCAAGGCGAAACCGCACAGGAGCACTTGAATACCGTAGTGGCTGTACTAAACAGATGTCGAGAACACGGTATTACTCTTAATCCGAAGAAAGTGCAGTTACTACAAAGTGCTGTGAGATATGTCGGATATATAGTGAGCAGCGACGGTATTAAAGCAGACCCCACAAAAATTGAAGCAATCTCTGAATTCCCTGCTCCAACAAACATAACTGAATTACGATCTTTTATGGGCATGGCAAACCAGCTGGGCGGATTTACTCACCTACTCAGTGAAGCAGCAGGCCCACTTCGGGACTTGCTCAAACCAAAAAATGCTTTTCTCTGGTCACCCCAGCATGAAGAAGCATTTACAAAGACAAAAGAAATTCTTTGTAGCCCCCATATTTTGGTTGCATTCGACCCCAATCTGGAAACGATGCTGCAAACAGATGCATCTCGATTAAAAGGTCTAGGTTTTGCACTTTTGCAAAAACATCAAGAAACGTGGAAATTGGTTCAAGCAGGATCACGTTTTATAACTGAGACTGAGTCCAACTACGCTATGGTTGAACTGGAATTGCTCGCTGTTGTTTGAGCTATGCGTAAATGCCGCATATATCTGCAAGGCTTACCCAATTTCGAGCTGATAGTAGATCACAAGCCATTAGAGTCAATCCTGAATACCCAGACACTCGATATGGTGGATAATCCCAGGATTCAGAGACTTAAAGAAAAACTCAGTGCTTTTATATTCCACACCACCTGGAGAAAAGGCAAAGACCATGTGATCCCCGACGCGTTGTCACGAGCACCGTGCCGCGACCCAGAACCAGAAGATATCATAAACGTAGACACAACCAGAATGATTTGCAAAAACGTTTCTACAATTCTGAGAGGAAAAGACCCAGAAGTCACAAAAGAAACATTTATCGATCCAATGCTGGAAGACTTAAAAGAAAGTACTCAGAAGGACGAAGCAGCACAACAATTAATCACTGCTATTAAAAGTAACTTTTCAAAAGGAAACGAATATCCATTAGCTCAACCTTTCAAAAAGCTGAAAGATCAGCTTACTTTCGAAGATGGATTAATTCTCCTGAACAGCCATCGCATTGTGGTGCCGGTACAGAAAAGAAAAGAAATACTGACAAAGCTACATGCCTCACATCAAGGCATCGAAAGAACAAAACAAAGAGCGCGTCAAATAGTGTACTGGCCAGGAATCAATAGCGACATCAAAAATACCATTGAAGCCTGCACGAAATGCCAAGAGCACCAACCAAGCTTGCAACAGGAACCATTACAACGCGATCCCCTCCCATCAAGACCCTTTGAAGACGTATCTGCAGATTTATTTTATTATGCCGGTAAGACTTACCTGGTTTATGTAGACCGTCTGTCGGAATGGATTAAGCTCAGCGAGTTCTCTCATGACCCTAGTTCACATCAGATAATCAGCACTATAAGAAAATTTTTCGTGGACACAGGGGTACCAGTACGAATCAGAACTGACGGAGGACCGCAATTCACATCAAGCAAGTTTCAACAGTTTCTCAAGAAATGGGGAATAACTTCCACCATAAGTACTCCACATTACCCACAGTCAAACGGACACGCAGAAGCAGCAGTGAAAGCCATGAAGCACCTTGTTGCCAAAACTGCTGAACATGGTAGTCTCGACTGCGATGAATTTAGCAGCGGCCTAATCGAATGGGTTAACACACCCAAGGCCCATGGGTTATCACCAGCCGAAATTTTATACGGCGCCCCGCTACGTTCAATCGTCCCAGCTAAACTGAAATATTTCAAGGAAGATTGGCAAAACAAATTCGACAAGTGGGACACAGCTTTATCAAATCTACAAGTGGCTGCAGAAACCGAATACAATAAACGCGCAAAACACCTCAACCCACTAAAAATCGGACAACATGTTCGAATTCAAGACCATATTACAAAAAAATGGTTGCGATCGGGACTCATCATCGGCGTCGGGAGAAACCGCGACTATCACATAAAACTACCGAGCGGTCGAGTCTGTTGGCGCAATAGACGTTTTATTCGCCCTCTCCCCACCGAAGGGGGAGACCCCAAAGAGGAAATGATGACATCAGACGAACGTCACGTCCATTTTGAAAATGAAGTCTTCCCACCATCTCCAACCTCGCGGCGAAGCGTGAGACAAAAACGCTTTCCTAATCATTTAAGAGATTTTGTATGAAGTAGCGTAAAACTCATAACGCTTGTGCCGTATTGTATATAGTTTGTTGCATGTTTATTAATCGGGCTCGTACAACGTACTAATATTTTTCTTAGACAACCTTTTCGCTAAAAAGCTTCTTAAAAGGGGGTTGTTATAGTATGTGACGTCATAGCGCACGGTTCTACTGCCTTCTTCTCTCTGGTTTGATAAGTGTGGTTAACCGCGTGATAAACTATTAGTATAACTTACAGATTCAGTCGTATAACTATCGTGTAACTCCGTATAAATAAAAGAGCTAACTGCAGATACTAGTGGAACTCATAACAAATACAGCCTGGATATTGGATCTAAAACATCCACACCAACCTTCGTCTTGTTATGAAAAAGCACGGTTTCTGGCTTACGCTTCGGATTATTGTGCTCTGGAACAACGTTGTATGTAGGGTGCTCAAAATGTTTAAAGACTTCGGCTGTTTGCACTGATAAGAAGTGATAGTTGCTGTAGTGTCCCCTGTGGAGTGTACAGCCATGGTGCTATGCAACATACGCTTCTTCTTCAACAAATCTGAAATTTTCCTTCGCTTTGCTGGAATTGTCGCCACCAAACTGCACTGCCGTTTTGCGAGTCTCAATAAAAGGTCCAAGGCAGTGAAGTAATTGTCACACGTGACGTTACAACCTTGCCTGAATAAAGGAATCATTAGCTTCATCGCCACAACCGTTGGCAAACTAGCATTTCCACTTCTCGTCCAGTCCTTCCCAAGATAAGAAAATCCGTTGTATAGATACTTGCTCTCTACATCGAAGGCCATCCAAAACTTTATGCCGAACTTATCTGGCTTGTTTGGCATATACTGAATAAACATACTCCTGCCCGTGCAAGAAAGCAGTTGCTCATCGATGGTTATATTCACGTTGGGATCGTAGGCCTTCTGGAAATTCTTTAAAAACGGATTCCACAGCAATTATGCCAAGCAAAACTTTTTCTTCCAAATTCCTCCTCCTTTCAGTTTTTAAAAGCAAAACTTCCAAATTCCTTCTTTTAGTTTTCAAATCAAACCTGAGAAACTTAATGATTTTTATGAATCTCCAACGTGGCATAGTAGCGTTGAACAAAGGGCATCTCCAAGATTTATCCCATATACTTTTTATAGACAAAGTCCTTCCACCAATTGCGCCACATGCCATAATAAGTCCCATAAGTTTGTCGAATTCATCTAACGTAACCGTCCAGCTGTTATTTCCAATGACACGATGTGCTTCCGAAGTAGTGCACTTCAGAATATTCTTCAGCGTGGGCTCGTTGAAAAAAATGCGGAACGAGGAAAGAGGAATGCCGCGTATGATGCTGAATGTGAAATATGATGTAGGTCCTGCACGGATTCTAACAATATTGTACTGCTGTAGTCGTCCAGTAGTGACTTGGGAGGGAACTGAGCGTTGCAAGTGGGATCTGTCTTTGCTCAAAAAGATTTAATCATCGTTATCACTGCTGCTTCGGGCACGCTCCATCATCTGTGTTGATTGGTGCTTCCTGGTTTGTATATTCGTCATCTGAATCAGAAGAATTCTCCTTATTTTGAATATACACAATCACATTGTTGAGTTCATCAGATTTGGAATCTGAGTACTCACCATCAGAAGACTCTAAAGCAATAATTTGCAGTGTTGTAAACTTTGCCTTTATTACGAGTCCGAGTGCGAGTCCCTAACTTATGATTCCGAGTACGAGTTCGAGTTCAGCAAAAAATATTTCTACGAGTCCGAGTTCTTGATGCACGAGTCCGAGTACGAGTTCAGAAAAAAAAATCTACGAGTCTGAGTGCGAGTCATAAAATTTGCATTTTTTAAAAAAAATTTGAATGTCAAATCAACAATTCGCGATCTTAATAGTTTATAGCTCGGGCCTATGTTGTAAAAGCTTATAGTTTTGTATAAAAGTATGCTTATTGCTTATATTGCTGAGATGCATTAAATGTTAATTATTTTAAATAAATAATGACGCCCACTTGAGTTTTTATACAAATCTTAGCAAGTTGAAGTTACGTTTTACGATATACACGCTACTTACTCAATAGCTTCAAATCAAGAACAGTATAATTATGTGCGAGCTACAAAATTTCTGGTCAATTTTTTAGCTCTTAACAACCTAGGGCACCGATTAAGCACAAGCTTTTAATTCACAATGTTTTTTTTAAAAAATCATAATTGCTTTTTAATGTTGTCAAAGCAGACAATAAATCACTGCCGATGCGAGACCTGTGCAGTCGCATCATCAAGGCTCCTGTACTGAACAAACGTTCAATGGGTGCACTTGTTGCTGGCACAGACAATACTTTAATAGCCAATTGATAAAGAAAATAAAATTTTGCAGAATTTATGCACCAAAATGTTAAAGTGTTGGTATAATTCGTATTGGTACGAGTAATTGAATCGAAGTAACTTCCGAGTTGTCCCCTGAGAGTAACGTTTTTTTCTCTTGACAATTTTTGACGAGCCTTGCTGTACGCAGCAAACAAAGCCGGAACTTTGCAGGGTGGTTCATCCTCACTCTCACTAGTCACTGTATCAGGATTAGTCAAAGCAGGACCCCTGTTGCATTCCGCAATAATCAGCTCTAAAAACATAATAAATATTTAGAGAACAGAAAACATTTTTTAGAAAAATTATTTAATATAGGGCAAGAAATAGTTAGTAAATTTATATTTAAACAGCTCTCTTCTGATAAATGTCACCTGACAGCAAGAATTACGAAATTTGTATTACTGCGTGTATAGCCTACTTTTTAACAATTTATCCTATTATCTGGCAAATAATTAGCCGTTATTCACAATATTGGGCATCTTACATAATTAGTACTTTACATTTCTTAAATGGGAATTTTACGAAACGTTTTGTTTTACTAGTTTAATGTAGCTTTTCTATAATTTTGGAGAGAATGCTTTGAAAATATGCAAAAAGTAGAGAATATTGTCAATAAAATGGTGTTCGAGTCTTAAAAAGCATTTCCAAACATTGCATCATGAAAATTGTTATTACACAGTATATTTTCAATCCTGTATTATGCACTTTAAAAAATCTTTACTAAGAAAACAACTCTCAAGTTTCTTAAGTTTTTTGTTCTATTTTATGAAATGCGGAGCTTAGAAATTACTTCAAAAAATAAGAATAAAATAAAGCTTGCCTTTTACGCTTGAAGTCAGGCTTTCTTTTTCTTCATCACTTGTTCTGGTTTCTTTCACCCATTCTACCCCAAACATTGGATCAAGTGTTGCCGCCACGACATAAATAGTATCTCCAAAAGGCTCATCAACAAACCAAGCGTCGGAACTTCTTAAAGCAGAAAATCTTGTTTCTACGTTTTTAAAAATTCCGGAAAAGCGAGTTGTCAAAGATTGCAATATTTGTTCTGCCATGAATTTTAAGTGTTTTGATTTTTTCTTTTTAAACTCAACCAAATGTTTTTTTAATGATAATACTGTGGGCAACACCAAACTTATTGTTGGGGCATCTTCTCCTTGGGTCAACATACTTGCCTCATAAAATGGGTGCAGCAATTCGACAAATTCTTCGAGCTGTAGCTATTCCCGAGGAGAAAAGTCCAGTTCCATGCAATTTGCGTTGCTGCATACCGTAGATAGTTTTGAATGATCTAAGGCCGTTACACTGGCGATTTGCTTGAACATAGAGTTCCAACGAGTACATACTAGAGCTGGAATGCGTCGATGTTCGCCGAACATATTTGTGAATTTTTCAGAAAAATTTGTACTTGTGTGCATCAAACTAGAGAGCTTTGATGCTTTGGAGAGAGCTCCTCTGATACCTACGAAAACAAGAATAATCTGAAAAAAAAATCCACTGCCTGCTTAAAATTGAAGTTTCTTATTGTTTTATAAATCTATATGATCGTTGGTGTTGCGTCCAGTTTTCATAAAACTGAACTACACTTAGGTATAAACGGTTCAGTTGACTTCTAGAATACGATATAAGTTAAGTTTTGATAATTACATAATTTTAAAATCAGAAATAAAAACTACTGCAATTGTTTTACTTTTGATCATGTACGTATTATGATCCCAAGAAAACGAAATTATATGCTTACAGTATTTTCGTTCAAAGAAAGGATAAACGCGTTTTTTTGAATGATTTATTCCGTCACGGATGACAAGTTGAAGAGAGTGAGAAAAGACTGTCACGCTCTACCTACTTAGTACCAAAATAACCACAAGATACTAGAGGCGAACCCTACGTTAATATCGCAGAAAATCACTAGCCTGTTGAAAGGAGCTTATGCGAGTGTTGAACTGGCGGGGCCTAGCGAATTAGAAGGACAGACAGGTATTAAAATTTAAATCAATTATATTGAAGAAACGAAGACAAAAAGATTAAATGAAAATAAGAACAAACGCCAAAATTATACGCGAGATGCTACAATTTACCAATAGATTAAACACATACAAATTACCTAACCGAATTTACAGAGCCGCAAAAGAATATAATGAATTTTATAAATTTTCCCTCTAACGCTTAATACCAACTTGCTGTCCCGACAGATACATTCACATACATAAAATATACACAGAATACGTTCATCATCTCGAATCCTGCATCTACAATTGAATCTCACTTAATAATGTCTTCTCGTTGCCGCCCCGTATATATACACCTTTTGTAGCGACCACATGTGAAGGAACGCTTTACACCCGTTCCTTTTCACCAACGAGAACAAAGCCACTTCATGGCGTAAATCCGTAATCCAAACAGCTGTCCACTGTCCAGGGCAACAACGGTAAATAGTCACAAAGAAACTCTAAATAATCGCGTCAACGTTAATGCGATTTACACAATTAAATTAAAAAGGTTACGATTTAAATAATTAAATTAAAAAGGTGTCGATTTAAACAATTAATTTAAAAAGGTTACGATCTGAATAATTATTCCAAAAAGGTTTCAATCTAAACAATTAATCCAAAAAGGTTTCAATCTAAACAATTAATCCAAAAAGGTTTCAATCTAAACAATTAATCCAAAAAGGTTTCAATCTAAACAATTAATTTAAAAAGGTGTCGATTTAAACACTTAATTTAAAAAGGTGTAATGTCTTTATTTGATAAAATTTAATCGTAGCGTGACAAAGACGATAGACGAATTTTGCTTGTAATAGTTTCTAATTCAGCATCCACCTCTATTTGATCGGCTTCATCCAAGGGAACCATGGAAAACTCGTTGCAAACATCTTCTTGGTCAGTATTTTCCGATAAGAGGCTGCTTGTACTTGCGCGCTCATTTAAAGAGGGAAAATTTTCTTCTTCAAAACTAGGGAAACAAGTGTTAAACGCTTTTTTCATATTTGCAGCATTGTCCGTAATGATGTATGCAATTTTTTTTTTAATTTTAAATTGCTGAACTATTTTTTCAAAAGCTGCTGCAATATTTTCTCCCGAATGCCGTCCGACAAATTGCTCGCACGCTAGTGTGAAAGACTTTAGGAGATGGGCTTCTTTTTCTTTTACAACAACGTGTGCCGTAACTCCTAGAAAAGAGCGCATTTTTCTGTCGGACCATTTGTCCACTGTTATACGCACAGTTTGGCAATTTTGGAATTGTTTCATAATTTTGAGTTTCACATCATCTGCTTTTTTTTAATTTTTTTTCGAACTGTTTGGCGAGAAGGGGGTTTATATTGAGGATGTACCACATTTAAAAAAATTAAAAAACCTGTAGATTCAACTAATCTTAGTGGCAATCCTTCCCCGACTATTAGATCAGTTATTAAAGATTCGGTGATTAGGGATGCTTTAAGATTGCTGTTGCTGTAGGTTGCTGGATTTTGCGTTGAAAAATAATCTTTCATGCTTGCCTGCTGGTTTAATGACGAATAAGAACCGGTATTTGGACATTGCTGCTGATAATTTTTGTATCTAAAAAATTCGTTATATAATTTACAAAACCATGACTTGCTAAAGATAACGCAAAGCTTCAAAAGCTAATATTTCAATAATAAATTTTATTGCCGCACAAAGATTGTTCTTAAGGCCCGTTTCCACTACGAGCGTGGAAAAGAGCATTCTTTGTCTCTTTTATTGATCTTCGATTAAAGCGAGCGGTTAAAATTGAAGCGAGCGCAAAAAAAAATCAATAAAACAAACAAAGAATGCTTTTTTCCACGCTCGTAGTGGAAATGAGCCTTTATGTTAATGCGGCAGAGTTGGACCTCTCTTCTTTTACACTCAATCATCAATCTGACAATTTCACTTGTAAACAAAATTAAAAACAATTTAAAAGATAACATTAAACACCCTACACTACAATGAGTTATTGTTACCAAAAACTATCTCAAGTTTAAATTTGGCAAGCCAAGGAAGTTTTTTTTCACTTAAAATGATTAGGTTTCATGTCTGCATCAGCTCTGGTCTCTTTATCAGAAGCCAATAAAGCTATCAGAATAAAAGCTACCGGTAACTTTTAAATAGCACTTAGACTACTGATGCCGAAAACAAAAACTGTAAAATTTTAAAATTGTTTAAGATAAAGACAAAATTTTTTAATTTAAAACCACAAGTGATATGTTTTATACGATTTACCACATTTTAATTTTTAAAACCTTCGACCAAATTGATTTTCAAGTTTTACCATAAAAAGCTCTTCATTTGCAGTTCTAACAAAACTGCACGAACGTAAATTTTAATGTAGAAAAAAAAAAGCGATAAACATTGAATCAAATACATTTGATACCGGGCTTTAGACAATTTTGCATCGGTAAATCTTTTTGTTTTTTTAACTTGCACCGTCCTTGACAAAAACTTACAGTATACATAGCTTATATATATGTTTTGAATTCATTTTATGTTGAAAATAAATAGTTAAATGAATACAAAAAAATTTGCAGCAGGACCAAAAAAACTAATTTTACAATTTAAAAATTTTTCACCGCTTTTTATTAACATTATATCCTTATATACGTAAAGCACTAAAAGAGAAACTTTCACAAAAAGACTATAAGAGTTATAATAGTTCTATTTCATTTGAATAAGACATTACCCTTGTAGGCCTATGATCCCAAACAGGCTTCCGGTGATTGGTTTTTAGGGGGCAAAACCTTGCCAAAAACAATTTTTAATTGGTTAATATTTCAACTCGTTTTACCCTTTCCGCCTGCATCAACAAACCCTTTCGATGAGAACCCAGCCTTAAGGCCCGTTTCCACTACGAGCGTGGAAAAGAGCATTCTTTGTCTCTTTTATTGATCTTCGATTGAAGCGAGCAGTTAAAATTGAAGCGAGCGCAAAAAAGAATCAAGGCGCGTTTACAGCCATTTACAGTACTTTTTTCTTTCAGCGCAATCTTGGTTTGTTTTATTGACGCTCAAATCCACTCATTTTTTCTCGAAAACATGAGTGGATTTGAGTGCTGCTGTTAGTTGAAATGAAAGTTGTGTACTTACTCATTTGGATGTTTTCTCTTTAGATGTCGGACGAAATTCGTAATTGTAGGCACACAGTCAGTGATTGTTGTCTTTTGTTTGCAAAACTTGCATTCTGCAAAATGCCGAGTTTTTAAGTCTTCTTTTTTTGTTTCATAATTTTCAAAACCAAATTTACACACAGTTGGTACAACACAACTCATATTTGTCTTATTTTTACCTTATACCTATACAAACAACTGGAGAATAGAGTAAATTATAAATTCAATTTTTTGTTAAATGAAGGAAAGACTCGCAATTCGTAAGTTCACTTTTCGTTGAGAGAATGCTGGCGTTTCCGACGATTTACGGAATTCAATAGCTATATCCGTCTAGTGAACTTGTTTAAATAAGGTCAGCGAAATCCCTCCCAGTTACAAACTACCCTTATTTAGTATGCGTAACTCTATGACGCCCGATTCAGAAAAATATAGCTGTAACTTGAATATGAAAGAGAGGATTGAATTTATTCTTTATCTGCGATTTCACGCGCGCAGCTACTGAACACAATACAGCATAAAATAATACAATGGTCACCGCTGTCAGACCGAAATTCTGGTTACTGTCCGATGATAGCGATCTCTCTCTATTTATAATAAACCCGAATTGGGCCACGTGGCTCGGACGACAAAATTTAACAACAAAAAATCAATTTTATGCCCTTATACAGATTACTGTCAAAGCGAGGTCACATTGAGATTATTTAATTAGGACGATGCATCTAGGTCATTTAGAATGGATACAGGTTACCACATTTAATTTAAAAAAGTCTATAAGTAGATTAATCTGTTAAAATGGTCAAATATATCACATTTTCTCGCTGTTGGCAGCTACGACTCATTGCATTTCGATAGGTCACAAAAAATAATCCAATTTTCTCTGAAGAAGCGATTTGCATTACGTAACAACAATTTTTGTTTAGTTTAGTAGACTACACAAATAGTAAGATTGAAAATACTCAAACATGGTCGCTCAGACGTTCACTAAAAATTGCATGAGCATCTTTATTTCTTTTAACTTTAACTTTTTGTATTCTTAGCAGTTTAACTTGTTTTATTTTAATCGGTTAAGTTCTAAAATCTTTAATGTAATTGTTCAAATTTTAAAACTGATTATTATGACTTTTTAGTTTTAAAAGTGTTAAAGGTGAGAGCAAAATGATACCGAACGAAATATCTTTGTTTTTATGGATTTAACCTTTACGTGTCCGCTGGCATTCTGGAATGCCAACTAATAATGTACACAGCTTGATTTTGTTTACTAAAATTTCCAAACAACTCTCTGTGACGTCACAATACCCAAGCAAATGCGCAAATCCATTTATATACGGCTGCGCTTTGATGCGAAGTCAGAATTTCAATTGTCAGGTAAAAAGTTTTTAAAAGCACAGCAACGAACGACCTAAAAACAAATTTTAAGTGAAGACTTTTTTTTATAGATGATTAAGTTTCACCCTAAAATCTTTTTCATTTGCAAATTACAGATTCGTCCACGAAATCTACCCTAATCAACTAAGATTTCGTTTGATGATTGCAACAAAGTTTTGCAGACAGCTGTTTCTCACGGACAAATCTGGTTGTTGCAGCTGTAATCCGTCTGCCTTGTTTGCCAAGAAGCTTAACAATTCGGCAACTGGCAATCAAATGTCTGGCTGCCAGTGGCTGGCTGCTTTTGTTTTCGTAATTTCTGAGTAGAATCATCGAGCTTCTTTTATTAGAATTATTTTTTTCTACTCGGTAAACGCTGTTTTTTTAACGAGTTCGAGTGCGAGTTCTTGGTTACGAGTCCGAGTTCCGACAAAAAAAATTCTACGAGTCCGAGTTCAAGTCCCAGTTCTTGATGCACGAGTCCGAGTCCGAGTCCTCAAAAATCCGGACTCGAGTCTTCACAACACTGATAATTTGCAACAATTGCAACGCTTGATCAGCAGCAAACCTTTGAGACATTTTACACTCAAAGAAAATACTGTATCAGTAATTTATTTGGCTTCTGACTTGTGAAAACACAACTCATCGTTAGACACTATGCAAAATGCTCGTTGCACAAATTATTTCAAACTTGCTGCTCCTGTGGTGCTAAGAATAAACATATTATTATCAGGAACAACCTATTTAGAGCTTCCATGACTGAGATATAGCTTGGTCAAGGTAATAACCATGCCCCTCAAATACAGCTTATCCTCTTTTGCAACTTAATCCTTACAATAATAACTTTTATGGCAGCAATATTCAAAACACTAGGCTAAGCTATACCTGATTTTCTTGTAGTTAACGCAAAACAGAAAACTACTATGTATTGTCCGCCAGGCCCTCACCCAGCTATGCCCCGTAAATTTCTCATAACACAAAATAGCTTAGCTGGTGACGCCGAGAATCACCAGAAAAAGAGTGACAACGAATTGAAAATACTTCTTCAAAGATCAGAACACTAGCAGCAGTGTTTTTTTTAAGGTTTGGCTTGAGAAACCTCTAAGCAATTTTGAAAGGCTGCTAATTTTTTTTTCTATTGTTTCTGAGCATACTTAGATTTGTTTACACTGTTGTAGAAGCAGATTTTGAGAGACCACTGGACAAGTTTGAGAGACCGTTTCGGTTCCTCAAAATGCCTTAAAAAAAACACTGACTAGCAGCACAACGAGTGATTGATAAAACTAACTTGATAGGGAATAAATAAACTTAAAACACAATTATTACTTCATAGTAAGGTACGCCGTCTACGTTCTTTAATGCCATAAAAAAAACTGCTTTAGAAAAAGACAATATAATGATATCTACCAAGAAACTGTTGGTAAACAGGTTGGTATGGTTCATTTCGACGTGTTAACGAGTCTTGCGTCAATTGACGCGCTTGGTCCTTCTAGGTATAATTGTAATTTTTTCCCTAATTTTTGCCCCCCAGGTCACGAAATTTGGTCTGAGAGTGTCTATCTATAAAAAAATAAAAGTTAAAAAGTATGAAGCGATAATACTTTAGAAAGCGCGATTTATCGTAATGTAAAAATTGAAATGCGTCAATTGACGCGCTTGGTCCTTCTAGTGTTAATAAACGAAAGACTAAAAAGAAATACAAATGGATTAAAATCAAATCTGGTGTTATCTAATCAATAAAAAGTTAAAATCGTAACTATTATTAATTGCAATCTCTATACTGACAAACAACTCAATCTTTATCTCTTCAGTGGAAAATTTTAGAAGCACATGTGCGCGAAACAAAAACTCCCAAAGGGTTTTAACGCATGAGGTAATTTATGAAAACGTTTATGACGAAATACATGTATTAAGGCAATAAAAAAGTTTGAATCAGCCAAATCTTCACTAAACAATTTTAAGAGATAAATCTTTGATGTAAAGTTGAAGCGAACATTGAAGCAAATGAAAAATTTAAGTAATCCAATTTTCACTGCTGTAATATCTTTAAATAAGCCTAAAAACTATGAACAGCTCATCCCGAATCAACCTTACCGCAAAAGTGAAGGCCTTTTTAGATTTCAACATGCAACTTTGAGCCTAATAAGAAGCTGAGAAATAAAAGAAAAGCACTTAGCTTACAAAATAATATTTAAACTTCACGCTATAAGGCAAAGGTTAATAACTTCTCTTCCTAATCTCAACAAATTTTCTTTAAAAAATTTTGTTTTTTTGAAAAATCAAAAATTAATTAACTTTATTGCATTGCTTGCTCAACATTATTTTTCACTCAATTTCGACTGTTAGGGATACCATCATGCTAATGAAAACCATTTGGGGCAACTATAAGTTACACTGAACTCGAATCATTCGATAAGTTTACACTGCTTTTTTATTAAACTTCTCCACGCAACTAAATTTTAGTCGAGTGGTTTCCCAACAGCCTGCACTGTGGCACTGTGCAGCTTTGACTTTTCAATGGCGTCACATAATTTTACTTTGTTGCGTAGACTACGATTACGTGTAATTTTAATTTAAAAGATTTTTAGCATAAAAATTTTTCGGAAGACGCCTTAAAGTTTTTTTTCTAATTAGTTTATTCCAATAACTTAACTAATTGTTACACTAAAAATAAGAGTCATAATCTATATGTGATTTTTGTCCTATATGATTTGGTTTCACCAACGATGGTATTAATATGTATTTTTTTAAAAGTGTGGCACTGTAAAAAGCTTAAGAACAACTGCTTTAGCATATATTTAAAATCTCGCTTTCTTTATCTAGCAAGTGACATATTTCTGCTTTAACTTCTCGCCTGAAAAACTCGTTTATGACGTTCTGTATTGCCACACAACAAGTATCGTGACCAAAAAAATTGCGGCAACTTCAAAGACAAAATTGTGATTTTGATTCTTCTACAAATAACTTTAAAATTAAAATTAGAGCATCAAACGGTCGAACCGGATCCATTTAAAATAAAGTTCCGGTTCAGGTTCGGGTTCAGCAATTTTTTTACGGGTTCAGCTCCGGTTCAGGTTCAGCAAATTTTATTTTTAAAGGTTCAGTTCCGGAATAACGGTTAATACGGGTTTACGGATCCGGTTCGGGTCCGGTTCGGGTCCGGTTCGACGCCCTGATAAAAATTAGCAACAGTTTTAAAATTTGTGATAATTTTAAACCGCGGTACAAAATAAAGTATTAAAAGTGAGTCGGTTGTATTTTAATAATCTTTAAAATGTGTTTATGTATCAATTTTTTGGCATATATACCGATTCTAAGCGGAGGTCTTAAAGTAATATTTTAAGAGAAAAGAGCATTTAGCCTAAATTTATACGAGTAGGGGAGAGTGGGGCACAGTAGAGGAAAGTACTTTTTAAAAATTCTTGGGAACATAGAAACAAAATTTTTGTGTTATAATTAGTCACCAAGCAGCCTTTTTGCTAGAACAATTTGATATCATTTACTAGAAAAGAATAAATTTGAAGTTTTATTTTTAGGTGTAGTGAGTATTTTTCTAGGAAGTTTTATCGAATCATATTATGTTTGTCATAGGTAGTTTAAATGAGTCAAGTTTTTCTGTGTATTATAGCTACTATTGTTAATACACTTTATTTGAGAATTGCTAGATTTATAATTTGCATCAAGAATAAAACAAACACTCAATCTTTCTTTAATGGTGAGGCTGAGGTAGGCTGAGACATAATCTTCTTCTTCTCCTTTCGGCCTTTCCCTTTAGTCAGGGGTAGCCACAGCGTATCATCATTCTCCACATCTTTCTGTCTTCAACATCCGTCTCCTTCACACCAACTTCCCCCATATCTTCCTTCACTACATCTAAAATTCTTCTCTTTGGTCTCCTTCTTCTCCTCTTTCCCGGTAACTCCATTTCCATCATTTTTCTTCCTAGGCTGAGACATAATGGGACATATAATTGTGTGTGTGTGTGTGTGTGTGTTGTCTACAATCTTAGGTCTTCAATCTGTGAAGTACTTAGCAACTTAGGAATACATAGTATTACACGAATAAATCACTTTTATAACTAAATGATCGCATCTAGAAATTACTAAACTCGTGAACATACAGTATTAATAAACCAAATGCTATACAATCACCCTGGAAAATGTTATAATTATTTACTACATCTACTATCAATCAACTGAATCAGAATGAAACACATTACATTGGCTAATTCTTACAATAAAAATCTTGATTTAAATTCCCATATTGCGGTCGTTCATAAGAAACCCCATGGGGTCGCCAATAAAATGAACCTTGGCTCTTATGCGCCCTTCGCTCACAGTGCAATATAGACCTATTACAACAGAGATCGCATACAAAACCAAAGAAATATATCTACATATATTTACTTCTGCATAAGTTACATTCAAAAATCGCCTACAGGTCTAACGGAATGCATCTTTGTATTTGAATATTTAAAATTACAAAATACACACACCAATATAGATATAAAGTTCTAAGTTACATACGACATTGATTAAAAACTTACGTACAAATCTCTATACAGTATATATTATAGAAGTATAAATTTATTTATATTATATCGCCACTCTGTGTGGCTTATAAAATAAACTAAAATGATTATTATTCTGACGACTAAAATTACATATGTATAAGATAATGTACAAACAAAAACCATCACTTATACATCATAAAAACTGACCACCCTAACAGAACAAACCTGTTAATCCAAAGCCTAGAACCAATGATGGCCTTACAAAAAAGGCGGCTCGGGGCATGAAAAGTAGGAGGGGTACTTTTTAGTGTTCCAAAGCAAAGCGACAAAGCGATCTCTTAAAAAAGATTATTGTTTGTATGGGGAGCCACTTTTCAGTATATCAAACAAAGTGATCTCTAAAAACAAAAAGTCTTCATTTAAGGGATGCCCCCATCCTGGTGCTACTGTCAAAAAATAGAGCAATATCTTGCGTAAAGGAGGGCCACATTTTGATGTTTTTTAGGGAAGGCCCGGTGCAGCCGCTCCATTCGCAACTTACTGCCTAGAACTCAACTGATAGCAATCAGCAAAGCTACATTGCAACAGCGTCAGCCAAGTATTATACGAGTAGAACTGACGGCTAATAAAATGCGTCAAGCCTCAACCCGCAGGAACTGGTATAGTTAGATGGCGGATGATAATGCAAAATAAATAAGCCTACCTTAGGAATAATACAGTACTTGTAGTCATTCGGACGGAATAATACAGTACTTGAAGTAAAATGCTTTTCTATCTACCCCTGTGACTATGCTAGTGTCACAGTAAATGTACCGTAATTTCTAATTGAAAGGACAAAGTGACAAAGGACAGGTGCTTGAAATGTATCGATGAAGAAGGTAAACACTTCGAACATTTAATGTAATACAGTGATTATTATTGATTTTATTGTAACTGTTAATTCAAATGGATTGAAAATTGTGTAATTGTGAAATAAATAAGTAAACTCATCATTGTAATTGTGTAATTTTGTGATAAATAAATGAATTCATCATTGTGACAAGTGTAAGGTTACTTATGGGCACCACTGTATTTCAGTCCCATGTAGCGGACAAAACCAACATTTTTTATACAAAAATTTGTAAAAAGTGACATTTTAAAGACGAAAAACTCCATCCAAGACAGCAGAAATTGCACGCAGCTATAAATCCACGAGAACTTCGCAATGGTAAGATCAATAATTTTTTTTAGTGGCTTCCGTATTTTTATGACAATTTTGTCTTAACCCAAAACTTTTGGAAAAAAATTTTTTTGATAAATTTTGTCGGCAGCAAAGCCGATTGGGCGAGATATGTGTCACGGTTCGAAACTTACTATCCTCAATCTGTTGTTCCCATGGGAAAGATACTTGATGACACTTTCTCTGCTTGACGGTCTTATGCCAATCTTTAAAACCAAAAAAAGCATTAAAAATCTCAACCCGACTGCGATATTGTATCTCCGGAAGCGCGCTAAAGGCGCGTTTTCACTATGAGCGTGGAAAAGAGTATTCTTTGTTTGCTTTATTGATTTTTTGCTTCGCATCGCTCGCTTTAATTTTAAGCGCGAAAACATCAATAAAAAAACAAAGAATGCTCTATTCCACGGTGGTAGTGGAAACGAGCCTTAAAGGCACGTTTACAGCCGTTTACAGAGCTTTTTTTTCAGCGAAACCTTTGTTTTAGTGACGCTTATTTTTTCATAAAAACGGCTGTAAACGCGCCTTAAGGTGATTGTTTGCGGATTCTTTAACGTTTCCGATGTTGTTTTGCAATTCAGGAAATACAATAGAGATGTTAATAATAAAATCATAAAATAATTACCGTGGTTCGTAAAATATCAAATATTCAACGTATTCCATTTGAATTTAAATTTATGAAACTTTGTCTACATTCGATTTAGTTGAAAAGCTAAAGGCTAAGCTAAATGGCCACAACCAACAAGTTATTTCGGGGCAATTAGAAAAACTCTGGTTGAAAGCACTGGCCAAGCAATTACCTCCTCGTGCTTAGGTAAATTACAAATTCAGTTTTCCTTCAATTCCGTTACGTCGCGTAAAAAATAGAACATTCAGTAAAAGAGGGGATCAGAAAAACGTACAAAACGAACGTCGATACTTGCTAACTAAAATTGGAATGCTAGTTTAGACGTGAACAAGGTATTCAAACATGGCAGATTAAGAACAGCGTTTGTTTTGCAATTAAGATCGACATGGTTCCGGTATAACTTTTACTTTTGCCACGCTTTCTCGCCTCTCACAATGACACTTCTGATGGTTTCCTTTGGTTGACCATTTTAACAGATTCAAGACACTGTCGTAACAATAAAAACTTTCAACCGCATCATAACAATCGCAGGATCTCGGAAAGCAAGTGGGAGGTCGTAGAAACACGATCAAGATTCCAACAAGTTAGTACGCTTACGGCACCAAAAGCCATAGATTTGGGTGTTTCTTCTAAAAGTTATTCGAGAACACATTCCTGGTGGCTCCTTTACAAAACGCAAAGAGGCGGAGCGGCACATAGTCGCCATCTGAGCCGGAGTTAAGCCGATCGTTTTAAAAATGCTGGAACGGAGGCGTAACTGGAGCTAGTCATTTTTAGAAAGATCGAAACGGAGCTGCTCATCATTTGTTTTATTACAAGCTGCGCAGTCCTGTCCTTATCTGATCACCTAAATTTATCCAGGCATTTGCGGCACAATTTAGCTAACACTTCGGCGTTGTTCACTTAATAGTAGATATGAAGAAACATTCAATGCAATAAGCTTTTTTTCTCCGCTTTTACAACTGCTTAACAATTATTAATGGATTGTAGTCTCCCTCTTTAAATATAAACCAAAAATAGTTTACTTTCTGTCATTTTTCAAGTTTATTTTTGAACACCACTTAAATCACTGACATATGCAGCAAAAATTCCACGTACCAACACAAAGAACTTTTTAAAACTAAATAAGTAGAGTTAATGAATAATCGGACACTACTTAAAAAAAGAAATCTACTTTCCAAAGTAGAAAGCACACTTTAATAAAATTTGTGTCCAACTCTGTCAAATGTGGCCAAAAAGTTCTTACACAGTTGCAAATAAAAATTTCATGCGACTCAAAAAATTTAAATGTTAGAAAAACGCAAAACACTGCATTTTGTAAATTACTCGAGACTGCAAGTTATGTCAGGGTCAAAACCGCCATCTTGGCGTTGTAAAAGCCACGAAGAAAAAAACTAAATAGTGACTTTAAGCTATCGGTTGTTTTTCAAATTTTTTCATTTGTATTTCTTCTTCCTCACTGCAATTCAACTTTATTGTTAAAAAAAAGTTTAAAATCTTTTCGCAAATAATTTCTTACCAGTGTACATCAGCATTTAGCGAATTTGTGTCAGTAGATTCTTTGCTTTTTAGAAGCGCTCTTTGATCGATTTCATCACCGTTTCTAAATACAAGAATAAATAAAGTTTTCGTGACTTAAGTATTAATAAATGCATGTGTTTGAAGTACGAGGGTGATACATAAAGTAATGCCTCCATTTTTGCAATTCCGCCACAAGGGGTCGGAGCAAGCTGCGTATTGCGTTTTTATAATGACTAAACCTTCATATAGTTAACCTTTAGTTTTTGTCTCTTTGTTGCTTTAGGAAATAACACAGTGATAAGTTCAAATTGTGTGTAAAATTTTGGCCGTAAAAATAGTCTTACAAAGCAATTTCTGTCATAATGAAAGTCCGTCAAAAACAGAGATGTGTCATTAAGTGCCTCTTTGACCAAATCGTCACTGGTGATAAAATTTGCTGTCACTACTACGAACCGGGATCTAAGCGACTGCCAACGAGAAGGCACCACTAACATTCTCCACCAATAAAAAAGTTCAAGTCACAGCACTCAGCAGGCAAAGTGATGTGTGCCGTTTTCTGAGATGCACAGAGCATTATCCGCTTGGATTTGGTGGAACCAGGGGGAACTGTCAACTTTGAACTTTATATTAAAACATTTATCAAACTGAAGGATAAAAGTGACCCCACTAAATCAAAAAAGAAAACATTCTTCTTGCAACGCGACAATGCCAGGCCACACCCGAGTCTCTTTGGCCGGACAGTGCTGCCTCATCCGCCATATAGCCCTGACCTTGCACCATCAGATTTTTATCTGTTTGGACATCTAAAAAATTGATCTAAAAAAAGGATTGCGGGGATTATGCTGCCATAAGACATTAATGTTGCCATAGACGCAGTCAAAAAATAACTGTAATCAGTCAGTAACTGTGGACCTGATCCAAACTTGTTCACTGACTTATTTGGCCTGACTTTTTGAAAAAATTAACACTCAAACAGATGCGACAATGACCCTTTTTAACGTGTGCATTTAAAGTATATAATATTGTGGTAATTTGAAACCCCGAACCAAAGAACAACTTACCTGAACTGCAGACCTGATCAAACTTATTTCGCTGACTTATTCGGCCTGACTTTTTGAAAAAATTAACGCGCAACCAGATGCGACAATGATCTTTTTTAATGTGTGCAATTGAAGTATATGATCACAATAACCTTTTTTTAATATGTGCAGTATAATATCGTGGTAATTTCAAACCCCGAACCAAAAAACAACTCACCTTTGATATATGCTTGCAATAAAAAGAAGTTATTGGTTTGAATATACCACGATATTATATATTTTAGTTTAAGCGCACACTTTAAAAAAGTCTACCGTCCACCACTACCCGCAACATAAAGTTTGTCCACTAATGCTTAACATTACCGTGCTTAAAGAGGCGCTTTCGTTTAATTCAACTTTAATCAAAAGAAAGAAAATTAAGACAGACATACTGTTGATTTTCCAACTTTTATCTTGCTTTGATTCCTGCTTTTACATGACGCTTAACTTTAACTCTAGCTTTTCACAAAATATTGATAAGTTTCGGCAGTTCATGTTAGTTAACGTTGATTATTTTCCAGCTAAAAAAGTGTTAAGGAAACCGCATGCCGGGGCCATAAAAAACTATCACTTTAAATATAAATTTTACAACGCAAGGCTTACGATTATTCTCGAAAAAGACCAACAACCAAAAATCCTCTTTTGTTTGGGGGCAAGTGCGATTAAAAATTTAGCACGGCCAATTTGAAATAAGCGATTTCTTGAACCGATTCGAATGTGGTTGACCTTATTAAAACTCGCGGACTAAGAAACTTTTCTTTATAGCGTTTCTCAAAGTGAGCCACTTGGCTCCCTGAAGAGAAATTCGAAATTTTATGTGAAGAATAATCGTTCAATAAGGAATTTGAATAATTGTTGATTGAAAATGTTAAGTTGGTCCAAATTATCAATTATCAACAAAAGTTGGCACTAACATTGCTGTTAAACCAGTAAGATAAATTTTTTTGTTTTTGTAAGACGTTGCGCAAGAAAAAAAGATTTTTTATAAAGTAATTTTTGTCGTTTAATTTTGCGGAAATGACGGTACCAGAGTCTTGAAAGGGAGAAATACGGCAAAAACTTTGAGAGACACTTTTCCAAATGACTTCACGAAATGATACTGTTAAGGATGATTGCTTTTAGTTGTGGACGTAAAAAGTAGCACGCCACTTTCAAAATCATTTAAGTGATTCAACAAAAACGTTTAATCAGAGCAAGAAGTCGCCCTATAAAGTTACTTTTAAACAAAAAATCTCATTCTTCGATAGTCTTAGCTCTCAGAAAGAGATACAAGTTTTAATAGATTTAAATTACTTGGTATTGGGAATTTCTTTTTCAGTATTTTTGTAAGCTTCATTATTGGTAGAAGAAGAGCAGCAGAAATCGAAAATCAAATAAAATAGTCCACAATGATAGCGAATTGCAAAGAAAATATCTAAAATAAAAATTAATCACTTATTATTTGGATATAGTTATTTTATCAAAGGTTTAAAAAAACCATATAACCACAACTATACACAAAAAGAAAAGTATGATCCCGAAAAAAGACACAAATAAAATTCATACAACAAAATTAGCATACAACTAGAAAAACCAGTACCTGTGCTAATAACTTTAATACAAACGAGTGCAGGTTAATAAAATTAGTATTATAGTAATGAGATTTCAAACATCTGGATGAATTAGAGTTACAATGAGAGAAGTGCGGGAGTAGAAACAGCGGTTTATAAGCGAAATCATACTTTTTTTGCAATAATGCATCAAATATAATTATATTGCTGAAATTTCTAACTTCTTAAAGTTTGTGATGAAAAAAATCAAAAGCTTTCTTGCATTTGAAGGTCCGTTTCACAAATATTTTAATTCAAGATTAAAAAGCTGAACAAATATTAAGTAGCTATTAAGTCAATGCATAAGATTAAAACTAAATTTTAAGATCTGTTTCACGCATTTACATCTAAAGCCGAAAAAAATTCATAATTTTAGTTTTTTGAAATATCAAATTATGTTTCAAATATTTTTTAACGAACTCACCTATAAAGATAAAAATGAAGAAGACTACGACAGAAATAATGATAATGATCCTTGCCGAATTTCCATTCTCCTCGTGTATGCTTCTGTGAGTAGTTTCGGATGCGTAGCTTGAAGACGGTTCTAAAGAATAAAAAGTTATAAAAGGACAAATCAATTGTTGCTAAGTAATTTTCTATCTCTGTCGCAAAACTCGCAAAGAACTTGCGCCTTTAAAACTTTGAATATTTTATCAAGTGTACAAATTTGACCGATTTTACCGCTAGTATATGAAGACCAACTGCTTGTGGATAATCTACTTTTAAACCCCTGGTTCGCCGTTTAATTTTATTGGTCGCGGACAATTGTAATTGTGTAAAAATTAAATCAGTTACGTTGTAATTTGACAATGGTATGACTGATTTCGTTATTGCGTCATAATTTTGTGGAGTCTTGTGGAACAGTATGATTAGGCCTATATTAAATTGCCTTGCGTTTAATTCATATTTCATGCTTTAAAGTTTGTAAAAAAAATGGGTCGCTAAAGGTTTGCTCTATTTTCGCTTCACATTTGGGTCGCCAGAGAAAAAGTTGAGAAGCGCTGGTCTATATCAACAGGTTTAAGCCAAGTTCATTCAGCGGAAAAGACTATCTCTTGTATCTCGCAGCGTTGCTGTGTCAACTGTAGCAGGGGTTTGCAACCACCAGTCGTGAAGAGTATGTTGCCGGGGGGCTCAAAAACATTACGCAGCGATTTGGTAGTAATGTCAGTTTTTCTCGACTTGTTGCATCATCTTTTTTTAATAACTTACGAAAGCGCTGCGCTAGAGATAAACCTTTCTACTTTCCAGTAGAAGCAGTTTTAAAAACTAAAAATGTGTCTATGGACTTTTCAGATAAATCTACAACAAACATTCATATATTTAACGAAAACCGGCCCACAAGATAAGGCTCGCTTTAAGCCGGTCCGTGGTGCGGAAAAGATTGCCGATTCCGAAATAAGCAGCATCAATTCAAGGTTTGCTCATTCTATATTGGTTCTTGCTTATGCAAGCTTTGGCGTCTGCAATTCATAGTAAAAATAGAGTGTAGAAAAAGGAGACTAACAATTAAGGAACTAAGGAAACAAGTGCTACTTTCAATCAATTAAGTAAATTATTTTAAAAGTTGCAAAAAAAATTTCACTAAACAAAAAAACAAAAATTAACATGGCAAACCTGCTAATTTTGCTAAAACCTATTTAAGATCCGCAGATTCTTGATAATTATATAAATCGTATCTGAGCCCAAAACTTACCATTTGCAGTCGTAAAATTAAAATTTGCCGATCTTGATCCAGTTTTACCGAATGACGTCACTTGTATGTTGTATTCTGTCGATGCCGTTAAATCTAAACATTGGAGTATTTTTTCAAAAAATAATATTTTTATAACACCTGTAAGATGGCGCCACAGAATTATTTTTAACAAGAGCTAAAACATACATGTAGATTTTAACAAGACTCAAAAATAGACAAAACAACAAAATTTTTGGCCCAAAAAAATTTTCACCGAAGTTGTTAACAATTTTTGTTGAAACGTCAAGTGAAAAACTTTTTTTTGATCTTCACTAGACATAGTCAAAATTACACCTGGTTACACGTTTGCGTGAAGTAATGTTATATTCTGGGTAAATGAAATCGTGATGTAACACTAGTTTTATAGTTTAAAAATAAGATGAACAAAATAAGTATACTTCTTAGGAATAAATGTAGTTATCTTATACATAAGGACTGTATGGCAACCCTTTTTATTATTCTGAGGGGTGGTTCTTTTTCTTAGCATCATTAAGTTTTAATCTTCACTTCGTCGGCGAGAGAACTCAAAATGATTTAACACTTTGACTTGCGAGCAGAAGGATGCGAGCTCAGTCTATTCAAGTGATTTTTTGTAGTGAACTTTGGAAAGGCCCGTCACGACGAATTCCTGGAAGAGGTCAAACTGTTCACCTACAATCGTGACCCCGCTAAAAACAAACCCAGCATTATCGACAATACAGTCGTACGAAGAAAGAACCTTCACGGATAATAAACAGAACAATCCAAACGCGAGTTGCCTGAAAAAATTGATTCTTATTTCTTACGCTTTCATCTTACAAAGTTTCAAACCCATTAAAAAAAATTTTTGGGTCTACGATTGTTCGGCTGCTGTGTAAATATGAAATTAGAAGATTTTTAAAAAAATGACAAAAAGTTTTTATCAAGTCTTACTTCGGATTGCAAACGATTGTTTAGCGAAGGCATCGTCACTACTCTTCACAGTGTAGTTGTCCACCCGAACCAGATTATCTCCTTCCTTTAATAATCAAAACTCTGTTTTACAAATTCAGACTAAAGTAAAAAATCTTTCGCTCACTTTTTTCAAAACCGAAATGGCAATCCTCTCCACGTCAAGATACTCATTCTTCGGTATGTTCCACGACAGGAAATAGATATTAGGAAATGACGACAATGCCTTGCTTGATATAGATATTTGATCTGGTTTTCGTCCAAATTTGAAAACAAATAATTAGTTAAACACATAAATGCCATTGTACCCAAATTGATAGTGCTTTAGCGTGCTGGTGGTAACTTAAATATTTTGAACTTACCTCGATTGAATCGTAGATAAAGGGAGTATTTTGGTAAGTAGATAACATTTTTTTAAAGCACTTTTCAAAAATTATTCAAAAATAAAAATTAAACATACAAAAGCACTCGAAAAAAAGTTTAATAGGCCTGCAGTACAATTCGGTTACCGTTGAAACACCCACCATTAAACAGCCAACTGCTTATTGCTGAAAAAAATTCGTGAAACGGAATTTTTTAAATAATTTTCTGTTATAAAAACTTTGGTTAATACATAAAACTATTGCTCAATGCATTTAGTTTACACTTTCTACGCATTGTGCATGGTCAAGAATCTTGACTCTGGACAAATAAAGGAGATTTGTGGTAAAAAACAATATCCGCTTATATTTACTGTATCCTCGGGGAGGGATTTTCTAAGTTGAGTATCCTAGTGCTATTAAAGCAGACGTAGATGGCTTTCTTAGAAAAACATTGCCACCAAGCAAACGTCATTTCCCATTTTTCTGTGTTAAATAAACATGCTTGATTGCCTTTTTACCTATCACAATGTTCAGACACAGTATTAGGAAAATCGACTAATACAGTGGTTTTCAACCTTTTTCGTACCGTGGCCCACTTTTTGACCCAAGGGAACTTAACGACCCACTTCGGTCAACAAATATTAATTTCCGTCGCAAAAGTCTGGTGATCTCTAAAGAAAAGGTCTTCACTTTGAATTTGTCAGCGATTTCTCAATTTTCGTCCCAAAAACATAAAAAGGTCCTCGCTTGGAAAACGTTTCCGATTTTTCAATCATAATGACTTCATGATATACATTGCTTTCATTTTGATTATGCCCTATGACCCACTGAAAATACCACTGTGGTCCACCGGCTGAAAACCCCTGGACTAATACAACCACGATTGCTGGTCCGGACCAAAACGGATGTATTAATCGAATTGTACAGTACTGTTTTTTTGTATGATAGACAACAAAGAATGACACTTAAAGTGGAATTCTGCTCGCTTTGCTGGGATGACTTTAGAAGCCGTCTTAAATTTTAATTGCGTTGTTTTCCAATTCTGAAATAAAATTACATCAATTTTTATGGAATTATGGGGCACTGTTGCAAAAAATCAGGAGAACAATCACTATGTAAAAGCAACCAGTTACTCACGTTGTCAATAACTTGCCTCTAACTGGACAGCAATGTCTTGGCATCTTCTAAGTTGGGCAATCGCTGATGGCTGTTCCTAAGTACAACGTCTCTGACGGCCTTTAGCATTACTTTCCATATTCATACTTGCTTTTACCCATGGTTTTTTAAAATCTCACAACATGTCAATGTTAAGAGGGTAAAATAACTTGATAATTAACATCCGTGTTTATATTTTCTCATTGAATTTATGTTATATTGCATTAGAGACGCCACAAAAATAGAAGAATTCTTTTCTAATTTGTCGTCAAATTAGATGAATGAGTCAAGAATGAAATAAAAAATTTTCAGACAAGATGCATTTTTTTTCTTTTCTTTTAATTTTCAGAAAGCGTTGATAAAATTACATCAATCAAATCAGCAAACGCAATGACACTCGAACCTGCTTTCAAACGTGCCGTTGGTATTGGCGGGAAAAGTAATAGAAAACATATGACACTTGAATTTTGCATTTTTTATTTTATCACATCTTTGACGGTTATTTTACATTTATTACAAATTGACCAAAGCAAAAGCTAGCCTAAGAAGTTTAAAGGTTTTCAAGAGCTATCGTTTTAGAAACGAACTTATTTACCATAACTGACCTGATTTGGTACTGAAATTGTAGGGTGTGCTTTGGTTTCCTTCACCAATGCAATTGATTGCACTTACAGCTGCACTGTATTCAGTATTTGAATGAAGATCGATTATTTTATACCAGCGAGCATTGTTGTACTTAAACTTTGGTGTTGTTTCGTCTGAAAAAATTCACGAAACAATGGCTTATATTTGTAAATTTTTTTAAAAGTTTTTGTTACACCGCATTCTCAATCCTTCGATTTGAAAAAATATCAGATGTTAACACTACGGTTTTATACATTCAAATACAAAACGGAAAGAAAACGAACAAACAAGTCAATATAGTTTCAGTTTATTGTTATTTGGATTTTATTACGTCTCATAATGCCATCTTTTTCGATTATAGTAAAGCGCAAAAATAAGCTGTTTGGAGGGAACATTTTAAAGGACGTTCAAAGATTTTTTAAAATTTAGCTTTTGTTCCTCTCCAATATGAAAATTGTACCGAAAAGTTAATAATGGAAGTTATCACCAATGTTAAAAGTTGTTATTTACAGTATTTTTGGGGCACAAAAAATTACAAAATACTAAACTTTAGTATAATTAATTTATAGCATTTTTGGGGAGAAAAATTATGAGATGCAAAATTTTAATATGGTTAATTTGCCCAACAACCACATCAGTCTTGCTCTCGTTGAAACGTACCAGTATAATGACTCTATTTCACACTCACTAGGCATAAAACTCCTGGTGCTTGTCATTCCGTTCGAACTGGTTAATTTCAAGTTAAAACTGGCCATGGAATCAAACTGACTTTCTGGCAGAGAAAAACCCAAGCTGACAGAAGTGGTAGTGATTTCACTGACCTAAAAAAGATAAGTATGAAAAATTTAATTTAAGCATGGTAAAGCGGAATGAAAATTTGCCGTCAAGTTTCTTCTAGAATGAAATAACGCCAAAGTTATAAATGGTATCATTATGTTACATTTTTCAACTACATCCCAAAATTTATTACGCTTTTGCTTGTCGGATTGAACATTTCTGTTCTTACTTTTGCTAGCATTGCTAGTTTTAAGCAATTTTCAACAAAATGCGTTTTAGGAAGTGAAAGTTTGAACTGTGTCGCAGCCCAGGCGTGTGCAACACTCCATCCGTCTCATTTTCAAAAACAAAAGTACATTGACCGGCGTCAGTTCATTTCGAGTAAAAAAATATTAATTTTTTGACCCAGTAACGTACAACTCGTGGTGGGCTAAACTAATATTTATTAATAAATTTGTAGTAAGCTCAGGCTTGAAGACTTTTACCTAAAAGTGCTTTGGTCACCAATGAAATTGAACATAAGTAAAAAAATCTTTAACCACGATAACTCACTTTAATTATGTGTGGGATGGGCGGTGGGTTTGGACGAACAAGTCGAATAACGGCACTACTGCTTCCTTCATCGTTTTCAGCTTTACACTTGTATTCACCATACAAATCATCCGACGACAGTTTCACCTGGAGAAATAGGAAAATGAGGTAACAAGCAAATGAAATACCAAATAAAGAGTCTTGTTGTGGCCGCATGCAAAAAAATTTGTTCTTCTTTGTACCAGGGTTGCGGAGTCGGAGGTTTTAGGAAGGAGTCGGAGTCGGAAAAGTACAAAGAGTCGGAGTCCGAATATTTTATCCGACTCCGACTCCTGATGTCCAATTTCTTTACGTATTAGTGACGTTAACTGCGCAGCTTACGCGGCCGCGCGCGGCAGTGGAGTGCAGTGCAGTAATCTTTTCAAGAGAACCTTGCCGCGTATCGCGCTACACAGAGTGCAACTCATAAAAAGTTTACGTTTAGATTTTAAGCAAATAGTATTTTGCGTAATGCTATGCTTGGGCAGCCGATTTAGTTTCTTCCCTTTCTTTAATCCAATGGCAGGAAGCAAATGTCAGGTGCATAATTAATTAATACCCTAAGCAGCTTCTTTCTATAGTACAGTGGTACCTTGACATACGAGTTTAGTTCGTTCCGTGACCGAGCTCGTACCTCAATTTGCTCTTATGACAAAGCGAATTTTCCCATTGAAATTAATGTAAATGCCGTTAATCCGTTTCATCCCCCAAAATGCCCCCCTTTTTATTTTTGACGTGTCTTTAAATAAGTACTTCTTCCAACACAAGCGAGTGTTAAACGTCTGTTTTTATCACAACGGCTCATCAGAACAGACAAAGAGCTGCAATGAAGGAAACTCACAGAAGCAGTTTTGTTTTTACAAGCAAATTATTAAATTAAAATTTTTGAAAATTAAAACTTACTCTTCTTGCTCTATTCTTTCAAAAAAATATCAACCAAAAGTTTAGAACCAAGGTGAATTTTTTAACAATCTCCTAATATGAATGTCTATAAACGGCAGGGAGCCTGCATGTTCAGTCTGGTACAAAATTACATTAATTGAATTATCCTTGAGATAGAAATTACAGACCCCCTTTTATTTTGTTTACAAGATCCGACAAGATTCACTTTTCAGAAAATGTAATAAGCATTAAGTATAGAATACATATTTAGTTTTGAGTTATGATGTATGTCATTTCGAGTTAGTTTTCTAAATGTCATTTGTATTAATGTTTCGTTTAAACACAGTAAGAATTATAGTTAATGGGTTGTCTATATCCTACTTTATCAAAACACAAATATAACGAAAATAACTTGTTGTATTAAACTAGTCCCAACAGACTGTTTCGCCTGTGAGGCTCACTAGGGAACACAACAACTAAAAAAAGCAATATTATTTACGTTGAAAGAAATAGAATAAGCAAAAATTAAAAGTTAAAATAAATTTTTACACTTCATATGAAAACTCGCATCTTAGAAAAACAACGCTACCAAAAATTTGGGTTTAAACGATTATTTTACGAAAGTTAGTGATTGATTATTAAATAATTACTTTTGCCACGAGATATTAAAAGAAAACATGCTGTAATGTTGCGCATAGATATATTAAACTTGGCCAAGCTGCCGAAAAAATGAAAGTGTACAAAAGTTTATGGATCATTAGTTAAGAGCAAGTGTTATAAAAAAATACTTTTATACTGTATAAAACATTATTAATGATCATTAGTTAAGGGAATGAGTAATAAAAACATTTTTTTGTAAAAAGATTGTTTTATAACACTTTCTTTTAACTAATAATCCATAAAAATTTTGTACGCTTTAATCTTTTCGGCAGCTTGGCCAAGTTTAAGAATACATCTATGCGCAACATTACAGCATGTTTTCTTTCAATATCTCGTAACAAAAGTAGTTACTTGCTAATCAATCACTAACTTTGGCAAAATAATTGTTTAAACCTAAACTTTTGGTAACGTTATTTTTCTAAGATACGAGTTTTCATCTGAAGCGTAAAAATTAATTTTAACTGTGTCTCCTGATAAGCCTTTAATAAAGTGTTTTTTTTTAAATAATTTTGCATGGACAATCAGGAATTCTTCCGAAGAGCACTAGCAATTTGCAGTTATATATACGTTTGTATACACTTATATACATAATTTTTTTCAATAAATATCTTCTTATGTATTTGAAAAACCTGATTTATTTTGTGCAACTGTCAACTCGCAAGGATGATTTTTGCTCAGTTAAATCAAACTTGAATACTTTGCCGTCACTAAGGAGTCGGAGTCGTAGTCAAAGTTGAGTAGAAGTCGGCATTTTAAAACTCTAGGAGTCGGAGTCGGATCATATAATAATATCCATCCGGATCATTTAATAACCTTCCGACTCCGCAACCCTGCTTTGTAGGACCGAATGTGTCGGCTTACAAATTCAGATTGACACGGTCCTGGTTGCTGCTTGTGTTTTCAAGCGCAATGACGTTGCAGTTAAGCAGCACAATAATATGTGAGAATATCAAAAGTGTTGACATGCATCAAATACGCGATTGAAAATTAATTAAACGTACGTAACTAATTAGAATTTCTGTTCACAAAAAATCGATTAAGTACGAACAATTTTGATACTTAACTACCTTCTAACAATGGCAATATTTTAAACCCAGCAATAAGCTTACATAAAGAGTAGATATTTCATGTCTATTTTCAATCCTAAAATATTCTGCCGACGTAATTGGAACGAAAGTCACATTCTCCGAATCTGGTTGGTTTGTGGGACTTTTGTTTTCTGGAACAGTCTCACTTCCAGTAGAAATAGAAGTCAATCTAGTCCAAGAAATAACAGCAGGAGGGTAGGCCTCATAATTGCAAGTAAGTGCAGCAGTTTGGTTCAAGCACTGATGAATCACTCGATCATTGGTTGCTTCGAAAACACATGGTAGACCTGAAAACAACAGCCATTGGTTCAGCTTTTGACATTACATGGTTGTTTGTACCTATGAACTCAAGAATATATTTTATAAATTTAAAAAGAAACCGTACTTACGGCGAACTTGCAGATACACTTGTTTAAAATCAGTTCCATAATTGTTACTCGCTTTGCAATTGTAACTGCCAGAATCAGCCGAAGATACCCGAGAAAGCGACAATTCCAAAATAGTCGTGTTATTTGCTGCTGTTTGAGTGACATTTTTTTTCTGATAGATTTACAAGAATTAATCAGTCAAGTATAATGTTGTTTTAATCAATAATTGCATAATGATTCAATTTGTCGTTTATTTTTTATTCCGCCAAGCACAATAAAACAAGGCAATTTTAAACGTAGTGACAGAGAAGCAGACGAAAACAAATTTGAGAAACAGAATGACAAAACGAATCGTTTTAACGTTTGGAGTACCATACTGAAACATCAATGTTTTGGTATGGCACTCCTAGTGTGGCATTAGTATGTTGTAAACTTTGTGTGATCGGATCCAACAAAAAGATAAATATAAACAGATGCTATACAATTTAAAATGAGCTGGATTTTATCATAAGAAAAAGTCGCTACGCCAGCGTCAGAGGAGCTTCAAGCGGCAGTTGGAACAGTGGGCGAAAAATTTCAGTAAAGAATACTACATCCGACGGAGTGCAAAGTACTCAACTTTTTCAAGGTTAAACAATAAAAATAAAACTTAATTTACAACTGGGGCAAGTTTTTGCAACTTTTGCAACTTTTTTTACAGCTTTTGACAACTTTCGAAATACTCAGAATTTATGTTGTACGATGTTTTATCTGTTTCCAAGAATTCTGTATTGCAACTTTTTGCAACTTAAATTAAGTATTGCGCAAAATGTAAAAATGTGATTTAAAATACATGCTATAGAACTATTTCAGTATAGCACTGTCACCTTGATTTGCATTAACAACGAGATATGGGACGGATTTTGGCCAAGTCTTGTTGAGATAGCTTAGTTGTGTCCTTATAGAAGTGCATTAGTTAGTTTGCAAGTAAGAAACAAAAACCTTAATATCCGTAAAAATGACAGCCTATGGAATAGAGCAATTGTAAAATTGACTTTAAGGCCACAAATACCTTAAGCAAAGTTGCTCTTCGAGTTGTTGGAAATTTGCAAAGCATAAGCTTATAATTTAGATATATTGTTTAAAAAAAAACTGTTGTCAAAAAATAGAATTGCTAAAAATTTATACAAGAATGCCTAAGAAACACAATCGTCACTTGCAAAGGTGCGATCCCACATAGCACGCTACACTACGTAATTTATGGCTACTGCTCATGGAGAATTATTTTGTACACCTTGCTCAACAATTGTTTCGCATGACAAGAAATTTTCCGTAGACAAACATTGTCAGAGTCGAAGCATCACAAAGCCTGTCGTCAACATCGCATCAACGACAGCAGCCACTAAGCATACCAACAACTAGTTTCGACTGGAATGATTATGTTGGCAAAATGACAGCTGCTAATTCTTTCTACAAACTTAATCCTGTCCTGCAAGCCCTATTTAAATATATGGGTCAAAAAAGCTCCATCTGAGTCAGCATGCCGAAAGCAAGTCATGATATGGGAAAATGTGCAGTTAAGCGAATTCACAACATTCTTTCAGATAAGACCATTTTCATGGTCATTGATGAAGCATATATTTTAGGATACAATTATGTAAACATTTAGGTCGGAGATATACAGATGTAGAACAGCGAGAAAACAACTTGTCTGTTGCATTGAAAAATTCTTTATGCTTCACCAAATCAACAACTGCTATACATGCCGTAGATAATGCAATTCGCACCCTCCAAACAGACAGAGACATTTTTGTTTTATTGCTCACCGATGCCGCGAGAGGTGCATAACAGCAGCAGGTCGTGTTGTTAAACAAACTGTTAATTTCAAAGTTTACTGTAGACCGCACAGCGAATCTCTCTCTTCTTTAGCTCCAAATTCTTCAAACTATAGGGAAGCTATCCGAGCCTTCCCCAATCACACCGCTGGCTTTCCCACACGTCTTATAGCTTTGTAATATTTATTAAAGTTGAGATTTCGAATGAAGGTATAACAGGCTTCCACAAGCCAACGACCATAATTATTTTCTCGACAATACTGCTTAAACGATGCAGTTAACTATACAACCAACGTGCCGCCAACGTGCTCCCAACGATGCAGCCAACGATGCAATCGCAAAACGAAAGTTACCCAAGTTTCGCTTGCGATCTACTAACTCACTCTACAAAACTAAACCACCGAACCACTTGATCACCAACGACTGAAAGAGGAATTAAATTTACCAACATCTCAATTTACAGTGTGCTCGCCACATGTAAGTGAGCCAATCAGGTTTCATTAAGATCGCTGCACGTGATCTGTCTATAAAGCAGTGAACGCAAACAATAGAATTAATTACGAGGTTTCAAAAAAGACTTCTATTCAGTTAATTAACTTTTTCGATTTCAGTGCGAGTTCTATTCTTATGATTTTAACACAAACGTATCCGAGGTGGCTCAAGGTTTGCATAATGCAGCTGAACGAATCCCGTGCTGACTACGAGGATGTTGACAAAATATTTGCTGCGGTAAAAGCTTCAGTGGCAAAAAATAAAGACCGAAGGGCAAAATTTTCAGCAATCAACAGTCCCTCGCAACCAGTAGTCACTAGATGGGGAAGTCTGCTGAAGGCAGCAGAATACTATAGCAAAACCTTTTGCATGTTTAAGAGATTGTTAATGCTTTAGAAGGTACAGGGCAGCCAAAGTGAAGGAAGCAGTCGCGGCTGTAGAAGCCTAAAAGAAATTTATCATATTAAACTCACTGATGAAATACAAAGAGCAGAGAGCCGAGAATACGAGTTGCTCAAGCCATTTAAAGCGGTTGTAGAAATGACCCGGCCAAACATCAGCCTAGATCTGTATGCCAGATTGTTAAGTTGCCAAGCGACTTCGTGCCTTGTCGAGAGAAGTTTCAGCATGCTGCGCAAACTGCTGGCAAACGATCGTCATTTTTCCACATCTGATTTTGGAAATACTTAGAATTACTGTATATGTAAATCTCTCGAGTAAATCACAGTCGTTTGCTTGAAAAACGCTTGGCACATAAATGCGCGAGTTTTTTCTGCAATTTCTGTTAAAATTTTCTCCCAATTTTATTGCAAAAAAACTTGCCCTACTTTTATTGATTCTATTTGAATTAGATTGCCATACCGTCCGGAATTTCGGTCAAAAAAAATTTAAATGTCAAGAATTTTGGAATCCAGTAAATTATTTTTCAGTTAAACGGTTTAACTTGGACATGAAACTAATATGTTTTATTTTGGGACTACAATTTAAAAATCCGAGACCGATTTAAGTGAAGACCTTTTTTTTATCATTATTATTATTTTTTGGTCTTCATCCTCGAATTTCAAACAATTTTATCTTGTCCGCCCCTTCAAAAAAATTTTTAGCGGGTACGCCTATGTCTGTCCGGAATTCCGCCTATTCAGATATGACAACCCTAATTTGAATGAAAAACTGATGATGACTTTTATAGGTTGAAATTGATTTTTTACTGGGAGTTAGTTGGTTTTAGTTCTAATTTCTTCATTAAATATACGGCCCATTGAACTTTGACTGATTTTATTAATTTGTTTATTTATTTATTGCAATGTCCAATTAAATAAAATCGTCCATTTGACTTTGCTGAAAAGGTTAGTAGATTTCTGTTAAAAGACTTTTAACATAAACTTATAACAATTAATACTCACAAGTTCCGTAGTGTTGTGGTAAATATATAAATCTGGCAAAGGGACACCAGTAGCAACGCATCGTAAAAGAGCAGAAGAACCGTTTCTGACTGTATCGTTGGAAACGGAGACCACGCGTGGTAGAGCTAAACAAACGTAAGTTTTCTTTTCTTGAGAAAGTATTTTGCAAAGCGTCGGAACTTTTGGGTTATTACGTTTTTTACAGCTATGTTCCAGGAATTTTTCATGGCATCTAGCTTTTCTTTCGAATCCACCCAAAGATCATTGGAAAATTACGCCATAAATTGAAATACATTGAAAGTGACGCTCTTTTTCCTTCAATTTTTTTTACTTGCTAAAGCGTAATATTACCCCTAGATAAAAACAGGATCGTCACAGTGACGTATGCAAAATTTTTACTATTGTTAATACGTCAACAAACAGACGCGGTTTTTTTCTGTTCAGGATGATCGTCATAGCCGTAGCAGCATATAAAGCTTTGAAAATCGAATAGCATAACATTGATTGGTTCATTTTTTTATACGATACATAAAGTAATTAAAATTAGTCGAAGTTCAACGGGCCGAATATAACTCGTAACGAAAAATCGATTTCGACCTATGAAAGTCATCATCAGTTTCTGTAAAAAATCAAAATTTAAAAAATCAAAAACATTACTCATTCTAATCAGGTCTTGACTTTAAAGACTCCAAGCGAAACCTCTTTAATTTTTAAATTTTGATTTTTTACAGAAACTGATGACCTTTGTAGGTCGAAATCGATTTTTTGTTATGAGTTAAGGTTTTATTAATTAATTTATGTATCGCAATTTATTCTGCAGCATGTGCCGAGCTAAAATTTAGATCATAATTGAAATTTGATAAGACTTGTACAGAAACGATTTGGCTTGAGTGAATACAAACAAATTGCTCATAAACGAAAATAGCCGTTGACAGATGCCAAACAAAAATTGGTCTATTGGGAATTCAAAAACGATAGTCAAGTAATTAGTATCAAAATTCTATCGTTGCGAACAATAAAATAAAGTCCAGTGGCAGATTTCGAATCTTATGATGATGATTTTAGTAAAAAAGTTTATTTTGATCCACTTTTTTCAACGCCAAACCCTTACGTGAAACGTTTGAAATTGTTTCAATTGCAGAACAGTCTTATCAGCACTTAAGCATTTATTAAATCTTATAAACACAAAAACTAACGTACAACAAATAAACTATAAATATTGATATTTCTTAAAAAACAATCGCCTATGTGAATGCGAAAAGCCATCGCAATTCCGCTCAAGATTGCAAATTAAATATTATTTACGACCCATTTGAAATGAAACATTCTTTGTTAGTTCTATTGATTTTTTTACTTCTTTCCGCGCTTTAGCCCAAGCTAAGCAAATACAGTAGAAGAAAACAACTACACTTTATTCCACTCTCGCAGTGGATATAAAGGCCCGTTTCCACTACGAGCGTGGAAAAGAGCATTCTTTGTTTGTTTTATTGATTTTTTTTGCGCTCGCTTCAATCAAAGATCAATAAAAGAAACAAAGAATGCTTTTTTCCACGCTCGTAGTGGAAACGGGCCTTAAAGCCTAAAGGCCCGTTTTCACTACGAGCGTGGAAAAGAGCATTCTTTGTTTGTTTTATTGATTCTTTTTTGCGCTCGCTTCAATCGAAAATCAATAAAAGAAACAAAGAATGCTCTTTTCCACGCTCGTAGTGGAAACGGGCCTTTAAGCTTAATTTACCTCATTTGCGCGTGGATTCAAAAAAGCGCCGTACGCTTACAAAAACTCTTGGAAAAAATCAAAATGAAGTTTAGAAGGTAGCTTTAGGTCAGCCTCTGAGTTACGCGTCTAAACCAACAAGTCACAAATATGCAAAATCAAAACCGTCCAGAATTAGCAAGTTTGCGTCCAATTTAAGTGGCTTCTTTGGACAAATTGTATGAAACTATCATTAGTCAATGTTAACAATAGGCTACAAATAAGTAGAGATTAAAATGTTTGAGCAAATTTTCAATACAAATTAGCAGAATTATCAATCGCACAAACAGGAATGAAACTTTGCTAATTACTGCCTTAAGGCCTGTTTTCACTACGAGCGTGGAAAAGAGCATTCTTTGTTTGTTTTATTGATTTTTTTTCGCGCTCGCTTCAATTTTAACCGCTCGCTTCAATCGAAAATGAATAAAGAAACAAAAAATGCTCTTTTCCACGCTCGTAAAGGCCCGTTTCCACTACGAGCGTGGAAAAGAGCATTCTTTGTTTCTTTTATTGATCTTCGATTGAAGCGAGCGGTCAAAATTGAAGCGAGCGCAAAAAAAAATCAATAAAACAAACAAAGAATGCTTTTTTCCACGCTCGTAGTGGAAACGGGCCTTAAAGCCTGAACATGTTAGAATACGTGCATTTCTAGGCTAAATTTATGAAACTCTTGGACCCCAATACTAAAATAGTTTTCTAAAGTTATTGAAGAGAAAAAAAAGGTTAGGTTTAACGAAGAACAACACCCGAGCTTCAATTGACAACTTCTGCTTTTAAGTCTTCACAATAACTTAATGTTTAACCCAAGGTTAATTTGAGCATTGTTAAACGCTAGAACTTATTACCAAGTTCTTACCGTTGGTAAGTTCTTAGGATCTCAGGAGTGCTTTCGGATAAAGTGAAATGTAGATAGTAAATTGGGAAAATCCTGCGACCCCCTAAATAGGTCGTTATAGACCCCCACGATTATAAATTCTTGCCTAATTCCTGCAAAAATTTTCGTGTTTCCCAGTTTTTCTCGAACGTTCTTAATTTGGAATTAGAACTTTCCAAAGGCGCGGATTCCATTTTTTAAGCCGCTAGCTTTTCACAACTACCAAAAATGAAAACGCCTACTGCGCTACACAAAATAAAATAGGAAACGCTTTGTCACTTGTAAATATATTATTTATTTCTCCACTTGCTAGAGAAATTTTTGCGGCCAGTAGAAATTAAACTTTTTAGCTCAGAGCTGATGTTTTAAATAATGGATAAAAACCACAACTAGTTTTAGACAGGCATGCCTTCAAAATCTTTTTATTTGTTTTGAAATAAGCGTCGGCTTACTTTGATTTCCACACAATGTTGCATCGGCGGTCATTAAGTGAAAAGTTGCTTTAAAACGCTTAAGAACATCAAAGGTTTAATCGAGTTCAAGGAAGTTTAATCAAATTGCTCAGCTTTTGTAAACGCTGTGAAACCACGCGGCTTCATCATTAAGCAGAGGTGTTGAATCGGTTGATAAAAACAAAAGAACGACCAGTGGTTGATAGAAGAGCAATTGCCAAGTAAACGCTCTCATCAGAGTTGCCAAAATATTTAATCTTTTGTTTTTGTTTTTGGTCCCTTAAAACAAAGAGAATAGGAGTGTAAGAATTGAAATACAAAGCTTCTTTTTTACTTTTTTCTTTTATACAAGCTTTTTTAACAATTTAATATCATTTTCTTCCAATAAAAATGTTCCCATTTAAAAAGTAGCTGCAAATCACCTCTATTAATTCTCCCTACTAGCTTGGCAACAGGGGAGGTATTGAAGGCAGTTTACCGTCAAGAGATCGTTCAAACCTCTTTTTGAAAATTCCACAATAATACAGTCCAGTTGAAAGTTTTTCATTTGTTTTTTTTTTTATTAATCTATAGATTAAAGGACGAAAATTAAGATCTGATTAAAAAGACACAAAAGAATGAATGACTAATAATAGGGTGTTCTCATACGTAACAGCCATGTTACCGGGAGATATAAAATTAGGACAGTTTTTTTACGAGCTACCTATGGCAAAAAAAAGCGTGGTTTATCGACTACGATCAGGCTATGATTCGTAATTCGGCATAAATTTCAGCGTTTTCTTAATTGCAATTAGTTGAAATTTGTTAGCTACTAATTGCAAGTTAAGCATGACTAGCTTAATTCACAGAAATACGATCTTTTAATATAGCATAAACACTAATGGTGAATAAGTCATTGATTGTGAGATGTAAATCAGGTCCATTGCCTCTCATTTTCTGTTTAATTAATTTTAATTGCAGATTACAGCAATTAATTTTATTTCAGAGCTCAGCGGCATGTCATCTAAATGTATTTAATTTTTGAATAGTTGTTTGGTATTTTTTTGAATTGTCAACCTTTTTTTACCACCGCTTTTTGATGAAAACTAAAAGTCTTCACTCCTAAATTGAATGGAATTGAAGTGACTAAATTGAATTGAATAATCAAAGACCAAAAGTCTTGCTGTAGGCAAACCGCTGACGAACCATGGGTTTAACAGTGACTTTTTTCTTTAAACTACAAGAATTTGTCATATAGGACAAAACACAATTACCAATAATATATTTCAAAATTGTTTAAACCTTGTTTGTCTTTTTCCAATGTATTCAAAATTTAATCCAATTATCGAAATGAAAAATCTAACAGCGAATTAAGTGCAGAAAAAGAGTAAAAATATCAGACATTAACGATTTTAAATAGCTAAGTAGTTTAGTATAGTTTTTTTAACATTGGTCGCGGAATACAACAGGATATCAAAAATTTAAAATTTATATAGTTATTAAAAATTTATTTATTCTTCACTCACCATAAACATCAAATAAAATAGTATTGGATGCATTTCCACGTTTGTTACTGGCAACGCAAGTATATTGACCAGTGTTATTCAAGTTGACTTTATCTGCAATATGTTACGATTTAATTCAAAATTATAAACTAAAATTCCAGATTGAAAAGTTTGGTATGTTTTTGGTTTTTTTAAATTATTGAACGACTTTCGTGCAAAGTTAAAACAAAATCGTATTAAGAGTCCTATCCGTGCTTTCTTTACAATTGAGACATTAAATTGTCAGACTTTCAGTTAGTCATATTTTTTTTCAGCAAATTTCACTTTTCTCGAGTTTTAGTTTGATAAATTAGACAAAATTTTTTTCCAAAACAAAAGGCGGTTCTTACTTAAAATCAGCGTTCCATTTTTTTCAACACCATCACTGATGAAAGTACTACGGCTTTTTTCACCATTTCCTTTGTGGTACCAACTGAAAAATGTGTAAAAACAGGGGGAAAATTTTCAAACACCTTTTTTAGCCGGCCAACAATCAAGTCTAGAGCTTACAAGTAATTTGGAGCAGGATCAGCAGATGCATTACAATGAAGAATTGCGTTTTGTCCTTCGATTGCTCGATTACTTCCTTTGATGACGACATGTTTGGGAGAAACTGGAGATGCAGCAGTGGAAAAGAAATTATAAGCGCTCCAGAAACTAGTAAGCACTAGTCACCAAATAAATAAACTAAGTCATGCAAAGCTATTCTAGAAATAAAAATAAGTAGGCTTCTACCTTCCACAACGACAGAGATTTGTTTGGATTTGAATTGGTTGTATGTGCTTTCGATACTCAGGCACGTGTAAACAGCTTCGTCACCTTCTTCAATGTTTTTGATGATTAGTTCGGATGTGCTTTGGTTTACGTACATTCGATCTGGTTTATATAAAATTGCTCGGAATAATTCATTTCTCTATTAAGGACTTGCCTAAAAATACTGAAGTACCGAAAGCGCTAGCGATTTTAAAGGCAAAGCTTTTCGAACCAAATTGAAGAGTCTTTGCAACGTTAAGTCTTTTCCTCCTTTTGGATAGAATCTCACCCATGCCATATGCATCTTTCATTAGTTGAAGGATTTTGTTTATGATGGCTTAGTGTAGCAGTTTCCTCCCAGTGGGTGGGATTTCATCCAAAAACTGATTGTTGCAGTATTACCCCGCACAAAAATGAGTTTAAAGCACTTTTAGCCTCTTGAAACAACAGGCCAGAGCAAAATTTTGTAAAATTAAGACAAAAAAAGTTTTTCGGGAGGGAAGGACTCAAAACGACTGTTTGTACTAGAAACCAATTCTGTCAAAATTTATGGTGATAAAAACTTTATAACTTAATAAGTTTCAGTTAACTCTGTGCGATGCTTACTCGTGGGGTCATGGTCGATATTTAGATTTCCTTTTTTCCAATACAATTTTCCTTTTGGATATCCAGCAACTTTGCAAACCACTTTAGCTGTTTCCCCAAGTTCAAAGTCTTGTGACTGCTGGACGTCGACGAATCGAAGGGGGTCTGTAAGACAACACCTTTTCATGACGTCACAATTACTTCACTGATATATAGGATTGCCAATTCAATCTAATCGTTACTTTTGTCTTGTGGGAAAAGAAATTGCAAGATTGGTTCTAACACAATTAAGCAAAAATCAGGCTTGTCCATGGGACATATTTTTTTGTTCCATCCCATCCTATCCCATCCCATCCCATGGCAATTTATGCCTGCCCCATCCATCCCACCCCACGCGATTCCCACTATAATATTAATATGGAATACAACTCAATTTAAAATTATCAAATTTATGAAAGTCACAAAAATAAACAGGAAATACTCTATGACGTCACTGCTTCGAATCCGCATCAAGTTAAAACCGCGCCACTTTTTCATAAATTACCAACAACAGGTAAAGACATAATGTTAACTTTGGTGAAGCACCAAAACGTAATCTTACATAAAAAAAGGCTATCAGTATTTTTTTATTTATTCGGTTTTTCACGACAAAATAAATAATAGATTCAAGTATATAAAAAAAAGAGAGTAAAAAGCTCTCAAAAAGGTAAAAAAGTATAAAAACTAAGGGTAGCTCTGATGTAATCAAGTTGCTATGACATGGCTACTGTCTCATGGGAAATACAAAATGTGTGCTGTCCCATCCCGTCCCATGGGAATCACATTCCCATGGACAAGCCTGGCAAAAACATTTTACAATTGTTGCATTTTAATTGCAAAACTTTTCAAGTGGCCTCAATTTGAGAACTGCTCTTTAACAATGTATCACTAGTCCCAGGTATAGCTTTGTTGGTGATTTGAACAAGAATAAAAAAACAACAGACTGCAAAAATGTTTGCTTTTCTATTATTTCTATTAACACGAATTAATGACTAATGAAAACTTTTTTTATTACCTACATTTGTGCAAGTACTACTCAAACTTAATTGTGCCAAATACCAAAACAAATACCAAAATACCAAAACCTTTAGTTTTTTTGGTCAAAGCTTAATGGAAATTAAAAGTAGATTTTACGACAGAGTTGTAGTAAAAAAAAGAAATTCGTAGCTTAACCAAAAAACTGAGTGGTTGTATGCCTCGTCGTTTGAGCTATGCAGACTTGGGGTAAAATATAGAGCGTTAAATGTATTTAAATGACTTTTAAACTTGCGATAAAAAAATTTTTCCTTAAAAATCGAACCTTGGCCGTTAATTTCCTACACGAGAATCAATATGATACCAGTAATTACCAGCCCGCCACTTTCTTAATTGACTTATTTCAGGAATTTACTTTTTAACTTTTAATGAATGTCACCAGGGTTAGGCTATAAAATACCTTAAATTCATGTTTTGCAAAGAGCAATACTAAATTATATACGGTATATCAGTTAAATACGGTAGAACCAAGTTATGGATGGTAAGCAGGTTTACGTCACATGCAAATGTCACAGTGAATTGTCTGTGCAATTGCAAAACAAGCTTTAAAGATGTTTAAAATACATCGAGCGCTTTGAATTTGAATTAGGTTTTTTAAAAAGTCGGACATTTTTACTCAAGTTTTAAACCGTCTGAATGCGCAAAACTGAACCGGCAACGTACCAGGGCTGGCCATAAATTTGGATTAAGATAAATCCGCAACAATTTGAGGGATTTTATGGATTTAGATGTGGACGGTTTAAATTCCAAAAAACAGAATTTTTAATTGAATTTGATTTGTATTTCATAAGCTTTTCATTTAACTTCAATAATTAAGCCAAAACAAAAGCATAGTTAAATTTAAAAATTTAGGTTGCATATGGATATGCTTTACATGTGATTTGTCAGGATTTGAATTTAGGATCAGAATTGGATTGAATTTGGCCATAAAAAATTTAAATCAAGCCAGCGCGGTAACGTACGGATATACAACGACACCAGTTTTTCATGACCAAATATACGATATTGGGCCATGAAAAAGGTATAAAATAAGACTTTCATATTTGCAATAAAAAGTTTTAGCTTTCTATTAATCACACTTTGTAAAACGTTTAAATTTTAAGTTTTTTGTGATTTGTTTTGTTAAAAAAGTTATCGAGAAACTATTGGTCTTTGCTAACGAAACAAAAAATGAAGCTTTTTTCTTAGCATCTGCAGCTGAACTAAAAATTAGGCAATCGAGCTTTAGAACTATCCGAATTCACACTTTAAAATGCCGACGTCTCTGCTCATTACATATATAAGATTAGTCGGTTTATTTGTTTGACAATCGGTGAGCTAGTTAAGACTAAGTAAAGTGACTTTTTTAAAAATTACATCTGTTTTTGTCAATGATGCGCATTGAAAACCAAAAGTTAGTACTATGGTGAGAAAACACAGCAATTTCAATCATATTAAAAAACATAAAGAAATTGTATTGGTAAAAATGCTTCTAAAAATAAAATATGTGAGGATTAAAGTATTCACGGCTCAAGGCAGCAAAATTTGTTTATTTTTTCATACGAAGCGTCAAAGCAATTTGTCATTTTTGAAAGGCAGCAAAAGTGCAGCAGCTTATTTAAAAACCAGCGGTAAAAACAACGCGGCGACAGCGGCGGAAATGCGGAAGTTGTGCTTTAGAAGTAAAAATATCGCGGACTCGTTTGCTGATTATGCAAAACTTTAAAAGCTTTGAACCCAAAATCACATGTAACACTTTGTGTCGGTAAAAAGCCAAGCAGTATTGATCATTTTATAAATGGAATTTAGGAAGAGAGGTAATTTTTAAAATCTATTTAAACATTATTGCAAGCAAAATTCAACATTTCATTTAGTTTGTAAAATTTTTTATTAAAAAGCTGAACGTTTTCGACTGTCATCAGTCCTTATCAAAGCATCTAAAAATTGTTTAAAATCATCTAAAGATTTTTTAACTATAAACGAAAATACATTCAATTAAAATATATAACAACAACAATTTTCTCAAGTTTATGCTGTCACTGTTATTACTAATTCAATTTAAGGGCAATGACCAGAGCTGCCAACTTTTTTCAACAAAAATATCTAGAAGCACTTGAAAATATATCTAGATTTTAAAAAATAGATGAAGAGCAAAATAAAAAGTATTTACTTTGAATCAGTCTCAAATTTCTCAATTTTTGTCCCAAAATTATGCTGTTCTTTAAAAAAAAAAAAAAAAAGGTCTTCATATCGAATCTGTCTCTTGATTTCTTGGTTGTCGTCTCTCAAATCTAGTGTTCCCTAAAAAGAAAAGGTCTCGACCCAATCGTTTGAGAAACACTGATCTAAATCATAATACAAAATATCGACATATATCAGTATATCCAATATCCAGACGGTACTTTTCAATATTTAGGCAGTGTCAAAAATATCTATAATATATCTAAATTGTAACAAAAAAACATCTAAATTTATATCCAATATCTAGACGGTACTTTTCAATATCTAGGCAGTGTCAAAAATATCTAAATCTAGATATAAAATATCTAGATTTGCAGCCCTGGCAATGACTATTACACAAAATAACGTCAGAATTCACAGAGGAAAAAAGAGAAAAAATAATGTAAATCACATGACTAAATTAAAATAGTTGTAACAAAGACGAGCCATTTTCATACAGTTGTTTATTTAATTTAAGTTGATGTTTTTCAATTAGTAACGCTTCGTGAATTTTACTGTCGTAATCTGATGAACATTTCTTTATAACACTAAAACGATGTGTTAAACCATCCATATCTTTTTTATTACACAAATTACATTCAATAATATGATCTTTTGTTTTGCTTTTGACCGAAGACCTAAATTTAAGTGTTCTTTTGCTCTTGTTGCCACATGACGTGTTGACTTACCGATGTAAAGGCCCGTTTCCACTACGAGCGTGGAAAAGAGCATTCTTTTTTGTTTTATTGATTTTTTTTGCGCTCGCTTCAATTTTAACCGCTCGCTTCAATCGAAGATCAATAAAAGAAACAAAGAATGCTCTTTTCTACGCTCGCAGTGGAAACGGGCCTAAGTCAGATCCGCATCACACGGGCATGAAAAGCGATAAACAACATTTGATAATAAAAGCGCAGGTGTGTTAGATTTTAAATTAAAATAGTTTCCAACTTCTGCAAGTTTTATATATAGGTGTTAAATGCACGGCAGTGAATTTCCAAATAAGTTTCGAAATGTCTTTTGCGAATATGTGAGACTGTTTCCCCACATATAGAATTTCAACTGTATGGTTTCTTTTTCTTTTTTATTGTTAGGTTGCGTCTGATTTAAATTTGTTTGTCTACTATTCATAAACTCGTAAAAAACTTAATGTTAGATTTTGCTTGCTATAATTTCTAAATGGATTTTATAAATGGCATAAAAAACAGTTTGATTGTTTATAAATCAGCTAAAAAATCGCATCGATATTTGACATATTTTGCCTGGTAGTTGGGAGTGTTTGTGAGCCAAGCGCAGTGCTTTGATACTGCGCTTTTCAATACATTAACATTACCTGCCTCAATCTACCAATTGAAAACAACAAACGATTGTAAAAAAAACTGCGACAAGCCATCCACGAAACCGCCACGATTATAGCGTAACAATAAGCTTGCATGCGAAAAACATATGCTCGCGTTAAAGCGGAGTTGTTCGTGCAACTTGAATAACGAGAAACTCTGTTGAATAGAAACGCGTCAAGACCTGCAGTTGAAGCAGACACCGGCTGTTTCAACTAAAGGCTAGTTTTTAACTTCAGTTACATTTTCGAACAGTAAAAACAAAAAAACAGCTTCGCCATAGAATTATCGGTTTTAATTATTTGGACGATTCATTTGACAATTTCTTGGAATAATTAAACTTTCTTTAAACAACAATAGCATTTTCATATTTTGAAGATTTAAAGTAAACATCTATCTCGCTATTTCAAAATTCAAACAGAAATACCTTGGGTGGGCGACTGAGGATACCTGGCAGCAGTACATTTGAGAGTTGAAAATAATGGATATTTAATTTAACCCTTGCAAAAGGTAGACATATGCAGATTAGATTTCAAGTAAAACTTTTTTTGGTCTTTAGTTGTCGCCATAACAGACTTACCTCTTATTTTTGGTCTTGCTGTTTAAGATAACTTTTTTGCTGTTAATGAGCTCAATTGGCCCTTCGAGTTGAATGGTTGCTGCTACCCTGACCAATATTATCTCACTTCCTCGTTACAAAGTATTATCGGCTCATAATATAATTGGCATTTTCTACAACATATTTTAATTATATCAAAAACTCTCCGTCTTTCTACTTCGCGTTGGCAGAAGTGAATCACGAGAACCGATTACTTTTTAATTGAAATTGAATTTGGTGAAGCGATTTGGTGTGCTAGCCAACGCAGCGTAGGCACACTTTATTCGACTTGCAAGTAAAACATCACCGGGCCTCTGCTTTGCATGAACATTTGAGCGTGTAATAATGAAGTCTGGTATACGTTTGCATGACTAGAAATAATTCAAATTTCTTTCCAACATTCCTTAGAAAAAATGTAATTAAATTAGGTAAGGCATTTATAAAATCTATCGAGTTCTAGAAAAAATTAATAAAGAGTGTTGTCCTTCGGTAATTTCTATTTTACTTTTTTTGGATTTTTGTTGATGATTGATATAACCAAGGATGCGGTGATCACATGACAAATGTAATCGACTACGATTATTTAACCTATTCTGTAATTACGATTACAATTACTCAAAGTGATCATGTATTTTTCGAATGTTATAACAGAAATTCTGGAAGACATTGATAGAATACTTTTTTCCATCGGCATACGGGCCTAAAAAAATTTGGGGGCAATAAAATTTTGACGAAGTTTCGGGAGATCTGCCCGAATCTTGATTTTCTAGAACTTTACAGATATAATAGGACAATTTGTTTAAAATTTAGGGTGAAGACAAAAAAAGGTCTTCACTTGGAATCTATCACTGATTTCGCAATTTTTATCCAAAAATATAGCGTTCTCCGAAAAAAAAAATATAGCGTTCTCCGAAAAGGTCTTCAGCTAAATACTTAAAACTTGTTCTACACTTAGCACAAAAACCTTTTTTTAATCTTTGTCACTTCCCTAAACTTTCAGAAAATTTGACCAAACCTTTCTATCGCTGCCGGAAAAATTTCGGTTTTGCCCTAGTATTTCTTTGTCGCTGCTTGAAAAATTCTGATTTCGCCCAAATTTTTTAAACTTATGGGGGAACAATTGCATTTAAAATGTTTGTTTAAGTTATGAAATCGTTTATCTAAAAGGCGACAACATGTGACGTGACCAATGGGGTTCAGCATTTAAATACTAGTTCAATGTAATCGATTACATTAGTCTTTCTAAGCCTTTTTTTCTGCGACCCGAAATCGCTGCAAAAACGACAATCTGCAAAAATGACTCAAATAAATTTGAGTGAGCGCATAATGAAAAAGCACGAAATTGTTATTTAATTAATTTTTATTTGTCTTCAACGAGTTTTCGAAATCGTGGCTCAATATGCGTTTTAAACAGAACCACCAATTTTTGCTTATTTCCAAGATTTGTGCTTTTTTTTTATAAATATTGTCTTAGAGAATTTTTAATGTGCTTATTTCCGGTGGCGCCGGAAGCGGGAAATACGAAAGTTGCACGTGCCAAACGTTTTAAGGAAAAAAATAGAAATTTTGGACACTGATTGAAAGTGAGGACATTTTTTTAAAGATCATTACGTTTTTGGGACAAAAATAGAAATGGGCCGTGCTTATTTGGCTGTGCTAAATTGGGACAAATTCGTCTCAATTTACAATTGTATAAAAGTCTAATGGAAAACATACGACCAGTTAAATTATACTTGGCATTCATAAATATTTAAAGTTTTCTTCATAAATGCATTATAATTTGTCAGTGGTTCTCAACCTTTTTATTTCATGGACCCCCTTAACCAATATATTTCCCTCTACCGGAAATTTAGTTTGTAACCTAATTAATATGTTTAGATCAGTATGCAAAGAAAAGAAATAAGTTTTTACAATTTGACCTAAATTTGATAAACTTTTTAGACTAATATTCATTGCTACAAAATTATTAATATTAGCAAATGAAAAAAGCTCAAGAATAATAGTTTCATGTATCCATAGCTATTATCAAAAAATTAATACCGGCATTATTAACCAAAAAGCAACTATTAACCATTATCAAGTAGAAAAAAAAAATTTACTGAACACGATCGCTTACATAAAGGTCAAATTTACTAAAATAAATCAAACTTCTGAAATATTCTTCATATAAAAAATCTATAAAGTATAACAGTTAATATCTAAAACGTTCAATTTACATTTTAAAAAATTCCCCTTAAATATACAAAATTTCCTCCTGGTGGGTAATTTCCCCCCGGTTGGGAACCCTTGTCTTAAATCATAAAATTCCAGTTTTATAAAACAAAAAGAATATTAAATTCAGTTTTGATAGGGTTAAGTTTTTGTAAATGTATTCGATTATGATTACGATTACATCTAGGTTTTTTCTCAAAGTAATCGATTACGATTACCCCATGTCCGGACACAAGCACTGTTGGAATCATATTGATCATGAAACCCGAAAGCCAAAGGAAAAAATAATTGGCCTTTGTCTTGAAAAGCAAGCAGGACTTTTTACTATATTGCAGTACAGGGGCCACATGTGGTCCGCGAAGTAGTTTTGAATGGTTTACTTGTTATTTTTTGAAATGACAAAAATTAAATTGAATTATCGTGTTTTTATTTACAAAATTATTGCAGAAACGGCGTTTTATGCAATGTGAAGACTAAAAAAAAGTTTTTATTTGAATTTGGATGTAAAATTCTTCTATTTGAAGTGAAGACAAAAAGAAGGTCTTCACCATAAAAGTCAAGCGCGGTTTCTTATTTGCTTGCACGCGAATATTTTCGATAAGCTAAAATGTGCCTCGGGTCTTGTATGTAAATTAAGAGCGCAAGCAACCAATACCTCGTATTTGGAATCAAATCCTTACCAATGACTGTTACGGAACGATTGGTTTCGACAATTTCCTCCGTATCGTTAATGCGACCTTGACAAGTGTAAACGCCACCAGATTTGAGGGTTGGATTCGACAGCGTCAGCGATAAAGAATCTTCTACCAGCTGAATGATATTCTGCAGAAAAACGCAGATGAAATGTATTTAACGCTAGAAGTATAGGCTAAAGTAATGAAAAAAATGTGTTATTGTCTTAAAAAATAAACAAAATTTTGCAATGCTGACGAAGTCAAAGTTTGAATAAGTTAGAACGTTTATTTAGATCTGATTTTAATTAATTTCATTGACTAATCTTGAAATTGTGTGTTTGATCGGGAAACTACGTTAAAGTTCATTAAATTGTAGTTGAAACACTTTTCCAATAAATTTTAAAAGTGCGAAAAATTGTTCCTAAAATAAGAGCATTAAAAAATATCCGACAAACTGCTCTCTTCATAAGGGCTCGTTTCCACTAGGAGCATGAAATAAAATATTATTTTGTTTTATTGATTTATTTTGTTCGCTTAGCGCTGGCTTAGATTTTGAGCGCGAAGATCAATAAAAGAAATAAAGAACGCTCTATTTCATACTTATAGTGGAAAAGAGCATTCTTGTTTCTTTTATTGATCTTCGATTGAAGCAAGCGCAAAAAAATCAATAAAACAAACAAAGAATGCTCTTTTCCACGCTCGTAGTGGAAACAGGCCTTTAAATTATTCGTTCAGCCAGAATCGAATGTAATGTAAGTTGACATTGCTTACATTTTGTCCTTTTGAAAAAATATTTCCCGTTGGATCTTTAAATTTAACATCGGCCACAGAGCTAGGATAAACACAAGTAAGCAGAAACTCCTTTCCCACATGGGCCACAGCAGGATTAGGATCAATGTGAAATCCGTCAATATCTTGAGCTAAATCAGAATAAAATTTAAATCAGAATAAGATTTAAACTAGGGTTTCTTATTGGATGGGAAAAATGTGGTAAAATATCAAAGGCGGCGTGGGTATTACATTACAAATTTTTGCTCTCTCGTTTGCACCAAATTCACAATGGGTCTGCATCCAAATTTTTGGAGGTTTTCGCTAGAAATTTCAGTCTTGTACTGTGGCTTTCCGTCTCTGTTTCAAATAAAATATCTTTTTTTTAATAACGAAACATTTCAATCACAAATTAGTTACAATGCTTTTCAATTGAACTGTAGTAAGGTTCCTTGGTCAAACTTACTTCAGCTTACTTTTTGAAACCTCAAAGTGCTGGAAGTAAAGTACCAAAGGGAAACCTCAAAGTACCAAAGGGAGATGTAGTCAAAAAACAATTACATACAAGGAAATTTTAACCTTTTGATCCATTCCCCAAGGCATGTTTTTGCAAATTAGTTGCAGTTTTGGAATATCACGCGACCTTTTTCGCTTCTGCCTTTGCAAGTCTCTATTCGCCATGTTGTAGCATTTGTAGGCAATGTGAATTTCCATCACGCAATTAAGCACCATCAAAACTAATCGCCGGAATTAATCCTCTTTTTTCAATCTCTTATGAGCTTTCGAGCTATCGACTCCTCAACGTGGGCTTAAAAACTTACCAAAGTTTAGCGGTTCATAAATGGAACTAAACACAATCTGTAGTTTCGAAATTTAACCAGAGTCAATAGCTTTTAAACTTCTGTTACAATAAAACTGCAAAGCAAACAATTTTGCAGTTCAGTAAGACTCTTTAAGAAGTTCACTTTTAACAAACCGTAAAATGCAACTGTAACAGATGAGCCGTTGTAAATTTAGTTAAAATTTGGACGGTCCAACGCCGCATAAATGATAATGAATAAAATTTAGATTAACTCTTATCTTAACTTAAATAAAACTAATATCGTCTTACTCCGTTAAATCAAACAGAAAACTCGTAAACAAAATTGTGCAATTCCATATCCGTACATTAATTAAAAGTTTAATTTGTTGAAACCGAGTGTACTTGAAAGTGAGATTAAAATATTAGCTACATGACCTGCTTTTAACTTCAACTTTGCATACTTTTATTTTTCCAGGTTAGTCTAGCCCAGATTTTAACTGAAAAACTAGAAAATTAATAAGCAAAACATAAGTTTTTATCTTCATATCAAAAGTTACCTATTCTAGCCTGAATTTATAAAATTTTGAAACCATGTGTTGCAACTTTTTTTTGGAAAACTTTGCTATGTATTAATTGCCAAATATAAAATAACTCTTCAAATTACTCAAAAATTCTGTGTTGAGCAGCACTGATTAAATCAAAAAAATAAAAAGCAAATAGAATTTTTATTTGTTCTTCTGGTTTATAAAATCAGAGGCATGCGCCTTAACCTTAAAAACAAGAAAAAGTATATTTTCTGAAACATCTAAAACCAAACAATAAGTTTCGTCAAAAACGTTTTCTTTAACCATAACAATTGCAAAAGCCAATCATAGTTGACTATTGATGGTTGTTAACTGTTGTTCTAAAACTGTTTTGACGGTTGTTCTAATAATGCCTACGACATTTTCCTGCGAGTCAGGAAGACAAATATGGAGATGAAAATAAAAAAGTCGTGTAGTTCTTATTCTTTATTTCACCCTGTTCAAAAACTACAAATTTTGGTAGGAATTAATTTACTGCAAATTTTCTTAACGGAAAAATTAAGTCTTTTATAAATAACTAGCTCATTAAAGGTAGGCAGATGCCTTCTACAATAAAATCAAACAATTTTTGGTTGTTCCAAAAGCCTATAATTTAGTGGTTTTCAACCTGTGTGCCGCGAAACTTTAAAAAACATTAGTCCATTGCTCCAACTTTTTTTTTGGTGGACCCTACTTTTTTTAAGGACGAAAATCAAAAAATCCGAGCCAGATCTAAAGTGAAGGCCTTTTTTTTTGGAGAACACTACTTTTTAGGGACGAAAATCAAGGTCTGCTTTCTGGTCCAAGTGTGCCGTTTATTTCGAAAAGGTTCCCAATTGCGTCGCAGACGCAAAAAGGTTGAGAAACACTGCTCTAACCATAGCCGTACCTACCGGGGGGGCAGGGGGCAATTTTCCCCCCAAGTTTCTAAGATTTGGGCAAAATTAAAATTTTTCGGGCAGTGAGAAGAAAATATTTGGAAAAATTCATAATTTTTCGGGCAGCGATATAAAAAATTTGGGGAAAGTCAGGAAATTTAGGGAGGTAACGATTATCAACTGCAAAAATTAATGAGCAAACTTAGGTGACGACCTTTTTTTATTTTTTATTTTTTTTTTTAGAGAACACCTTGATTTTGGGACGAAAATTGAAAATTAGGAGACTGAATTTAAGTGAAGACCTTTTAGAGATCACCATGATTTTAGGACAAAATTGGTTTTTCGTCTGAGAATCTCCGACAATTTTTTTGTCATATCCGAAATGTACTATAAAATCATAATTTGGGCAAACGTCACAAAATTTGGACAAAACTTCATTGCCCCCAAATTTTTTTGGGCTGGTACGGCTATGGCTCTAACTATAAGATTCTGAGCAATTGAAGCTTATTTGGATAGATATTTCTGAGCATTCTGTCAACATGTTAAAACTGTCCAAACCTTAAATTTGAAGACATTTAAATCTTTTAGTAGTTACGAACATATTTAAGAACGCCTTATATGAAACTTTGTACAACTTTTCAAAGGCAAAGAATTGCATAGTTGAAAAGCCTAGACACTGTAACAAAGGAGAAGATATCAGAACATAATTAATTTAAAAATGAATTTCATGATCTAAATTGCGGCTAATAATAGAAAAAGGAAAGCATTTATAACTTTAAAAAATCTTAAATTCAATATTTTGGTTTTGACCTAGCAAATCTGTTCACTTCTATTCTAGTGAACGATAAAAACATGAAGGGAAAGAAATAAGGACAGGAAATTTACGTGGTGTGCAGTGTAATCGCATTAAAAGTTTAAACGAAGACAATCAAAGTGCATATAGAAAAATAAGTTTAAGTTTATAAGAAATCTACGACATATTAGGTTAAACAGCAAAATTAAATAAAATTATCCCTTAAAATACTTTTAAATGTATAAAAAAATTGACCAGTTTTGCATTGGAATACATCAATGTGCAATGCAAAAGCTGAAAGCAAAACTATACCAATGCAAAAAACTTACCTACATAAAGGCGGGTCGTTAAAAGGATGAAGAAAAATAAATTAAGTTTTCGCTGACACAACATCTGCGTGTGTTTAGTTTAACGGCTCGTTGTATATAAAGCAAAAAGACAACAAGATCAAGAAACACAGCTCGTCGGATAAATTATGTTTGCTTTAAGAAACTGGTACAATCTTTAAATAATTAAAAAATTTTTGTTACTATTCTTGAAAAAAAACTGCATTAAACATTAAGTTGGCAATATCTAATTGTCTTAAAGCCGCATAATGCAGCTCAAAAAAATCAAATTTAAAAAAGCTTTACAATCTATGAACTAATTCATTTACTTTTTTACTCTTCTAGACTGGTATCACCGAGATTACTTTATTAAATTATACAGCTCAAAGACTGCAAATCCTCTTTTAAGTTTTAAAGAAAGATCGTAAACAGCACTTCAAAAACACGACGGTTTCTCTTTGCTTTGCAACTTTGTTTGAAAGAAAAAGGCAAATTTAACTCTATTAATAAAATTCCTACCAACAGTAACGTTGTCGACTACGGGCTCCCCATACTGAAGTAACTTCCTGTATGCAATAACTACAAAAGCAGGATGTGGCTTCGGGAAAAAATTTCAAGCACATTTTTTTGCTGGCATTGAGCAAGCATTTATCATCACGTTGCATCGCTCTGCAACGACTCGCTTCCACAAAGTGCGTGGAATATCGTATTCTTTGTTGTATTGAATTTTTTGCTTTGCTAAGCGCTCGCTTAAATTTTAAGCGGGAAAGATTATAAAAAAAACAATCTTAAAGGCTTAAAGGTTGCTTTAAAGCAGCGCTTTCCAAACTTTTTGTGTAAGTGACACTTTTAAACCAGAAATAAATTGGGGATCAACGTTCCCTCTAAGCTGCGCGGGTACGCGTTCTTTCAAGGTGTTCTCTAAAAAAAAAAAGGTCTTCACTTAGATTTCATCTCTGATATCCCTATTTTGTTCCTGAAATCAAGGTGTTTTCTAAAAAAAAAGTCTCCACCTCGATAATAGGACGAAACTTCGAAAAGTCGGGACAAAATATGGGAAATACAGAGTTGATTCTAGGTGAAGACCTTTTTTTTTTTTAGAGAACACTTTGATTTCGGGAACAAAATAGGCAAATCAGAGATGAAATCTTTGCTTCGGGTCCCTAAATTTGAATATCCGCCGCTGCTCACGCGGCCTTTCGTTCCGCGCACACTAATCAAGCTCTTAGAGGAAACGTTGTTGGCGACACCTCTTAATTTAATTTTAGTCAAAAAGCTTTTACAACAAATTCTCAACTTACAATTTTAATAAAATATTTGAGCTTGCTTGCAAAAACCTTAAAAATAATTAGGGAAAATTTTTTCATTATATAATGTTGCTTTCAAAAATATATATTATTGGTCAAAAGCCCCTATAACATACTTTGTTGAACTGTAAATAGCTAGTGTCAAATATTGCTTCAAGTCCAGTTGGCGACACACCACTGCACTAAAAGCGACACACTAATGTGTCGCGACACACAGTTTGGAAAGCACTGCTTTAAAGGCTTGTTTCCACTAGGAAAGAGGAATGAAGCATTTTTGGCGCCAAAAATTTGAGCGAGCGCTAAGCGAAGCAAAAAAACAATAAAACAAACAAAGAATACTCCATTCCACGCTCGTAGTGGAACGAGCCTAACGCAGATTGTAAAAACATATGAAAAACCTTTATGCGCGTGGACAAAATCGTTTTTTGTTTTTTGTTTTAATCACAACTTTAGTAAATAAATCGACTGGTTAACTTCAATTAAAACAATATTTACCGATTCTTGCACGAAAGGTTCGGATTTAAAATTAGCCTCAATACTCGTGTGCAAAAATGAGGGAATTAAAAGGTGCCTCAAAATGAAGCCAATTCGCTGCGGCCGTTGACAACTAAACATTGGCAGCATTATAAAAGTTTTTATTTCATTAACGCAGAGTGATTACATTACCGAGAGCCATTTTGTGGCTATCCGCGGAAATGCAACAAAAGGTTTGGGGTTTTATACGACAGCAAATTAAGAGTTTTTTTTGAAAAACAACAGCAATAAAACTTACCGACAGTTTGAAAAAAAGCTGGGATTATTTTTATCTGTTTTATAAGCATTTAATTATCCAGAACGTTAAAAACACTAGCTCCTCGCTCAACTATTTACCAATGGTGGTTAAAGTGTAATAACTACAGTAGACCTCAGTTAACCCGGATTCAATTTGACAGACAAAATTATCCGTATTAGGCTAAGATCCGGATAGTTCAAAAGCAGTGATGACCTCACAAAAAAAGGGGGCCTGGTGCAAGAAAAGCAAGGGGGCTACTATTTAATGTTTCAAAGCACAGCAAACTCTAAAAAAAGGTTGTTATCATACCGGGGCCATTTTTAGTGTATAAAAACAAAGTTATCCCTAAAAAAAAAGGTCTTCAATTTAGGAGGGGCCACTGTTGGGTGATTCAAACCATTGGCATCTCTAAAAAAAGGCGTCGTTTAATTTGAAGAGACACTTTTTCGTGTCTCAAAACAAAATTATCACTAAAAAAAAGATCTCAATTTAGGGGGTCACTTTTAAGTATCTCAAAATAAAGTTATCTCTAAAAAATTTTTTTGATTTTACTTTTGACATGTTATTGACCTCCTGATGCTACTATGAAAAAATATATCAATTAAGGGGGCCACTTTTTGATGTACTTCGGAAAAGATCTTTTATTTGGCGAATTTGGTGGTGGCAGTTTAATGTTTTGGGGAGGGTTCAGCTCTTATGGAACTGGTCCATTGGTTGAAATCAAAGGAACTCTAAATCAAAACAAATAGATACAGAGTGATTAAATGAACATTTGCTACCATATGCAAAAGAAAACTTGCCCTCAGAATGGACATTCCAGCAGGGCAACGCGCCTTGTCACAAAATAAAAATAGTCAAAAACTTTTTTCAAACAAATTCTGTGACTGTGATGGATTGGCCAGCTCAGTGCCCCGATCTCACCCCTTAGAAAATTTGTGGGGTATTATAAAAGCCCAAATTAAAAAAGATAAACCTCAAAAATTAGATGATTTCACAAAAAATAGTTGATACTTGGAACAAGATTCCCAAAGATCTCTGTTTAAAACTCATTCGATCTATGCCGAAGAAACTCGAAAAAGTCATTAAACAAAAAAGTATATACCATTAATTATTAATTTTATTTATTAAAAAATGATTTTTTGTGATTTTAATAAACAGTCTTAAAGTTTTGTAGAAGCACATTTTATACAAAAAACTTTAAACTTAAAAAAAGCAAAAAAAGTAGGATAAAAAATATTATTTGTTTGATGAAATATGATAAAAAAAACTCTCCTCTTTACAATGATGTTTAGTAGAATTAATAAAATTGAACCTCAAAAAAGTTATAGCCAATTAAATAAAAATATTTAAAAAGTCTTAAACTTTTGACCACCACTGTACTTGTATATATTTCTATTTAAATAAGATAATTGCTTGATGAACCGTTCTTTGACGAAACAGACTGTTGCGGATTTTTTAAATTTTTTATTTGTAGTGTTTTAATATGCTATACAAAGTATATATACAAAGATAAATACTTTCAATATAGCTGCAACAGTGCTCAATGACGAGAATCAGAGCAAAATTTACAGTAGAGCGCCGATTATCCGAACACACTAAATTACGACGCCATGGCATGGTGTGAACAACAGAGTGAGTGTCGTTTGACACAGCTCTGCTTCTACTGCATAAAGAATGAGAGACTTGGCAGCGACAAAAAGAGTAACAAACCAAAAACAAAAAAATGAATGATCACTCTACACTGCCTATAATGAACTATAAATGACCACACATGTATATGATGCTTTTTATTGCAAGATTGTATTTTGTTCGATTATCCGAAAAAATCAGTCATTCGAACCACCCTTGGTCTTAATTAGTTTGGATAATCGGCGTTTAACCGTATTTATTAATTTAGATTAAAACACTACATATAAAAATTTTTTAAAAAACTGCAACAGTCCAAAAGTAGGTGGATAGTATGTGGAATAGGTTTATGTATTAGTTATATTAGTACAATGGTGTTCATTATAACTATGTTATTGACAATTTTTTAACTACAATTATTCAAATTTAATTTTCAATGTAATAAATTGCGTTAGTAAATATAATTGTATCTACAGATAATCTCAAAATAAATGTTATCATTTACGGTCCACCTACTTCCCTTTATTTAATATTAATTTTATTTTCTCCAACAGACTGTTTCGCCTGCCTGGGCTCGTTCGAGTGGACAAAAGCCAACAAAAAACCGCAAATCCCCAAACATCCTCTGCTTAATAATTCCTCCCACAACTACCAACCCGATACCAGATGTCGATATGTTCTTTAATAATAACCTAGTTTTTACCAGTGAATCTGTAAAATATTTGGGTTTACGATTGACACAAGCCTTAACTTTCAGAAACATATTGATTTTTTGACAAAAACAAATATCCAGATCTGTAGATATTTTGTCGAAATTTCAACACATTCTACCCTTCACAGCGTTACGTAACTTATACTACTCAATGATTCATTTGTAGTTACTGAACGGCATTACAATTTGGGGAAATACGTATGATAAGCATCTGAAAAAATTGAATTTACTACAGAATAAAGCTGTTAAAATAGTCGCAGGAGGACAATGGCGAGACCGGGTTTCTACATATTATGAACAGTTACATATGTCAAAACTGAAAGACTTACATGTAGATGAAGTTGCTGAATTAATGCATAAATATACTGTACACGACAAAAGCTACCGTACCGTTGCTGCCTTGTTGTACTCCCGTTAGTAAGATAAACACACGAATAACGCGCCTCGCTTCATCTGATTTTAATATATATTTACCAAGTGTTGCGTTCTTAAAAATTGCCCCATTATGTATATTTACAAGCTCCTGAAGAATCTCTTTAATTTCACTTTGGTCCAGCTCAAATATCTCAAGAAATAACGTTTCTATAAGCATTTTAAATATTTTACATTTATTTACAAGAAAATGGCAACACTGCCTAATTTCGTAATTCTTAAAGAAAAATCCAGAATATTCGCTTGACCAGTTAGCCATTGTGACATGTGTGACGTAATAATGGTTATTTGTGATTGGCTTGATCTTAGTAAGTTTCAGAACATTCGAGCAACTTATGACCGATTGATATAAATAAGGTTGGTCGGAAGCGTGATTATTATTCATTTTAGTAACTCGGTATTGGAAATTTGTTAGCTGTGTGAATTCATAGTTTTTGAACGCAAGTCTCTAGTTGCTTACGTTATTGTTGAAGAATTAAGCTAGTGAGCTTAACCTGCTGTTGATTTTATACTATTGTGGGCCCCTAAGTGGATTGCGGCATATTTTTTAATAAACAAGTTATTGTGGTAGTCTGAGCTGTGGTTTAGCTAGACTATATTTTTGCTGTTACTGGTTCCTAGGCAGAGGTGGGCACGGTACTTCTTAAAAGTACCGCGATACCGGTACTCGGTACCTTCCTATAATTGTACCGCGGTACCGGTACTCGGTACTTTTGAATAATACGAATTAATGGTAATAACTAAAACTCTGTCCTACGTTGGATTTCATTTGACATTTAAAAATTGTTTTTAACAAAGCGAAAACAATATTGTATGTATCCAACTGTTCACTTTCAAAAATCAATTATGCTTTGGATGTAAAAAACATGCATGAATATGTTTTTAACTTGATTTTTTGCATAAAATATGCCTTGGATATATGAAAAGCCTAATGAATACTTTATTTCCTGCTTTGTTTTTTATATTAAAAAACGTTGTCAAAAATCGTACTAATTTCCGTATAACCTATTACAGTGGTTTAGTCAAAGTTATTCTCAAACTTTTTGGGTCACGAACCTCTATTTGCAAATCTTTTTTTATCATGGACCCCAATCTTATGTCACATCAATTTTCTGCTCAACCAACAAGGAAAGATAAAACAAACACAAAAATAAAGAACACAAAATCCGTTAAAAAATAAATGCTTATAAACAGGCATATCATATTTCCGTAGGGGCAAACCGGGACGCTCGTTTATAGACAAAAATTCGTCTCTAAAAAAAAGTGTTTTCTAAAAAAAGATCTTCACTTTGAATCTGTAATCAGATTTCATGGTATGGATTACTTTACCAGGTATATATGTTGAGAAATTTTGTCATATCGTCGCGGACCCCTTGTGCGCTCATCACGGACCTCATTTTGGGAAACTCTGGTTTTGGTAATTTAGTAAAATTACTCAACCTTTACTGGCCGTTAACTGTTATTATAATTTTTTATATTTTTGCTTGCAAAGCAACAAAATTAAAATTTTATCAAGTTCCTTTTGCATTGGTATGAATATGAAATCTGGTGTTTAGTGGATTTTTGATTTTATGCAAAATATTTCCATTTTTACAATTAGACAACTAGAACGTTCTTGCAAATGCAATACCTTCAGAAAATATTTACTACACTAAGATTGAGTCCTATAGTTTCTGATATACCGTATTTAGCGCCGAAACGCTAGAGATTTGACATAATTGCACGCAAAAATGCTACTTTTTCCAAAGCTACAATGTCTTTTTTGCACTTTTTTTTTGTCTTTTTTTTCACAATGATTACTATATGCACATTAAATACGATAATCACTCTTTTTTTGTACAACTGGTGAGGTGACCATGCACAATTTTTTTGTACCTGTTATAACGTATAGCCTATAGTTTAGTTGCAGTCTCCCTATTTGCAACCTTTGCTCTATTTTGTTTTTAATTGCAATCAATTGTTCTTTTGAATGCAAATAAAAACAAACTGCTGCTACTAGTACTATTACTATTTTGGTAGCCTTCAACGTATAGGCCTTTCTATAAAACAATTTCTTGTTCTATTGAAAAAGCTGTGGATAGTAGACCGGCGTTTACTATATGCACATTAAACACGATAATTACTCTTTTTTTTGCACAACTGGTGCGGTGACCATGCACATTTTTTTGTACATGTTATACGTATATAGTTTAATGAAAACAATGCACTACCAGCGTAACTACGATAAGCACGGCTAAGTCGCAAGGGCATACTGACGGTGGTTTCGATATGCTGACCACATCATCGAGTCAGCTAACACGAATCGGGTAAAGTCAAGCTAAACCCTGCAGTTCCATTGATAACATCAAGTTAGAATATTCAAGCCAATCAAGAAGCAAATGCCGACACTTGTTTCGTCCTTGTTAGGACTCGTCAGGATACTACAGCTTGTTGCTGACCCCAGCTGAAATCAGATGGGGTCAACAAAAGTGTTATTTAAGGTTGCATAGAAAAAAAATTAATACTCTTTGGATAGAGATACTTAAATGTTGTAATAAAATATTATTTCGGATTGAAAAAGCAAGTTTTCGAAAGGCAGTCAACTTTTGTAAATTGGCCGAAGAGCAAAGATTGGTTTCATAAAGTTAACGACTTCGGCGGTTTGATTGATCGTATGATTAAAAGTAAAATTCTTTCACAGTTGGAATCTCCTAAGGGAGGTTACTGCAGTTCACAGAAGAAGAAACTCTATTTCAGCAAAATCTGATTTCATTATTAAAATGCTTCGATTTTAGCAACAACGAATGTTTTCAAAATTCACTGGACATTTTAAACAATTTTGGAAATGAACTTTTCATATAATGAAAAGAAATACAATTCATTCTAAGAAAAAAATGAAATTTTAAGTGTCACATCGTAGGCTACTTTTTTTTAATTATTTCAAAATGTTATAATATGCCTAATTTAAAAAAATTAATTAGGATTGATTACTTTGATAAAATAAATTTTTTTTGATTTTTGCAAGCTTGTTTCTTTTTTAGTAGGTTAGTCTAGCTTACATAATAGAATATTTTATAGTTGAACTTGACTAATGCTCTGGCGTATATTTTTTGATTTTAAATTTACCGTACATTGAATTATTTACATTTCGTCAGAGCAGGGCTGCCCAACCCGAGACCCACAAAGTCTATTGATGAAGGCTACTAAATAATTTGTAATTACTCAATCGATTAAATTATTGTAATGCTTTGAATCAATCCAATAACTCGCAGAAAAATCGGAATGAATAGGCTAATTTTCGTCTCACTAGAGATTTTTCGCTTTATATAAGAATAAAACACGTAGATATATCAAACTGGTGACCTTTTTTGTTTGGTCTTTAACTAAATTTGTAGTCCGAATTCTTGTTATCAAGGAGGTTCATCAAAAAATAACACATTAAAAATAAGTAAAAACAAAAAAGAAGATACTTTTTTTTTCTGCACCGATTGCGACTCGCAATAAACTTTTCGACAAAAGTTGGACCATAATGGTAAAAGATTGGGCATCCCTGTGTCAGAGTATAAAACAACCTAACATTTTCTAAAACAGTCATTATCATCAAAATGAATTTGTACCGAGAGTAATTTTGGATTTTAATATTGATTTTGTCACAACTTACGACACCGACATTTTTTCTTTCAAAATTATTTAATTTATAGTACGAATTTTGACATTAGAATATCGGTATCATAACATCGGTACAACCAATCATAGCCGTACCTGCCGGGGGGGCAGGGAAGGCAAATGCTCACCCAAGTTTTTAAGATTTGGGCAAAATTGAAATTTTTCCGGCAGTGACAAGAAAATATTTAGGCAAAATCAAAAATTTTTAGGACAGTGATAATGTTCAAACTGCAAAAAATAGTTACCAAATTTAGGTGAAGATTTTTTTTCGGTAAAGAACGCCTTGCTTTTTTGGGTCGAAAATTGAAAAATATGAGACTGAATTCAAGTGAAGACTTTTCTTTTTTTTTTTAGAGATCACCATGATTTTAGGATAAAATTTGTTCTTAGTTTGCAAATCTCAGACGATTTTTTGTTCTATCCGTAATGTGCTAGAAAATTATGATTTGGGCAAACGTCACAAAATTTGGGAAAAACTTCATTGCCTCCTATATTTTTTTGGCTGGTACGCCTATGCAACCAATTAGTGATATTGCACTCAAGCGTAACACAATATGTATGCTATTCGAATGTCTTTTGACTTTGTTTACGTAAATGTTCGATACAGTTCCCAGAATAATTCAAAAGTAGGGTGGAAATCTTTTGATAATTTTCGATCACCTCAACCAAACTGCGACAAATATTTCTTAAAACTTCACTTTTTAAATGAATCTATATAGTTCGATCTTTTGGTCATTTTCATCAAACGCTCAGTGCAACAAAGAAAAGTAGGCTATTCTATTTAAAGTTATTTTAAACATAAACTTACAAGAAGGGAAAACGAACGCACACCTATCTAGATATTGTACTGTAGAGAAAGTAAATATAAAAATAAAATAGCTATTCACGCCAAGTCATTTATGCTAAATTTTAATACCGGTGCGTAGTGTTGTAAAATATTTTCCACTGCCTGTTCTTGTTGCAAGCAAAAATATAAGAAAAAAACTGGAGCAGGGATCTTTTAACTCTGCTACATTTGATGTATCATCTGCTTGAATAAAAACAAGTCAAATAACCTCTGTTGGTGCGTTTTTCGTTATGTTCAATTGTAACACTGAAAAATGATTGTGTCATTTTTTTGTGGTAATTAGAATTTTATTGGTTGATTGCACTTCCGTAACCTCTTTTTATTCTGTTAAAATTGGTTAAAAAAATGGAGTTTGAATAAAATTTCAAGAAAAACACAGAGTCGAATGACATAGACCAGGGGTGGGCAAAGTTTTTAATGAAAGAGCCACATGTGAAAATTCAAAACTGCCGGAGAGCCACCAATTCTGTTTGAGGCGTTAATGCAAATAAAATAATTAAAACAAGTTTTAATCAAATAAATAAAGGCTAATACAACGTTACACCATTTACAATTTTTTCGAGATTTTACCAGCATTAGATCTACTGTGGGTTTCCACTTTATTAGCTAGCTTTTGAAAATCTGGGCGATATAAAGTCAAAGCAGGGTTGCCAGATGCAAAATTGAAATTTACGCTAATTAAGATGAAAAAGTAGCCAAAATTACCAAAATTAAGCCAGACAAAATTTTATTTTTGTTGCAAAAAAAAGTGTTCTCTAAAAAAAATAAAAAAGATCTTTAGTTAAAATCTATCTATGATCTCTCAATTTTTCTCAAATCATGGCTAGTTTGCAGTGACGGCTTTAATAGTGTGCAAACGGCGCGCCCGCACTGAACCCCCTAAAATACATCAAAAAGTGGCCCCCTGCACAAGAAATTGCTCTATTTTTTCATAGTAGCACCAGGACGTCGATGGCATGTCAAAAAAGAAAAAATTTTGAAAAAGGAACGGCTTCCTAGGCAGCTGATGTTTTTTTTTTGAGATCACAATGTCTTGGGCAGTATAAAGTGCCTCTCCATGCTTTAGATCACCCAATAATAACCCCTTCCTAAATTGAAGACCATTTTTTTTATAGATCACTATGCTTTCATATACTAAAAATGGCTTTAGCTACCTTTTTTTTAGTACACTAAATAGGGCCCCCTTACGTTTTTTGCACCAGGACTTCCTTTTTGTAAGGCCATCACTGCTAGTTCGCACTCCAGCCAAAAAAACCCAAAAACCCAAGCAAGGTTTTTGATGCCAATCACACTAAAAAAAAGTCAATCTGGCAAACCTGAGTCAAAGCGGTGTGCATTAATTCTCTCAAATCTTCATTTGTTAGAATTGCACGATATTATTATTTTACAAATTTCATTACAGAGAAGCGAATCTCAAAGAAGCAAGCACTACTTTTGTTTTTTTTATTCTGATGTTACCAGCATATTTCGGTGGGCGAGAAATAAATAAAAGAAAGATAGCGCTCGCTTTGCTCAAATTTTTGCTGTGGTATAAATGGTCCTTAACAACAAACAAAGAATTGCTTTTATTTCCACGTTATAAGTCGACTTAGCACCTAATTAAAAAAATCTTCGTTTGCAGTGAATAGCAATTGTAGAATTTTCGATTTCATTATTATTGTTTAGCTAGAAGAGCCGCAAACAAAAGGTTGGCGAGCCACATGCGGCTCGCGAGCCGCAATTTGCCCACCGTTGACATAGACTGACGCTGGCTTATAAAAAAAATGATACAATTAATTATATAATGTAAAACTTCAAGCGCATAAGCAATTAATGATCTTTCTTCAATTTAGTCAAAAGAAAACCTGATATTTAAACGGATAAGTTAAAACAATATTTTTCAAACCAATTTTAAAATTGTTTCTTTTTCTATGCACATTAATAACATGATTAAGATTGATGGAAAAATATAAGACAAAATAAGCTTCATACACAAACCCATCATTCGTTTCCAAGATTTAAAATTTTTATTGATTTTTATAGTATTTCAACTCCATCTATTCTTCAGACTCGTTGATTTGTTCGTGCACGAGTCCTGGACCATTCTACCTGCGTAAGAAGTGCTCCATCTCGTTGAAGTGTAATTCCTTCATTTCCAGTGGCTTTTTTCACCCAACAAAAAACTTTATCTTGCAACATTTGCAGATAAATATATTGGTTTACTTTGACACCATGTGTGACGCAAATCAAAGAGGTTTTAAGGCCTATCGTCGCAACCCCTGTCCACACCATTACCGAAGCAAGTTTCTGCCTCCTAAATGGAGTTCACTGTGTAAGAAGTGCTAAATCTTTGTTTTTTTAAACAATTATGATTGCTTTGAGTGTTGTGAACGGCTTAAACGCTGAGCAACTTCTCATCAGTCCAGAGAGCCTGTGGCTACGTGTCATCAAAAAACCTATTTAGAAGTACCTTCACTTTTTCGAACTTCTTCTTTGTGGAATCAGAAAAAAGTTGCTTTTGGTGATTTGTAGGCTTAATCCAAAGATTATTCCAGAAACCTCGCATGCTTGAACGACCAACAGATGCCTCTTAAACAAGTTTTCTGGCTTTCCTTCTTGTCTGAACTTTTCTCTGATGTTTTTAATGAGTCTATTTGTTTTTCCGGATCTTTCTGGGGTTCTTCTGAATTTTGGTGAGCAGCTACCAGTCTCTCTGAACCTTTTTACTGCTTTGTACTCACCGAAACGACTCAGCTAGCAGTGCTCCCTAAAGAGCAGGCTGGGTTCCGACGCGGGAAGTCAACCGTAGATCAAGTTGTTCTGCTAACCCAGAACATCGAGGATTCTTTCGAGGCTAAAAAGAAGGCCGGTGCCGTATTTATCGATCTGACAGCGGCTTATGACACTGTCTGGCACCGTGGCCTTACCTGCAAGCTGCTGAGATTACTTCCGATAAGCACATGGTCAAAATGATTATGGAGCTTGTCCGAAATCGAAGTTTCATCCTTACCATCGGTGACAGCAAGCAAAGCAGGCTACGCCGTCTTAAAAACGGCGTTCCTCAGGGATCGGTCTTGGCTCCCCTCCTATTTAACATCTATACGTACGATCTACCTTCCATGATTTTCAGAACGTTTGCTTATGCTGATGACTTAGCATTGTTGCACTCTTCTGGAAACTCGAAGGACTTGGAGGGGACTTTAAGCCAAGACATGTCTACACTGTCAGCGTATCTCCAGACTTGGAGGTTGAAGCTCAGTCACACTAAGACGGTGACGGCAGCCTTTCACTTAAATAACCGAGAGGCCAAACGTGAGCTAAAGGTCTACAACAACGGTAGACTTTTACCGTTCTGTCCAACCCCTATTTATCTTGGGGTAAAACTGGACAGATCGCTCACGTTTCGTCACCATTTAGTGGCATTGCGCAAAAAACTATCCTCGCGCGTCACACTGCTGAGGCGACTCGTGGGCTCGGGATGGGGTGCTGGTGCTAAAACACTACGCATAGCCACCTTATCTCTAGTCTACTCAACAGCTGAGTACTGTGCACCAGTCTGGTGTTGCAGTGCTCACACTTGCCTCATCGACAGTGTCTTGAACGACGCCTTGCGCATAGTCACTGGATGCCTGCGTCCCACTCCAACGGACCACCTACCTATACTCTCAGACGTCCAGCCAGCTGAGCTTCGCCGAATGGGAGCGACACTCTCCTTGGCTTACCGTGGATCTCTGGACCCCGATCATATCTTGCATAGTCTTTTAAGTGGGTCCTCAAATACTCGCCAAGCGAGACTAAGATCCAGACGCTCATTTGTGCCAGCTGCACGAAATCTTTTGGACAACCTTGCCAGACTTGGCATCCGCGCTTCTGAATGGACAAATCACAAATGGAAAACGGAGTACTGTGAAAATGCTTCCAGGCTCCGTGCTTTTGTGCCCCGGACCAGTGCCAGGCCTGTTGGGATGGGCTTACCCCGAGCAGCTTGGGTTAAGCTCAACCGCCTGCAGACTGGTGTTGGGCGATTCCATTCGTCCATGCACAAATGGGGTCTCGCTTCTTCACCGAATTGCGAGTGTGGCGCCTTTGCGCAAACCGCAGACCATGTACTAACAGCGTGCCCTATACATCGGGCACCACATGGAGCACGAGGTCTGACGGTTTTGGATGACAAAACTCGATGCTGGCTTAATAACATCACTGCCAGCATCTGATTTAGGCAGTGCAGCAGTCTGGGGTAGTAAAAGGATAAACCCTCGGCCCCAGTCCTGTTTGTGTCTGACCTGGAGTGGATGCCCTTCAAACGATGACGACGACGAGTGACGGATTGCAAAAAGTTAATAACATTTTAAGGCAATCGCAATTTTAAGTTCACTCTGCAATACCTGCGAACAGCGGCTCCAGTAAATATATAGCTCTACGGTATTTTGTTGAAGCTAAAAAATAAAGCAAGAAAAAAAGAGCGGGCGATTTGAGAATGCTTTGGTGCTGACGTTCAACGCTAGTTTGCACTTTAGCAGCAAAAACATAAGATTGATAAAAAAAATCAGATTTGAAAAATAAGCTTATTGCAGCAAAAAATCAATTTTTGAAAGAGCATCAGCAAAGCTTCTTATTTAATTGTTGCTCTTTCTGTAACGATCGCCACAGCAAAAATAACGTTTAGTTCTCTTCAACGACTCGATAAGATTGTATGTATTGGCAGCCTGGCCTAGTGGGTAAGAGCGCCATTTGATTGCGTATTGATCAACACGGCCGCCGTTCAAAACTTGATCGCATCACTCTCTAGGGTGATAAAAAAACAATTTTGGGCACTTTCCTCTTCCTGGCCGTCTTACCAAGCAGCTCTAGATTTTATTTATATCTTTAGACAAAAACTAGAAAACAAAATAGAATAATTCAACTGAACAGCTATATCTTAACGTCTTCGAAAGCAGGTGGGTTAATCGCTTGAAAGTTGTTATAAGTATAACCTTCCGCCTTTTTCCAGAGAGCAAGGGAAAAACAGTGATAATAATTAAAATGATGCCTAGGACGCTTCTATTCTTTGGTTTTGCTTGCTGTTAATCCTACTCTGGGTGTGGACAAATAGCTGGAATAATCAATAGACACTCTCAAAAATGTGACTGACAAATTTTACTTCAATAATCTTTGTTTCAAATTCTGCTTGTTGCTGTTTGTCCAATATTTTTAAAGATATATTGATAGCGATAGCTTGAAATGTTATACCCTTTTGCAAGGGTAAAACATTTCATAGCTTTTAACCTCAATTTGATAGGAATATTTTCCGACTACTGTGTAACATAAGTTTATCAAACAATGGACAAAATGACGTAGTGTTACTTCTGCTTTCATTTTTTTTATATCTTCTTGTCGATTGATATTATAAATTTGTGCCCCTTTCCCCGAAAAAAATCCTAAATCCGCGTCTGTCATCGACATGACTGTAAGTTAAACTTTCAAAAAGATTTTTAGTCAATAACTTATAAGAATGGTCAAACTATGAATCTGCAACAAATTTAATTCATCTAGTCATGGGAAATGAAGTTTAACCCTATTCTCCTCAACGGCCAGGCTTCTGAAGCCTGGCCTTAGCAAAAATGTTTGTAATTACTTCATCTTTTTAGGTGATATTCTGCAATTTCTTGACTTTTCCTAATTTCAATTGCTGAATAAGATAGTACTACTTTTAGGTGCCCCCGAACAAGGGTTAACGGGTAAATAAGACGTTTTTTTTTAGCAAATTTGAGAATTTATTCTTGTTTTCGCAAGCAGAGTGGAATTTCAATTTTACGCCTTTATCAAGTGACATGAATTTTACGAATTTATTGGCTATGCGTGACAAAGCGAATTATCTCGTTTGCCAGACGTCGATATGCCTGAGGCAATGCAGAACTTACTTCATGTAAATTGCATTTTCTTTTTTTGAGCTTTTGGCGATTGCTTGAAAACATTTTACACATATACATTCTGTTGTATAAAACAATACCAATCTGGCGGACAAAATTCAATCTTTACACTAAGTATTTTTTTATAAAACTTTCTTATATTTATTCATTCGTGGGAAAAAAATTAAATTGACTAGTTCACATGTTAGCTCTTATGCTGACGACTTCAGAAAATTAAACAACAACTTAAAATTTTATAATTGTATTTGACTTTGCATTTAAAGTAACAAGTTATTTTTTGTTGAAATTTTTCTTCGGCGTATTTTTTATGTACAAGTTTACTTGTTTTACTTACTAAAGTCTGAGATTTACACAAATTGCTTTACTCCAAAAAATTTTTAAGCCAAAGTTAAAAAACAGGTCTTTATTTATTGCAAAATACTTGATAAATTTTCTTCGAAAGTTAAATAAAGACCAAAAAAGCTCCACTCTGAAAATTCAAAAAGAACTTTTTATGTAAATGTCAAGTAAAGACCATTTTTGGTCTTCATTTGCCTTTCGCAGTAAATTTTATGTTTGAACTCAAAATGTCATTTTTAAAAATTTTGTTATGACTTCTGGTCTAATATGATTATCCTATTATATTCCAACGTCTTTGTAGTTTTAAACTGACTCACTAATTGGAAACCTCTGAATAAAATCAACTTAGATTTTTACTTGCTAATGACCTGAGCTGTATACAAGAGTTTTTCTACGTAAAACCAGATAAAGCTCGGGTCCCTAATTTTATGTGAACAGAGCTTATAATCCATGTCAAAGCTGCTTTGAAGTCTCCATTACAGAACTGTCTCTTTTCCTGCTTGCGTCAACTCCAATTTCGAAAATTTGCGGAAGAGTGCTTGTAGTAGCAATTTGAAAGACTAAGAAGACTGTAGAAAATACAAACGTTATTGACAAATTTATCAACTTTACGTCCCCTGGGAAAAATTTGAGACGCTTACCTATGTCCACAACGAGCCAATTGATGGTTTTGACGCAAAAAGTCAACCGTGGGTCAAGTCGCTCTGTTAATACAAATCGTAGACAAATGATCGACCATTTTCTCGAGACTAAGTCTATTTGTCAAACTGACAGCTACAAACGACACTGTTATTTCATGCAAACTTGGCTTTAACTGCAAGCTGCTGAGGTTTCTGCTGGATAAATGCATGGTTTGAATGATTATAAAGCTAGTTCGCAACAAAAGTTTAACTCTAACAGCGACAGCAAGCAAAATAGTCTCAGGTATCTGGTTTATTTAGCGATTATCAAATGCCAGCCAATAAAAATTTGTCGGCAGTGTGGTCGAATGGTTAAGGCGCCTTGCTCATGATCAACATGGTCTCGGTTCAAAACCCACTCGCGCCATTCTGTTGTGTCGTTGGGAAAGACACTTTACGGCACTTTTCCCTGCTTGGTGGTCTTGGCAAGCAGTTCTAAATTACAGTCATATCTCTATTAAATTACAAGAGGACAGCAATACCTTGGCATCTCCGGAAGCAGGTCGGGGTAATTGCCTACCCTATGTATTAGCACCTCCGTCGCTTTCCTGCGAGTCAAGAGGATAAATATAGAGATAAAATAAATAAATAAATAAATAAAAATGAAGGTCTAAACGCTTGTTTGTGTCTGCTGCGCAAAAACTTGAACAATCTTGATGAAAGTATCCGTTCTGCCCAGCACATAAATCATAGATTGAACACAGAGTACTGTGAAAGTACATCCCAGCCTCGTGCTTTCATTACTAACGGCTTGCCTGTACCCGGCTCGTTCAAAATAGCATGCCCAGAACAGTTTGAGTTATGCTTAAACGTCTGCGAAGGATTTAAGACAATTGGCCGCAGCCTAAATAACCAGTGGGCTGTTTTTAATTGAGTTGCGCCCAATCGGTTACGACCAGTTGGCCCATTCTGCCTGCTGACTGTAGTTGCGCGTTTTTATTTGTGCATAGACAAATGGGGTCTCGTTCCTTTCTCTCATTGCAAATGCGGCGCCATTGCACAAACCGGAGATAACGTTGCATCATTGATTAATCATCATTAATGCATCATTAATAATCATTGATTAAGGTGTTGCGGCCATGCTTTATACTGTCTTATACTTTTACTTTATGTTTATCATATGCATGTTTTAACGTTTGACGTTGTGCTGCTTCTTCCTTTTCTTGATCTTTTTAATGTTTATAATTTTTGTGTTAAACTGTTTAATAATGATCGAGAATAAAAAAACTGACTGACTGACTGACATCGGAGTGTCACATGCATTGGGCATTACAAGGAGTACGAGGTCGGACAGTTTTGGATAAAAAAATAAGCGGATGTGGCTTGGTACATTGCTAAAAGCATTCAATTCAGAAAATACAATAGCAATTTGCAGTAAAAAAATTAACCACGGGGGCTAGTCCTATTTTTATGTTTTACTTGAAGTGGACACTTTTATATATACAGTACTGCAACAATTTTGGTGTAAAAAATGTCTTTATATGATAGTTCAACATCTTCTTCTCGAAGTTATCTTGGAAAAGCCTTGTGGTGATCAATATTTTCTGAAGGTGATCAATCTAATCTTCCACAGTGTAAAACAAAAAAACGCACTTTTCAATTAAATATATTGGAGCCAAAATATGTTATTTTATCCTGTATTCCATTCGACACTTTTCATATTGCAAAATAGAAAAACTTATCTACCTTTTTGTTACTCAGATTTGCTTATTTTCTGGTTTTGCTTTTAGGTTTTCACTGTTTAATTACTTTTTTGCCTTATCGCTGCTTGTTTTTCAAACGTTGTTTTATTTTAATTTTTTTGTCATTTTAAATGACAAAATAAAAGTAACTGCTTGACTAAGATACCTTATGATTATTTCCCAGTCAAGTTGTCCTGCATTTAATCTCAATTATATGTTATGCAAATATTTGTAAATATTTAGTGAAAAATAAACAAATATGAATCTTGAATATCCACAAATGCTAGAATATTGTTGTTCAAGTGCACTCTAGTTTTTATAAACCGTAATATAGAGTTGCTCATAAAGACTTTCAAGTAGGGAAAGATAAAGACTTTAAGTAAGAAAAGACTTTCAAGTAGGGAAAGTGATAAAAACTTCAAGTAGGGAAAATAAAGACTTTCAAGTCGGAGAAGTGAAATAAACTGTAATATAGAGTTAATGATAAAAACTTTCAAGTAGAGAAAGAAAAATCTCTCGCATATTTTCAACGTCTAAATCAGTGGTTCTCAACCTGTGGTACGCGTACCACCAGTGGTACGTGAGACCTTTTTAGGTGGTACGCAGTGGTGGATATTGGGTGAGGCGAATGAAGTAGTTGCCTCGGGCCCCCCTCGAAGATACCGCATATAGTCTCAATGTGCTGTATAAGGTTTTTTAGAGATTATTACGAAGTTGAGATGAAATAGGAAATAGGAGATCGATCTGAAGTGAAGATCTTTTTTTTTTAGAGATCACAATGATTTTGGGAGAAAAGTGGGAAATGCGAGATCAAAACCCTTTTCTTTTTAGAGAACATCAAGTTTTGGAAATCCTTGTCTCGGGCCCCTTATTTTGAATATCCACCACTGGTGGTATCTTTTTAGATTTTATAAAAATCCAACACTCAAATTAAATTGTGTTTTTTAAGATATGCCAGATTTTCAGCGAAGATCTTTTTTTTTTTTTTTGTAGAATATATAATTTTTGGGACGAAAATTAAAAAATTAAAAAAAAACCAAAAAAAATTTGTTGATGAACTTTCTGGTACGTAACGTAAAGAAAAATTTCTAGATGGTACTTGCTAGCAAAAAGGTTGAGAACCACTGGTCTAAATGAACAAACAAATGTCACTTATGTCAATATTCAAAAACCAAAGTAATTTAAATAAACGTAGATTGCAAGCTAGCTATGAACTTAGTTTCCTACTTGCGAAAAAATCTCGACCGCACATTGATGGTGAAGAATTGCTGAAACCGGCTTGTGAAATATATCTTCGAACAGTGCTCGACAGTGGAAAACTAGGCTACTAACTTTCTTCTTTGTCATTAAACAATGACACTGTTTGCCGCCGCATTGACGAAATTGCCAATGATGTTCAGTCACAGTTGAGTGATACTCTCCGGACTACAAACTTTTCGTTAGCTTTTGTTTCCGAAACTTCTGCCATTTCCAACCACTTATTTAGTTGAATGTGATTTTAGTACTGCTACGGACATTTTGATTAAGAAAAGAGGAACACTTGAAATTTGCGAGAGCGGAGATCTTCGAGCAAAGTTGACAAATTTTTCTCCTCGATTTTCTCTCTTAATTTCTCAACATGAAGTTCAAATCTCTCATTAAATATGAATAAAATATTTGTTGATAATTTTTTTCCAACTATCTTTTTGATTGATGGTGGGTAGAAAATGACAAAGTTTGGGTCTGTAAGGGAGGAATATAAAAAAAAGGTTGAGAACTACTGATGTGGACAAAACATGTAAATAAATAATTGAAATTGGTCTAAAATAATTTCCATACTTCAATCAAAACAATGAAGCAAGCTTCCTTTAACTTCTTTGTTTGTGATTATCATGCGCGTTTACGTCACTCTTTACATCCAAATTTTAATTAAGTTTACGAATGTTGCAACATGGAATCCGTTACAATCGCATTTCACGTTAAATGAGTGTCTAAACATAAAAATTGAAGTGACCTTGCTAAATTGCAATTTTACATACTTTATTAAATGAATTTTTAAAAACCTTTTTGCTCTAACAAAAGTTAAATAAATGATCTTTACTCTGCTTAACTTTCATAAAGATAGCTTAAGTAATTTTTGAGTTATAAATTGTAACTTTGTTGGGCTTCTGAAGCCCGGTTGTTGAGAAGTCAATAGCTCAAAAAAGATTGAGCAGAATAGGGTTAACTTTTTCAAAAAATTTAGTTCACACTTTGGTAGATCACCCTGTATATATGTATATTTATTTCCCTATTTACAGTAAAAAAAGAATGGCTGCAAGAATAACATGATTGAATTCTAAAGAATTTCTTGATCAACCTCAAGGTCTATCAGTTTTCAGTGAATTACAAAAAGATAAAAAGTCAGACTGTAAAGATTCCAACGAATATATTCTTTCGGAATCAGAAGTATCATTTAGTGACTCTATTACTGAGAAAGAAGCTAGCAGCATAAAAAAGAGCGAAAATTATCTTCTTCTAGTGGTTTTTTTACTTTAATCATTAGACGGTAAAAGTAGAACTAGGCCCATTTCTCCCTCTTCCGTTTTTTAGGCATCCATCTCGGAAAGAGATGCGCTTTCATCGCATAGTTTTTAATCCTTTTATTAAAGTCAATCATCTGCCTCAAGAGACAAGAAGAACTTCCTTAATTAACAGCTTCTTTTCAACTGATTCTTGGCTCCCCAGAAGCAGCGCCAGCATCAAGAGTCAGAAAAGTGGTGGATCTTCTCTTCCTATACCTTCACTCAATTCTTCCATGAAACCTACCACCACTGATTCTAAATGTTAGTACAAAAATCTTTTGATTTAAGCTACAGAAATAAAGAGTTAAGAAGAAAAAATAGTAGGTAAAATGGCCATGTATGACTTTTAAAAGTTGATCATGAATTATTTTAAGCAGGTAAAGCTCCAGCAAGAAAACAAAAAGAAACAGGGGTGTAGCTAGAAATGCAACGCCTAACAAAAGCTGTCTTGAACTATTTATAACAGATGCCATAAGGGAAGAAATACGTAATTGCACCATTAATGTTATTGGACAAAGGACATAGTCTATACCTAATTAATACTAAAACTACTAATCGCCTTCATAATTACGCCATTACGTCACTTGCTGGTAAGATCTTTTAAATATCTGCAACTGCGTCTCACTAATAGATGAAGCTGTACAGCAGTTGATAAAAGTTGAAACTTTTTTCTTTCTTATTTTGTTGTATTAAAAGTTTTCTCTTTTTTCGTTTTTTGTTGTTGTATTTTTTTATTAATTTTAAATCTTAATCAGGAAGCATTTTGACTTGTGAACCTTAGGATTACGAGCAGTGATTTAACGTTAATAAATATTCTGCTTTGTTGTGATCAATGAGCACTGGATCAGCTCCAACGAAAGTACTAATATTTGTATATACAGTATATGTACAGGGTGTCCCAAAAGTAACCGAACCGTAAACTTAAATAAAATTTAGATATCAAAAACAACAAATGTAATTTCTTTTTTATGTTTTTGTATGGTATTTTCTTGCTGTTGCTTAACATCATTGCTTAATTCCTGTTCAGTGTGCGCTGCTGGTACCCATATTTTTGGAAATGCAGCGAAGAATTTTAGATTTAAACGAGCGTGTCTTCGTTATTAAAAATTGCTATGCAACGACGAGCGACAAGCATGTTTAAAAAAGATGAGAAGCAAGCTTTGAAACACATGAATATATTAAAGTTCAAGGTAGACATTTTGAACAATTGTAAATACTAAATACGTTTAAAAAGTTTGTTGTTTTTGATATCTAATTTTTATTAAAATTTGGGTTCGGCTACTTTTGGGACACTTTGTATAGACTTTTTTCTTAATAAAACCAAAACAAAAACACCCCTACAACCTATTTCTTCTTATTAAGGAATCGTCAGGAGGCGTGCCATGCAAAAGAGATAAAAATTAAAATTAGAAAAAAAATGAAATAATGATGTGGCTGTAGAATACACATTTACAGATGTTAAGTTTAAATTTATTTAAAAAAATTTGCATGATGCTAAAGAAGAAGATACACTCACTTGAAAATTGATATAAAATAATTGTTTAGGGTTGTTTTTGCTTTTATCTCAATTAATAAAAAAACATATGTTTATTAAGCCCTCTGTTGAGATATGTCAAATAATTTAAAATACATTCAGATCATTGATTTATTATTTTATTTTTATTCTAATTCTCAATTTTTATCTCTTTTGGATGGTAGACCCACTGATGATTCCTTAATCGGATGAAACAGGTTGTAGGGGTGTTTTTATTTTTATTTTAATAAATCCAAAACTTACGTATGCTCTGACTTTTACTGAGAACACTGCAGAAACAAGGCGATTAATTTTTTCAAATTTATATACATGTTATTTAGGGCTGGTAACAATTAATTTATTTTTAATAGTTAACTTTTAGGAAATTAACGATAAATTAATATTTAATTTCAATTACATCAAAATTTCTGCAGTGCATTTATTAACTGACTACGGTAAATGAAGCTAACTTTGCAAGCTGAAGTTTTGAATATTGTAGCGAGTGCTTTTTTAAGGTAGTAAGTTCGCGACCTGTTAGACCCATGGTATGCAAACGATTTGTCGCAAAGAATGCAATAAACTTGGTCAGCCAACAATTTAAATCCAAACTGTTCTTGTAATTTACCTGATATCGGTTTGTATTTAATAAATCACTTCTTTTCTGTTGCCATTTTACTGTTATCAGTATTATTCTTCTGAATGTTGACGCATTTATCTAAATGGGTCAAAAATAAAATTTGAATTCGATTAATAGTGAAACAAAAATTTAATCTGTAAAATAAATTAACAATTAATCGATTAATTAATCTTTAAATACCGCAGCCCTAATGTTATTGCAATAATAGAAGTTTTACGTGTTATGGTATATATATATATATATTAGAACAAATGATTGGACAATGCCGGGAGGAGCTACTACTTGTCTGAACACAACGATATTCAAAAGCAACGTGTTATGTGTATTATATGCGATACAAATATTCGACAAGGTTCTTACTGTATATGTACGGTATACTATAAAATTTAAAAAACCCCAATAACCTGTTTTACTTTTATGGCTCACCAGGAGTTAACTCTAGGCACAGATGAAAAAAATTACATAATAAGAATATGTTAATAAAAACAATAAAATAATTAAGATTAAAAGTAAAACTGCTCACAGGATAATTAGCTAAAGCGAAAGGATTTTTAAATAAAAAAAAAAACTACATAGCTAATAGATTTTGGTAAACAAGCTAAGCATTTTCATCCTTGTATCTGACACTCCAGGGTCAGGCTGGTGGTAGGAAAATACGAGGACGCAATTGGTTGTAGGAGAGAGAAAGGTGCAATAAAGGAAGTGGACACTAACATGGCGTAAAAAGATAGTTAATGAATAAGAAGAAAATAACGTTGAAAAAGATTAAAAGATTACAAACACATCAACAAACAGTAAGCACGACGTAAACAGAAAAATTAAAAGCTTACAAAACATCAGATTGTATTTTTTTCTGTTTAAATTTGTTCCGGTGCCGGCATTTCAACTCGGAATGCTTTTTTAAGAGCGTGCGGTGGTCAGCTTGCTGAAATGGCGAGTTTCTCGCCAAGCAAAGATTGCAAGGTTTAGTGTCGCTAATAAATGCAGATGACTGGCAAACAATTTACCAAATTATCGGGGGTTCAATTCTTTTGTCTTTTTATTTCCATATTGCTTTTGAAAGTTTTTCAGTATTTTCTTTTCCGTGGTTGTTGAAAGATGGCCGGTGATTGTAGAAACGGATTTTGAATTCGGTTTCGCAGCAGCAAAGTGATGTTGGATGAATGAGTTGGGGACACTGATGGACCCTTTGCGGACAATAGACCTTGCTCGACACTTTCCATGAAGTGGGCAGTCAGGTGGGTCAGATGGAGTCGGAAAAACAAGAAGAATCGTAATAGTCTAATCGTAATTGCACCAGAAAACCCAAAACTCTTCTCTTCTTATGTTCATTGAGCCCCAGGTTGAAAACTACTGGTGATGTAAAAAAATTTATTAATTGCAACAAAACAGTTCTCATAATTTAAATTAGAAGCTAAATGTACAAAATATATTTGCATTTTTTTATATTTATGCTCTCTATTTTTTTACAAAAATACCCTACGCGTTAATAATTGTTTTGGTGAAATACTTTCACTGCTCGGCAATTCGTTATCTGATAAAGAAAAATCAGAGAAAAAATTTTCTTTATTGCGTTTTATAGTGTAACAATTTCCGACCGATTGATTACATTTAATGTAAACAGTAGTGGGCCAACAATTGCAAGCAATCACCTCGTAATGAGTTCACGTAAAAAAACGCGATTAATCACCACGAATTAGCGTTTCCTACACAAATTCTACGAGTAAGAGAATATTTTTTATAAGTTAAAAGTACAAGTTTCTTCTTTGGCTTATACGATGATGGTTCAGATTTCTTTTCCAGTTTTTGTCATGTTCAGGAGAAGGCACTCTGTTGTGTCTTTGCTTGAAAAGCCATTTCACGACATGTCCTCAAACCGAGTCTCGTTGTTCACCTAAAGCGGTTTCGCTGAATTCAGAAAGCAGCGTACCGACAATTACGTAGAAAAAGACGAAGGTAGAGATTGCTGTGGTAAACGTAGAATTAACCCTTTAGACTATTCAGAAATTTTAAATAAACAAACAAGAATTTCAAAAAGTTAAAAATTTTTTAAATGTAAACCTTTTTTTTATCGAAATAAAAATCAGCATAGGTTATATGTGCATTTGTAGCTGTGAAGGAGGTTTCGGTCTTGACCTTTTGTTGATGGCCTTGACCTTTGTCTTGGTCTCGTATTTCTGAAATTGTGGTTGAAACCAGAAATTTTTTGATAGTTTTGTTATTGGATACGTGATTGTGAAGATTATCGCAATTTTACTGTGAATCACATTTAATCAATTAGCTTTGCTGCAATTTGAAGTGCAAATAAGCTGACAGTCTAAACTTTCTTAATCTTTTTGTTTTGCAACTTTTTTTCATTTTATTTTAAAAAAGATTTGTATTGTTCAAGGCATCTGTAATTGGTTGACTGCTGATTGTGAACAAACTTAATTTTTATTGTTCCTTTTGGCAACAAAGTGATTTCATGATACTTTAATAAAAAATTTTGCTTAATTGCACTCTCTCCCGATCAAAAACTCGTAACAATTTAATTTAACATTTTTGTACAATTTTCGGAACAGTACAACTCCTGTGAGGGTTTCAAGTCTATTCAGAAGGGGGGGTGTTGTATTGATACTATATACAATATTTTTGTACAGAAAAAAGCAAAAAAGGGGGTGGCAGAAAATATAAAAACCCTAAATTGGTTCATAAATCGCAAAAATTGTTAAGAAAGGTTAAGAATCCCTAAATTAATTCAATGGTAAAAAATTAAAAAAACTCGTCCGATTACGAAAGTATCTTTGGCTGCTTGTTTTTACCAGTGTGAAAGGAAGCCCTTCGGAACATTGCAAAGGAAATAGCAAAATTAATTATATAGTTTTAATTTAGATGCAGCAGTAGCCCGAGAAAGCAGACATGTTTTTTTCAATTTTAAACTGCAGCAGTTAATTTACCGCAACCTTGAAATTGAGTACACCTAACAAGTTTTTAAAAGTGTGTAAAAAAAGTTTTTGAACAAGTGGTTTGTTGTATAGAATGTAAATATAGCCAACAAAAAAAGTTAAATTGGTTGTTTTGGACTTGATTTGAATATATGATGTCATAGATATTATACCAGTATTTTATACTTAAAAAAATAAATGAAATGTTATATTTTCAACCAAATCAATTTCCTCCAATTCGTTAAGAATGAGACCGTAATGGACATGTAAGCAAGAAGGTAACAAAGTAAAATAAGTAACCCAAACTTTTGGCCAAACGATTGCTCGATACTTCAACCCAGATGAATTTCCCCAACCCTCTAGCTGCTCAAGTTTTCCAAAGTATCGGGACCTTATAATCCCATGGTGGCTTAAATCCTAACTAAAGAAGTTTTCTGTCTGTCTGCATGCACACACTCAAACTTTCAAAAATTTGAGGAAGAACATTAGCGGTTGCCCCTCCAACAACCGATGAAGTCACCAGAGCATCCAAACAGTTATAGACCTATTTCTCTTTTGTGCATCTCTTTTAAGATTTTGAAGAAATTCATTTACGCCCAAGTTGAACATATTATTGATTTGCGGCTTCTTGGGGAGTAAGCTGGGTTTCGACGCGGAAGATAAACCGCAGATTAAGTTAATCTTCTAATTCAAAAAATTGAAACAGCTCTTGGCCAACGAAATAGCGCGTTTCTGTTTGTCAATCTAATAGAAGTCTGCAATATTTGCAACAGAACATCTGAAAAACGGTGCTCGTCAGGGATCAGACGTGGAACTCTCATTATGTATTTAACATCGACACATACAATCTTCTTGAAACAAGTACCAAAAAGTTGTCATATAATGATGATTTGCAATTTTGTACTCTGCAAAGGTGCTAAAGCAGGAGTGGGCAAACTTTTTAGCTCGAGGGCCGGATTCAGAAGTTTATTTTGATCCCGGGCCGCACTAATTTTTACAACGTGAACTCGTGCCTCAAACTTACAGGAAGACTAAAGATAAAGATCTTTACTTTGGTTTGTAACACTACTTTTTGGTTAGCAAATCAGAAAATTCAACACAGATTCAAAGTAAGAACTTTTTTTGGTCTTCATTCTAAATTTCTCAAAATGTCTTTGTTTCACTTTTTTATACCTTTCACGTTAAATGCTTGGCAGGCCGGATTTGGCCTGCGGCCCGTATTTTGCCCATGTCCGATTTAGAATCAATAGTGATAACACTATGATCAAGATCGAAATGTGTTAGAGAATGCAATTATTTGTTTATAAATTTGGTAATTGTCATATCAACAAAGGCCTTTCGCATTCCGTAAAAAATTTGTGCAACAAAGCCAATCCTGCAGAGCGTGGAAACTTCTTGCTTTCACACAAAACAGTAGAATCAGGAACCTGTACACTCCAAAACTTTGAAGAAGTTTTGTTTAATACGACTGCAAAAGACAACCAACGAATCAATTAAATGCAACCCCGGATGCAAAGTTTACAACCCCGGATGCAGAGTCATGGACAAAGTTTCATCGATGACCGAGCCATCATACGATTTTGAGTTTTGGAAGAAAAAAATACAATGAATGTCTTGTTCCTTCAAACTTGTTGACCACGTTTAGTGCGTTTCGGCTTTTTTCTGCTCAAATTGAGCGGGTTTTTACACAGAGCATGGCTTCTCTTCCAACATTTTCAGAAACGCAGTATATGCTCGTTCATTAAAATAAAACTTGAGATTTTTAAAGAAAAGAAAGTATTGCATTTGAAATTATCAACAGCGCACTTCAGTGTGTAAAACATTGCAGTCTCAGTTTCGTGACATTGCGACTAAATTTGCAGCATTATAATTCTTAGTCGTTGTGAAATTTAGATATGGTATAACTTATACTACATTTAGTGTGTTGAAAAATCTTAAAGAATTAGAAATAATTAGAAATTTTATTACCGTATTTATTCGATGGCAAGGCGTGATTTACATTTGTTTTCTGCTTTCATTTTGTGCTGTGTATTTTCAAGGGCGGTTTACATTTCATAGCAGCAGTGTATGAACTTTAGAAGACTTGATTAAATTTTGGGAAACTTTCAGAGTTTGGAAGAGCTGAGAAATTAATTTAAAATTAATTCGTTCGATGTATGTGGCATAACGACTGACGATGCAGAAAAAGTCCCCTGCCTTGAAAATAAAGACATTTATTCGAGTGTCTCTAATAGCACAGAAGAGGTAGATCTCGACGTTGTTAACGATGATATTGATGAGCGAATTTGATAAGTATGATTAAATACTTGGCGATTTTTTTTATTTGTACTGTAAGTTAGCGTGTAGAACTTTCATTTGATCTTTGCAACTGTGGTGCACTTTGAAGGGCGACTTAAAATCGAATAAATACGGTACGCATTTAAAGCTGCATTCGTCATTTTTGATTAAATAAAAGAAAACTACGGAAATATTAGAAAAAGCCTCTCTTTAGGTCGTTTTGGGAATAATGCATTAATTCGTTGTTCAGAAGCGACAAAAAGTTTGAAACAAGATAAATCTTTAACAATTGAAAAATAGAAGAAAGAGCCTGAATTGACGCAATGATTTATTTTTTATTTTCGACATTTCGAGTATTGGATGACTCAATACCAAAAAGTGTAAAATTAAGCATTACTCAAAACATCAAAAATAAAAAGATTACAGGAATTTTGGCTCTTTCTTCTATTTTAAAATCTCAAATCGTTTTAGCTGAAATCGTTTTAGCTCTTATGCTCAAGAGATAAATCTCTTTTATTATTGCACTGCAGCATCATATAAGTGATTTTGTTGCAATTTTTATGACTAAACAATGTAAAAAACTTTTGCGTTGAAACGACCGAGCGCGTCAATTGACGCATTTCTAACATTTAACCATACGTAGTTTTGGCAGAGATTGCTCTATTCTAATGAAATTTCTTGACAATTGTTATTTCAAAATAATAAATTTATGTGATTTTTAGAATTTTCGACTTAAAACGACGGTTTTAGGCATTGATCTACCTAGAAAAGTGGTTTTCAAACTTTTTCATATTGTGGGACACTTTCCAATCCAAGGTAACTTAACGACTCGCTTCAGTGAACAGTATTTAATTTCAGTCGCAAAAATCTGGTAATCTCTAAAAAAAGGTCTTCACTTGGAATCTGTTTACAATTTCTCGATCCTAAGGACATCATTATGCAGGTCTCATATTGCTTTCATTCTGATTTATGCTCTGTGGCCTATTGAAAACAGCGCCACGGCCCACCGGTTGAAAACCACTGACCAAGAGCAACCAAGTGCGTCAATAATGTTAAACGTGTGTGAAACGCATCGGTTAGTCAACGTTTGTTTGAGACTAAGGTAAATTTATTAAAGGTAAAGAATATAAGGAAGAAAGATTAAAAAAAGAAGAAAAAGAATGATTTAACATAAAACTAAAGAATGCTTAACACAGTCTTTGAAAGCAAAATTAAGCTTATGTTTCTAAACAGTAAAAAAAGCATAGTCAGCCGAAGCTTTACACACGGTCCACGTTATGCAACGCAAAACTACGTTTTTGTGTTCTCACGCTAATTCTGATAAAATAATCGGATAAATAAAAGACAAAACTTGTTTTCGAAAAATTTCTGGTGTTTAATAAAGAGTTGCTGGTTTGAGAATTAGATGTTGACAAGTTTTAAAACGATTACATACTCTAAATTAAATTTTAGCTTAATCTAGGCCTATATCGTAGGTATGTGCAATATACTCAGCAATAAAAATAATTGTCTTTGAGTGTTTTCGAACCATTATTCGTCTTATATTGGAAAATTAAAAAGGCAAAACATTGCATATTATAGTCGTTGTTTTCGGAAGAAGAGCCTATGAACATCTAGAAACATTAAAAACTACCTAGGTATATACTATTGCTGTGTAGCCTTGTTGCTGTATCAATTAAAAAGTGCAACTCTTTACATTAGTTAAAATACTATTTCCGTAAAAGTTGTGTAAGCAAAAAAAAGTAATTTTAAACTTCAACTAAAATTTTTGTATTTTGGTTGCCATAAAAGTAAAATAAATTTTATTTGTAGCTTATAAAACCGTATCAAGAAAAATTGGCTAGCAGGTATATTTGATGTACGATAGCTCAGCAATAACAATTAATCATAGTCGGCTAAGTAAGCAATCTAATCTACATTAATCATTTTATTGCTTTTTTCGGTTTCAGTTATAGCATAGTTTTTACGTTTACCATGTTTTACTTAAGTTGTTAGACAGAAATGGACGAGAAGACCAAAATAAAACATCTTTTTTCAATATTGTGTCAATTATTTTTCTTCCCTGGAGTTTTTTCAAGTCAGGGTATGCTTCGCTTTTAACTATTTATCTATAGCTATTATTTTAAGTTGTTTTAATTAATTCAAAGGAAAAATAAGCAGGTGACTAAAAAAAGTATTTCGAAAATCATCTTGAGAAGTTTCTCTTGAAGTATATTTTTACTAAGATTTTGAAATTAACAGAAGGACCAAGCGCGTCAATTGACGCATCTAAATTTTTTACATGCCGATAAATCGCGCTTTCTGAAGTATTATTGCTTCGTACTTTTTGACTTTTATTCTTTTATTGGTAGACACTCTCAGACCAAATTTCGTGACCTGGGGGGGAAAAATTAGGGAAAAAATTACAATTATACCTAGAAGGACCAAGCGCGACGTCAATTGACGCAAGACTCGTCAACACGTCGAAATAAACCATACCAACCTGTTTACCAACACTTTCTTGGTAGATATCATTATATTGTCTTTTTCTAAAGCAGTTTTTGGTATTAAAAAATGTAGACTGCGTACCTTACTTATGAAGGATTAATTGTGTTTTAAATTTATTTATTCCGTATCAAGTTAGTTTTATCAATTGCTCGTTGTGCTGCTACTGTCCTGATCAATAAAGTATTTTCAATTCGTTGTCACTCTTTTTCTGGTGATTCTGGCGTCACCAGCTAAGCTATTAAGTGTTATGAAAAATTTACGAGGCATGGGTGGGTAGGGCCTGGCGGACAATACGCAGTAGTTTTCTGTTTTTCGTTAACTATAAGAAAATCATCTATAGCTTAGCCTATTGTTGTGAATATTGCTGCCATAGAAGTTATTATTGTAAGCATTAAGATGCAAAAGAGAATAAGCTGTATTTGAGGGGCATGGTTAGTACCTTGACCAAACTATATCTTGATTATGGTTATTATCTTGACCAACTATATAAAATAAAAATATATGTTAGTCATGGAAGCTCTAAATAGATTGTTCCTGATAATAATATTTTTATTCTTAACACCACAGGAGCAGCAAGTTTGAAACAATTTGTGCAATGAGCATTTTGCATAGTGTCTAACGATGGGTTGTGTTTTCACAAGTCAGAAGCCAAATAAATTACTGATATAGTATTTTTTTTGCGTGTAAAATGTCTCAAAGGTTTACTATTGATCAAGCATTGCAATTGTTGCAAATTATTGCTTTAGAGTCTTCTGATGATGAGTACTCAGATTCCAAATCTGATGAACTCAACAATGTGATTGCGGATACTCAAAATAAGGAGGATTCTTCTGATTCAGATGACGAATATACAAACCAGGAAGCACCAATCAACACAAATGATGGTGCGCGTGCTCGAAGCAGCAGTGATAATGACGAACAAATCCTTTTGAGCAAAAGCAGATCCCACTGGCGGCGATCGGTTCCCTCCCAAGTCACTACTGGACGACTACAGCAGCCCAATATAGTTAGAATCCGTGCAGGATCTACATCATATTCCACATCCAGCATCATACGTAGCAGTCCTCTTTCTTTGTTCCGCATCCTTTTCAACGAGCCCATACAGAGGAATATTCAGAAATGCACTACTTCAGAAGCACATCGTGCCACTGGAAACAACTGCTGGACGTTTACGTTAGATGTACTGGACAAACTTGTGAAACTTATTGTGCACGTGGCGTAATTGGTGGAAGGACTTTGCCAATAAAAAGTATATGGATAAATCTCAGGGATGCTCTTTGTTCAACGCTACTATGCCACGTTGGAGATTCTTAAAAATCATCAAGTTTCTCAGGTTTGATTTGAAAACTGATAAGAGGAGAAATTTGGAAGAGAAAAAGTTCTGCTTGGCATATTTGCTGTGGAATCCATTTTTAAAGAATTTTCAGAAGGCCTACGATCCCAACGTGAATATAACCATCGATGAGCAACTGCTTTCTTGCACGGGCAGGAGTATGTTTATTCAGTATATGCCGAACAAGCCAGATAAGTTCGGCATACAGTTTTGAATGGCCTTCGATGTAGAGAGCAAGTATCTATACAACGGATTTCCTTATCTTGGGAAGGAATGGACGAGAAGTGTAGATACCAGCTTGCCAACGGATGTGATGATGAAGCTAATGATTCCTTTATTCAGCCAAGGTTTCAATGTCACTTGTGACAATTACTTCACTTCCTTGGACCTTTCATTAAGACTCACAAAACGGCAGTGCAGTTTTGGTGGCGACAATTCGAGTAAACCGAAAGAAAATTCCAGACTTGTTGAAGAAGAAGCGTATGTTGCATAACACCATGGCTGTGCACTCCCCAAAGAACACTACAGCAATTATCACTTCTTATCAGTGCAAACAGTCGAAGTCTTTAAATATTCTGAGCACCCTACATAAAAATTTGTTATTCCAGAGCACAACAATCCGAAGCGTAAGCCTGAAACCTTGCTCTTTTATAACCAGACGAAGGTTGGTGTGGATGTTTTGGATCAAATATGCAGGCTGTGTTCAGTGAAAGCTGCTCGCAGAAGATGGCCAGTACACATCTTTTATAATATCATTGCATGGCTCTAATAAACAGTTGGGTTATATTTAGCCATAGAGTACACATACAAAAAGTATGTGAAGAGCTCATTGGTAGCCTTAATGGTGCTACGGAGTTACTGACTTTTAAAGACCTACGAGAACCAGTACAGGCTCTTCTACTACACGAAAACTGAAAAAAGAGAGTGTGACAGCCTGCTCCAAAAAACGCCGCAGGTGTTCTGGTAAATCGTGCAGAAATAGAAAAACTAACGTCTGTATAGTGTGTCAAAGCCCAATAGATGGAAAGTGTTTCAGCAAACGATACTTTTTCCGTCCATGATAAAGCTTTGAAAACATGCTCGTTTCGTTGACCTAGATACTTGGCAATATTATAATTTTTCAAATGTGTACGGTCTGCCTTTCAGAAGCCTTACAACATAGAGAGAAACGCATACAAATTTCAAAAAAAACGCGTGCGTCAATTGACGCGCTTGGTCCTTCAAGGTAGTCATAAATTTTAGTCCTTCTAGTGTTAAAAATCCATATGCGATTGCATCACATATTTCCTCTTACAATTATTTTTTCAACCTTCATTAAATTATTTTATTAAAAATGACTATGGCTTTAAACAGAAATCGATTTTATTATTTTATAGTGTTAAATTTTAAAGAAAGTTCGATTTTCCAAATTTTACTGGGCTGACTCTTGTAAGATCCTAAACTTTTCTTTTAGTTTAATAAACTAATTTAACTTACGTCAATTTACATGAAATCAATTTAAGAAAATATATATAGTAAGCATAAAAGTGAAAATATGGCAACAAAACAAAAAATAAAAAATACAAAAAATTTCAATATACTTTATAAATTTCAATATCTTCACACAGCAAAACGTGTAAAAAATTTTTTAATTTCTTTATGTGCCTGACTCGGAAAAAACAATGTAGGCGTTAGGGCTCGTTTCCACTACGAACGTGGAATAGAGTATTCTTTGTTTTTATTGATTTTTTTGCTTCGCTTAGCGCTCGCTTAGATATGAAGTGCGGAAAGATTATTACAAGAAAGAAAAAATGCTCCATTCCACGCTCGTAGTGGAAACGAGCCTTTATATATAGGATCTGCTTCTGTAGATGCCAAGATATTGCTGTACGGTTGGAATTTTTTATTTTATTTTTTATTTTGGAATATGATTGAAAATTTAAAACTTATTTTCAAAACTGCCAAGCAGAGGAAAGGAATGTCTTTCCCAAGGACACATCAGAATGACGACTGTAGGTTGTGAACCAAGACTGTGTCGTTTGCGTGCGCCATCAATAAAGCGCTCCTAACCACTCGATAAGATTGAAGACCATTTGCGCTATTAATCTCAAAACAATTCGGCCGTGACAGGTCACCTCAGTCATGTGTGCGGTTGCAGCAGTGGCAGGCACTTGATGGCAGTACCACTGAGTTTGATCTAACCCATGTAGAAAGTCCTCGTTTCCCACAAAGACCACGAGTTTACATTAGAAGTCCATTGCTTCTTGTGAATACGATCATCACCCAGATTTAAAGTCACTTACCCCTTGGTCACATATTAACCACTTATCCCCCGGGTATATGACCAAAATAAAACAATATTAGGAGGGTATATGACCATGGGGTAAGTGATCGGAGGTATGAGACTCGGGGGTAAGTTACCTGATACCCATTACCCATACCTAAATAAATTTAAATATTTTCATAAGTTAGTCTGCTAATTTTTTTAAAAAATTTTTTTTAGGTTACTATTTTCCGGAAACTGGTTGGGAATTTCTTCGCCAGAACATTAACTGTTCTATGGTGTATAACAAAGAAACTTGTCAAATATTTGACATTAAAGTTTTGGAACTGTCAAAAATTCCTGAACTTTACTCCTCTGTTGATTGTTGGAAGCGCCTGCAAAATATTAACGAAACGCTTTTGAACAGAAGTGGGGCATTGTACTTGTTTTTATACCTGATTTTGTAATTATTACAAATATTTGAGTCATTTACATCAGCTATCTGTAAGATTTTTTTTGGCAAAATTTACATCAGCTATCTGTAAGATTTTTTTTTGGCAATAAGTAAGTATTTTGCTTGTAAACACTTAATTTCTTATCAAAGCCCCAAATTTACAGTCACTAACACAAAACGAATTATTTTTTGACAAAAAACTGAACGAAACTTTAGAGTTTTTTTTATTCTGCTCTAGAAGCTCGTTTCCGTTACGAGCATGGAATGAAGTATTGTTTGTTTCTTTTTGCTTCGCTTAGCGCTTAACCCGGAAAGAAATAAAAAAAAATCAATAAAACAACAAAGAATCCTTCGTTCCATTGCTTGTTGTGGAAACGGACCTTAAATAATTAAAAGCATTAACTCGAGCTACGAAGAAAATAAGTGATCCAGGCTTGAAATTAAGAAGAAAATTAAATAAACTTAATCAGAATTTTATTTCTCTCGTTCGAAGTAGAGAGTTTCGTGTTGACGTAGGGAAAATTGAAAGGATGACGAAAAACGACATTCGGGAAGGTATTGTTCTTTTGTTGTTGCGTCAATTCTTCATCATTATAGCTATGATCAATAATAGCTTCACGGAAAAAAATAGGAGCTACAAGCAACAAAGATAACAATAACATACAGTTTTATTTTTTAAATAAGTTTTTTACTCAGAGTTTGCCTTATTAAGCCTTTTATAAATTGTCGCTGGGATTCGATTATTAAAAACCAAACATTGAAATTAACAGGGTTGCGGAGTCGGAAGATTAAGATCCGACTCCGACTCCGACTCCCGAATTTAACTTTGACTACGACTCCGACTCCGACTTTGACTCCGACTTTGACTCCCGACTCCGACTCCCTAGTATAGGCAAATTATTTTTCTTAAATTAGATTTAATTAAGTAAAAATCATCCTTTCGAGTTGTTAGTTGCACAAAATAAGTCAGGTTTTTTAAATACATAAAAAGATGTTTACTTTAAAAAATTATGTATATAAGTATATATACATGTATAATTGCAAATTACTGGTGCTCTTCAGAAGAGTGCTCAATAGCTTCAATAGTCAGAACGATTATTCCTGATTATCGAAACACAAATATTAAAAAAAACATTTTATTAAAATTGTCTAAAAGACTGTTTCACCAGTAAGGCTCATTAGAAGGCACAGTTAAAATAAATTTTTAGGCTTCAGATGAAAACTCGCATCTTAGAAAAATAACGCTACCAAAAGTTTGGGTTTAAACGATTATTTTACTAAAGTAAGTGATTGATTAGCAAATAATTACTTTTGTTACGAGATATTAAAAGAAAACATGCTGTAATGTTGCACATACGTAGATGTATTCTTAAACTTGGCCAAGCTGCCGAAAAGATTACCGGTAAAGCGTAAAAAAAATTATGGATCATTAGTTAAAAGAAAGCGTTATAAAAGAATCTTTTTATAAAAAAATGTTTTTATAACACTCTCTCTTAGCGAATGATCCATACTAATGTTTTATACAGTATAAAAAAAATTTTTTATAACACTTGCTCTTAACTAATGATCCATAAACTTTTCTACACTTTAATCTTTTCGGCAGCTTGGCCAAGTTTAGTACATCTACGAGTATGCGCAACATTACAGCATGTTTTCTTTTAATATCTCGTAACAAAAGTAATTATTTGCTAATCAATCACTAACTTAAGTAAAATAATTTTTTAAACCCAAAGTTTTGGAAGCGCTATTTTTCTAAGATGCGAGTTTTCATCTGAAGCCTAAAAATTTATTTTAACTTTTAATTTTTGTTTAATTTATTTCTTTCAACGTAAATGATATTGCTTTTTTTAATTGTTGAGCCTCACAGGCGAAGCAATTTGTTGGAACTATTTTAATACAACATGTTTTTTTGTTATATTTATCTTTTGATAAATACGTATATACATATAATTATATTATATACACAACCCATTAACTATAATTCTTACTGTGTTTGAATGAAACATTAATACAAATCACATTTAGAAAACTAACTCGAAACTAAATATGTATTCTATACTTAATGCTTATTATATTTTCTGAACATTAAAGTATTTTATGGATAATTATATTATCTCCAGTCTATTTTACAGTTTTATTTTTCCCATGGTAAATCGAACCCGCGACAAACCTTAATGTTAATACAATTAATGACTTGTGTAGGTCCTGAGTGTAGGACTAGACCCTGAGTGTTATCTCCTGCGTGTAGGACTGCATCTAGTCGGTTTGAAACTCAATGAGGTATGCTTCACTGAGGAGCTTTAACAAGAGCATAACTCGAGTTTTGTGCTTCTTGTTTTAGGTGGCTTAGTTTTGTTTTTATCAGTAGGTAATGAGATTAAAACGTAAATATGAAAATTTTATAATTGTAAAAATTTTTAGAAATGTTAGTAATAACTATGGAATTTATTGACAATGAAAATTTGAAAACAAAAGTTTATAAAAGCAAAAGAAACAAAAAACCATATGTAAAAGAATTAAAAATTTAAACCCACAATTATAAGCTACAAGAAAAACAATAAAATGCGACTAATTTTAGAATTTTTCTGAATCACCGCTGCATATAAAGAAACTCCATAGAAAAATGTGGACATTTGCATATCAATAATAAGCTCATCCTTATTTCTCTCAAATAAACTTTAGCCATTAGTTTGATGGCACGAACTGCTTGGTGGTCTTGACAAGCAGTTCTAAATTACAGTAATATCTCTACTAAATTACTAGCGGACAGCAATATCTTGGCATCTCCGGAAGCAGGTCGGGGTAATTGCTTACCCTATGTATAGCGCCTCCGTCGCTTTCCTACGAGCGGAGGATAAATATAGAGATAAAAAAAAAAAATGAAGTCCATCTTCTTCACAGTAATTCATGGTTATATATTGATAGTAAGAATATATATGTGAATTTTGTCGGATTTTGTAAACAAAATAAAATGGAGTCTGTAGTTTCTATCTCATGTACAGTATATTTCAATTAATGTAATTTTGTACGAGACTGAACATGCAGACTCCCTGCCGTTTATTGACATTCATATTAGGAGATCATTAAAAAATTCACCTTGGTTCTAAACTTTTGTTTGATATTTTTTTGAAGGAATAGAACAAGAAGAGTAAGTTTTAATTTTCAAAAATTTTAATTTAATAATTTGCTCGTAAAAATAAAATTGCTTCTGTGAGTTTCTTCTTTATTGCAGCCCTTTTGGTCTGTTCTGATGAGCCTTAGTGATGAAAACAGACGTTCAACACTCACTTCTGTTGAAGAAAGTACTTATTTAAAGACAAGTCAAAAATAAAAAAAAAGGGGGGGCATTTTGGAGGCTGAAACGGATTAATGGCATTTACATTAATTTCAATGGAAAAATTCTTTTTGTCATACGAGCAAATTGAGGTACGAGCTCGGTCACGGAACGAACTAAACTCGTATGTCAAGGTACCACGTATTATAGAAAGAGGCTGCTTAGGATAGTAAATTGATTATGCATCTGGCATTTGCTTCCTGTCATTGGATTGAAGAAAGGGAAGCAACTAATTCGGCTGCCCGAGCATAGCATTACGCAAAATACTATTTGCTTACAAATTAAAATGTAAATTTTTACGAGTCGCACGCTGTGTCGCGCGATACGCGGCAAGGTTCTCTTAAAAAGATTACTGCACTGCACCCACTGGCGCGCGAGGCCGCGTAAGTTGCGCGGTTAACATTACTAATATGTAAAGAAATTGGACACAAGGAGTCGGAGTCGGATAAAATATTCCGACTCCGACTCCGACTCCGACTCCTAGTCTACTTAACAATCCGACTCCGACTCCGACTCCGACTCCTTCCTAAAACCTACGACTCCGACCGACTCCGACTCCGACTTCGACTCCGACTCCGACTCCGACTCCGCAACCCTGGAAATTAAACTCCTTTGTAACTTTTAACTTCAATAGGCTTGCTTTTTTAAGCCAAAACGCAAAATTGCAAATATTTTTGTTGAAGCAGTCTAGAAACCAGGTCAAGAATACTGTTTAATTCGATGATCTGACGTCCAAAATAATGGTTTTTGTCAAAAATGACGTTTCCAACCGTCAGAAACTATGCGTTGCTGAGTTCAGTGTCAATACCGGAAATAAATTGTTTTCTTGATTAGAAAGGCTATCTTCTACGGTAAGGAAATCTTTTGGAGAGGCTATTTGATGATTCTCTCCTATCCTAGGTCTTAATTTATCAAATAAGATTTAAATAAAATATAACCTTTATTCAAATTATATCAGTACAAATCACAGGTCCACAGAGCGTAGGATTTTTGACGGAAATTTTCTCCAGTTTAACAAAAATTCAAACCTATAATAACAATTGTACTTCAATTAACGAATAACGACTTTACAGTACAGGGCGATTCAAAGAACTTAGAATCCCCTCTTCAAAATAACAGCACAGAACAGCCCCTGCAAACGATTAGGTCTGATTGAATTTCTATGCTCTGTAAAGTTATAAAAGCAAGTGGTTATATAGTGGACATCACAGTTAAGCAAGTGGCGATTAACAATAAAGGATTTGAATATCAGTGACGTTGATGCATTTCGCAATTCTCGCAAAAACAATGCCTTTCTAATTAGTTCGCATAGCGCTATACAACTGAAAAGCAAACACAATAGAATTTCAACCGTATAGTACAATCCTAATCAAAATTAAACGGTCTGAGCTCGAAGAAAAAGATAATGGTTATATCAAAAATAATAACCAATTATAAAATTAGAATGTCAAGAAACGGCCTACTGCGAAATAACCAATACGTATATGCAGCATTTATATTGGAAAAATGATTATACAAAGAAAAATTGCCATAAAAAATATTACGTTTTTCGCGATAAGTTTTTAATACTCGTATATTTGTTTTTTTTATCTTAATTTTGCTATATCATCGGTATATAGCAAAAAAAATTAAAAAAAATTATTATGTACAGTTTTTATTCATATACTGTATGCTTTGTCTTTTGTTCAAAGAAATGTTATATCCATTACACATTTGCAATCAATTTTTTCTAATTTCAAACATCGTTTGTTCGTTTTATGTTACGCAAAAAATTCTAATGAAAAATATATAGAAAATCACTTCTAACTCTACCAATACTTTAATCAATATGATAAAAATCACTTTTGGCCTGTAATATATTCAACCGATCGAGAAAATGCACACACATTTTAAATATATTTGTTGAATTTATTACCGGCCAAAAGTGATTTTGGTCATATTCATTAAAGTATTGACAGAGTTAGGAGTGGTTCTCTACTCACGTATATTTCCATAGTCTTCTAATTATCTTTTGCTTGTTTAAACGTTTGACGTTTTGCTGCTTCTTCCTTTTCTTCGTTTTTATTTAGTATTTATGTATTTTCTGTGACTTAAATCGTTTAATATTAATTGAGAATAAAAATAATGAACCAATCAATTTGAAAGAAACGACAATACATTTACGAATAATGGGCGGCTTAAAACATAGTTACCAGAATTTTTGTTTCAAAACTATAATTACATTTTTTAATCATATCAAAATAGTTTTATTTGCGATATATGAAGCAAGAAAAAAGTATTTTTTTTTCTTATTTGAAGGTGTTATGTTAAATTGTATTTTTGGTATAGAGGGATTTCATGCCAGCCAAGCGAAATTCTTTATCATTCGTATTTGCAAGAAAATAATTTAGCCGGGATGGTAAATTCATCTATCGAAAACTAACCTTAATTGCTTATTTTTTGCATCAGACGTGGCACACCCCAACAGAAAAATTCTATTTTCCTACACTAATGGCAGTGTAACGGAACAGCAGGAATCATGTGACGCAATTGGTTCTTCTCTTTTTACGATCAACAAAGACACGGAATGGGAACTCGAAACTCTGTTTGAAAGCGAGAAGGGTTCTATTGGACAGAATTTTATGGTTAACGTGTCAAATGATTGGTGCCACAGCCGTCGTCACGTATGTTCGTCTGATGGTATTTATCATCTTGAAATCAATTCTACTTCAAACAAGACGTATTCCGTCCGAGCTACTCAAAATTCAACTGTTTTGAATGGAGCTTTGTGCTTGTTAAGTGAGTAAAAAACCTTAATTTAAATTTTTTAATTTACTATGAGATCAAGTCAAGAAATTAGTTTTTAAAACAAAATTTTAGCCCTTTATGACCCAATTTATTTTGTCGGTGCAACCGACTTAGGCACTTGTTGCGATCTAAATTAAATAACACGAGACAGGTGATTGAGCAAAATATCATCCAAATCTATGATCATACAGCATTAAATAGAATCTTTACTGTATACTTTCACACAGAAATTAAAGCGAATCTTTTCGGATATAATAACTAAACACATTTATTTCTAATGTTGTTCATAAACGTCAATGAGTCATACAGGGTTAGAATAAAACTACTGCTTAAAAGTAGTTGATTTTTTTTTTAAAATAAAAATAGAACGAAAACATTAAACATATTTTTCAAATAAAGCAGTCTGTTAGGTTTACCGAAATTTCGGAATTTTTTGTGCGTCAGAATCGTTGATCAAAGTTGAAACATTTAGCTCTAATGGAGGCGAAAATGTCAAAAAATTTTACTTCATTATTGAAATTACTATGGGGTCGTCGTCGTCGTCGTCGTTTGAAGGGCATCCACTCCAGGCCAGACACAAACAGGACTGGGGCCGAGGGTTTATCCTTTTACTACCCCAGACTGCTGCACTGCCTGGATCAGATGCTGGCAGTGATGACATTAAGCAGCATCGAGTTTCGTCATCCAAAACCGTCAGACCTCGTGCTCCATGTGGTGCCCGATGTATAGGGCACGCTGTTAGTACATGGTCTGCGGTTTGCTCAGAGGCGCCACACTCGCAATTCGGTGAAGAAGCGAGACCTCATTTGTGCATGGACGAATGGAATCGCCCAACACCAGTCTGCAGGCGGTTGAGCTTAACCCAAGCTGCTCGGGGTAAGCCCATCCCAACAGGCCTGGCACCGGTCTCGGGCACAAGAGCACGGAGCCTGGAAGCACCTTCACAGTACTCCGCGTTCCATTTGTGATTTGTCCATTCAGAGGCGCGGATGCCAAGTCTGGCAAGGTTGTCCAAAAGATTCCGCGCACCTGACACAAATGGGCGTCTGGATCTTAGTCTCACTTGGCGACTATCTGAGGACCCACTTAATAGACCATACAAGATATGATCGGGGTCCAGAGATCCACGGTGAGCCAAGGAGAGTGTTGCTCCCATTTGGCGAAGCTCAGCTGGCTGGATGCCTGAAAGTACAGGTAGGTGGTCCGTTGGAGTGGGACGCAGGCATCCAGTAACTATGCGCAAGGCGTCATTCAAGACACTGTCAATGAGGCGAGTGTGAGCACTGCGACACCAGACTGGCGCACAGTACTCAGCTGTTGAGTAGACTAGAGACAAGGTGGCTATGCGTAGTGTTTTAGCACCAGCACCCCATCCCGAGCCCACGAGTCGCCTCAGCAGTGTGACGCGCGAGGATAGTTTTTTGCACAATGCCACTAAATGGTGACGAAACGTGAGCGATCTGTCCAGTTTTACCCCAAGATAAGTAGGGGTTGGACAGAATGGTAAACGTCTACCGTTATTGTAGGACTTTAGCTCACGTTTGGCCTCTCGGTTATTTAAGTGAAAGGCTGCCGTCACCGTCTTAGTGTGACTGAGCTTCAACCTCCAAGTCTGGAGATACGCTGACAGTGTAGACATGTCTTGGCTTAAAGTCCCCTCCAAGTCCTTCCAGTTTCCAGAAGAGTGCAACAATGCTAAGTCATCAGCATAAGCAAACGTTCTGGAAATCATGGAAGGAAGATCGTACGTATAGATGTTAAATAGGAGGGGAGCCAAGACCGATCCCTGAGGAACGCCGTTTTTAAGACGGCGTAGCCTGCTTTGCTTGCTGTCACCGGTGGTAAGGATGAAACTTCGATTTCGGACAAGCTCCATGATCATTTTGACCATGTGCTTATCCGGAAGTAGTCTCAGCAGCTTGCAGGTAAGGCCACGGTGCCAGACAGTGTCATAAGCAGCTGTCAGATCGATAAATACGAAACCGGCCTTCTTTTTAGCCTCGAAAGAATCCTCGATGTTCTGGGTTAGCAGAACAACTTGATCTACGGTTGACTTCCCGCGTCGGAACCCAGCCTGCTCTTTAGGGAGCAGTGGATCGATTAATGGTTCAACGCGGGCGTAGATAAGCCTCTCGAGGATCTTGTAGGGTACACAGAGCAGAGGTATCGGTCGATAGCTCTTTGCATCTCCCACGGGCTTTCCTGGTTTGAAGATCGCGACCACAAGCGATCTTCTCCAGATCTTGGGAATTTTGAGTCGGCGCAAACAGGAAGAAAGGAAGTCACGTAACCAGAACTTCAAAGCAGCTCCGGCATGGAGTATAAGCTCAGGGCAGATAGAATCAGGTCCCGGAGTTTTACCTGGTTTTAAATGTTGAAGGGCAGCAGTAAATTCTCTCTGTAAAAAACTGTCGGAGATATTTACTGCGTCTGGTGCTGTGGCCCTCCAAAGGTCAGACACTTCTTGAAAGACAAGTCGAGATGACTTGCGGTTAACAGCCTCGTATTTCCAATTTCTAACCAGCTGAGATGCAATAGCATCGGCTGAAACGGGACAATGACGAGGAGAGTGTCGTGACCTACCAGTAAGGTTGTTCAAAATACTCTACGCTTTTCGACTGGAGTGTGAGAAGTCAATGCTCCGAACTGCTTCGGACCATCGATCCCTCCGCTTTCTGTCAAGCTTGGCAAGCAGAGCTGTAGCAGCCAAGCTTGAGTCGTCTCCCTGAGGAGACTGCAGAAAGGTTTTATAGAGGGATTCACACTCTGCATCCCAACACGGATTATAGTTATTTCGATACCCGCGTGGGATAGTCTTTTTGGCTGCTTTCTTAATGGTGTTACAGAAGTCCTGGTAAGCCGCATCCACATGAAGTGAATCAGGCGGCAACAAAGTCTTTGCGAATTTATTCGTCAAAGCAATGTAGTGACTCCATTTGTCATTACTATGGCGAATTATTGCTAATTGCTCTAAAATAGTTACCCGATGCTTGAAATCAACTCCAACATTTTGTTAAAAGCAAAACAGCAAATGGCTGTTTTTTTTTATTCGAACAAATACCAAAAGTGAGTATTCTTGAAGCGAATTTATTTTTTTTAAATAGAAGGGTGTAGCAAATTTTTTAAAATTTGCTAAAGTTTTTGAAATTTTGTTACTTCCACAAATTTTAATTTTTTAAATTTTGGAGAGTTTTTGAAATCTATGTTCCGCTGGTGAAAAGTTTTTTAAATTTTTTAGAAATTAATTCGGTAACTTAGTACGTTATTTAATCGTCTACCTTTTCGGCGCCTGTAAAGAAGGCCTCGCCGATAACGCAATCTCGGTGTCTACTAAACGATAAAATTCTTAATCTTTTTGCTGGATCTGACCTTCGAACCAGCGACAGCAAAAATATAGTCTAGCTAAATCACAGCTCAGACTACCACAATATCTTCTTTATTAATAAATTATGCCCCAATCCACTTAGGAGCTCGAATAGTATAAATCAACAGCAAATACAGATTCAGTAGCTTAATTCTTCACAATCACGTAGACAACCAAAGACTTGCGTTCAAAAACTATGACTTCACACAGTTAACAAATTTCCAAAATGAAGTTACAACAACGAATCATCGAATCATCGAATCATAATACTGCTTTCCAGCGATCCTTATTTATATTACTCCGTCGTGAGTATCTCGAATGTTCTGAAGTTATCCAAATCAAATCAAGCCAATCACAATAACTATTATTACGTCACATGTGTCACAATAGCGAACCAGTCAAGCGAATAGTTCTGGATCTTTCTCCAAGACTCAAGATACTAAGCAGTATTGCCATTTTTTATAACTAAATGTAAAATATTTAAATTGCTTATAAAACCGTTATTTCTTAGGCTATTTGAGCCGGACCAAAGCGAAATCAAAGAGATTTTTTATGAGATTGTGAATATACATAGTGTGGGAAATTTTTAGGAACGGAACAAAGGGTGTTGAGGTTTTTTGCTGTTTTAGGGCTGCTTAAATCGTGTAAGTAAAAAAGGTGGTATTCGGTCAAAATATCAACAATCAAATATCAACTGACCAAAATATCAATTAACGAAAATATCAACTTTTGAAATACAGGAGTCTCCATATGGTGGGACGGCGGGAGGTTAGTTGGAACTCAATGCCTTTGTGCCACTCTTTGACAGAACAGTGCCTGCGAGATTTACTTTTGGTTTTTAATATTTTGGTCAGTTGAAAAGATGGGCTACTTTTTGTTATCGATGGGGAAAATTTTTAATAAAAAAACTGAAAAAAATTACTCTCAATTCATCAACGAGAACATGGAATGCCATGGGTCAGTTGTTTTAAAGACGTTAAGAATGGCTGAAAAATAAAGCAGCACGTTAAAATATTTGAGAAATATAAATCAGGGTTTCCAAACTCGTTGCAACACGTGGACCTCTAAACTAATTTTGTGAAATTCTATGGAGCGCGAATCTAATTGTTTTACGGTCAAATCCGGTAAAAACAGAAAAAAATCGTCACTTGTTGAAAGAAAGAATTTTCACAAACAATTGATTTTAATATTTTTTAAAAATGCTTTTCAAAAAAGTGAAGGTAGATGGATAATTAATTTTCATAGAAAAACTCTGTGGACCCCATGGATTGGTCGCTGTAGACTTCTAGGGATCAGTGTACCACAGCTTATGAGCCCTGACGTCTATAAAAAATAACCTGGTACTGTTATAAAACTGGAGGATAAAAAATAGAGATTATAATTTATTTTTTGATAAGGAAATATTTATCAGATATGACCTCTAAACATGATGGATACTGTTGTGTCAACGATAGTCTTTGCCTAAATTCAGACAACGAACTGCTTTCTTGTGGCCTTCTGACGCAGAACAACAATTACGAAAGCTCAGGTAAACACTTAATTGTTTAGATTTAAATTTCAGTTGGATAGAAACAAAATGTTAAATCTTAAAGCTTTTCTGTCGAAAAATCATTAAAGAGTTAGCTTATGCCAAGTAATTTTTAATGTTTAGCCCAATACACTTTTTGAATAGTAAGAATGTTTTTTTGATGTCGGGTTTCACGCAATAGATTTATCTTTTTTTGATGTCAGCCATAAAGCTTTCTCGTTTTAATGGAAAGTGTGTTTAAGAGTCCAAAAAAAGTGCAACCAAACTTATTGCTTGAAACCATTTTTAAGATAAAAAAACTTATTGATATTCGTGCATCCGATTTCGGCACCTTGTAATTTCATCGCAACGGAATTTCATCGTCGGTTGTTTTATCGTAGGGGTTTGTTTTAAATGTTTGTTTTTTAGCATGAGTAAAGAAGGGTTAGATAAAAGTATTGACATTGTAATGTACTGTGATATAATTGCTATACGATAAAACAACTGACGATGGAATTACCGCGATGAAATTACTGTGAATCCCTGATTCCTGATTATAATAAAATGAAAGAAAAAAATTTTTAAAGATTTTTAGAGTTGAATTGTCAGGGTATTGCATTAAAAGTTAAAATAAAAATTTGTAACGTGACTAATCTTCCGATTAGATTTGTGCGTTTTTCTTCAAAGCAAGTTATTTTTTAACAACAACGATTGACAAAAATAAACTTGCTTTCGCGCGTTATTTGTGGTCTTGGTCTATAAGTTAAAGTAAACACATTAAAAAAACTAAAAAGCTTTTGCTACAAAATTTTGTTATCAAACCAGATAAATGACCATAATCAGATTTACTGATTATTCTACTGACTGGCAGGAAAACAGATGTTTCGTTTATATGCAGTGTCACATTTTATCCGCAATAATTTTAATTTCACAAAACTATATTTATTTTCTCTTTTAGAATAATTTTAATTCTATTATGACATAATATTCACATGAACAAGTAATAATCGTACAGTCGGTAAAGCTCCCTTTATCTTACTTAAATTTATTTGCAAGCTGTTGTACGATTGCTTTGAATGTTTCTCTTCTATGCCAGACATTTAATGACGTGATGCACTTTTGTCGCGGTCCTCCGATTAGCTGACGTATTACGATGACCGAATGTGAACTTTATTGTGGCGGATAGCAGAAGATTTGAGTTTGGGATAGCGTTCCCTACTCAAATTGACGTCTGTCTATATAAGCGGCGCTTGGTTTGCGTTAATTAATTGAAGTCAAGTTAATTCAATCTGATTCGAGTGCAGTGGCTATTCCAGGGTGTAGATTCGAGGGCAGTGACTATTCCAGGGTGTAGATTCGAGGGCAGTGACTATTCCAGGATGTAGATTCGAGGGCAGTGAGCCCAGTCGTTATAATGTCGTTTCAGTGAGTTGATTAACGAGTGCTGGAATTGCTTTGCGCCAATATTTTTGGGGATCAATTCTATAGAGGTAGAATTGATTGTGTATTGGACGAATTTAAGTTGTAGCGCTGGAACCGCTTTTTGGCAAAGCGGGGAGAAGAGTTTTCGTCAATACATTCTTTCTACAGTAGTTAAAGACGGTGGTCTCTGTCTGTTTGCGGAGAGGAGTTTTTCGAACGAATCAATTCGAACTTAGTTGAAGCCAACTGTACAGAAAAATCTTCAGTCTCGGAGCAAACTACTTCTTGATCGGGAATAAAAAAAAAATGGACACAGTTTTACTTCAGCGCAGGTATTTGGATTACCTTGTTCAACTGGTCCTCCAGGATTCCAAAGTAAAGTCTGTGACATGCAGCAACCAGAAGCAAACATCTTACCATCTTACTTTTGCTTTCGGATTTTCAAAAGATTATTCGATTTTTTTGATTTTTTGTTACCTTTTAGCGTAAAAGTGATTGAAGACTAACTGAAAACTGCTTGGCTTGTTGGCCATAGCAACGTTAGGTACCTTCTAAAATAGACAAAAATAAGTGGGCACAGGAGTTGAATTGAATATCAATTCTCCTCGTATCATTACATTGACTTTCAATTGCTCTTAAAAAAGCGCTACATTTAAATGCATTTTCTAAAGGTAAATCTTGACTGTTTTATTTTGTTTTTTAAGGTCAGGGTTCGAAGTTTTTATGCAATGACTCAAATTCCTGCATCCAGCTTGATGATGAGTTGGGATGCTGCAAAGTTGGATATAAACTAGTCGACAACACTTGCCAAAGCCGTAAGACTTTAGTGTGTATGGTTAAACAACGAAATGCAAAATATTAAAAAAATTTTAGAAAAACTGTTATTTTTGTTATTGCTTTAATACTATATATTTTTTTATTAGTAAGTACAAAAATAAACAAAATTAACGTTTCGGGATACTTATCTAAAACAATAACTGGCTTTTTCGCTGTAGAAAGAATAAAAAAACACACTTTTGATAGAAATCAAAAATTGTTTTTCGCAGATGACTGTGTATAAAGGCTGGGAGCGATGTATGAGATAATTAACTGTGGATTGCTAGAACCGATAAAATTGCTCATTAACAGCAGGCCGTTTTTTTCCAGAAAACAAGCAAAAATATGTAATTTAAAACCGCTTGAATTAAGACCGCTAAGCCGAGAAAAGTAGCACAAAGTACTTTCTCCAAAAGTGCAGCGTTACAACGATGTTGAACTAGAGCCGTGTTGCTCATAATCCTTATTGTTGACAGCGTGGTAGAGTGGTTATAGCGCCGGGATTGTGATCGACACGGTCTCGGTTCAGAACCTATTCGCGTTATTCTGTTGTGTCCTTGGGAAAAACACTTTACATCACTTTCTTCTGCTTGGTGGTCTTGCAAAGCAGTTTCAAGTTTCAGTCATATCTCTATGCAACTAAAACAGCAAAATAAAAAATTTCAAACGGACAGCAATATCTTGGCATCTCCGAAAGCAGGCCGAGGTAGTTGCTTGGTCTTTGTATAGCACCTCTGTCGCTTTTCGGAAAATCAGGAGCAAAAATATAGAAATAAAATGAAAAATGAAACTAAAGCGGGGCTTTCTCCATAGCGGCCATGTCACCGACAAGTAATTAATTTGAAATAATCTTTGTTTAAAGATTCAAGTCCGTATATTACAAAGTAAAAGTTTGCGTCAATTATTTATTGTTTCATGGAAGTAATTTGAAGTTTTGACGATGATGTTGAGGACATAAAAATTGAATTTTTTAAAGAATATGGGGGAAGCCTCGAGGCAGCAATCTTTTTATCAGCAGAAAAAAATGGATCAACATTTACTGCGCATTAAGGCCCGGTTCCCCTGCGAGCGTGATTGGAGCGCCCATAAAGAGGGCATACGGTATCACAACTTCCCTGGTGTTAATAAATATAATTTAAATAACAAAGAAATGGGTTAATCATAGAAACCTGCACAGTTAAATCAACTGAAGTTCGATAAACTGTCAGTTCGATAAAGAGTCGTGCAATAAAATGTGTGTTTTTATTTAAAGTCGGACGTATGTTTATAAAAAGCACTTGTAAAAAATCTATACTGATTGATCGTTTTCTTATCCTAATGTGTCTTTTTAAGCTCCCTTCAATGGCATTCCATAAAACTCAAAATTTTTTAGTTATTTTAAGCCTTGTTCCTCCTTGCAATCAGCTGAGCTTATAAAAAATCTTTTCTTTTTTTTCAGTGTGTAGACTGTACTCAAATTGTCCGCAACTTAAAACCTGCAAGGACAATAGAAATCCTACAATTTGTACATGCAAGAAAGGTTTTATTGAGACTAAAGAAGGAAAATGCAAAGTGACGGATTCTTATTATAATGAATTAGTAAGATTTTGTTCGTTTCGTTTTATTTATGTTCTGAATATTGTTTTACGAGTTAGCTATGCATTTCTTGAAAAAAAACTATTTTTTACTTTTCAGTTTATGTTTAAACTCTTCAAAAGTAAAAGTTAGTTATCCAGAAGCATATATCCACTTATGGTTGACGAAAAAATTGAATCATTTAAGTCAAAAGGAACTACATTAATAATATTTGTAATAAGATTTATTTTATAATAACCAAACTAAGGCTTTATTAAATTGAAAAAAGGATTCTAAACAAAAAAAAGAACAAACTTTTATACAATAAATATAAAACAAACATAACAAGTGCTGTAAAGAGCAACTGATAAATTTGACAATTAAAAGAGTTTTCATTACCGTACCTTAGTTATCATTGCGGCGATGATCGGTTGATTTTTAAATTGCTCAATGGGTTCCAAGTTCGGTACTCCATTTGGTATCACACTCCCCCTCTTATTGCATTCAAGTTATACATATGAAACAGCTCCGTATCTATCCACTGCTTTTCTTTTGCGAGTAGGCCTTCTTGGAACTATAGCAACATCAGAATTAGTAGGCTATTCGGTGATTCTTTATCATTAATTTCTTCTTGGTAGTTACATTGAATCTTTTCATTTTGTACATTCGAACCACTACTGGTATCCTTAAAATTAACACTCACATCATCCGATTCTTTGTTTACATTGTCAATATCTGTGATAACATAACAACTAAAAGCACTGGTACACGCCCACACGGCTCTACATCTTATGAAACAGTTGTTTTTCTCCCGTTTGGCCATTGCACTAGCGCATAATTCGGGGTGGGATGCACTACCAGGTTGTGTTTACTTGTGCGAATATAGCACTTTAAGTACACTGCCTTGCTGAGCTAAACCGAGTCGATACGGACGTGCCAAAGGTTAATCGACGTTTGAACTAAAACATTCGCTTGTGGGGCGTTTCATTAGTTGCGGTACATAGCAATGAAAAGAATGAAAAGTATCCGGTAAAACAAGTTGCCAATGACAAGTATCTCAACATCGAGATTTTAAAGCAGACTTTATGACCGACCAAATAATACCATTGTAGCATTCACACTAGCCATTACCAAGAGCAATATAGACTGAAGCTTTACTACACGCTACACCACGTTTTTGCAAATAGCTTAGAAGTTTTTGCGACACAAAAGTGACACTTAGTGATGGCTTTAATTGGGTGTGAATGCAGCGGCCGCACCAGGCCCCTCTAAAATAGATGAAAAAGTGGCCACCCTCTACACAAGATATTGCTTTATTTTTTATAGTAGCACCAGGAAGTCGATGGCATGTCAAAAAGAAAATAAAAAACCTCTGGTTCGGCGAGTGTAGCATGATCGGCTTCTGCACCTTGTCCTTCTTAGTTGTGATCACCCTCCTTTTTTTCAGAGAAATTTCGCGACCGATTCCGAATGAAGACCTTTTTTTAGGGAAACCATGATTTAGGAACGAAAATAGGAAGTTCTGGGACTGATTTTAAGTGAAGACCTTTTTTTTAGAGAACACTTTATTTTATACACTAAGTATGGCTCCGGTTCCCTTTTTTTAAAGCGATAAATAATGGTCCCCCTTGATTTTCTTGTACCAGGGCCCCCTTTTCGTAAGGCCATCACTGGTAACACCCCTCTCGGAATGAATATAACCAGGCATACCAAACATTAAAAACACTTGGTTTAAACAAATATAACTTTTTGTGTTTATATTAGGGCGAGCAAACTCAAACGGAAATCAAGAATACTAACCAATAATACGTAATCAATAGATAACGATTGTTGGACGATGTCGGCAAAGAATTTTTAAAATCCAAGGAAAGCCTTTCAAAAGGCTGGGTTGCTTTAATTATATGCGCCACTTTTGTTTTATAAAAATTGGGTTTTAATTCAGAGCAAACTTGACATTTTGCAACAACATTATAAACTTTATTAAGGGAATACGGTTAATTTTTTACGCGAACAAGATAATGAAAACGTGTAACGCCCGGACAACACAATTCATTTTTCCGGATCGATAAATAATATCAAAATCAAATTCGCTCAGTTCCATCCGTCATCGCAAAATTTTGTTATTTTTAATTTTACTGTGATTTTGGCATTGTAGTAGTACTATGTAGTTGGTTTTATTTGCATTCAAAAAAACAATTGATGATTGAAAATAAAACAAAACAAAAGTTGCGAATACGGAGATAAACTGTACACAAATAATACAGATTGTTAGTCGGTAATCACTGTAGAATATTGACCGCATACACATTCTGTCTATTTACCAATTGCCTCCACAATAACTGTGGTTTTTTTCCACAGTAGAATGATACTGATTCATTCTTGGTCAGCATTCTAGAGAAAAAGGCAACAGGTTGGTTATGCTGATTTACTGATGCAGATATGACATTGTCTGATGCATCAGTTTTTACCACTAATGGCACATTTTTATCAATAATTTGAAGAGTTGCTGAAGTTAATTCATTTTTAAGAGACCTATGTATTTGTTGTGTTGATTGCAGCTGTTATTCAATCGTTTATGTATTCGATGGCCAGGCAGATCCCCAGACTTCACTGTGTGTGACTTTTTCTTGTGGGAGTATGTTAAAGACAAAGTTTATACTTCGATGACATGAAAGATTGAATAATATGCAAATATCAATGACATGAAAGATTGAATAACAGCTGCAATCAACACGGTGGACCACAACATGCTGAGGTGCGGGATGAATTCTCATATCAGCTTGATGTCGTCTGTGCTGCCGGTGGTGGCCACATAGAGCAATTTACAACACATTTTTCAAACTAGAGTTTTCTATTGTTTCTCGTTTTTGACATATCACGTGATAATTTTAGTGTATTCTTTTTGAAACCCTTGTATCTTTCTGTTAAAAAAACGTTTATTTGTGAGACAACAATATATTTTTGCAAAACCAAATTAATAGTTGTTCGTAAAGAATGCCAAGTAGAAAAAAATTACCTTAAGCACTTTTCCACAGGGTAAAGCAGGGAAAATTTGAACTTGGATCAGGTCGATCACCACAAAAGCGCTTCGTAGAACTTTCCAATGCTTTCCACTTTACTAATAATCTTGATTGTGTCTTCAACAGATTAACGAAACTGCTGTTCTAACTGAGGAGCAATATAATGAGGTCTCGAGTATATTGGAAGATAATCAGGAAGTCAAGATGGATGCAAATACAGCCCATCGTACTTTGAGTTTATTTAAATCTCTTCGAAGAGGTTTAGAAAAAGATGTTATAACGGTAAGATTTTTAGAACGCAATTCTTGGTGAGATTTTTTGCATTAAAGAAGCTTTATAAGTGTCTTTTGAGAATTATTCCGAGAAAAACTTAATTGGCGTAAAGCGATAAGTTTTTTTTTAAAAAAAGGTTAATTACAAGCTTGGCTCGCAAGGTGATTTAATTTATTTTACAAGAAACTTGTTATCGGTGCCGTTCTAATAGGCCTAGATTTAAAATCACAATTTTGCTATGAAGCTTTTTACTTTGTAGAAAGTGTCTAAATACATTGCGAAAAATTATCTCTTATTGTACTATAAAACTAGATTATATAGATCAGTGGTTCTCAAACTTTTTTTGCATGTGGACCCCTTTGCTTGGCTGAAATAACAGCTGACCCTTACAATTTTCAAACCAAAAATATAATAAAAAAAAAATTACGGTGTAGAGCAAGGATGTCCAACTTGTGGCTCACCTAATGTTTTTATGTGGCAAATTTTTGGTTATATTTTCATAGCTGTTGTGTTCCGTAAGCTTACTTAAAGTGTTCGTTGAAACATTTGAAACTTTTAAAAATTGTAATCGCTAGGTTTTTCAGAGGAAAATCGAGAAACCAGAGTCAGATTCAACATGAAAACTTTTGTTTTTTAGAGATCACTACAATTTTTTTGAGGAAAGTCACGAAATCAGAGTCAGATTTAAAGTAAAGAACTTATCGTGGCCCACCTACTATAACTATATCTATAATTCGGCTCATTATGAAAAAAGGTTGGACATCCCTGGTATGGGGCTATTCGATATAACATTTAAATTAGCTATCATCCCTTACGCACGCAACACAAATTGCTAACAAATTTATTGTTTATAAAAATTGCCAATTATTCTTAGCAGAAACAATGTGCTTGCAGCTCAGTACATAATTGTTCTATTGTTGTTTGAGTTTGCTTGTTTGATTACAAAATTGCCAATCTTATATCATCTGGTACACCAAGTTTATTCCTAGTTTTTGTTTTGATTTGAATAAGTGTAGAAAATCTACGTTTGCATAAGTATATGAAGACGGACAAAAGGTATAACGAATTTAAGTGCAGCTACACTGATCTTTGCATGTGACCGCGCATAGAAACTCAAATTTTAGAGAGAGGTTTTTCTAAAAAGAAATCATATGCAGAAGATTCATGACTGATTTTCAATTGTTCGTCCTGTAGATCATCTTCAATCTTGGAGATGTCAAGTTGAAGTGAGAAAAGGCTTCTAGCCGGAATAATTCTTCTTCATCCATAATATTTGGAAAGTCTTCTTTTAGCGCATGTAGATACCGGTACTCCGATATTTCTGATTAAACTGCTCAGCACAATCATTTCCACTTTTATGAAAATCAGAAACTTTTCAAACATAGTAATGATACCTAAATCAACCTTTTTGGCCCAATTGTGAATTTTTTTAATAAAACAACTTAAATATTGTTAAACGTGATGAGATTTAATTCAGTTCCTTGGAGTTCTAAATTCAACTTGTTTAAATACCCATAGATATCAGCAAAGTATGTCGATCGCTTGCACCACTTTTTGTCAGTCAATACAGCGACAAAAGTATCTTGCAGCTCTGGAAACTTTTTCAGTTCTTTCCTCAGTTTGAAAACCTACCAACAACTTTACCCTTCGATAACCATCTAACTATACAGTGATATAGAAGTGATTTATAATCGGCATTCATATCCATACAAAGCTTTTTAAATCGATGAGAATTTATGCGCTTTTCTTGGCAAAACCAGCGAGATTTATTACGAAGTTGAGCACTTTTTACAAAAAAAGTTGGTAGGGTCTTACAGACAAAAGCATAATAATGTGTGATGCAATGAAAACCTTTTTCCTGTAAAAGTTTCCTTTAACGTTTGTCTGGAATTTCAACCTTCACCCAAGAATAGCATATGCATCTGTACGTATCCCACATAAATTATTTCAATTTAAGCTTTTGGTATCAAAAAATGTAGAGATATTTTTCATGACATCTCCACTTAGGGTAGTAGTTTTTAAAAAAGTGAAAACTAAAAATTGATTTTTGATATCAAGATGTTTGGTATTCTGAAAGCGTTTTAGTTTGTTAGCCATAGTCGTGCCAGCAAAAAAGTTCGAGATACGATGAAGTTTTGTCCAAATTTTGTCACATTTGCCCAAATGATGATTCTCTAATACTTTACGGATAAGACAAAAAAATGATCTGAGATTCTAGGATGAAGACCAAAAAAAAAAAAAAAACATCTCTCGTTTCTGAAAAAAAGAATTTTTCTTTAAAAAAATTTCTTTCAGATTTCTCAATTTTCGTCCCAAAGCCGTGGTGCTCTTTAAAAAAAAGGTCTTCACCCTAAATTTGTTAACTATTTTCTACATTTGATTATTGTTGCTTCCTAAAATTCCTGATTTTGCCAAAATTTTTATAACACTGCCGTAAAAATTCCGGTTTTTCCCAAATATTTTTTGTTACTTTCCGAAAAATTATAATTTTTCCCGAAGTTTGGAGACCTGGGAGTCAATTGCCCCTACCCCCTTCCCGGCAAGTACGGTTGTGTTGTTAGCTATCACTCAAAAACTGAAGCTTGTTGCGGTTGCACTGAAATTTTCTCATTGACTCCAGTTTAAGAATCGTTGAATAGAGCATGGCTTTCAGTCTTCCAAGCAAAATATTTTTTCTAAGTTTTGTTCTTGTAAAATCGCTTCTTTAACTTTTAGATTGGTAATTTGTAATATTAACTCTTCGGTGTGACCAATGTGCGGCATTCTTTTGAATAAATGTGAAAATGTCTTTTTTTAAATAATAACCAAAAAACCTTAAAAAATTGCTTTTAATTATAGTCATCCAAATTCGCGGGCCGCATGCGTCCTTGCATGTCGATCTCGAACATTCTTAATTTTAATGGTTTAAGTAAGTTTTATAAAATTCTGATTTTTAGCGAATTTAGACTTTTTTCTCCCTGTGAAGATCTAATTTTTAGTATTTATTGGCGGAAATCAAAAATAGATAATTTTATATAACCTATTTCAAACTTCCTTTTCAGAGAATTTTCGAGGTTTAAAAACTAAAATATTGGAGTGAATAGATCGAGATAACATTAGCCTCAATAATGATTATAGTTCATAAGAAGAACGACAAAAAGATAAGAAGTCATTGGACTATCGCTGATAAATGAGAAAAAGAATGATTCACTTTCGTCTGTTTTATGTTGTATTTATTTTAGGTACTTTGTTATATTGATTATACTCAGATGGCTGTAGTACGTGCAAACAGAGCGGCCGTACCGGGCCCTCCTAAACAAAATATTGGTCTATTTTTTTATAGTAGCACCATGACGGTAGCCCCTCTCTGCACTTCAACTTTAGGACGAAAGCAGGGATAATATACTCGATTGTAAGTGATAATCTTTTTTTTTAGAGATCACTATATTTTTGGGACAAAAATGGAAATTTTGGACATTGATTGAAAGTGATGACTTTTTTTGTTTAGAGATCACTACATTTTGGGAACAAAAAACATAAAAAGTGCCCCCTTATTTTTTTTGGCACCGGGCCACCACTGATTATACTGCAACCCTTTTCATGTTAATTGTTGTTCCCTTCGAAAAGACACGTTACAGCACTTTCCTCTGGGATCTAAAGAAATAGGGTTAAATTATATTTATATCATTATATAAAAACTGCAGACCGCAACACCTTGAGATCTGCAAAGGCAAGAAAGGGTAATCAGTTGACAATTGCTGAAAATTTTCAACATGTCTCGACAACATCTCTGACAATGTCTTAGGATAAATAGTGACTCGCTAGGATAAAAAGAGACGACGATGATGACGATGCTCAGAGGTGTGTTAAAATTAATAAGGGGTTACTTCTAAAAAAAACCTTTGTTTGCTATTTATGACCAGCGATTATGAATAATTATCAGTAATTTTGAAAATAACAGGGGCGGCATGTAGCTCAGACTTTGGTTTGCCGTTTTCATTTAGATCGTGTCAACACGATCTCAGTTCGACTCTTAATTTATATCGGCCAATGTGCTTTTGCTGAAAGTTTTTTTTTACGTCGTCCTCCTAGTTAGTGGTCTTAATTAGCAATTTTAAATTGATGTCACACCATTTCGCAGGAACTACATAAATAGTATTTTTTGAATGGGAATTCCGTGGTAGATTAGAATATAGGTGAGAGTAATTATTTCATAATTGTTTTAGATTTAAATCTAAGGTCTTCGCCGTCGTCTTGAAAGTTAAGATAATTAATAATAAATATACGTAGTATTATAGCAAGTTTGAGAAAACCATTGAACAGCTTAAAGCTGTCTAGAAATTTATTAACTTTAAACGTTCATACATCTTTGTGTTGTTTTAGGTTGAACAAAAAACTTTTGAAAAATTCAGTCATACATTTTCAAATCTTATAAAATTTTCAGTCGAATCTAATCAGTTAGAAACTGTAGAAGAAAAAAACAAAAACATGAAGACAATAGTAAACACAATAAACTTCTTTGCTCGTTCTGTTAAATTCGACGAACCAACTTTGAATCTTACAACTCAAGCATTTGAAATGTTGGTGAGTTATATCATTTGTTTTGATTTTACAGTAAAATTCCCTTTTTGCAAAGTAGGAAAGTTTTTTTGCAAACTGGACAAGGACAAAGCTTACGTCAACTTAATTACGAATAAATTCTAAATGTTTTGGTTTGTGAAAGTGTGTATAAAGTTTAATGCGCTATTTTACTTGGACTTCTTTACACCTTTTAAAAGAATAATTTTGAAAAGTCGACATGTTTAATTTTGCATAGATTTGTGATTTCTTTTGGCTATACTTATTGTAGCCATTTGGCTAATGGCTACAACAGCAAGCGAAGCGCCCTACACGATCTCAACCTGGCAGATCCTGTAAGCTAAAACGTAACAATCCAGATTGTGACTCTGCCATAGGACAACACTTGCTTGACAACGAGCAATGTGCTGCAAACTATAACGACAAACGTTTTAAAATTCTTGCTGTGGCACGCAACTCGTTCCATCTGTGTCTACTCGAGGCAACTTTTATCAAAACCAAACATCCGGTTTTATGTAAGCAAAAGGAATTTGTTTACACATTGAAACTTTTCAAATAACCTAAGTTGCGAGTAACAGTGTTTCTCCTGGGTAATTGCACATAGTGCGTTTCTCCTTTCCGAGAACATCCTGTATTGCACCACACTGTGCAATTGTGCCTTTCTCCTTTCCGAGACTGCAGCACCTTTCTCCCAACTGTGGAGACTATAAATACCTTGATTTTCTCTGGTTCGTCCCATTTTGACGCGATTGCCACTGATGAGAGCGTCACGAAAAGCTTATGGCTCCGAAAAAATCGACTTTGTTTAAAGCGATATTGAACCGATTATCTTCAGCAATCAAACTTGTTGCTTCTATACGAGTTGCGAAAAATGTTTTCTTTTTATTTTGTATTGGCTAGTGTTCTGCTTTCTTTTTTAAGCGTAGGTTGCTATTAGGTCACCATTACGTCATCATTGTAGGTAAGCAGATGACCCCATTGAGTTGCAAAGTGCCTTTCCTAAGGGCAGAACATAACTCACAAAGGTACGTACTTTAGAATCGAAGTCAACTCATTCTGCTAGCAAGCCAGAGGGTCATTAAACACTGAGCTAACCCATTGACTGGCGAATGTTACTCGAGAAATGGGATGTTTAATGGTAAAAAATAACTACTTAAAAAACTAACAAGACTATGAAGATCTAGTAAATTTCAAATTAAAGTTATTGTTTTTGCAGTTTTGTACAGTATGATGTATTATTTTAACAATGCGTGCAAGTGTCGCTGCTCATAATGCAAAAAGGCTATAATAAAATGCGCAAAATTATTTTCTAAAATTAGGTAATTTTGCTTTTTGATAATGTCTTTTAGACATTTTAATTTCCCAATTCGAATCTTCTTCATTTTCTATGCGAACATCCAAAACAGTAAATTTATCCCATCATTTGGAAGAGCAAATATAGTTTAAGACATAGCCATACCAGCAAAAAAGTTTTGGAGATAGTTTTGCCCAAATTCTTTTGACGATTGCCTGAATTATAATTTTGTAGCATTGTAATATATATGACAATATGTCACATATTTTTGTCTCAAAAATCTGGTGATGACAAAAAAAGTTCATCATTTTAAAACTATGCCTATGTAATTTCTTTATTTTCGAGCCAAAAAACTTGTCATGACTAAAAAAAGGTCTTCACTGCTTTCTGCGTAAGATTTCACAGTTTTTGCCCCAAATTTAAGGGGAAGATAAAAAAAAGTCTTCAAACTAAATTTTACGTGTTTTTGTTCAATGATCTCGGTCGATCTAGTTGCCATACTTTACTTTGTCCAAATAATTCCTGGTCGCTTCCGGAAAAACTCTGGTTTTGCCCAAATGTTTTTGCGTTCAGGGGCAATTGTCTCCTGCTCACGGATCGTAGGACTATGGTTTAAGAAATCGGTAGTCTAGCTTAAAATACTAGTAAAAAAATTATGGAGTATGTACTCAAAATAATCGGAATGTTCACAAGCAATAATAGCTATTTAAAAAATACTCTTTATAAAAAACAAACAACTTTTTCGTTTTAATTTATTAAATATTTGTAACCTTCTTTATTTTGACTGATTAAATTACAAAAATGTTAGATACAAAAACTTTGTTAACAGGCCTTATGAAACAAAGAATATAACTTATCAGCATAATTAAAGAAACAAAAATGCAATGCAATCACAAGTTGTACTTTCCTGTCATTGCATACTCAATTGTGTCTCCGGAGCCCTGACTGCAAGAAACAGCGCGTGTTTAAAATAAAGACTGCCGCTGTAAGCGTGTAAAAAACAGGCGAAGATGAAATATAAATCTATTACTAATTGCATGAACAAAACACGCTTATGAAGACTAAACATTGGAATAAGGATAATTTTAGCATTTCTTTTATCACATCGCATCAATAGGCTTTCATTTTAAGAAAAAGATATTCAAAATTTTATCATAAACAAACGAAAGGTAACTGTGAAATTATCGTTTTCATTTTATTAACTCACTTTGCCCAGTGTGACTTTCAAACGTCTTCAAGTCAACAAACAATTTTGATAACAGCATACCGTATTTTCGCGCTTAATCCACATTCTTACGATTTAGATATAGGTTTTAAATTCCAGGTGCGGATTAACCGCGGGTAGAGTAAACTTAAAGTTAGTTTTTGCCGAAAAAATTCAGACATGATCAAGCCATTCCACGAGTTTGGAAAATATGGTGTTAAAATTACAATACGAATCCAACCTTATGAAAGGCTGAAACTGTTTATTTTCTGTCTGTGGTAACTAACTTTTGAACGCTGGAATATTTAACAGTTTAAATTTGTAAGTTTCTTTCGCCCGCCCGAGCAAGCAGGATTATAAATGAACAAAGAAAAACGATTTTGTTTTGCGCGTTTCAAAATCCGCTTTGTTGCTTGCTGCACAACAAATGATTATAACGGCGGTTTTGTACGCAGATTTATGTTAACAAGAATAACTGCCAGGGCCGTAACTATCGCCGGTGCAGCCGGTGCAATGCACCGGGGCCTCAATACGAGGAGGCCTCAGTACGAGGAGGCCCGCAATGCTATATTTTTTTGTAAAATGTTTTCTTTAAAAGCTCAAGTAAACTTATTATTATTAAATGTCACGTTTCATCAGTAATTTCTATTAAAAATGGGGCCTCATAATCATAGCCGTACCTGATGGGGGCAGGGGGGGCGAGTCAGTAATTTTAGGAAAGTGACAATAATCAACTGGAAAAAATAGTCACTAAATTTAGGTGAAGACCTTTTTTTAGAGAACACCTTGATTTTGGAACAAAAATTGAGAAATATTGAACTGATTCCAAGTGAAGATTTTTTTTAGAGAACACAATGATTTTAGGACGAAATTTGGTCTTCGTCCAAGAATCTCGGACAGTTTTTTTGTTCTATCCGTAAAGTACTAGAAAATCATGATTTGGGCAAATGTCACAAAATTTGGGCAAAACTTCATTGCCCCCCCAAATTTTTTTGGCTGGTTCGCCTATGCCCATAATAGATGTTTGTACCGGGATCTTACCTGACGAAGTTACGGCCCTGATAACTGCTGTGGTTTTAAGACTAGGGAGTCGTATTATACGCGAAGACAAGAGTTTTACCTGTAATTTTTTGTCTGAAAACAGGATGCGGATTACACGCGGAAAAATACGGTAAATTAATTTAAAACCTTATCTTTGGTTGCCGCAAGACTTTGGGTTTTATTAAGTTGTTTTGAATCATGTTAAAAATACGCCCCCAGAATTACACAACTAAAAAATACGGCTTCAAAATTATACAACGCATTTTGAACATAATTTGTTGTTTATTAAACTAAGATAAGCTACCTTTTTTTATGAAAATTGTGTATTGCACTGATTAAATAAGAAGAGGATTAGCATAGTGTGCTATCTCACCGACAACAATTTAATCTTCTACGCATGGCTAGATGTATTTTTATATTTAGATCATAATTTAGATTGATATTGCTTTGGTTGCTACTTTTTGTTTTAAGCACAATCACCATTGTAGATGAGAAGTTTTCTTCATTTAGAAATTTGTCGCCAAGTGCTCTTTCCAAGAGCACAGTAGAAATTACTCAATAAGCATCAAACCTGCATTCTTGTGCTCGAATAAAAAATGTTACTGCACTGCGGTTTTCATAAACCACAGTTCTGACGAATAACCTGGTTTAAAAAAATCAGTTAATTGCGAAACCATAAATTATTTATCTACAGTAAACGGTTATTTTTTTTAGAAGTTTCGAACTTCCTTTTTACTTAATGTTTGCTTTCAAAGTTTAAAAACACTTTATTGGGCTCTCTATTTTGTTTAATCTTAAAACTGGAAAAACAACAGAAAAAAATCGTCTCATACTATTTCAAATTTAGTTAAAAAAGTTGAAGAATGCCAATAACATCATTGATGTGGCCTACAACAAGGCGAATTCCACAGCCTATGAAGTGAAACTAAACAAAGCTGCGGTTCTATCTAATGATGACAAATCCCAAGAAGATAAAAAAAGAATTTCTTTTCTGTTTTTCAGCAACGCAAGTGTTTTTCGGAGCTCAGTCCCTGGAACTTCAGGGGTAAATCTTTGCACTTGTTATAATTATGACTATAACCAACGCTTGTTAATGCTATGACTATATTTTTTGTTAACGCTTGTTAACGATGGGGAGATCGCTTGTTAACGCTCTCTAACGCTCTAACGCTTGTTAACGTACAAGCGCTCGTTAAAGCTGTATTTTAAAAATTTTTTTCTTAAGGGGGGTTTTGCACTGGATCCAATTTTTGTTTTTGTATTAGAGAAAAACTTTAAAAGCGCGTTCAGTTTAATTGAAACTATTAGCCAGCCAAAAAATTGCAGTTTAATTTTTTCAAGCCACCTTCGCATGAATGAGGAGTTTATTTGACAAAGAAATCAAAAAATTGAGTCAGGAAAAAAACTTTACGTAATTTTAGAATGCATAAATTATAAATTGGATCTTAAATTGCCTAGCCATGGACCTAAATAGAACTTGATTGTGGTTTTAAGTCGTTTATTGCAAAAGATGGAATTTTGTACCAATGTGTAACTATTTTCTTTAAAATTTACAAACTTGATGTATATGTAATCTACATATTACTAAGATTTTGCACATGATTGAATAAAAGATTTTAAGCTAAGGTTTTTCAAACAAAAATGCGTTTCAAAAGTGTTTATTCATCTCATCTGGTTTAAAATAGACTTTTTAGTTTTAAAATCTGTTTTTATTGATAGTGTTCTAAAATCGTCAAACTATTTCACCAAAAGGCCAAGTTTTTATTTTGGTTTTCTTTGCATAAAACTTCAAGACACTTTAAAAAGACCAAAGGCTTTAAACAATCAATTACGCTTCTCTTTTTTAATATCAAATCTCAGCTGTGAAATTAAAAAATATAAAAGCGATTTTTTTCTTTGTAGTCCACAAATTGTTTTACTTTTTCTTTTTCTTTGCTTGAAGTAAAATAAAGTTCTTTTTAGGTTTGCAACATTGATTTGTATTCAAGTGTGGAAGATGCTCGAACAAACCTCGTCAGTCCCCTGATTATTGATTATTATGAAGCAACGGTCTCAGCCCTGAAACAAGCGGCTTATTCTGAAGTAAGTAGGAGGTTAGGAGACATTCATGGTTGGTGAACACCCGAAAGTTTTCAAGATCAAATCTAGAAGAGTGGAAAGGATCCCAAGCCTAAAAAAGACTTTGTGAAAGCGCTTGAACAACAGACGCGTAAACTTACAAGTTGATGATAGTCTTTTTTTTAGTTAAGTTAAATTGAATTTAAAACTTACGCAATTTAGGAAAAATTTTATTTAAATAAAAGCATGTTTATAAATGGGTTGCGATTTTACACGCCGAGAGTTTATTTTGGTAACATAGCCTACCTTTGTTGTATGCAACTAAGTTGCAACAGCATGGCATACATGGATGCTGTTTTCGATATGCTGTCAACGGAATTTTTATAACTGTTTTAAAGTTTAAGATTTTTGTTTAGATTTGAGTTCTTTCTACTTGAAAATTGCTGAAAATTTTTTGAGCGTGATGCGACTATTTTTCTTTTTATTTCGAGTTGTTGAAAGTGAATAAAGCCGACAATCATTGGCATATATCTTTATACGTTCATGCTTAGGCCGAAATATGTTTTAAAATCATTTGCTTGAAATTGCTAATTTTTCCTACTTTTAGTCAGAGTTTAGAATAAAATCAAGTTTTTTTACTATATCCAGACCAAAGAAACAATTTTACATTGTGTTTATTGGGATTTTGACATGAGAAACTGGAGTACCGAAGGTTGTTTGACGACGATGACAGAAAACAGCACCAGGTGTACTTGCAAGCATCTAACAAACTTCGCATTAATAGCAGTATGTTTAAAACTTATAATTTTATTTCTATATCATGATTTATTCCTATTAATACTTCTACATCATAAAAAAGTGCCCGGTGATTTATCAAATTAGATTCATTGTTTTTAAGTTACGTCAGCGTTTCCCAAACTGTGTAAACTTGTGTTTCGTGAGTTTTTTTAAAGTGTTCCGAGAGTTTCCTCAAAGTTTAACCTTTTCACTGCCAAATTTGCGAAAATAGTATCTATAACAATTTAGGACGTTTAACACTGCAAATATAAGATGAATTATTTTCTTTCTGGAGAAACCAGAAATAATCATCCATCATACTAGCGTTAGACTTTCCTTTATATCGGCTTTCAATTAGAGAAATATCTTGATGGAAGTTCCCCATGCTCATCACTCACTGTGACCAAAATTGCTGGGAAAAATTCATGATGAGTATGAAGGAAATCTAGCTTTAATGACATTGGGCAACCCAATCGTTGGTAGCCTTGCAACAGGTTTTCAACAATTTCTACAAAATTTTCAGCTTTAATGTTTGCCCAAAAAATTGCCTATAACCTATTCAAATGATTTCCAAGCATCCAATTCTGTAAAATTAAATTTTTCTGTAAGCTGGTCATCTAGAGGTTGCTTTTGAATTTCCGGCTCAATAAACATTCCTTCTTTCACTTTGGCTTTGCTTTTGAAAAGGCTAAATTTCTCTTTTAAATATATAAATGCAATGTCGTCACGATTCATTGCTTTGACAAAGGATGCGTCGGCAATGTGGTCGAGTGGTTAAAGCGCCGGGATCGTGATCAACACGGTCTCGGTTCAAAACTTACTCGCGCCATTCTGCTGTGTCCTTGAGAAAGACACTTTACAGCACTTTTCCCTGCTTGGTGGCCTTGACAAGCAGTTCTAAATTTCAGTCATACCTCTATTAAATTTCAAGCGGACAGCAATATCTTGGCATCTTTGGAAACAGGTCGGAGTAATTGCTTAGCCTATAAATAGCGCCTCCGGCGCTTTTCTGCGAGTCAGGAGGATAAATACAGAGATAAAAAAAAAAAGGTTTTCATTAGCCCTAATTTAATATGTGTAAAGGTAGAAGGATATTTTCGGGATTAGTTAAACCTTCAAACTGTCGGATTTTCACGTTATTCCCAAGCTTTTTTTCTTCAAGTGGTTTGTGTTATTCCGGATAATCGCATAGACACAAGAAACACATGCATTTAGTTATGTCACTACTTGTTGGATACCTAACTGTAACCAAACAAGTAGTGACATAACTTTTGATCTGCCAAATTTTCCAGTCATGTTTAGAAAAATTGATAGCCTCCAAGCAAGTTTTCATGGCTTCATATGTCTCTTTCATGTTTACAGCGTGAGCTATAGGTATAGATGGTTTAACATTCCCATTATATAGCAAAACTGCTTTAAAACTGGTTATGTTAGAGCCTCTGAATGGTCTTCGTTTATCACTGTAATGCTCGTACCTAAATTCAATCATCAAGCCAGAAATATCTTTGCACCGCCCCCATAACAGTGTTTTATTAAGCAAATAACCTCGGTCCTATACTTTATTTTCTTTTTCTCCTTCTATTTTTTTAAACAATTTTATAATGAGGTGAAGCAACCTTGCTTTTATATTATACAACAAGTCACACCTTTCATCGCTAATTAGCAAGTCACAACGTCAACTCGTTTTGTTGCTTCTTCCTTTTTCTAACCCCGTCTTTAACAACACACAAACTTCTCAACATTTTGTTATTTTGTTCATGTGGCGGAGCAGAAATAAAAGAAAACTGAACTGAACTGAACTGAACTGAATTGCATAAGTTGTCTTTAGCATCGAAGAAAGATGATAACTTTTTATGAAGAAGTCGAAACTTGAAACTTTAAGTGTCTGTTTCGAGCAAGCTTCACTGCTTTAACCACGAACGTAGTATCACAGCTTTGTCTTTAGTTGATCTCAAATCTTGCACCAGATCATTTGACATACTTTGATTAATCAAAGTCAGTTTTTTATTACTCCATTCTTCCGTACCTTCTTCACTCTCACATGCTTCACTGCCTATCCTTTCATGCTTAATTGAGGGTTCTTCGAATTCTAGTTTTTCAGGTGAAGGGGGTGAAGGAACAGGCATATTTTTTCCATCAGAAACTGGTTTAAGGGCAAAGTTACAATTTGGATACACAATTTTTGATTTGTTTTTCTGGGAAAATCTTTTGATGGTGGTTTAGCAAAAATAGCAGTCAGTTGCATGGTCAGTCTGTTCACGCCAAACCATCAGTGCAGCAAAAGGCATTTTTGTTTGCTTTCTATTTATCTACCGAAGCAATTAAGCTTTGCACGCATTGCAGCAAATATGTGGAATCCACAACTTGTCTTGATCATCAACTGCAGGGTTGCGGAGTCGGAAGATTAAGATCCGACTCCGACTCCGAGAATTTCTAAATTGCCGACTCCGACTCCCGACTTTAACTTTGACTACGACTCCGACTCCGACTCCCTACTATGGGCAAAATATTTTTCTTAAATTAGATTTAATTAAGCAAAAATCATCCTTTCGAGTTGTTAGTTGCACAAAATAAGTCAGGTTTTTTTAAATACATAAATAGATATTTACTTTAAAAAATTATGTATATGAGTGTATATACAGATATAACTGCAAATTACGGTGCTCTTCAAAAGAGTGCTCAATGGCTGCAATAGTCAAAACGATTATTCCTGATTATCAAAACACAAATATTAAAAAAATATTTTATTAAAATAGTCCCAACAGACTGTTTCACCTGTAAGGCTCATCAGGGGACACAGTTAAAATAAATTTTTTCGCTTCAGATGAAAACTCGCATCTTAGAACAATAACGCTACCAAATGTTTGGGTTTAAACAATTATTTTACTAAAGCAAGTGATTGATTAGCAATTAATTTTTTTTATTTATTTTTATTTTATCTCTATATTTATCCTCCTGACTCGCAGGAAAGCGACGGAGGCACTAATACATAGGGTAGGCAATTACCCCGACCTGCTTCCGGAGATACCAAGATATTGTTGTCTGCTTGTAATTTACTAGAGATATGACTGTAATTTAGAACTGCTTGTCAGGACCATTAAGCAGAAGAATGCGCCGTAAAGTGTCTTTCCCAAGGACACAACAGAATGGCGCGAGTGGGTCTTGAACTAGTTACCGGTAAAGCGTAAAAAAATTTATGGATCATTAGTTAAAAGAAAGCGTTATAAAAGAATCTTTTTATAAAAAATGTTTTTATAACACTCTCTCTTAACGAATGATCCATACTAATTTTTTATACAGTATAAAAATATTTTTATAGCACTTGCTTTTAACTAATGATCCATAAACTTTTTTACACTTTAATCTTTTCGGCAGCTTGGCCAAATTTAATACATCTACGAGTATGCGCAACATTACAGCATGTTTTCTTTTAATATCTCGTAACAAAAATAATTATTTGCTAATTAATCACTAACTTGAATAAAATAATTGTTTAAACCCAAACTTTTGGTAGTTACTTTTTTTTAAATGTGAAGTTTTCTTCTCAAGCCTTAAAATTTATATTAACTTTTAATTTTTGCTTATTTTATTTCTTTCAACGTAAATAATATTGCTTTTTTTAATTGTTGAGCCTCACAGGCGAAGTAATTTGTTGGAACTATTTTAATACAACATGTTTTTTTTGTTATATTTATGTTTTGATAAATACGTATATACAGTACATATAATTATATTATATACACAACCCATTAACTATAATTCTTACTGTGTTTGAATGAAACATTAATACAAATGACATTTGGAAAACTAACTCCAAATGGCATACATAACTCGAAACTAAATATGGATTCTATACTTAATGCTTATTACATTTTTTGAACATCAAAGTATTTTATGGATAATTATGATGTTATCTCTAGTCTATTTTACAGTTATTATTTTTCCCAATGTAAATTGAACCCGCGACAAACCTTAATGTTAATACAATTAATGACTTGTGTTGGGCCTGGGTGTAGGACTAGACCCTGAGTGTTGTCTCCTGCGTGTAGGACTGCATCTAGTCGGTTTGAAACTCAATGAGGTATGCTTCACTGAGGAGCTTTAACAAGAGCATAACTCGAGTTTTGTGCTTCTTGTTTTAGGTGGCTTAGTTTTGTTTTTATCAGTAGGTAATGAGATTAAAACGTAAATATGAAAATTTTATAATTGTAAAAATTTTTAGAAATGTTAGTAATAACTATGGAATTTATTGACAATGAAAATTTGAAAACAAAAGTTTATAAAAGCAAAAGAAACAAAAAACCATATGTAAAAGAATTAAAAATTTAAACCTACAAGTATAGACTACAAGAAAAACAATAAAATGCGACTAATTTTAGAATTTTCCTGAATCACCAACTGCATATAAAGAAACACCAGAGAAAAATGTTGACATTTTCATACCAATAATAAGCTCATCCTTATTTCTCTCAAATAAACCTCAGCCATTAGTTAGATGGCATGGAGTCCATCTTCTTCACAGTAATTCATGTTTATATATTGATAGTAAGAATATATATGTGAATTTTGTTGGATTTTGTAAACAAAATAAAAGGGTGTCCGTAGTTTCTATCTCATGGATAATTCAATTAATGTAATTTTGTACGAGACTGAACATGCAGGCTCCCTGCCGTTTATCGACATTCATATTAGGAGACTATTAAAAAATTCAACTTGGTTCTAAACTTTTGGTTGATATTTTTTTGAAAGAATAGAGCAAGAAGAGTAAGTTTTAATTTTCAAAAATTTTAATTTAATAATTTGCTCGTAAAAACAAAATTGCTTCTGTGGGTTTCTTCTTTATTGCAGCCCTTTGGTCTGTTCTGATGAGCCTCAGTGATAAAAACAGACGTTCAACACTCGCTTCTGTTGGAGGAAGTACTTATTTAAAGACACGTCAAAAACAAAAAAAGGGGGGGCATTTTGGAGGCTAAAACGGTTTAATGGCATTTACATTAATTTTAATGGAAAAATTTGCTTTGTCATACGAGCAAATTGAGGTACGAGCTCGGTCACGGAACGAACTAAACTCGTATGTCAAGGTACCACTGTACTATAGAAAGAGGCTGCTTAGGGTAGTAATTGATTATGCAACTGGCATTTGCTTCCTGCCATTGGATTGAAGAAAGGGAAGCAACTAATTCGGCTGCCAGAGCATAGCATTACACAAAATACTATTTGCTTACAAATTAAAATGTAAACTTTTTATGAGTCGCACGCTGTGTCGCGCGATACGCAGCAAGGTTCTCTTAAAAAAATTACTGCACTGCACTCCACTGGCGTGTGCGGCCGAGTAAGTTGCGCGGTTAACATCACTAATACATAAAGAAATTGGACAAGAGGAGTCGGAGTCGGATAAAATATTCTGACTCCGACTCCTAGTCTACTTAACAATCCGACTCCGACTCCTTCCGAAAACCTCCGACTCCGACTCCGCAACCCTGATCAACTGCACAGCTGAAGTAACACTTGTAAGCTATCTTTACTTTCAAAGAAATATTCAGACGATGTGTAGATGGAGTGTACTTCCCGAAAATATAACGAAAACTATTAAGACTATTCTCACACTTTTTTCCATTGTTTGACATTCTCAATGGAACAAGATTCTACACTATGATATAGCTATAACACAACTGGTAAAAAAGCTAATCAGATAGCCACTCCTGTTACTCCTCTCCACCTCTATCATGGATTCAGTCGTTTTATATTATTAAATACTTTAATTTTTTCAACCATTAAATTCAATAAAATACTATTTCTCAAACATTCTTTCACTTTCACACATCTGAACAATATAACATTATTACTCATACAAGTTTGAAGGTAGAGATATCAATAGCAATGAATATAACTTGCTAGCATACAGTGATTTAATCGATGCTAATAGGTGTGGAATGCCTTATATAAATCCCTTACAGTATAAATTTGATATAGGCATAAAGTTTAAATATTAACGCATAAAGTTTAAATATTAACTCCCGTATGTCTACGCTTCAGTTGGTTTTATAGCAATATCAGCTTAAGACTAACCATATCATCACTTTCATAAACATTGTTTTGATGGAGTTCAATAATTATTGTTATTTGTAATAGCAGCTGTTCTTCACACTTTCAGGGACGTTGTAACAACATGTTGAGCACTGTAATGAGAATGCTTTGAGTCAGATTTTATCATATATTTAATATCTCAGAAACTAGAAGCGATAGAAAAAATCTGATTGCAGATTTAGATTCAGCGCCCGAAAGTTACTTTAAAAGCTCTTCAAGTTATCAGATACAAAATTTTTTTGGACAGTGTTATCTGCAAAGATATGAAAAGCCTCCATTGCAACTTATTGCTGTTCACATCTGTACGTTGGTTGACCGTGCTAGTGAGTGTTTTTAATAATAGAAAAAGCTATTAACATTTTTTAAAAGAAAACCAATCTTGTCGGTTGCATGAGCCAAAATGATTGCAGTGCTTCGCTTGTGTGGCTGATATATTTTGCAAGTTAAATGATTTTAACTTAAACCTGCACGGCAAGTAGGCCTACGCATCTGTTTTTTCAGTCAAAGATAAAGTTACAGCCACCAAACAAAAACTCAAATTTTAGTGTGAAAATTTAAATATCAACGATCTAGCTTGCTTCCCTTTGCTGCAAAACTTTTTCGAAGAAAATAATCTCAAAATGGACTAATTTGTGAAAAGCGATATTGTGCGACACTTGCAAGAACTTCAAAAAATTTGTCTTTAATATTTTCCTGAGGAAATGATCAATTGCGATTGGGTTCGTAATCCATTCAGTTGTTCGACTGCTCCATTTACCGGAAAAACTATCGAAGAATTTATTAAACATTCAAGCGATTGCAATTTAAAATTACTATTAATAAACAAACCCCAGCAAGTTTTGGAGAAGTGCTCAAAATTCATATTCTTAATTTGCAAGAGAAGCTCAGAAAAAACTTTTGCCTTTTGCAATTACCTACTATGTGAAACAGGATGTTTACACTATGTGTCAACAGAAACTAAGAACAGAAGCAGATTGGATACCGAGACGGATATGTATATTAAGCCGTTAAGTATCACACCAGACATTAAAAGTATTTCTACTTTTTCGCAAGCTCATTCTTCAAATTAAATATGTTAAATTGGTTTGAATAATTTTGTAAAATTTTACTTTTTTACTGTTGTTCCATATGAAAGTTACTGCTATTTTTTGATAACAATGTGCAAAATTGAAATCCATTTTTTCTTGACAAACCTGTGTCAACAAATTTGTTGACTGAGTGTTCCACAAGCTAAAATGATAAGACGTAATGTTTCGTGACCAAAAAAGTTTGGGAAACCCTAGGCTAGATTAACATTTTTTTTAATACGATTAAATTTTTTAAGACAACTTTTAGGAAAATTTCGTATTTATCTATTTTGGCAACGTCAAAAATTCAAACTGGTTTCTCTTTCTACCTTTTGCGATTAACCATATTAATTATCTTTTATTTAACAGTCGATTTAAGATATAACAATGTTAAATCTAATTTTCCAAAAGTGTTTTAGCAGGTTTGCTCTTAGCAGATTCCTCTTTCACTTTTTAATTCTTGTGATTTTTTGCAAAATTAAATTGTCACTGACCTGACTTCAATGGTTGAAGCGGTAACCGGTAAATTCCACCATAGGCTAAGGATTACGGTTAGGGTCGTGGTTTTCGTCGACAAAAAATCTTTCGTTTCCGATTGAACTTTGGAATGTACGTGACCGCGTTTTAAGTGATCTACCAAGAGCAAATAACCTACCAAGAATAAACCTATGATGGAATTTTCGTAATTAATATGGTAAAACCGGTTAAAATAGCTATCTGTCAGAATATTGTGCTTTAGACTGTAGCAATTTTGCTCTGTACTAAATTTTTACATTGATGAAGAGTTTTTTCTTTTTTACTAAATTTAGTGGATTATTGTTCACATTTTACGAAGTAGTTTTGCCAGCCATTGTCCATCGTTTTTTTGAAATTTAGTATAGAAACAAAGTGTTACGTAATGCAAATTGCTTTTTCGGAGAAAATTGGATTATTTTTTGTGACCTATCAAAATGCAATGAGTGGTAGCTGCCAACAGCGAGAAAATGTGATACATTTGACCATTTTAACAGATCAATCAACTTATAGACTTTTCAAATTAAATGTAATAACCTGTATCCGTTCTAAATGACCTAAATGCATCGTCCTAATTAAATAATCTCAATGTGATCTCGTTTTGGCAGTGATCTGTATAAGGGCATAAAATTGATTTTTATTGTTAATTTTGTCGTCTGAGCCACGTGGCCCGATTCGGGTCTATTATACAGTATATAGAGAGAGATCGCTCTCATCGGACAGTAACCAGAATTTTGCTCAGAGAACGGTGACCATTGCATTGTTTTATGCTGTATTGTGTTTAGTAGCTGCGCGTGTGAAACCGCAGATAAAAAATAAATTCCATCCTCTCTTTCGTGTTTAAGTTACAACTATATTTTTCTGTATCGGGCGTCATAGAGTTACGCATATTTAAATAAGGGTAGTTGTAACTTGGAGGGATTTCGCTGACCTTATTTAAACAAGTTCAGCATTTCAAGGACGGTTATAGTTATTGAATTCCGTTTTATCGTTGGACACGCCAACACCTTTCAACGAAGAGTGAATTTTAAGATTCGCAAATCTTTCCTTCATTAACAAGAATTTAGTCTTTATAATTTCTCTTTATACCAAAAATTGAATTTACTCTCTTCTCCACAAAGTAAAACCTCTTGATTGAAATTGAATAAGTTTTGTACTGCGTGCAGCAATGTATTATTTTCCTCTATGGCAAGAGAATAAATTACTTTCTGTGAGTGCATTGTCACGATTGGTTAAGTACATTAAATACTCGAAGCTATTTAGGTGATATATCTCTATAACAATGCTTCTCAACTCTGGGTCGCGACCCAAAAGTGGGTCGCTATTTAATTTTATTGGGTTGCCGACGACTGCAGTTGTGTAAAGTTTAAATCATTTTTGCTGTAATTCGATAGTGATTGACGAAAATTAAGAAATCGGGGACAGTTTCAAAGTAAAGACGTTTTTTTAGAGATCAGTATTTTAAGGATAAAAATCGAGAAATCCGAGACAGATTCAAATTTGAAAGTTAAGTTTTAAACTTCATGGGATAACCGGAATTCGGATGGTTCGCCAAATCTTTGCTCACTGTTTCTACTTAGCATTTGGATCGCCACGAAAAAAGGTTGAGAAACACTTCTCTATAATATAGTGTAACAGAGCTAAGAGCAATTCCCTGCTTGCTTTCATTTTTTTATAATGTGTTTGTGTTTGCTTGTCACACAAAGACTAGTAATCCTTTGAATTACATTACTCTTTCAAAAAAACCGATATTGTAAAATGAAATTAAAAAGTTTTTTTTCAAGAGTAAAAAAAATTTATATTTTTATAATAGGATTTCACTTTTAGAAGACAATCTTTATACAGTAGAATTTCGTTAATTTGTCAGTTCGCTCAATTTGTCACTTTTTTGTCGGTCCTGACAAAATTCATATCTTTTATGTTCATTTTAATTCGTCTGATTTGCCATCTTTTTTAGTTGTCAATTCGATCAATTCGTTACCTCTTTTTATCCCTGAGAAGCGTTTTGCTCGGCTAATATGTCATTTGCAATTTCGCTTTTGATTTTTCAGCAGTTACAGCAGTTAACACGTGTGGAAATTAAAACAAATTAAAGGTTTTTATTTGAAAATTGTTGCACCTTGCAATTTTTTATCGAATTTATGCAAGAGGTGCGTAGCAAGACCAGACTCCTCTTTGAAAAACGCGAAAAGTCTTAAAAATTTATTAATGATTTAAAAGTTGTTGGATTAAACGTAGGAGTCTAAAAGAGCATAGAAATTAAAGAGTTTAATTTAAACGATTAAAAAAGTTTTGCCAATTTCCATTGAGTGTAGAACTTTCTGCAGTTGATTTCTAAATTGTTGCTACTAGCGAAGTTGCATAAAAAATTAGGAGTTAAAGATGCCATATCGCTATAAAATTTTTGCGAATTATTGTAGCAAATTTTACATTCACCTCCTTCGTTCAATATCTTCTGTGTACCAGTATTACATAGTTTGGGTTTTGTGTGTATTGTTGTATTCAACCACAACCTCATAAATTCGTATTCTACTGCAAATTAAAGCACTATGTAAACGCGTTACCACGATAGAGTTTTAACCTGATTGCATAATTCGTCACTTTGTCAAAATCGTTACTTTTTCTGATCCCCTTGAGGTGACAAATTAGAAAAATTCTACTGTAATACGTTTTCAATTTCGTCTGCTTTCAAAGCAAGGCCTTTAAGATTTTATTAGGTAATGTTTTGATATTCCAAAACATCAAATTTATGCTGATTAGTTTCTTTTTTTTTTTTTTTTAATAATAAATAGGCTGACCATACGTTCGGATTTTTAGGCGAAAATCCCTCCAGAAAGCGAAGACAGATTTCCTGTGCAGACCTTTTTTCTTGTTTTTTCAGAGATCACTAGTTTTCAGAGACAAAATCATTAAATCCAAGACAGACTCAAAGTGAAGAAGACCTTTTTTTTTTTCGAGAACACTACTTTTTTGGGATGAATTTTTTTCTATTATTGAAGCGTACCGGTTTGCCCCTTCGAAAATGTGGTATGCCTAATAATAAAGGAAACTTCACGTAAAATAATTTTTTTTATGTTCTCATGCTTCTACTTTTGTATTATCTTTGTTTCAAACAGTAATAGGAAATTATGGATTTTAACCTAATATAGGCAAAAAAGCAAAAATTATTCTCGTCGTCGTCGTTGTCGTTTGGTAGGGCATCCACTCTGGATCAGTCAAAAACAGAACCGGAACCGAGGGTTTATTCTTTTACTATCCCCGGGCTACTGTACTGACGGATCTGATGCTGGAAATGATGATGTTGAGCCAGCTTCAGGTGTTGTCATCCAAAACGGTCAGACCTTCCGCTCCATGTGATGCCCGATTTATGGGGTATGCGATTAGGGTATAATCTGCAGTTTTTCAGAGGCATCACTCTTGTAGTTCGGTGAAGTAGCGAGATCCCATCTCTGCATGGACAAATGAAATCGCCCAACATCAGACCGCAGGCAATTAAGCTTAACCCAACCTGTTCGGGCGAACTCAATCTAACAGACCTGGCACCGGTTATGGGTATGAAAGCACGGAGCCTAGATGTACTCTCACAGTACTCCATGTGTCCAGCTGTAATTCTTCTACTGAGAAGTGCGGGTGCCTAGTCCGACAAGGTTGTTTAATAGATTCCGCGCATTTCGCAAAAACGGGCGTCTAGATCTTAGTCTCTTTTGTCGAGCATCTGAGGACCCACATAAAATAGTAAGCAGCATAAGTTAGGGTCCAGGGATCCACATTAAGCCAAGGAAAGCGTCGCTTTTAGTCGACAAAGCTTAGCTGGCTGGATGCCTGAAAGTATGAGTAGGTGATCCGTCGGAGTGGGACGCAGATATGCAGTGACTATGCGCAAGGCATCACTCAAGACACTGTCTATGAGACGAGTGTTAGCCCTGCAACACCGGACTGATGTGCAGTACTCAGCTGTTGAATAGACCAAAGATAGGACAGCTGTGCGCTGTGCTTTGGCACCAACAACTCATTCTGATCCTACAAATCGCCTCAGCAGTGTGACGCGCGAAGATATTTTTTGCGCAATGCTACTCGATGGTGACGGAATGTAAGCGATCTGTCCAGTTTTACCCCAAGATAAGAAAGGGCTGGACAAAATGGCAAACATTTATTGCTGTTTGGCCTCTCGGTTATTTAAACGAAAGGTTGCCGTCACCGTCTTAGTGTGCACGAGCTTCAACCTCCAAGTCTGGAAATACGCTAAAAGTGTTCTAAATGTCAATAACAATAGATTGACCCATTGACATTGCGTCAACCTTGTAAAGTACAATATATGTTGCTATTTATTTAGGTCAACGCCGACGCGAACTTCGCTTTAGACTTGTTTTGTAAAATATCGTGTTCGCTTTCAATAGGATGTTTACTGGTGACAGCTTTGATTCATCTGATGCACAGGTGAAATGATTTGATTGTAACTTTTAAAAACAATATTTTGTTTGTTAATTTACAGCTGTGGTTCTCAACTTGTGGTACGCATACCATTTAATCTGTTCGTGTACCACTTTTTAAGTGTTGTAGTACTTTTTAAGTGGTACACGAACAGATTTTTTTTATATTCCAATAGAATCCAACACTCGAATTAAATAATATTTTGCAGATATTCATTGGTGCTATTGTACTAAATACATTTGAGCTCATTTGTTTTCTTTTTGTAAACTCTTAACATAATTGCAAAAATCAGAATGAATACTTGCGGTGGAATTATTAAAAAATGTTTCGAAAACGCCGCAATTATTTTAGCGATTTTTAAAGCACAAGCACAAGTTTAATGTGGCACATACTGTTAAAGAACTTTTAAAAAATCTTTTTCATAAAATTGCTGCATTTCTATTGTTTGGGTTGTTTTGAAGAACAAATGGCTTCTTTTTTATACAAATCACTTAGGTGTCACAAGGAAATATGGCAAAAAAAGTCTTTAAATTAAGTAAACAGTTACTCGAATTTTACAAAGAAACCACAATTTAATTAATCTTGAGTTTCGCTTGAGACTACCTACTTATTGGAACTTTTAACACTCTCAACCTTTATACAGGGTGGGGCAAAAAAACCTCCCACATTTTATTTTTTAAAAAAATAAACAAGAAAAGCCTGTATTAAATTTTTATTACATACTTACAACGCTATATGATTGCCATTTTGTGTAAACTATTTTTTAAATAATGTCCTTAAGATGGCGCCCTCGATCTGCGATACACTGCTGTAAGCGTTTCCCGAAGTTTTCCATTACCCTCTGAGTCATTTCTTGTGGAATTTCATTTATTGTTTTGCAAATGGCGATTGAAAATGGTTTCTGAAATTTCTTAAGGTTGCAGTTATAGATTCTCCCTTAGTGAGAAAATTTTCCATAATAAATGCATGGTTTTTATACTTGTCCAAGCATATCTAGACATCAAAATTAAAAAAAAAATTTTAATAATTCACTAATTATTCAAAAAAATTCAATAAATCACTCGTTATTCAAATTTCTCACTCTAGAAAACAAAATGGCATTTCATTAACAACATAAATTCACTTAAACTAGGTGACTAACTGCAGCAGCATTGTTATAGTAAGACTTTAAAATGTGGGAGTTTTTTTGCCCCACCCTGTACATTTTTTCTTTTTTCAAAGGTTTAAACAACTCTGTTGCAGATTTAGTTTTGAGATTCTAGATTTCTAAATCGCAAGCTTTTGTAAGAAACCTAGACTTCTGGGCAATGAACAAAAAAGCAAAAGACTAACGAATGTTTACAATTAATGCATCTTCTTGCAAAACAACTAAAAAAAAAGTTATTTCGAGAATTTGATTACCATTCAAAACTGCTTAAATCTGTTGATACTAATTATGTTTTCCGAGCATCGTAATAGTATTTTATTCCGTCTGATCCACTTGTAGTAACAGCAGAACAAGAAAAAATTATTCACATACAATTTCATAAGACGGCTAAAATTAAACGTGAAAAATGTTTACCGATCAATTTGTGGCTAGCAATGGCCTCTGCTTCCCCATTCTGACTCAAAAAGCTGTTCCTAAATTGCTAGCATTCCCCAACACATGGGAGTGTAAGCAGGGCTTGTCTACATGCAATTATAAGTATTAAAACTAAAGACTAAAAATAGATTTATTGTATAAACTTTGTAATTTTGCTTTTAATGCAAGAGTGGTAAACCTTATTGCAATCCAATGTCAGATGCTCAATTTAAAATACTACACACACGATTTGTTTTTAAAGAGGTTCTCCAATTCGATTGGATTGACACGTATCCCCTTAACAACACGCCCCTAATTGAACTCTTTCCCAGGCTGTTAGTTTCCCACCCCCGATCTAATGTAACTTGCTATTACTGAATTGATGCCTTTATAATATACAGGGTGTTTCATAATTAAGGCAACGGTATTTTGACCATTATTTAAAACCCTGTAAAAACATGTATAGCCATCAAATTTGATATAATTTTGAAGCTTATAACCTTGTCTTTGCAATTCAGGTCTTAAAAGCTAAACATTAGAATTTAGATAATGACAGTAGATAGAAACATTGTTATCAAGTTCCACAAGCAAGGCGAAAGTAATTCATCGATCGCAAAAAGGTTAAAAATGAACCGAACAACTGTTTGGAAAATCGTTAAAAAATTTAATGAGACTGGGATAACATTGGATAAACCAGGACGTGGTCGTAAACGAACTGTTCGTACCCCGAAACTGGTTAAAAACACGCGAGAGAAGCTACGTCGTAATCCGCATCGATCTCATCGAAAACTGGCTGCTGAAGCAAATGTGAGCAATTCGACGATGTATCGAGTGATGAAAGATGATCTTGGTAAGAAACCCTACAAAATGCTTCATCGTCATGAACTTACAGAACACCATAAGAGGATGAGAATGGAAAGAAGTCGTCAAATTCTGGATGAGATCGATCAAGGCACGCTCCCCAACTTGGTGTTCACGGATGAGAAAAAATTTGACATACAGCAGGTTGTTAACCAGCAGAACGACCGGGTTTGGGTTTCTTCTACTTCAGTTGAAGGTAGGATCGTAACAAGACGTCAGAATCCACAATCGGTAATGATTTGGGCAGCGGTATCTCCGTCTGGAAGATCTCCGCTGGTTTTTGTGCCTTCGGGAGGGAAATTGAACTCGGAACGATACGTTTCCGACATTTTGGAATCCCACTTGCTACCCTGGGCTGATAAACACTTCCAAGGTTTGCCATGGAGTCTCCAACAAGATTCAGCACCATCACATGGCTCCAAAATGACACAGACATGGATTCAAAGGAAAATTCCATCCTTCATTAGCAAAGAATTGTGGCCTGCTAGGAGCCCGGACCTTAATCCTTTGGACTTCTCTATTTGGTGCATTTTGGAGGCAAAGGTTTCAGCTTGTCCTCACTCTTCTCTTGATGCTCTGAAGGTGTCCTCACTCTTCTCTTGATGCTCTGAAGGCAAAACTGAAGAAGGAATGGGACGCAATCCCTCAAGAGCAGATCCGTGCCGCCTGTGATGCATTTGTGGGTAGACTTAAGGCTGTAGTTCGTAACAAGGGTGGTTACATCGAATAAATGGGATAATGTTCGATTTGTATGTTATTTACCTTTGTATTACTACATTCAAAATTGATTTTGGACTTTTCAAATTCCCATTATATTAAAAAAAATCGGTTGCCTTAATTATGAAACACCCTGTAAGGTCTACATTCAAACTTCTCTTTTAATTTTCTCTTTACATACAAAAATAGCTATAACTTATAGTGGCCCAAAAAACTTGAAACGCTATTGTTGCAGCCCACTGTGTCAAAATCAGTGTTTCCTAACCTTTTTTGCCATGCCTCACCCAATCATTTCTAAAATATTGATGTTTTTTATGTGGTAATATAAAACGTAACCCCGAAAAATTTTGGGGGCAATACAACTTTGCCCAAATGTCTTGACGTTTTCCCAAATCAGGATCTTGCAGCATTGCATTATAGATGAAAACTAAGAAAAAGTTCTTCACTTTCAATCAGTGTCCAATTTTTCGATTTTCATCCTAATTTAGAGGTATAGACTAACATAAAAAAAAGTTATTGCTTTGAAACTGTATCAAATTTTTGGAAATCAAACTTTTCCCCTCTCGGTCGGGACATTTTTTTTATCTTGAATTAAATTTGAATAACAATATTTACACTATCTCTGTATGGCCCATTCAAAAACTAGCTGCGACCCACCAGTGGGCCATGGCTTCCCCAGTTGAGAATGTTCTATGCTTTATCAAGTAAACGAATCTAGATCAAGCAGTTATTTTGCTAATCTGATTTTGCCGAAGAGAAGGAGAAAAGCAATTAGAAATCGCGTCGCAAAGAAACACAATTTCTGCTACCTTTTCACTAGTAGAAACAAATTTTCAACATTTGTAGCAGTACAATAAATAATTTCTCGGCTTTTGATATCAAATGAATATAATTTACTTCCGCTACAAAATTTACTAAAATAGATGTTAAAGAAAAACAATTTAATTTGTCTTGGTGCTTCTCATTAGCTAGACCGCATTTTCATTTTATTGATATCGATTGTGGCTGTGGGCCGCATACTATAAAAACACCGAATTGATAAATTTTGCATTAGAATCTAAAAAATTGAAAACGATTGGCATTCTAATTTTCAAAGCTGTTCTATCCGTTTGGTTGTTTGTTCTATTTTATAAACAACTTTATACTTTTCAATGACGCCATTTATTAAAATCAAAGGATTAAAGTTTAATCTTTTTGCGATCGACGTTTAACTTTAACAGCAATCTGTAAGGTTTTTCAAAATGGTATGAATTTGCATTCATTAGGTTTGCAGGTTTAACCCTTTACTATAGTTGCTACTCGGGCATGAGTTTTAAGAAAAAACTAATATTTATTTATATTTTCTACTTGGAGATAGTGAAAAACTCCTCATCTTTAAAAATCTGTTTTATTCTAACAACTAAGCTTTCACATAAACTTTCTTAGTGTTAAATAATCAGGTCTAGTAGGTTATTGATGGCTAGAAACAAATGAAATTACTTTCGTTTTTTTTCTTTATATAATTTTATTGTTATTGTTGAGGCTACTTATCATTAAATTGCCGCAAAACTATTTTATACTTTTAAATCGGCCAAATGCAAAACAACAGCGAAAACTACTTTCATCTTTTCCGGTCGCATTCTGCGTATTACAAAGCGTTTCATCGGTTGTTTACTTAGAAGAGAATATTTAAAAAATTACGCACAGGGAAGTGAAGAAGCGTCGTTCGACCAAAATCCTTGTCAACATCTGCATGAATCTGTCGGCCTTTTATCTGGTGTTTCTACTTGGACCCGGCAACGTCAAAACCAACATTCCGTGCAGCATTGTTGCTATGCTACTTCAGTATTTCGGTCTTACGTCATGGTGTTGGATGCTGGCTTACAGTCAAGATATGTATTGTTGTATTGTTTTGGTATGTTGCCAGTTGAAGACGTTTATTACTAATCGAACATTACAAATAACTGTATATTCTAAAATCGCAGTTATGATTGAAGTATATTTGATCGATTATGCAGAAAAACTGGACTTTTGTCTTTTGACAGGTATATCATGTGGTTAAAGCTAAGCTCCTGCAAAAAATCGCTCTCCTTTCTTACGGCGTGCCATTTCTGATCGTACTAATAACTGCAGGAATCACTTTGGGTGCCTTTGACAACTTAGGTAATTTTTTTTGCTTATTTAAATCTTTTTAACTTTTAAAAGTTTTTTGCAGGTCACCAATAGTCTACTCTAATTATATGATTAAATATTCACTGCAAATAAATGTTCAAAAAAGTGCATTTGACCGCTGATTGCGTTTATGGCCGCAGATTCTCCCTTTGATAAGATCAGTTCACTCGGAGCAAGCAGTCAAAAACTGACTGATTATATCAGTGATAGCAAAAAAGTATTTAAATGAAAAAAATTGAAAATGCTTGTAATTTTTCTACATGTTGTAAAAATTATTCCTGTCAGCCACATGCGACACGCTTTTATCATTACCACGCCGACTCAATAAGTGCAACCAGTTTACTCAAAAATTTCTTCCTATCGGTTAGTCGTCAAATATTGTAGAAATGATTACAACGCTTATGAGTAATTAGGTTCCAGCAAGATTTTGAGTTTAGACTACTGCTGTATTTTGGTAGTTAACTATGTGCTCGTACAATGGCTCCGAGATGTATATGCTGACAGGATTAAATATTGTCAATATTCTCTCGAAAGTAATTTCTGGTAGTAATATTAGGTTACACAAAAAATGACAAATTTTCCTTCCTTTGAACCACATCCGTACCTGTCACAGAGAAAATTCAGAAAAAACAACCTGGCTTTTAAAAGCTAAAGATTATTACTGAGGGTGGAGTGTTGCAAACCGATTTTCTGGTTTTTACATTTAACCGAAAAACTTCGGCTTATACCCTTACAGGAAATCAAATAGCACCTTAGTGCATATTAAAAACAAGTTTAATTGTGCCATAATTTTAAACGGCGTATAACGCAAAGGATCAGCAAAAATTTTTTTTGAACCCTCTTTATTGCAAGCAACATTTCTGAACTTGGAAGGAATAACAAGTTTTCACGAATAACTTTCTGCAACGAAAACAATCATAAACTTAAACCAAGAAGTTAGGTCATAGAGTTTAACCCCTGTCAAGCGAGGTTGTAGGAACTGTGTGCATCGCATCAAAGCAAAACGCGTTCGTGACGGTTTCAGATGACATTCCATGGAATAACATCTCATCATGTACCTGCTAAAAAAAAAACAAATTTCAGCTAGATCGCCAATGCAATAGAAAACTCAAAAAACAATTTGTGAGAGACAGAACTTAAATCAATACTTAAGATAATATACGATAATACACTCATAACTAATCGTTAAAAAACAGTAAATTGAACATGTTATTAAAAAGAGAGTAGAGCTTGGTTTGCAGCGTTTTAAAGGTTTTGTTTTATTCTTTTTTAATTAAAAGAATTTTTTTGGATTCTCTTCTAGAACCTACACTGAGAAAAGCTTGTCGGAAACTTTTAATAATTCTTATTGTTTTTTATTCTATTTTATTTGAAAGTGTGCTGCAACAATTTAGGATTTGAGATAAATTGGTCTGAATGGAAAAGATATGTTACAACGCCAGAGGTTTCCACGCGTTAAAGTTTTTTAGAGGCCAAATGCAAACAACTTTTATTTGAACAATCGCTTAATGTTTTAGGTTTTCCTACTGAGGACCATGCTTTCGACCCTTTTAACCCCTCCCATCCATCTCAATCGACCTACCGTTCACCGGACACTTGCGTCATTCACAAGAATGCGGCTTTAATTGGCTTTTACCTTCCTATCGCCATCATGTTGATTGCAAATATTGCCATTTTTTTCAAAGTGTTTCGAGAAGTTTCCAGAAAAAAAGCAGAGGTATTTTTACTTAAAAAGGAAAAGACTTTTTAAAAAAACAGAAAGCGAATGGCAACATGCAACATGTTATTTTCTTTTGCAAGGCGATCAAGTAAGTGAAGCAATTTAGGATTGTTTTGGTTCGGGTACTTGATTATATGTTTAAAATGCTAATTATAACGATAAATGCAAGCGGTACATGTGAGTGCATATTACCTACGCCCTGTATTTTTCCTCTTCGCAACAGTCATTTAACATTCTAGTTTAAAACCACCGCTTTCAGCATCTGATCCGGGCGTAATAGTAACCTGGAATAGAAAAAGGATAAACCCTGGCCTCAATCGGATTGGATGCACTTCCAATCGACAACAACAACCAACCAGCCCTGCCCTGGTGTCTATGACGTATATAGCATATATACGAGTAATTAATTAAAGTTTAACCGCAGGATAATTTTCTTTTTTGGTTTTTCAATCAGCCTTTTTTTCGCGTATACCTGTTTTTACAAAAACAACAAAATTCATCAACGATAAAAGTAAAAAAGCTTGTTTTTATTCTAAAATCAAGTTTTAGTAATAATTGTTATGAAAGTGAAAAGATCTTTCGGAATCTTTTTATCTTAAATTTAATCAAATGCCTTTTTCAGACTGTCCATAAAACAGAACTGTCCCCTCGGCAAGCTTTAACCTTGACCTTGACCATGAACTCTATTACCGGTGGGGGATGGATTTTTATTTTTTTGTTGCTGATGTACAAATCGAAGACCTACGTCACTATTTTTAGTTGGCTTGTAGCAGTGTTCGTAACAACTCAGGTTAAAACTTAAGTTAATTCAATTAAATATTTTTTTATTGTGTTTTTGACCCTTATAACTACTTTTTATTTGGTTGATCTCTGTGGTACACACTATGCCAAAAATTAGTTTCAAGTAGAAGAAGCATTTTGGAGCTAGTATAACAAAAACAAACGGTCGTATCTTTTTTAACTTTCTGTATTTCTTTGTGCACCGAAAACAATAATGAAAAGCGTATCTGCTGAGATCGTGATGCCAAGGTTGTGAGTTCGCTACTCACTGTAGACATTCATGTTGCTGAGGTATTTATGATAATGTTTATGTTGCGCGGAAACTAGCTGATAATTTCATTAAAAGTGCCTTCAGATTCACTTCAGGAAAGATCGCTATACGAATGTGGCCAATTTATTTAAAAGGATAGAAGAGAAATTAAATTAAGTAGGGAAGCAAGTTTAAATACGACCTGGCTATTTGGTGATTTGTAAGTATTCCGGAGTGCAAAATAAATTTCCCACAGGTCTTTTCCTCCATGTATAATTCTGATGACTAAAAACTAAAAATCACCGGTCAACTTGCGTCGAACTTTTCAGGGCATTGCCATCTTCCTGATGACAACCGTACGACGGAACGATTTGCGCAAGATCTGGCTTGATCCGTTGACAAAAAAGCTCCGGCCCAGTCAAAAGACGACTTCCGTTCCCATCTTACGTAGCTTCGCCTTCTCGACGTTGAGCAACGAAGAGTACCGCTTTCACAAATCGGTTCCGCAGAAACGAACCATGTCGCTCGATGTCAGCACGATCGAGAGCCACGTATCTACTGAGCTTGATTCCACGTCTATCTCTACTGACCTTTAACCTTTTTGAAACTTTTTTTGTACATATCCTTTTGAGTTTCATATGTTTGATTTGTATGCTTGATGCTGGTTGTTAGTTTTTTTGCTGTAAAACAATTTTTTCAAAATCATTTTCGCTTACTATTTTAACGTTTTAAGCTTCACCTCTCTCATTACTTTTTGATACAATAAAAAAGAAACAACAGCTTTGACATAACCAGAGTTTTGTTCAAAACACACTTTTTGATAATTTTTTAATAATTCCAAGTTTATGAGAAACATATGACGTTTAAGAATGCTGGAAAACAATTAAGTTCTGTGAGTTTTGATGTTTTTAAAATTTATACAGAGAAGAAAAGTTTTTTCTTAATAAAATTACTATGCTTTTTCTTTTTTTAATACTGCATAATAATTACTGTGCAAACAAACAATATTTAATATTTGAGTAATCGAATAGTCAAGAACTTTGTTGCTTTTCTTGTTTTTAAAAATTTTTTGCAGCATTGTTATCCAATTGATTATAATTATAATCATTGAAATTGAAAAATAGGCTCTATTTTTTGATTTTTTTTACCAACCAACTACATTTTTAACTGCTTTTTTTAGCGAGGTGTAGAAACATTTTAATTGAGCTCTAATTTTCCTGACCAGAGACATATAGCATTAAAGTCCAATAGTATTTTGTTTGTTGAAGATAAATTTTCGTTTGTGTGATTTGAATATTTCATGGTTTGAACAATCACAAGTTATTCTTTTTTAATTAAAAAAACGAGCATTTGTATTCCAAAGCAAAAATGTCTACTAACTAATAATATGATCAGCAATTGCTTAATATTTCTCTCGAAATTTTCAAAGCAATTTTGAAAGTAAGTTCGGAGCTTGTTAAAAGCAAAGTTTTTGTAGTACTAAAGCTCTAAACTTTTGTCGTAAATCTGTTTTAAATCAATCAAACAAAAACCTTATCCGAACAAAACCAAACACTTCAAATATGCATTGAATCGGATTTTGAACATCACGAACGCCTGCAATTAACCATAGTCCTCGTCATCAGCACACGTTTAGCTTATTCGCTAGTACGGTGGAAAATTATAATTAAGCTTGTCTAGGTTTATCGCTTCAAAGAACTGTGGAATTTTGTCGTGATTTTGTTGATGACAAACGGTCTTGGTCACACATATCTAACAATTTAACCAGCTGGTTCTTTTGACACAAAATTATATATATATATTTTTTATTTTACTTTATTTTAACCAATAAATATTTTTGCTTTTCAGTTCATCCATTGTTTTTTGCTCAGCTTTCTTTGCTGTAATTTTTTTTTACAATACTCTGTTATATTTACAGAGTTAAGCATAATAATGACAGTACTTTTTTGTTTAAGATATAATTTCGCTAAAAAATGCCCCTTTCTCCAGGCGAGTTCAGTTACGCTCAGCCTTTCTTTTATCTTTTAAAAGCTTTAACATTTTAAAACAGGGAGATATTAGATAACAAAATTTCATTAAGTAAAGAAAAACTCCGATTGTTGGTTACTTTTTTTGTTTGTGTTTGTGCTTTTTTACGGATTATAAATTTTATCGTTACTATTTTTTAAAGTCGGTTTTGCATTATTAAATGGTGATAAAACAAAAATTAAAATTCTTCGTTAACCTTTTTGAGCGGAAGGCCTTACAATAATTTATGTTTTCTGAAGGCTACCGACCGTCGCGTAAAGAACTTCGTTTAACGTTTGTAACTTTTACTCTATGTTTTAATATAAAAGCCACTATTATTTATAGTGTTTAGCTTGTGTCATTTTTAAACTTATTAATTCGATCAAAAAAAAAACAAAAAAAAACGCTTTTGAATCACTAACGCCTGCAGCAGACATCTATTTAAGAGTAATTGATCATCAAGGGTATTTGTAACACAATTAATTAATTAGTTTTGCGTTTTGGTTGATTTGTTGCGTGATTTGAAATAAAATGTAAAAGCAGATTATTAATTGCTGCGAAAAAAATTATGTAATCTAAAAAAGCTTTTTATAGACAGCTCTTTTCAAGCCATCGAGCATGTTGTAAAACGTTGGTTTATAAAAGCATCTATTTCTCCAAAGATAAAGTTTTTTTCAGAAGCAAAATATGTTTTCTTAATTTTCGCCAGCAAAAATTTTGTTAAAACCAAACTGTACAATAAAGCCTTGTTTCAAATATTTGTTTGAAACAAATGGTCAATATTTTTAATATGCTATTTCGCATATTTTTTGTGAATAAAAAATTGAATTGAATAAAGTATATCTTACTTTTCGACATTTCAGCTGCACTCTTTAATAATAAGAAAAATTTTCACTAAAAATTGTAAGAAGCTAAAAAATATTACCAGGCCGACGGGTGACCATTGCAACACTCTTTTATCTTGCTGTAATCTTATCGACAAACCAAACCGAAAAGCGAAACGATTCTTTGAAAAATTCAAAAAGACCATATCAAAAAACGAAGATTTGAATTACCTTTTTCTTTCGTTGTTTTATGTATACTATCATTGATTTAACAAATTGATGTTGAAACTAGTGGGGAATAAGGTAGATTTGTCTATTAAAAAAAAAAAAGCTTCTCAAGACTGATAAACCTCCTGGTCAGTATCTTTCGAATAATGATCAATCCAGTGACGGTTTTACAAGAAGGTTGCTGTTTGAAATAATTGCTGCATAACTGCCTAGGTAAATGATTCTGGATGAATTCGTCCACAACAATTCATTTGCATAAAGGACTATATCCCTATCTACATGAAAAACTATAACCCTAATCCTGAACCCTAACTCTAATCCTAACCCACTGGCCTAATATACATTTACAATAAACTCGAATTGTTTTTTTAGATAAATTGTTGTAGACAAATTTGCCGGATACCTAGGTAAACAATGTGGTGACAATATAACTTGAAAAAAGGCCCGTGCGTTTACCAGACCAACATTTGGGACTTTTTTAAACGATTCTTTATTTTCAAAACTTGTATTTTGGCGAGCACCATCTGAACTGCGACCTTCAACCATAAGTTCACAGCATTCGACAAGATTCAACCATGAGTTAATGGGATTCGACAGGATTCAACCATGAGTTCACAGGATATTGTAGGTGTTTTAGCAAGCAAAAAACGAACAAATTCTCATTTATTGCAAAGCGAATCTTGAGTTACGGTGTCAGCAGATCCAAAAACAAAATTGCCACAGTTCCAATTTTACAGGCAGCCAAAGGGGGAAAATAAAAATACAATCATTTAGGTTTGGGGAGATAAAAATTCAAGAATAAAGCTTTGCAATTGCTTGCGAGTCGAGCATGAATTGCACGTTGTAGTAAGCAAATAAAATATTTGCACATTATGCAACCAAGCAACACCATTTAATGCTTTGAGAACTGCGTGTAGAAGTCGAGTTCGCTTCAAAATTACAACCAGGCTATGTGCAATGTTCTAACAGGTTTATATTAACAAGTGATACCTCAAATCGTTTTTCTTGTTTTTATTTTCGGTCATTTTTACTTGAAGTTGAATAATTTCTTCTTTAAAGCAGTTAAAACTAGAAAAATTAAAATACAGAAGTATTGTGGACCAAGTTTAGAAATAAAGGCAAGGAATAACCAGTAAAGCTTGTCAATTGCTCCACCTTTAATGTTTCACTATATCGTTTTTTTTTTTACTTTAGACTTTTTTTATTAGGTGTGTCGAATTATTTGTAAAAAGGCTACAGAAATTCAACGATTCGTTTTTGGTTGCTTCTGTTTTTGTTATCATACAAATTTTTAAAATGTCGCTGCTTTTAACAGTTTAAAATAAATCTAAAGTTGAAACAAGTAATAAAAAATTCAAACACCCAAGCTTAGGGCATTACCATGTAAAAGAGTCTACTGTATATGCAGCAAACAAAAGGATTATTAGTTTTAGAACAACGTTTGTTCGCGTGCATCCGGTTTTTACATCACGTCTTTATGCCCTTGGAAAAGCGACGCTTATAGCGATGAATTTTCAATAGAGCGGAGCAGCCTGAAAGCCATGTTCTAGTCTGAAAATGACTGTATGCAAGGAAACGAAAAAAGGAGTGACTAATACTAGAGTGACAGGATTGAGGAATAGGTATAATGTTGAGGATTTTCCAAGTGAATGAAACTCGTAAATATAAACCATAGTATTGGTGATTGAAAAAACTTTGTGTTTACAACATGATTTAAATGAAATTACTTTCTCTACTAATTATAAATACCGGTTACTGTTCTCTAAACTACAGCTTCGCAGGAATTTTTGCTTTCCACCTTTTTGTCAAAAAAGAGAATATCTTATCTCAACTTTTTATTTGTGATTTTAATAGAAGCAGGAACATGTGCATGTATTTGAACATGTATTCAAAATATTTAACCCTAACCATAATCTAACCCTAACCCTAACCAAAAAATCCTCTATTATCTAAATTTATAACCCTAACTTTAACCAAAAAGGATAAATATAAATAATTAAACTAAAACGAATAATTTTCAATGATAAAATAAAGATAAGAAATGATTTTCAACAAGAAAATCATTTCTTTTCTTTATTAGTCTATGGCAGGGATGTTTAACCTTCTTTTAATATGGGCCAAATTTTAAATTGAGTTGAAGTCGGCAAGCCGAAAAAAGGTCTTTACTTTGAATCAGACACTGATTTGTTGATTTTCGCCTTAAATGTATACTAAGCAAACTCGCGAGACCTTTTTTGGGAAAACGCTTCGATACAGGTTTGAAATTGTATCTAAAAGCTTGAAATAGGCGGAAAACCGCATCAAAACCTTAAGTGGGCCGTAGGTTGGACATCCCTGGTCTATGGAGTTTGTGATGAATTTCTACGCAGAAAAATTTCAGAATTGAAAAACTTGTAAAAACTTACCGATGGCTCGAGGTAATTCGTCAAAACCCTCTCCGCACGTTCCACCCACTCTTACGTCAGAAAACGTTAAACGTTATTGAGTTGTACTTTCCTTTTTTCGAATATTTAAAAGTGAACAACAACGTTAAGCTTACTCAACATCGGATTTTTGCCGTTTGCTTGTTTCACGGCTTGCGCAATGCAAGTCACGTGCAAGCTTCTAATTTCCGTCAAGTCGATGATTTATTTGAACCGCGCCACATTAGATAGCAACAAGGCTAACGCGAAATCTATTGGATCATGCAGGCAGCGGCAATTGTTTCTATCTAGCTTAGTTGTTTTGTGTTTTAACTTACGGCCCAATAGAATAGAATTCGCTTATTGTTTATATAGATCGTAATGGCTAACGTTAAAAACAGTAAAAACTTTAGAGCATATAATTTTGCTCAGTGATTCAGAACAAGCTCGTAGTTGTGCATTAGAATTATAGCAGTCAAAGTAAATAAATTCTCAGTGATTTGCGTCAGTGATTTGAGTTACTTTTGAGTAACAAAAAAAAATATATGCTTGTACATGTCAAATAAGATCTATTCAAAAAGTTTGAAAACAGTACAACAATCATATCCCGCTAATTTACTGTAGGTAATTTACTTTTAAAAACAGTGGCGAAGAAATATATATATTTTGATGATATCTGATGAGCTCTTTGATGGCTCAATATTTCTTTCAATTTTACCCCAAAGGTCAAGATACATTAAGCAATTTTAGCCAATCCTTTCAACATTACAATCACTCTTTGCTTTTCACTTTAAAAGTATAAATTTTATGTTGGTTCAGTGAAAATTTTACGTGATGAGGAGTTTTACTACCTTCTTCGTTAAGAAAGGACAAGTTGCTGGAGGATCTTTAAAATTCTTCTGTTTGTCAGCCGTAAAGGGTCTTCATCCAAAGCTGTCAGACCAAGAACTCTATTAGGATGACAATAAATGGTGTTCATATTGGAACCTAATCAGCAGTTGGCTGGTCTGCAACATACCCGCAGATTGCAAGGAAAGCCATACCCCGACTGTGCATTGTTGAGCAAGAGGCAATTAGGAATGCATTGTTCTGTCTGTCGTCTTCCTATTGGCAACCTTGGCTTTTTTGATAATTTGTTTGGAAGGCAAAATACAGAAGTTTTAACCTAAAAATCTAAAAAGGGCAAAAAAAAAATTGCTTTAAAATTTTTTTTCTTTAAATTTGAATAAAAAGGATTTCAAACGAATAAGGAAATTACAACTTTGCTCAATTGCTACAGATATCCTCAGACATTTTGCAAGAAGAAACATAACCAGGAACGTATTTAGCATTCGCTTTCGGGGAAGAAGGTCTTAGTCAGCATTAAATAAGACGATGTTACAATGACTTCATAATTGTATTTGTTATAACAAATTTCACTTTTTATTTGTGGCTTATACAGTATCGGCTTTTTTCGGTAGATAAAAACGACAGCTCTAACCCTCTTACTGACAGTAATTAGCAAAACACGAGCCCCAATATCGCGCAAAGTTAAAAAAATTTGAAATGTTTTTTTTAAGGTCAGAAAAAAGATTAACAGCTTAATATTTAAGTTTTACAAGTCGAAGCCCAAAAGTGGTTTTGTCCCCGAAAGTATAAATCGCTAAAAGGACAGTGGTTTAGTTTCTGAGCTTGAGTCGCGACCTACTAAACTACGATTCAAGAGTCAAATCAGACCAGCAAGAGTAAATTTTCTGTCCACAACGTGCTGCAAAAATTGTCATTTACTGTATTACAATCAAAACGTTGTTGTTTCACCAAAAATGTGATGACTTATATTTTCTTTTCTACTATACGGTATATTACACTACGTAACACAATTTTTGTTTGGATACTTTTTTTAGCGCCCCTTTATGTATTTTTGGATGCTGAATTCAAAAATCCAGGTAGTTTTTTCATAACATCATTAATTTTTGAGATATTCAAGCTTTTTGTTTGATCCGAAGTAGCTATAGTTAGCGAATTGTGTTCGATTTTTGCAGTAAATTATATCTGCATATCAAGATTCTGCTCAGTTTATTTCATGTCAAAATTAGCTTTAAAACATTTATAAAAAAGAAGGTTCAAATAAGCACAGATTTTTTAAAATAGTAAGAGTCAATCAAAAATGCACTGTTGAGCGAGCTTTTTATGACCGCGCTTATCTTGCCTTACCAAAGACCAAATGTAGTCTCCCATCATTGCACTGTCCCAGCGGCCTTTATACCGTTTTTCCATGTGCTCAATATCCTGGTGAAATCTCTCACCATGCTCCTCACTAAAGTCACCAAGATTTTCTTGAAAAAAGTCCAGATGGGAGCATAAGAAGTGCAGTTTTACAGACATGCGACAACCCATGTTTTGGTAACTTTTGATAAGTTTTTTCACTAACTCTTTGTAATTTTGGTTCCTTATATTTCCCAAAAATCCATTAAACACACCTCAAAATGCTTGCCATGTTTCTTTTTCTATTTCATTCATTTTTGCTTCCAAGCTTTCAGATCATCCTTTAACATTATGCTTATCTGGGGACCAACAAATATTCCTCCTTTTATTTTGGCATCTGATAGTCAGGAAAACATTAAACGGATTTCTTGAAAAACTTCTTCAAAATCCAAAGCTTTAACAAACTGTTTTACTAGACCTAATTTGATATGAAGAGGTGGCAGTAAAATCTTTTCCCGGCTTACAAGAGGCTCCCTGATGACATTGTACTGTACATTCCTGGTGTTAATTCTTCCCATGTCGGCCAATGCATTTTTTTATAGTGCTCAGCGTCTGCTCTACTATTTCACAAGCACAAAAAGCAAGAGTATTTTGTGTATCTACTCTGCGCATACCCAGCAAAACTCTAGCATTTTAAAGTCACCACAAACATACCACTTAAACTGAGCATAATTGATTGTAATGAGCACTTGCTTGACATTTTCATAGTCTTCTTTCATCTGTAATGAATAAGCAAGTGGAATTGACGGATATATACTGCCATTGTGAAGTAACACTGCTTTAAGACTTTTGGTAGAACTTTCAATGAAAAGCCACCAATGAATAGAATTATGATCTATTCCAACAGCGCTAAACAAGCCTTCCACATCTTTGCAATAGCAAAGGTCTTCAATAACATCAAAATAGACAGAAAACTTCAAGTGCCTATTTCTGTAGGCAGTACTCTTATAGTCATCCTCAAGCAGATTTCACTCAATCAGTCTGGATATTAATAATTCTGCTCCAAATTTCGTAAGATCCAAATCACGTATTAAATCATCCAATTCTTTTTTAGTTGGAAAATGAGTTTCTGAACCTGTTGATGATGCATATTTGGCATCAGTGTCTGCATTTTCGGCATCAGCGCCAGTTGTTGTTAATGAGTCTTCACTGAAGTACATTTCTACGTGAAATGATAAATAACAAGTAGGCTACATAGCATACAGTATAAGAAATTGGATCCAATCTCAGAAAAAATAAATTAGTGTTAGTAATCCACAAAAAAACCCACATTTGATGGTGAGTTTGGAACCGGTAAGGTCTCACTGTGAGGAGCAGGTGCAATCGATGAGGGTATACTTGGATATATCATAGCTCTTCTTCCGCTGACCTTGCGATACTTCAAAATGTTTATCATGTAAAAATAGCAATCATCATGATGATTTTGGGGCTCTCTCCAAACTCTGGAAACTGCAAATGACATAACTTTTCCAGAACCCCTCAACCATCCTTCAAGATTAGATCTACAGCTGCCACAGATTACATGTGGTGCCCAAGGCTTATCCTGATCACCAATGTACATCCCAAAATATAGTCTATAAGCTGTCCAATACTTTGTTCCTTTCACAATTTTGTATGTGGTGTATTTACCGCTGATGTAGAATCCATATACATAACAAAAGCAATTTGGTAAATTTTTGCACTCTCTACTGGACATTTTGATTTTCACTATTTAAAAGATGAATTCAATCTAAGATTAACACAAGACTTAATTCTATAAAATATAATTATCTGGGGTACTGAGTAGGCTGTTGGCATTCAAGGCTGGCTGTTAGGTTCTGACTACAACACGGTACTTCTCTCTGCATACACTGAACAATGTAAACATTACTTTCTCATCGACTATTCTGAATTTAACAGGCAGAGATAAAAAGAAAACTGACGGTAATAAACGTACTTTTGACAGTGAGATTTCGCACTCCCATATGCCCGTTCACTCCCGCAGTTAAATAAAACACCGATTTACAACAAGATAATGTTGATAGAGGCAGATCACAGCAATCATAACCGCATCATACATATACAGTTAACGGAAAATTACAAAAAAAACGGAAATTGTTCTATCTTGAAAACGATCGATGATAGAACAAAACTGATAGCATTTTTGGAATCAGCGCTTGAAAATCATACAGACACATCTAAAAAATTTAGTCAAACAAATTTTTTATAAAATTTTGTTACGTAGTGTTATAGGAAAGGTTTTTTAAACGGGGCAACGCGACATTCTAGTGCATCATTTTGAAACTACAAAGGCTGCCTTTAACAAGTACTTTTTCGGACTCGATTTGTAGTAAAGACCTTTTTTCTGTCCTTTTCGGTGTTTGTTTGAATGTTTTCAGTACTGGACATAAGCCGACATTTATTAATAAAAATCCAAAGAAAGTAATCGGATTGCATATTTTTGTTAAAGTTTTTTTATTCCTATAATAGGTCATTAGAGTTACAAAATCCGGTTTGCAGCCGTATCAGTGTTATCAAAGATTCTACTTTTGATTAAAAAAAAGTTAAGTTTAAAGAAATTATAACTTTCAGCCGGACAGCAATATCTTGACATTTCCAAAAGCGCTTGATGCTGCGCCAACCAATGTTCAGCATTACATTTAGAAACACTTCTTTTAAAAGAAATTACCAGTAAATATTTTCATTATATTTATTTAATTGAGTATGGTTTTATGTCTGTGTGTCCATTTTTTTCGCTTTAATTATGACTCCGGTGTTTTATATTTTACAGTTATTTATTGGTAAGGCTAGTTGAAAAAATGAAAATTAAACTTCGACTAGGAGCAAAAGTCACAATTTTTTTTCTACTTTGTTTCAAACTATCGGCTTTGCGGATTATTGAACCCACACCACCTCCACAAAATATAATCCCCTCCACTGAATTAAATATACCAGCTAAAAGTTCCGCAAGTATGTTGACAATTTATTGTTCCTCTTATTTTTTGTGTAGTCCTATTTTCACGTGAGTTAATTGAAATTTACTTAGTTATATGAATGAAGTTGCTTGAATTTTACTTTTGTTTTTATTGACCAGAAGTAGGTGAGCTAATTCAATGACGAGCCCCCGTTAACTTTCCAGTCCTTAAACTTGTCTGAAAGACATTTTTGTTTTCAAAAAAAAATGTAATGACTTTAAAATCATTACTCAAGCACAATATCATCACTTCACTTTTATGTTGTTCACATGTATCGTCCCAAAAGTACACGGTTCACGTGTTTCCAATCGGTGAGCTTCACCTGTTGTTGGTCTTGTTTCTTTCCAACTACTGTTTCTAAATTTAGCTACGGACGGCTTCCCGCGTTCACGCAGGAAATGATGATAACTTATAATGACGATATTGATGTCAGAGCCAGATTTAATAACGACAACAAAAGTGAGATAGATATCGCATGTATATAATCAATGTGGGTTGACATGCGACACATTAACAATAAGCAAATTTTACCTAAAATACCTAAAGTAGACGAAACCCCGCGAATGTTTCAAGGAACTCAGGTTAAAGAGAGCCGCTTTACATCAACCGCACTGCGCGAAACCGATGATTCATTTATTGCCATAAATAGGTTCAGCAATTGTGTTACTGTTGTGGTACTTCCTGCTCTTTCTTATTTAAGCTAAGTAAAGAAAAGTTAAAACCAGCTTTTAAGAGTGACTACATAGGTTGAAGCTTTTGTAGAGGAAACTTGATTGATTCTATTTACATGAAACTTTCTTAGTCACAACGATGTTTTTCGTCATATTAAGAACGCTTGTGGCTTCAAACTCGCATTTTTTCTAAATCAAAAATAACAACATATTCTACTAAATAACAACATCTAAGTTACATGTGTTTCATTCGGGAAGACTGAAAACATTAACAAGAAAGCAAGCATAAACAATAACAAAAACATCGCAGCACAAACAATAACAAGACACGACGTTTATAACGCCTTCTTCGTGTAGTAGTACTAATTTAGTTATTGCTTTTTGTTTCAGAGAGAGTCACTATCGTAGTTAAGCAGAATGACATTATTTTGTTACTTATCGTAAACTACCATTCCCAAAATCACACCAAGATTAAGCAGGTAGATTATAAAGCATCGAACTAGTGTCTTTCTGCTTGGAAACTAGAGAGCTAGCACACTCAAATATACAGCCGATATTTACTACGGTCGATGAAGCCGTTTTAATTGAAAAGCCCTCACTAATTCTGGTGAAGGATATTTTGTAAATTTTTAAAAATTACATTCGGTTTCTATTTATAGATTATTGCGAGGCTGGCCAAGTCCACGACTACTTCTTTGGCAAAACTCCCGTCAATGAAATCGGTCTTTCGTCAATCAAGTGTGAGCCCAGTGGTAGGTTTCTTGGTAAAAAGCAAAGTTTATTTTTACTCAAAATTTAGGTTTAAAATTTTTTTATCGGTCGTCAAACAGGAAACAAAAATGAAAACCTGCAAGAGATTCAAAGGTCATGGAGAGGTTAATTTAAAGGTCATGCCAGCAACCGTAGACCTTATTTGAATTCCGATTGGATTCATATCAGATTCTTGATTGAAATTGCTTTTCAACCCCAGCCAAGAGATCGACGACGAGTCAATGAGTTCGTTCGTCGGCGCTCTGCGGACTGTGCGAATTGTTCTAATCTAAAATTATTTTGTCCATCCTCTTTTGATACTTTGGTGAAATTTATAAACAGAGATTTCCGCATTTTTCCAGCAAGTTTTCTAATCCATAAATTCTGATTGAACACACGGGCTTTCTGCTTTGTATTGAACAATTACTTTAACTTGAACTTTGTCCGTTGTTATTTTTAATCGCATAGCAGGCCTAGCTAAAAAAGAACTTTGGAACTCTCGAATTATTTTAGTCGGATCGCTAAAAATTGCTGATTTTCCATAAAGAGATATTTAACGGAGTAATCTTTATAAGCATTTTAAATAAATTCAGAAATGTTATTTTCATACATCAAAATGTTCTTTATTTGATTTCGGATAAGTTTGAGGTTTAAACTCTGAAAAAAATTTAAGTAATCTAATTTAATCCTTTTTCTTTCATGCAAATTCTGTTAGTCGTTCCCTTTCTTTGGAAGGAGTATTGAAATTATTTTTATTTAAATAAAAGAGCATCTATATTGCCTAAAAATTTATATTTAAATAAACCTGAATAATACGTTTGATTTATGTCTAAAAATGTTTATGGAAATTTTCGTTAGTTTGTTTTTTTTCGTTCTTTTTTTAAGAAAAATTATTTTCTAAAATCTGTATTATGTTAGTGATTTAAAACTTTAAGCTATTCGAAAAATCTTCTTTAAATTTCTAATGAAGTTCTTTTTTCAGGCCGTCCACTTGCTTCTGTGCTTTGTGGATTGACGGAAAACAATCAAACAAAGTTTTTGGGGGATACTTTTGCCAAATATGATTGTGAAGAAACTTTGGATGAAGTCCTAGAAGTGAAAAAATGTTATTTGCATAATTTTAGAATAATCTGTCAATAAAATTTTTGTATATTTGTACTTGTTTTGAAAAAGCATAAATACTGTACATTGTGTGGAACAAGTAAAAATTTTTTTTTTATACTTTATGTTTCATTAATCGAATATATTTTAAACTGCTAAACAACAAACCAAAAAAATCATTTTCTTTTGCTGTAAATTTTAATACTTTCTCAAGCCAATTGTAAATTGGAAAAAAATCAATTTTCCACAAAAGTTTAGATTCCGTTGGTTATATTTAAAATTTTTTCTACCAAATGAAAAAAAATAAAATTCTTTAGTTATACCTTAAATTTCAATGCAAACAAACCATATTCAAAGTTTCTTCTTGTGATAAAAGACTTTAGGTCAGTTACAAAATGTCACATAATAAGTGGTCGTGTTTAGGCTATCTGCTGTTTTTTTAACTTACCTTTAAATGTGCAAAGAAAAATGAGTTAAAAACAGAAACACACACAACCACTAACTATAACATCTGGCAATGGTGCCATAACTTTTTCATCAGGCGCGTTACTGGAAGGTTCTCGGTCCTTGGAAACCTCTAAATATGGTTCAATTTGATTAAAAAATTTGAACATGTTATTAAAAGTAAAGTATTTAAGTTTATTTTGATGAAAAATATTAAACTTATTTTAATTTTTAAATATAAGCAGCGAAATCTAAAAGTTGGTGAAAAACTGTTTTTTTTTTTTTTTTTTTTTTCTGAGCAAACCGCAGACCATGTTTTAATAGCGTGCTCTATACATCGGGCACTACATGGAGCACGAGGTCTGACGGTTTTGGATGACGAAACTCGATGCTGGCTTAATAACACCACTGCCAGCATCTGATTCAGGCAGTTCCGCAGTATGGGATCAAAAACTGTATTGAGGAACTTATGTCAATTGTTGCATCATAAAAAAATTTTTTTGATTTGTTTAACCTTTAAGCTAGCACCGAAAAATGTCAGAGTTATGAGGCATATCATTGATTACGCTTTACTGTAAGCTTTTTTAGAATCACTTGTTTGTTAACGCTAAAAGCAAAAAAACAACTCTGTTTATTTTCTTTTAACATTTGTAAGTGTCTTGTATTCAATAACCAAACAATAATCTTGAACTTAAAATATCTTCTTTGGTTAAAACTCTAGAAAATTTGTAGCTTCTCAAATAACTTAAAAAACTAAGTAATACCTAAAACAGGGGTCGGGAACCTATGGCTCGCGAGCCAGATGTGACTCTTTTGTTGACCAGCATAAACTAACGCTCATAAAAGAAAAAGATCTGCGCACACAAGATTTCAGAAGTAAAGACCTTTTTTTAAGAGATCACCACTGATTTTTTAGACGAAAATCGAGAAATCAGAGTCAATAGTCAATTGTATAAGTTTTACTTTGCAAAATAAGACCAAAGTTTGTTCACGAACAAATTTTTGCCCCCACACACACACACAGCTAAAAATCAGAGAAGCAGTGTATGGCTCTCACGGAAATACATTTAAAAACATGTAGCTTTTATGACTTTCTTATCCAAAAAGGTTCCCGACCTCAGACCTAAAAAATAATTGAACGAAATTATGATACTAATGTCACATATTTAAAATACAGTAATGCCATTTTTTGACGTCCGCATGCTCTGATCCCATTTAAACAAACGAAGCACGTGTAATACAAGTTACTAGAATAAATCAAAACTGAGGTCACCAAATTGGTTCGATTTCCACGATTATGACGCCGAAAATCTGAATACAGACCTGCCCACGCCCCTTACTACAAAACTTCTCATGTCGACAACTTTGCTGAGTTGCATTTAAGTTGCACAAGTGGTCGCGTCAAAACGGGATTGCGTCAACACGGGATTGCGTCAACACGGGATTGTGTCAACACGGGATTGCGTCAACATGGGATTGCGTCAACATGGGATTGCGTCAACAATCATTGCAGTGCTTGTGAATTATTCCGCGCAGAAAACTTCGAAGTCAAATATTTGCGGCAAGGAATTCTACGGTTTATTTAGGAAAAAACACGCAGAATCAAAGAAATAAACTTTTTTTGTCTTCAGTTAAATTTGTGGTTTGAATTCTAGTTAATTTAGGAGGTTAATGAAAAAATTTTGCGTTGGAATTAAAGTGAAAACCAAAAGAAGGGTCATCATTTTGACTTCTTAACGGATTGCAACCCGCGGTAAATGTGGAGACAAAAGTTTGGCCCGCGATAGGTTAAAGATCGGGTGGGGCACTTGCTTCTTCGCTGTGCTTTTAAAATTTACGCTTTCCGCTTGCTTTGGCGTCCGCTTTCAGTCTGTACAGACCCAAATTTCATAAAATAGCTCCGGTTTGTGTCAGTTTCTTATCTAAACAAGTCATTAAACTTTTTTTCCAAGGTAAACCAAAAAAATGATTCCTTCTCAAATTTGAAACTAACGATCAAGAAGATCCAACTCCGATTAACAGCGGATCAACCATTGAACCTTCGGGAAGCTTCTAACATTGTGAAAGTCCTTGAGAGAGTCAAAAACAGTGCAAAAGCAAAAAAGTTTTCGGTAAGTAAAAAATTATAGAGAGCAAAGATGAAATGGAGAGAAAAGCGATAACTTTTTACCTAATAGCCCAAACTATTGTAATTTCGTTCAAAACAACTAATTTTCAAGTAAGTGTTGGTTGAAAATCAAATTCGATAAAGCATGATTGGAATCAGCAAAAAAATAAATTGATTGATTATAATTTGAGCTAGCTTACGGTTCAGTGGGAGTTAACCATAAAAGAGTTTTCTACCTAAATTTTAAACTTGGCTCACTTCCTGAAGACAGGGTTGGGCAATCATTTTCATTTTCTGGGTCAATTTTTTCAAGATTTTCACGGGTCAAATGAGCAACCAAAGCAAATCAAATCTTGTTAATTATATTTATAATTCAGTTAAAAATAATGCCATCAAATTAATGATAATTAAAATAAATTGTTTGATGGGCCCAAAATTAAGTAAAAAAGATGGGATTCAATCTTCGTGCCCTCAGTCCTTCAGTAAAAGACTAAACTTTAAACTAGTATCCTCCTGACTCGCAGGAAAGCGACGGAGGCGTTAATACGTAGGGTAGTTACCCCAACCGGCTTCCGGAGATTCCAAGATATTGCTGTCCGCTTGTGACTTTAATCTAGAACGGCTTGCCAAGACCACCAAGCAGGGGAAAAGCGCCGTAAAATATCTTTCCCAAGGACACAACAGAATGGCGCAAGTGGGTTTCGAACCGAGACCATGTTGGTCATGAGCACGGCGCCTTAACCACTCGACCACGCTGCCGACAAATTTTCAAGATCAAACCAGCACTAATCACTATCAAGCACGTGTTTGTCAGTAAAAAAATGGTTTTATTTTAGATCAATGCAGGAACAACTTTAAAATATTTAGTCTTTACCTTGTCGAAAATATCTCAAGTGTTCAATGACACAGCCTCTATTGGTTCGACCGTGACGAAAAAGCGCATTGCTCAGTTGTTTCCGGGCTTCTTTTTGTTATCTCGCTTTTCCGAAAGTCAGCGATTGTTAAGCATGAAGAACAACATATTATCTGCGCAGGTAAGAACTGATGAAAAATAATACTAATCTAAAATAATACTTTTTTGCACGAAAAGTCGGTGAGTGATTTGCTACGTAGGAAAAGCAGCTAACGTTTTCCTTTTTTTAATTTTTGTGAGCGTAAACTATGGCAATTCTTTCTCCTAAATATAAACCTGACGTTTGGGAGAAAGTAACAGGAAGTTATGCGGTTATTTTTCATTTCGGACTACTTCAATTCTGTGTACGAAACTTTTTTTCTACCTCAAAACGGCTAAAAAATAATATTGACAAGCCACGTAAACAATTTTTAAAATTGTGAAAATTTTTTGGCATTTTACTAAAATCAGCTTACAATTATTGTAAAGATTTCTCGGAGCAACAAAAAGAATTGCTTTTATTAGAATATGAGGATTGAATAAATTAATTAAAATTAAGTAAATGATAATTACATTTACACAACAGCTTGTTCTACATTAAGTAATTCTACAGATACCTACACATTTTTAGTTTTGATTTCAGTTTTTATTTCCATTGTTTTCTTTTAAAACAAAAATTGAAATACCGGCAACGATTTTTTTCGTTTTTCGTGACAATTTCAATATTTACAACAAAAATGTTTTTGTACTTCAATTACTCTTATACACTATTATTGGATATTTCATTGTTTGGGTAAAATTTTAAAAGTTTCAATTCTTTTGAGCCAAAACATTGCAGAAAAAAATTCAGCCAATTTACTTCTTTTTTGTTGCAGATTGAAAATCACCCTTTATTAGCCAATCAAAACATTGCTTTTACTCCTGAATTCAAAGGTGATAATAATCAATCTGTGACTCTTTTTGTTCCTGGAACTGTTCTGCAAAACGCAATAAGATATATTGCTGAAGGAAGAAGCACTGCTTCTAGTCTCCGAACAGTCTTTATTGCTTATAAAGACGACACATTGTTTCCTTCCAATGAAACAGCTTTGAATGTGAGCTGAAGCTATTGTAAGCACCCTTTTCGCATTGGCTAACTTCAGCTTGTTTGCAGATACTCTCAGTGAACGTTGGTCTTAACCCTTCTGCCAATTCTAATTTGAAGGATCCGATCATCATAAGACACACAAACTTAAGGGAAAAACCGGAAAAACGTAAACTTCCAAACACAAAACTTACGGTAAGCGTAACGATTTAGCATTAAGTTGCTTAATACTAATATCATCGATTCTTTAAAAGAATTTTTAAAAAGTTGTTTCATAATTATAATTAAAAACTTGATATTACTATTTCTTTAATTCAATCATGTTTAATCTGATAAATTAAATTTATTCAAAAAAAAGCTATTAAAATGTAGCTTTGGATAAACGAAAATTTTGGTCTAAATTTTGAATAATCGAAGTATCTGTTTCAACATCCTCATATATATTTTTTGTTGCTCGATATTAATAATGAATAAACTTGCTTTTCAAAAAATAACATAATTTTGATTGCTTTTATATCAAACCCATAATTTTCAAAAATTTCAATAGGGAGAAATTTTCATTTTTATACGTCAATTGTCAATTTTTATTAAACAATTTATTAAAATCCGATATTGGGTCTTCCACACACGTCGGTGTTTAACCAATCACCGACGGTTTAAACACGTGACAACCATAACACGAAAAGTAATTTTTATCTAAAGAATCAAAGTCAATTTTGTGACATTAATTGAAATGAGTCACGTTACATCAACATGATGATTATGACCGTCCAGCAAAAAGTAATTTTTACTTGGAAATTTCGTTTATTGTCATGCTATAGTGTCATTTGCGGTAGTTTGTGTAGCAGTGTAGTCGTTGAAGAGTTTCATGACACAAGTACACGATTCGTTTTAAAACTCCACGAATTAAAATAAGAGAACTGTGACATGAATAAAATGCCCTTCTTTCGTGGGTTGATGACTTTTCTCAACGATGTCGCTAATGTTACCAAATTGAAGCAATTAAGAAAATAAACTCCTTTTAAAAAAAAAAATATTCATAATTTTTTGCAGTTGAAAGAACTTTTTATGAGCACTTAAACATAAATATTAAGTATTAAGGTATAATTTTATATTAAAAAGAAAGAAAACAATATAAACATGTGCATGTTTTTCTTTTTTTAATTTTTTTCCGAAAAGATAAAATCGCAAACCAACATAAAAACTAAAAAATACAAATTATTTTTATAGATTTCTTCTTACTTTTCTTGTCATAAGCGAATTACTGCAATTATAGAGCAATAAATGTTAGAAAAAGCAAAAAATGAAAATGAAATGTTATTTATTATTACAATGAAAGAATTCTATTTTTATCCAAACTATTTGTTTTGTCATGACTTAATTTCATGCTTTTATGTGTTTGTTTCAGCTCAACGAAACTGTCCTCAGATGTGTCCACTGGAATTTTTCAACCAGCAGTTGGTCTGACAATGGTTGTCGCTTAAAATACGTAGATCACGTGGCTGAATGCCAGTGTTTCCATCTTACAAACTTTGCTTTGCTTGTGGTAAGGTTTTGAACTAAAATTGAATCTTGTGAAAGCAAGTTTGATCGAAACCGATAAATTTTTGTACAGTCCTACCGAAACGTACCTGCTGACTTTGCATTGGACTTAGTTTCTGCCATTGGCTGTGGTTTGTCTATTGCCGGATTACTGGTGACGATTATGATTCTAGGCTATCAAAGGTACGCAGCAAATTGCTGCATGATAAAGGAAATAACCGGTTAGCGTTAAAATTAACTTGATTCATTCAAATTCAGGGAGCTCAGAGAGCACAAACCTGGAAAAATTCTTTTGCATTTATGCTGCAATTTATGCATTTCGTACATCATCTTTCTAAGTGGAGTCTCAAGTGCTGTAGGTAACATTGTTGCGTGCTCTATCGTCACCTTTCTTCTTCATTACTTCTTACTCGTGACTTGGTTATGGATGGGGATTTACAGCTACGAAATGTACATTGAAGTGGTCAAGGTAAAATGCTTGTACACTAAACACTTTTCAAAAAGATTGCTTGAACAATTGTTATAACTATTCTTACCTTTTAGATCTTTGTTATTGTTGTGCAAATTAGTCAAAATTGCTATTTAATGCTGAATATGAAAGCTACTGAAAAGCTAAACAAAAAGACAATTTCTGCAAAACGCGTAAAAACTTTCAAAAGTAAAATTATTTTCTTGCTCGTCTTTGATGATTTAATAAAAAAAAAGGTTTTGAGTGACGGTAAACTTTACAAAGTCTGAACTTTAATTCTTGCAGCAGTAGGCACTTTTACCAATATCCAAGGTGTGCTTATCCGTTTTTATTTAGATCTTTAAGATAAAAAATCAATAAAAGCTTTGTCAAAGCCTCAAACATAACGTTACAAAATTGTCAATTGATTTAATTAGGTTTTAATTGTTGAAAGTCGGAAAGTCGGCAGCGTGGTCGAGTGATTAAGACCAACCTAACGCGCCATTCCGTTGTGTACTCGGGAAAGACATTTTACAGCGCTTTCCCCTGTTTGATAGCCTTAGCAAGCAGTTCTAAATTTCAGTCATATCTCTATAAAACTAAAAACAAAAACAAAAATATTTCATGCGGTCAGCAATATCTTGACATCTCCGGAAATAGGTCGGGATAATTGCTTGACCTATGTATAGCGTCTCAATTGCTTTTCTGCGAATCTGGAGGATAAATATAAAAGCGAAATTAAATGATAAATTAATGCTAAATTCACGTTTCATCTTTCCCAAAATATTTTTAAAATAGTTATAATAATTTGCTCTAAATTTTAAAACAAACTATTATTAACATACTCTAGAACTTATATGTAACCAAGGAGGTGTAAATGTTGACTGTACAGTATTGTTTTTACGCTTAGGAGCATCAACTTTTTCCTATTTCCCTGGAATGATGTTTATTGGCAGCAAAAAGGCTTAGAATAAATTATTTTTATGTTTTTTTTCTTTCTTAGTAATCCTAATTTTGATTAAACAAAGATTAGTTGTTTGTTTCAGGGATTGTTTGACACGTTTAATAAAAGCCGGGGGTTTTCAAAAATTGCATATCGTAACTATTTTTGTATTGCATTAAAAAACTATATGAACAGAAAATAATAGGCTACAAATATTTGGTTAGTAGCTGCTGCAACAGCACGACATCGATGGTTGAGAACTGTCAATGAATTTAAAGTTTGGTACTTCTATTGAGCATAGAACAATTTATAAAATTTCTATTTTGAACAAACCGAATTTTAATCACAATAAAAAAAAACAAAAAACGCACATTTATGTAAAACCGTATTTAATGTTAAAAAACAAGCTCATCAAAATTATTACTGGCTATTGCGATTTAAAGGAACAAAAAAATTAATGTTCTTTTTTTATTGGTTTGAAATTTAGATGCATATTTATTTATTAAACATTTTTTCTACTCTCATTTAAAAACATCGCTTCAAGACTTCAATTTTTAAATCTAAACCAATTTGTTGCCTATTCTGTGCTACAAGTTTTTTTTGTTCAATTAAAAGACTTACGTTTATCGGGTTTTACTTTAATTTGCTTTCAAAATTAAATTACCTGTTTGCAGACAAAGAATTTTATTTAAAATTAAACCACAGTGCCTAATATTTCATTTCTTTCGACCGATAGGTTATTTAAAAAAACAAAGTAAATTTTTTTCACAATTTCAGGTCTTCAACATTTATTGTTCAAAGTTTATGATAAAAGCATCAGTGATTGCTTATGGCATTCCGGCTTTAATAGCAGGTGCAACAATCGGATCAACCTTGCCGTTCTACAGCAATCAAGAAGAGCAATATCGTGAAAACTACAACCAATTTTCAGGTAAAATATTGCAATCACCTTAAAAGTAAATAAAACAAAGATTTTTTGAGAAGTTTGACCACTGTTTGCTTCGCACTTATCATAGTTCAGAACACGCCAAAGGTCCCCGAATGTGGTCCTCAAATAGCACCATTTTACGGCCCCTTAAAAAGTTAAACAATTTCAGAATCTTTTTAAGTGATTGTTCATGGTAACAAGTTTTTCAAATAGCGTAAAAAAACAAACAATGAAGATGTTATTTTATTGCAAATCAAGCGACTTTGATTTTACCCCAAGCATATGTCAATAACTGTTCGAGATTCATATCGTATTTTTTACTTGTGATGTAAGAAAAAAAGAATTTAATTCTTTTGAAACCATTTTTTTCTAAAATAAAGATTATGTTTCTTTTTTCTTTCTTCTACTTCAATAATAAACATACTCCGCACTTTGTTTTTAACTTTTTAAAATTTTCGGCGGAATTGCGTTATCCAAAAAATGCTTGCTTACTGTGGTACATCCTGGCTCAAAATATTTTCTATTTGACCAAATGAAAAGTTTTTATTTTGTTTATTCTACGAACTTGATTTCCTACAGTTTTGTTCGAACAGCAGCCATAATTTTTGTGGTTATTTTTTAATTATACGTTCTCCGGAACTGATTTATCTAATATACTTAGGTTATTTTTCAACCAACGTTTGCTGGCTCACTGGATACTCCCTAATTTTTGGCTTTTTGTTGCCTTGCGGTGTAATCTTGTTGTGCAACATAGTTTCATTTTTCGCTGTTATCTTTGAACTCAAAAGAAAGAAATTATCGGTAAGTATTTAAACAATGCTTTACAATGATTGTGAATAAATATTTGTTTTTTTGCTGTTTTGACATTAGCGATCTCACCCTGGAAGGTCAAAGTATTCCGCCAAAGATTTGCTTTTAATTGCAATGACAACAACGTTTCTAACTGGTTTGACTTGGACGTTCGGCTATCTGCTGGTTTTCACTCAAGATGATTCTGTTTTTTTGGTGCTAAGCTGGCTTTTCGCCGTTTCATCAGCTATACAGGTAAGCCTACACTAAATCTTGACCAATAATAAACCTTGACCCTATCTGTACTTTGTTTCGTTTAGTTAAATGCCAGTTAACACGCAGCGTGAACATTTTCGCCTTCATAAGCCTTCTTTAGACCAAGAAGTAGAAGATAAGCAGATTGTAAACTAATGGTCAGGAACAGTGGCGTACTGACGATTTTTGAAAGGGAGGCAGACAACCACAATCAAATACGCTTTGATGAAAAAAATTTTTCAAGAGGTTAAAAAAAGGGCTTCACTTTGCATTTGTCTCGGTTTTGTTAATTTTTCTTCCCAAAAACCTAGTGATCTCTAAAAAAAGTCTTTACTTTAAATCTGCACTGATTTCTCGTATTAGTGACCTCCAATGAGGGGGTTATGGCACAATGTCACCCCCCTGAATACGCTACTGCTCAAGAAATTAATTATGTAAACTGTTTACAGAAAGTTTTTTTAGCTATGATTATTTTCACTGTTTTGCGAAAGAGAGCTTAAATGAAGCAAACATAATAAAACTAAGAAGTTTTAAGGTTGCAAAATCACAAATAAAAGTATCAACGAGAACAAAAAACGGAATCCACTAAAGCAAGTCAATTACAATAAAATTCAAAAGAAGCAACGATCGCTCAGCAAACAGTTATCAGTTTTTAAAGGAAGGGTAGGCTGACATTTTTTAATAAACAACTCTTCATGAACTTTTGTTTCAAAATTAAAATTAAAGTTTTAATTCTTTAAAAGAATTAAATTATGTCTGCTATTGGTGTAAGTATTACTCAACTGCATTGTTTTACAAAATTTTGAGTTTATAAGAAAAAATTTAAGTGTTTAGCAAGGCTACTGCTCAAATCTCGTATTGACATATTAATTTATGTCATATTCATATCACATAACATGAAAATTGCTATACTTGCATTAAGTTTGAACAAATGCTGGATAAACCAGAGCTTCAATTAAAAACAATTCATATTAAATAATTTTCGTGTTAGTGTGATAACACCTTGACATAAACTATTATGTCAAATTGACATACATATTAAAAAATAAAATAATAAAAATTAAAAAAAAATGCTCAGCAGTTTAAGTAATTAAGTTATTGACCTAGAGTTTAAAAGTTGTTGGGTTTGTTTAATTTTTTGTTGCATTTTTCTGAAGAGGGCTTATAAAAGTCGAAAATGTTCACGTTGTATTTAAATTTGCTCTAAATTATACCTTTTGTCATAAATCATAAATGGATCTGCTTCATACACGTTGTGTTATGGTTTTATGCTTTTAACTTCAGAGCAGTAGATTTATTCTCGACTTCCGGTAGGCCAAATCTGAAACAGTGTTGCTAGCAATTGTCTCTTCCAGCATTGTCGCTATTGTCAAAAACGACCAAAATACAGTAGCTATTGTAAGATAGACGTAATGCTGTGAACCATTCTTCTGTAAACTCATTCCATCTAAAAACTCTCACAAAAAACTTGGATTTATTTCGGATTTATATTGTGGGTTTTAAGTCTCGTTGCTGGCAGTTAATTTTTGAAATTAGTCTAAAGCTTTTCGATTGCTTGAAACAAAATTCCTCCGTTCACTGATAGTCCATAATGAAGTTTTTCAGAAAGCTCTCGAAACACTGTAAACTGAAATCTTTTAAATTTTATCACTGCTTAGCAACTATACATTTTGGAAAATTATAAACCGGTTAAAATTTTTTTTTAGGGTTTTGTAATCTTTCTTTTAACAATTATCAGAAGAAACAAAACTAGACAAATGTGGTGGAGATCAATAAAAGGAATTTTCCACACGGAATCCTATTATAGAGACTCCTATGCCAGTTCAATTGGATCCTCTGTACACAAGGCTGCTTCTCTCCGTTCAAGCGCAAGCATTTTAAAGAAGGATTCACGAAAAACTTAAATCATTTGTTTGCAAAACAAATTGAAGCGAGTTCGCTAATTTTTGAGTTCAACTTTTTAAAGTTAAGCCTGAAGTACACGTTGTATGTTTCGAATATCTGAAAAAGAAAAAAAGCTTGAATGCCGATCGTAGAGCTAAGAGATTGTAGCTTTTCTCAAGCTTCTATTTGGCCTCAATATTTTAGTATTTTATATTACGTACAAATTATATTACGGCCTCTCCGTCCGCACCCGCTCCCTCCAAAAAACGTCAAAAAGTGGCCCCAAAGTAAAATATTACTTTCTTTTTCATAATAGCACCAAGACGATGGCCCTCCTAAAGTGATGACCTTTTTTTTTGAGATTACTTTATTTTGAGACCAAAGAAAATTTGGAACCCAAAAAAGTAAATTCTCCTATTTTTCTTGCACCGGGCCCCCCTTTTGTAAGGCCATCACTGTGTACAATACCGTTTCAAGAGTGCTGACGTATTGGTAGGGAGCGCAAAATCAAAGAGCATTTGGTGTGTTAATTTTTTTCTTTTTTATAAATACCTTTTATGAGGTTTTGAATTTCAAAACAGGTGAAACTTTGCTGTGCAATAAGAAGGTTTTGCTTTGACCAAAAAAGTTGGGCCAGACCTAACTTTCGCCAAGACCTAAGAGCACGACCCTATTTTAAAAGTTGTTTGTTTAGCCAACCGGTGAAAAAGTTATGCATTCCCAATATTTCCTAATGTTCATACTTGAAAAATTTAAAATGTTTTGGTACTGATTTTGTTATTGCCAGTTTTAATGTTTAAATAAATAAAAATAAAGACATTAAAGTTTGTCAAACTTTTTCTGTGCTTTATACTGATCAGAATGCTAAATGTTTTTTTGTTTTTTGTTTATACCGGTCTTTAGTTTTCCTCCTCATTGAAAATTAAAATACACAGTTTTTTTACAGGCATTAAAACTATTTTTTATTTGTTATTTACAATATCTTGTAATATTAATCCATCGGATCTTTTAATATGATTTGTGTGATTCTTACTTAAATATTTCTTACCAGCGCTTTTACCAGAAATTTCTTTTTTAATTCGTCGTTAATTTCTCAACGCGATCGATTTGTCACATTTTTTTCGATCCCACTGAAATTCCTTTATTTCGTCTATTTTCCAGCTCATTTAATTTTCCGATTCGTTCAGTTTGTCATCTCTGTACACAGTGATGGCTTTAATAGAGTGCAAACGGTGCGGCCGCACCAAGCCCCCTTTAAAATGCATCAAAAAGTGGCCCCCCTACACAAGAAATTGCTCTATTTCTTCATAGTAGCACCAGGAAGTCGATTGCATGTTAAAAAAAAAAAGAAAAAATTTAAAAAAAAAACGGCTTCCTAGGCTGCTGACAATTTTTTTAATTTTTTTTAGAGATGACAATGTCTTGGGGAAATATAAAGTGCCTCTCCATGCTTCGGATCACTCAATAGTGGCCCTCCCTAAATTAAAGACTTTTTTTAGTGATCATTTTGTCTCACCCTGCTTAGGATCACTCAATGGTGCCCCCCCTAAACTGAAGGGCTTAGTTGTACATGTACCTAAGTCACATAATGTCATTTTGAGAAAATGAGGTTTAAAGTTTTCAAAAACCATACTTCTACAATAGAAATACGCTAAGATTTCAAACCTCTGTGCTATTCAAAAACTGATTTTCTGAAAAGATTTTTTGTCAGAATATTTCTGGTGAGTAAACAAACAATTTTTTCATCTTATCTCATTTTTTCGAAAATGTGACTTAGGTACTTTTAGAAATAGGGCCTTCAACTGAAGACCTTCTTTTTTTTTGGAGATCACTTTGCTTTCATATACTGAAAACGGTTTCAGCTACTTTTTTTTAGTACCCAAATAGTGGCATCTCTTACGTTTGTTGCACCGGGCCCCCCTTTTTCTAGCCCATTACTGTCTGTATATCACCAAGAAACATATTGTTTGTCGTATACATGCTTTGCAGACGTAATTCACACATTCAAGCGGTATTCACAGCTTTATTGATTACTGAAGCATAGGTAGTTTACGCAGTCTTATTGAGAAACGGTAGAGATTCTTTTTTTTTTTTTTTTTTTTTTATCTCTATATTTATCCTCCTGACTTGCAGGAAAGCGACGGAGACGCTATACATAGGGTAAGCAATTACCCCGACCTGCTTCCGGAGATGCCAAGATATTGCTGTCCGCTAGTAATTTAACAGAGATATGACTGTAATTTAGAACTGCTTGTCAAGACCACCAAGCAGGGGAAAGTGCCGTAAAGTGTCTTTCCCAAGGACACAACAGAATGGCGCAAGTGGGTTTTAAACCAAGACCATGCTGATCATCAGTCCGGTGCTTTAACCACTCGACCACGCTGCCGACAATTCTTTAAGTTTATTAATGTTTAGAAGGAGTCTAGTAAATGGAGTAATTAAAGAGTTTAGGCGTTGAGAAAATTTTTTCAAATCACGTTTCTGACTGTTTGTTTTTTTTTTTTTTCATGATTAATATAACAGCATACTTATAAAAATCAATCTCAAACAAACGATCAAAGCGCGCAAGCCTGTTGCCTAACACAAAGTGCGAAATTACAAGCAAGTTAAACCAGAAAGTTATCAACCTGTCTAGGTTTATAATAAGCCTGGCAGTATCCAATAAACCAGTGCTCTTCAACCAGTGTTCACGGTGAACCCTGGGGTGCATGAAAATTTTCCAAGGGTTCACCAGTGCAAAAGGGTGCATAAGGGTACATTACAAAAATGTCGCACTAAGACTAAACAGATGCTTTTGACAAAAAACATTCTGTTAGCACAAATTAGTATTGACTGACCAATGACTTTGAGGATTTAACATGGCTTTTGTACATTTTGAAGTGTGGAGCGTAAGAATTAGGGTGCGTCAAGCTAATTGTTTTACAGCAATTGATTAATTATTTGTAACGCATAAGCAAGAGACAATGAGCCATTATTAAGTGAATTATTATTAGTACTATATTAAGTACAGTGCAAGGAATCTCAGTAGCCGTGACAGTGTGAAGGATTTGCTTTAGAGCAGAGTTTCCCAAACTGGGGTCCGTGATGGCTGCACAGGAGGTTCGCGACGTTATGACAGGAATGACCAAACATTCGAACGTTATGACAGGAATGGCAGGAACGTTATGACAGGAATGGCAGGAATGGCATCAAGTAAATTTAAATAATTTAAATTTACTTGATGCGTCGGATACTTTATGCACCCACTGTATTTAGTCTAAAGCTTATGTGTGTTGTAGAGGTTTTAGTGTTTAGACACTGCTTTTGGTTAGTGATAATGTGATGGATATGTTGCCAATAACCGATTACTTAACAAAGAATTTATTTTCTATGATAGACACCATTTAAAATTGTTTTCTGCACATTTAAAAAGTACTTTTTAAAAGAGAAATACGACCATTTTGAATGCTTTCTAAACCTTTTTGTTGTCAAAAAATTGGTTTATACTTTTGGTTTTTTTCTTTTTAATTAAGCATTTATTGTCATCAATCTTGTTATATATACAATGCATATTTACTGATATTATACTAAAGAGATCGGTATGACTATTGTACTTTTTATTGTTTAAATTTTTTCTTTTAATTCTCATGATATTTAATTAGTGTTATAGTCCATACCAAGACTAAATTGTAGATTAATTTAGTGTATTGATCACTTTTAGTGTTTGTAATTTCTATGATTACCTTATCTGGTATCTTTAGAGTGTTACATTTACTTTTTTCATTTTTGGTAATTTTAAACTTAAGACATAATCTTGTATTTTCAACTTGGCTCTTTGTAGAGCTCTTATTTTGACTAGCAGAGGGCTCTGCATTTATTTGGTTAGGATCATTTTTACTTCCTGATCCCCTATTGGAAGTTGCTTGTTCTTGTTTTGGCTCCATTTTTTGTTAAATTTTAGCCAATCCTGTTTATCAATTTAATTATCCCTATATTAACATCGTTTAGGTTATTTCTATTTAAATATCAAAATTTGATTCTACATAATTGGGGTCCGGGAAAAATAAATTTGCAAAATGAGGTCGGTGTTTATATAAGTTTGGGAAACACTGCTTTAGAGATACACTAGCCTTGTAACCATAATTATGCGGTCTGATATTAAAAATTATTATTTAGTGAAGTATTTTGCCACAAGTCTAAGATATCTTTATTTAAATATCTTACAAAAACTTCTACTTCTGTATCAATAAGCGAGGGCAATGTCTCCCAGGATAACGAAGGCAATAGTAGGTCTCATGATGGTGAAAGCTTTGCTGCTGAAGCTGTTTTGACGCCTACAAGAAATATGAAACGCAAAAGCCAAGCAAGATCCATTGCAAAACGTAGAAGATGGAATGAGGTTTACGTGAAGTACGGTTTCTATCGTTCAGCAGAAGAGGAACACAATCAGTATCTATCCGCTAATTGTCTGTTTTGTCCAGTCAAGTATTGCAATTCGGGTATTGTTCCTTCGAAACTCGAGCTACATCTTAAAAAACAACATCCTGAACATCAGTATAAGTCCAAGGAGTTTTTTGAATCACAGTTATCTGCTATTTGTAAACAGAAAAGATCGTTCGAATTGCAAATGTTGAACAAAGAGAGCAAAGACGTTTTGTTAGCTTCGTTTATGATGGCCCATGTTGTACTAAAAAGCGAACGCCCGTATAAGCTACTGTAGAAGCAGTGATATTACCATGTCTTAAAATAGCCGCAGATTTGATTCGTGGTGGTAAAGAAGCAGTTGAAAAAGTTTCAAAAATTAGTCTATCTGATACCATAGTTTATCGCCGCTGTCAGAGTATAGCAACAGACTTGGAGAATCAGTTAATAGAAAAATTGAAGCAAGCATTTCGTTTGCCACACAGTTAGACGAAACAACTGATGTATCTTCAAAAGCTCAACTCATTGTGTTTTGTCGATTTGCTAATATTGCAAGTAAAAAAATTACAGAGCATTACTTATTCTGTAAACCGTTGGGAGTGGATGCAACCGCCAATGCAATATTTGAGAAATTAGATGATTACTTGAAGGCGAAAGGACTTAGTTGGGAAAATTGCAGATCTGTGACTACTGACGGTGCAGCTGCAATGACAGGATCAATCAACGGCGTTGTAAAAAAGATTAAAGAACTTTCTCCGAAATGCGTATCGATTCATTGTATCCTACATCGGGAAGCTCTTGTTGCAAAGAAAATGAAAAGAGGAGATCATGGTGAAAGTGATACCACTTTTGCCAAGCTACTCCAGGAAGTAGTTGGTATTGTTAACTTTGTTCGAAGCCACTCAAAAAAGTGCAGGATATTTGCTAAGTTGTGTGAAGAAATGGACGCGTCATTCACAAAACTGCTCTTGCATGCAGAAGTACGATGGTTGTCTAGAGGCAAAGTTCTCAGCCGTATCTTTCTGCTTAGAAAAGAAATGGGAACATTTTTAACCGAGCAACATGACCACCGGGCTAGCAAATTTTATGACAATTATTGGTTGGCAAAAGTTGCATACATGGCTTCCATTTTTGAACACGTCAATAAACTTAATCTGAATTTGCAGAGTAGGAAGACTGATATTTTTGAAAGTATGTCTAAAGTTAATGCTGTAAAGAAGAAACTACCACTGTGGCAGAAGCGAGTTGCATCAAATAATTTCTCTGATTTTCCGCTGTTGCATGACTTCATGAAAGAGCATGGAAGCACTTTTCAACAGCAACTAATTCCACTAATTGATGAGCATCTTAATTTGCTTCAAGAAAATTTTGATAAATATTTTAATAGTGAACAAAATACCACACTTGATGCAAATTCTTGGATATTACAACCTTTTATTTACAACACTGCAGAAAACGAAGATTTAATTGATCTCCAATCAGATTTTTGCATGAAAGCATTATTTTAAGAGAAATCATACAGTGACTTTTGGGTGCACTTGTTAGACGTACCAGAATACAGAAGTATAGCAGAAAAGGCAATTTGCATACTTATTCAAATGCCAACAACATATTTATGCGAAAGTGGCTTTTCTTGTTTGTGCGAGATTAAGTCTCGAAAAAGAAATTGAATTACACATATCGATCCATTGATGAGGGGAGCAATTGAGCAGGAAATCAATCCTCGGTTTGAGCTGTTGGTTGAGAATATGCAGGAACAGAAAAGCCATTGAATGTTATGTGTTCCATTTTATTTAGAAATGTAATTCAGTCGATTCCGCTTAATGCATCCACGGTTAATAAATCCAAATCGCTTGGAATGGAATTTTCCTAACCACTCTCCATTATACGGAAATGATAAGTGTATTTTACTGTAATATAGTCTCTTTGCACGATTATTTTTATATCGCTTTTCGCATCGGTCGTACCGTTAACTAAGTAGTGTGCATAAGTAAGTCAGACCATCTTTAAGGGTGCACCACGACAAAAAAAGGTTGAAGAGCACTGCAATAAACTACTTTAAATACGTGTGTAAAGGTAAGAAAATAATCTTCTAAATTGAAGCAGCGAGTAATGCCGAGGGAAAAAACACATACCGTATTTCTTCGATTGTAACCCGCGGCTCACATTGTTTTCTGCTTTCATTTTGCGCTGCTTGCTTTCAAGGGCGGATAACAATTTTTTCATCACAGTATTTCAGTGAAAACAAGAATCACACAAAATGTAACGACCTCAGAAGTGAACATTATAAACTAGGGAGTCGAACGAACCCGAACCGGAGTTTTATAAACCGGTTTTACTCCATTTTTTCCGAACCTTAACCGAATCTAAACCGTAATTTTAAAAATCAAAAAGGGCGAACCGAAATTGAACCGAATAATTTGAATAATCGTAAACCTTAACCGAACCCGAATCAGTTGAAAAACCGGTTCGCTCCGTGACGTCACCCGTATCACTTAGCACAGTGGTCCAACTACGGGCCCGCGGGCCGCATGCGGTGTGAAGACTTTTTTTTGGAGAACGCTATGAATTTGCGACAAAAATAGAAATTTCGGGACCGATTTCAAGTGAAGACCTTTCTTTTTTTGGAGAACGCTATATTTAGAGAGTACTACAATATTTTCTTAATTATCTTAATATTTTCCTAATGATACTGCGAACCCGAACCGGAACTTTATAAACCGGTTTTGAGGTAATTTTTACAGGAGCGAACCAAAACCGGAGCGTTTCAATCGATCTGAACCCTAACCGGAACTGAACCGAAATTTGAAACAGCTGTTGAACCCGAACCGAACCTGAACCGGTAAAATCAAACAGTTCGACTCCCTGCTCTAAAGGCTCGCTACGAATTGAAAACTATTGAAGCGTAACTACCATCGAAAAACTACGTTAATTACCGGTAGTTTTTATAGTTTGAGCATCGACTTCTAAATAATAGTACCGTATCTGGACTGGAAGCAGCAGCACAAATCGGCTTGTCGCCGACCAAAATGTGGCTGAAAGAAAACGAGGAAGCAGTCGATGCTAGCTGCTTAATAGTAAAAGAGCAAGGTGTTAGGAAAGTGAAAAGCTACTGTAAAGATTGTTTTATAATATACAAATAATAGCCGAAACTTGTTCACCCGTTTCTTTGACTTAATTCTTATTTTCATTCTTGTTGCATCACAGACAGTCATAATTAAAAGTTAATAAAATTAAGTTTTACAGTTGTAGGTGCGGCTTACTTTCAAGGGCGGCTTATAATAATTTTCTATTGTCATTTCGTGCGGTGTACTTTCAAGGGCGATTTACAATCGGATAAATACGGTACTCGTCAAAGATTTTTATCAGTTTGATTAATTCGTCAAAATCTACTGACTTAAAAAATTAGAGATGCTGCCGTTAATTAAAAAATAATTTATTTTTAGTTACTTTATCGGCTTCGGCTTTCGCATCGGCACGATTTCAGCATCGGTCAATATAGCTTGAGAAAAACGTAAATCATTTCGTGCTTGCATGACTTGGACTGTCTGTTCGATTTTAAGCCAGACAGCAATTAATTAGTTATCTTTGACAAGTATTCTTTAATAGAGTTTCTATTTATTAGATCGAAGTAAAGACATTTTAGAGCAATATTAAGAATGAAAAATCTTATTGCGAGCCAAGCAAAGAGACAAAACCTTGGATTTTTTTACTTAGAGCAGTCATATTTTTGACGACATATATTCACAAAAAATGAGATGCAGTAATGACAAATTAAGAAGGTTGGCAAATTGTTTCTACAATCCGGTTAAATAAAAATTATCATTTAGTGTATGAGATTTCTGCAGTTTACTATTCTACAGTGCGGTTTTGCGCACATATACAGAAAAGGTCGCTAATTTTTTTTAATAATAATGTTTTGTGAGCCTGGGCCAAGTTTGTTGAATGATCGTTTTGTCTTTAAAAGTCAAGCGTAATCTATAAAAAAGCTTTTAAATCAATTTATTAATCAAATTTCTGAGCTTTTGTTAGTCTGAGCTCTGCTATGTTAGTATTAAATATGCAGAGATGGGTTTCGAATGGAGCAAAGGAAGCGTCCGAACCAGACCCCTAAAAACGTAATAAAAGTGGCCCTCACCTGAGCAAAAATTGACCACTCTTTGTAGTAACAGAAGAAGACCATAAAAAAGTTGCTCGATTTAAGACCTTTTCTTTTTTTTGTCTTTACTTGGATGAAACACCATATAATTAGCCTATCTTTTAAATTTTTACGTACATTTTAGGTTGCGGCTCTACCTTAAAAGTAAAAAAAAGCAAGAACAGAAAAATTCTTCTTTTTAAATATAAGGCTACTGTTTTCTTTTTTTAGATTGAACGTTAACAAGTGGACATTTTTTATTTGTTGCGCCAGGTATCTTTTTGTAAAGCCATCACTATAAATATCTGGAAAAACAACCGTGGCTCTGAAGTAGTTTGAGATTAGAGGCAAGCTAACCTCAGCACAGCTGAAGATGAAAAATAGTTATTCTAGGCAAAAAGGTAGAAAGAGAAATTTTGTTAGTTTAGCTAAATTTGAAAGAACTCGATCAAATGATTTTCGGGGTTTAAAATAAGTGTCAAAGAAATACACTTCTTATCATTAAAAAAATCACTTATTGCAATGCTGATGTACAGGAGTGAGCTAATTTTGTATGTTGGCGTAGTGTTCGTGTTTGCCTTGTCGATTGCCTTAAATAAGCCAAACTGTTCAATAATTACGTCACAAAAAATTTAAAAAAAATGGTATTAAAGAATTTAAATAAAATTGAATAGAACTTTATTTACACTAGAATGACGTAAAAATTACAAAAAATTCAGAGTGCTGCTTTAATCAGTGAAACTGACTGGATTTGATTCGCTAACCGAGTTTTTTCACTGTTTTGAGCCAGACCATACCAATGCAAATTACAATTTTTAAAGAAAACTATATCAGCAAAATTCTTTCACGAGACGAGACGTCAAATACTATTAGGTCAGAGCAACAGTGACTCATAAAATAGGGAAGCTAAATACGTCACGAACAATAAAAAGCAATTCTTGTATTCAGGTCTTATTTAGTTTTTAGTTAGCTTGTTTTAGTTCAACTGTTTTTACATATAGAAATCTAAATTGACAAAAATAATAAATTGAACTTCTCAACTTTTAACCTAATGCATCAACTATTTAAAAAATTTGATTAAATTCAAAGACTTTAACCCTTTCTGTAATATTACCAGCTTTTTTTTTCTGTAACATTACCTTTTAATCTATGTACTGCGCTACAAGATGTGCAGCCAAAAATGGTTCTTCTTTTCATTAAGTACGGTATAAACTATAGAAATACCGGCCTGAGTCGAGTTCGATTTTTATTTCTGTTCTTTAAACCTTTTTACTGAGGGTCAAGAATGTCAAACTGGTTGACAGTACACGGAATTCG